>CM060119.1:8126949-9326949 GCA_030522415.1 Channallabes apus
TTTATTTTTATCCTATCCTTTCCAGTAAGGCTAGTTAATTAGTAAGTAGTATTTTTTTTTTCTACTAAATTGCTAAAACCTGTTACTCCTTCATAGACTGTAAAGTCGTAGCATTATACACAAACCTACGCTTTTGCCTTATCTCTAGTCTGCTATAAAAGTTCAAACTGTTAAGTCAAATCACACTAGCAATAAATAACAGCAGTAAAATCCTATCACATCTGAAAGCAGCTGGACATCCAGCCTCATGTACACAGTACTTAGGACATAAATTTAGCTCTTTGGAAGACGGTACCTTCATGGAAGGCGCAGCACAGATCGTTGTCACAGTCATTTTGTTCTTGGCAGATGGTTCCAGCTTCTCCTTTAGTGGAGTTCATGCACCGACCCAACACACACAGCTGGCCCTCGCAGCACTCCTCATCTTTCCTGCAAATCTGTGATAGAAGTCCAAACAATCAGAATCCATAATCTCTCATTTTCTTCTATGTCTCATCTTCGTCCTCTTATAAATAAAGATCAATGCTGACTGTTAGCCAGGCAGGCGCTGGGATATTGATGTGTATCATTATTACATTAAAAAAACACACAGTATGATGGATATTTATATAATGATGTGGTTCACAGACAAATCAAAAGGGATGAGAGATGTGCATTATTATTGGACTAACGCAACTACTACTAAGATGTGAATGATAACACGGCACATTTATATTATATATTTTTACACTCAGGTCAGTATACTATATTAATGTATTATATACATAATTATTTTTCTTTTCTGTATGTGTGTATACAGTATATATTGAAAACTCAAAAGTTGACCCCTTGTAAAATAAAATAAAAAAGTGGCTTCTCAGGAGCATCCTCAACCCACCCTTAAAAGCTGTGTTTTAATTTCAGAGCAAAGCAAGGCTTTGAATCTGAACTAGATTAAACCTGGCTGTCAGCAGCACATCAGTATTCTAGAGCTGTCTCCTGTCCATCACCAGCTTCAGCTATCCTTTCTGTATCCCAGGTAAAGTCACAGGCACAGGGAAACCACTCGATCTGGCAAACAATCCACTTTAAATTGAACCATGGAATAGTGAAAAAAAAAAAAAGGGAAAAAACTCCCTCGTATCAAATTCCAACTGCACTCGTGCCTGTGCTGCAATGCAGATACAATGCAGTCTCAGTTACATCACATGGAAAGGTGGAGGCTCTCAAATGTGCCGATCTTCAGCACAATTTTGTGCATGAAGACTTACCGCATCAGAACGCTTGCAAGGCATACACTCAGAGTGGTGTTCCTCGTAGAGACAGTATTTACCCTTCACACAGTCCTCGTCAATAATACACTCCTGAGAGACAGAAAGGGGGAAAAGAGGGAACATGGAAAATCCATTAACATCAGTTTTATTACATTTTTAAAAATTTATATTGCGCTTTTAACAATAACCAATGACCGCATTATTGAGGCGGGAACAGTTTCTGGACAAGTTATGGAAGCACTTTCAGCAAGAAAATGCATCTGATTAATGACACTTTATCTCCTTGGTAATTGCTTGTCGTTCCAAATTTTCTCTAAACCATCTGTGGTGTTTTACTTATGCATAAGATGAGCTATAAAAGTATCTAGCTTCTAACACAAGGCTGAATCCCAAATCCCTCTCTATCCCAAGTTCAATTCTTGGTGTGCTTGGTAGTTTTCCATTAAATCTTGTGATCTTTCTTAAATAATACTAAGATGATTGCTTTTTACCTTTACTACAGCTATTGTTGCTATTAGTAGTTTTTCTAATAATAATTACCATTACCATTATTGCTACATCTATTTCTTTTACTATTTATATTTATATTACTCCTCCTCCTCTTACTGCCATTACTGTTAGGAATGTATATGAATATGAGATTAGTTCAAAACCCCGGCTTCAGCGTCTGTTCTAATCAGTTGTGGTTTTGGGCCGAGCAGTTTGTAGAATTTTAAAGGATGTGAGGTTGAAACATGAACTGTTCAATATTTACCTATAAGGTAACCAGTGACCCAGATGTTAGGAATTAAGACAAAACGCTTTTGATTCCTTAAAGACGAAAAATAAACCTAATGTTTCTTTATGCTGTGGCCTTTTACCGCAAAGGTATTCTAGGGTAAGAGGGGGGGGGGGGCTTGGTTTTCCCCTTTAACCTCCACTGAAAGAAGTTGTTGGAATTTAATTTGAGGCTCTGAAATGGAAAAAAGAAGAAAAGCCTCTGTAACGCATAAAATCTTTAAATATGCAACTTGATTCTGTAACTAAACCTTATTGTATTCCTAATGCTAAATGCTTTTATTTGGAAAATAAATTGATTAGTTGTCCATTTACATTTAAATATATGGTATAATAATGCATTATGAACATCTCTATATGTAAACAAAACCATTTATCATTTAACCATTTAGAGTCAATGACAAACAATACATTTATGTATAACATACAACATACAGTACAGTAGTGTAAATATCATATACTGTAGCTTTAGTTCTCTTTTAATATGCATGCTTTCCTGTAGCAAATTCATTTAGATCCAAAGGACTAAAGACCATATCATGTAAGTAATATAAAAAATTTCATGACACTATTTTTCCTATATGTTCAATATACTATGCATGATGCATGTTTGATAAAACTGGGTATATGTCATTCCTTTTACATCTTAATTTCACTGAAATTTCATCAATGGCAAATGCTCAATAGATTCATACACTCACTGCTCCTCTGAACTGTCTTTCTTCTATGCTTTCCTTTGCCAGAAGGATGTGATACAGTTTAACAGACTTACTTGATGATCAGAAGGCTATAGAACGTTATCTGGCATTATCCTGCTTTATCAGTCGCCTCTCCGATACAGCTGCCTGAAAATCCTGCTTATGTCTGCCGGGGGATTATTGACTGCCTCTATAAGTCAGCCAGGAGATATGGGGCTTTTCTGAGTGTGAGAGGATGTGTGTGTGTTGCCAAATTGATTTGTGCAAGATGTGCAACAAAATATTGGACACAACTTGAGGGACTGAAGCCGATCCAGAGAGTATCAGAAAATAAACTAAACCGGTACTCAAGGCACAAATGCTTATCCCTGAAGTTATAACACCATTAAACTGTTTAAATAAACTTTAAAGTTGTTCGAGCTTTGATTATGATGTACAATGTAGTGGCCAATTCATCTGTGAACCTGATTTCTCTACAAAAAATGGGATAACCTGGTCAATTCAGGTGCATTTAACATCTTTATTAGTGTCCATGATTCTAATTTGAATAATGCAATAAACCATTAGCACCAGAATCACTAAAATTTGACTCAGCAATTTTTAAAATAAATAAATAAATAAATACATGTGTTTGAGCATGTACTTTTTGATAGCATGGTTACATTTAGAGAACAATATGGTTACGCACATGATCAATGTCATTTTCCTTGCCGCTGGACTGGTTAACACTTCTGGTCATGTGGATCTCCTCAGTTGAGTTGTGAGATATCTGAAATCACAAGCACACTGTTTAAGAACACTGACTTTTAGACAAAAAAAAAAATTTTTTTTGTTGGGTTGAATATTCAAAGATTAGTGATGTACTGCACTGTACATGGTGCTGACATTAAAAATATATAAATAATTAAATTAGTTACATTATCCTCTTCTTCAAGCCACTTGTACAGCAATGTGATTATGTCAAACATCATAAAATGACCTCCATGCCAGTCTCACCTTATCGATCGCCTCCGCAGCGGGGACAGATCGATTTCCGGTAACAATCTCGGAGCTGCTTTCGTTGCTGTAATTTGAGGTGATGTTGTGGATGGGCTGGATGGATTTGGGGCTCTCGTTGTCTATCTGTAAAAGGTTCATGAGGAGGAAATGACCCACTGCTTACATATTACAGGATGCAAGAACAGTAATATGAGCTACAAACATGATTTAATGCTAGCAAAGTGAATTTTCAAAAATGCTGAAAGCCTCATCCTCCAGCTCATATTGCGTAAATTACATTGCGCAGGCAAAACTAGAGACACGACATTAAACGACTCCCTTAAACATTAGCGCCTGCGGAGTAACCATGACACAGGTAACTAAAGGAATGTCATTATGTGCACATTTGGGGGGGGGGGGGGAGATTTTTTAGCAAATGCAGTTTTTAAGGATGATCAAGTTTTAGCACTTTAGTGCGCTGTTGATACCCCATGCCTAAAAACCTGGATACTCTATAAAACTGCAGTACACATATGAGCATGGAGAATATTTCTGGATCAGATTTAACATTTATAGTAAGAATGTGTTATAATGACAGACTGTCATAAAACACACCACCATCTTGTCCCTGAGTTTTGTATAACCTAAAGAAGCTTGTAGTGAGTTGGCCTTATTCCAGAAAGGACAGAAAAAATTACACCCTAGGTAATAAAACTATGCCTTTCCTTACCTTTCCTAACATGCATCTTCCAGCAGAGTATGTAGATGTATGGTAATGGATAGTAATCTTAGGGAATTACCTTAGAGTATATTTCATGCATTTTCAAAGTAAAAAAAAAAATACATTGGCCTAGAAAAGGTGCAAAAGCATTCCCTTGAGGTTTTCTCAAAAAGGAAAGGTACAGTTTAGTACCATTTTGTTCAGATCAGCACAATAAGGGCAATAATTATATAGTTTATGGCCAGTTCCATGCCCCTGGTTTATTAGCCTTAGCTCTTAACCCTTTATTTATGTATAGTTCACCTTGAAATGTAGATGTTGTTTACCTTTTAAAAATTATTTATACAAATTATTTTTTAATAAAGCATTATAATTAATATAAAATCTATACCTTTGAGTGCACCCTAAAACCACCCACTCATGGATCAAGTAATTATTTAAGTCAAAATATAATTTGTGACGCTAAATGCAATGATCTAACATCTTCAGCATGTGGACAGATTTTTTTTTTTATTGTATTATTTTTTAGTCTAGACCCTAACACGACGAGGGCGATACCTGATGCTCAGCATCCTCCAGTTTGCGCTGCGTGTCTTCCACCAGTTTCTTCACCTCCTTGAACAGGTCGCTCAGCGCAGTCGGTTTGTGTCCTATATTTGCCTCTGAGGGCGCGTGCGACTGGAAGTCCACACCGGGTGCTGTCCAAGTTTCAGGAAGGAGTCCATTAACGGAGACCAGGCACAGACTCAGTGCGAGCAGCAGCAGCATCTTCCTCGCGCAGCGCTCTCGGTGCGTGATGCAGGAAAAGATGCAGGGATGCAGACGTGTGAGGGGCGCGCGCGCGGAGGATAACGCAGGATGCACCAGCTCGCGCGCTGTGCCACTGGAGCGCTGAGTGATGGGCGTGAAAAACAAAAGATGCCGCGCGCGCAGGCGCAGACAGGTTGGGTAGTTGCATCAAGGATACTCAAAATATATTGCGCATAGAACTCTAATAATAATAATAATAATAATAATAATAACGATGTGGCGTGCATCCTGTTATTTTCACATACCTACTTGTTAACGCATTAGTACAGTATGCTCTTTCGGGATTTCATGAGTGATCATGAGTTTGATTTTCTGTCCTTTTATAATGGTGTTTCATTTTTCATAGAAAACTAAGAGCATCTGGTAACTAAGACAGATTAGAATCATCATTAAACAGGTAGTGGCACAATTAATATATTTCATATTCATTATACTGTGCTGCTTATCCTAAAGATTGCAGGGGGCCTGAAGCCTACCGCAGGGGACTCCCTAGGGCACTTGGTACACCATTTACGCGATCTCAGTGCATTGCACAATGACAACTGTATGTCGTTGCATGTCTTTGGACTGTGGGAGAAAACCAGAGTACCCAGAGGAATCCCAAGGATGGGAAGAACATGCAAGGACCACGCACACAGACCTGAGGTGGGACTCAGTGCTAATAACACAAGCAGTGGTGGTTCAATCGGTTATGCATTCCACTGTAGTCTCTTGAGCAAATCTCTTAATTCTATCTACTGTCAGACCCTGTGCTCTGACCTCAGGTTCCTAACTGACATTTGTAAAAAAAAAATAATAATAATAATTTCACTGTGCTGTAAGGTAACAAATATTAGAATTTTTACCACTATGCCACCAAAGTTTGGCTCAATTCCCTTTGAATATTAGGTGATGCATATTGGTTGAAGAGTAGGTTTAGATCACTAATGAGCAAGTTGCAAGGAAAACCTCTCTAAGAAGACCCCTATGAAGAAAGCTTGAAAGAAACCAGACTCAGAAATCTTGACACTGGGTTACAGCAATATACTATAAAGTCAAACAGTATTAAGAATGTCCAAAAGGATATTTGTTATGACCATCAGGCTTTATAAATAAAGCAGGTACAAATGCACAATATTCAGGGAAATTTTAACAAGAAACAAAAACAAGGAAGAGGTATGTATATAACTTAGAGTACAATCTTTAGGGTAAAGACAAGTGTAGTGCAAAAGTAACTTATTGTGCCATGTACAAAAATATCAGCATATCATATGCGCTTATGAACAGCTTGAAGTTCAAATAATGTACCCTTGAGGATAAAGAATACCCATAATCCACTTCTTTCGGTGGAAAATAGAAGGTAGGTCAGCATTTTGTGTAGAGGGCTGACTTCGCACAAAACAAATGTTTTATACAGGCAAGCTTTTTATAATTCAGCATCATTAATGTCTTCTTAAAATGTTTAAATATAATAGTTATAAAAAAATGTCTATTCAAATAAAAATAAAGGAAATAATCACCACCACCAATATTATGGAAGAAGTAAACTATTTTTATAAATTGTTTGATAATTTAAGGCTAATCCACAAATATTCTTTAAGTTGAAGGCATGGAGATTAGATCTACAAGATCTAATTTCGAAAATGAAACTATTACAATACATATGGCTAATGAGAACTTATATTAAGTGGAGTCAGTGGCCCCCTGACATTCCAGATACTTGTTTTAAATGTTCAGTTAAGAAAGTTACTCTTTTTTCACTGTTTAAAGGAATGTTCAATAAATCATAGTTCAGATTATATCTGAGATTTGTTGGAGTAAAGGTGCCTTGCCAAGCAAAACTGTGTATCCACATGACTTTATTGTTAATCCAAAACAGTCGGTTGTAATTGATTTTGGACTTCTGCAGGCCAGAAAAATGATAGTCCTATCTTGGAGAAAAATGGACATGCCAGGCTACAGTGGTCAGGACATACCGAAAGTGATCCAAGGAAGGAAAAACAGTGAACTGGCGACTGTGTTTTGGACAGCTAACCCTCACTGATAGACATGGGGTGTGAAGGCTTGTGTAGTCTGATACAGTAGAAGAGCAAAAGATTAATGCTGCATGTGATAGAAAGGTGTCTGAACATATTGCATTGTTGTGCATTGTTGTTTTGGTGGCAAAAATATTTTACTCAATATTAAGCGAGTGGTCATGATGTTACAGCTGATCAGTGTATGTCTGTAAATGTAGTAAAATAATTCAATTTCTCACAATTGCAAAATTGGATTCATAATACACACACGTTTCAAAAATGTTATTACAGAAGCAAACCACCAGGTGGCGCCTTTTACCTTACGAACTATACTTATTATGGCCACTCGGTACGTACCAAGAAATGACTTGAACAATTTGTGCCAAACAGTTTTTTTTAATATATGAAACGCACACTGATATTATATCTTCTAACATGCGTTATGCATTCTGCTGATTTGGTGCATGATGTGCACGTGCGCAGAAATATCCGTTCAGCGCACTCACGAGGAGTTAAGGTCCTTATTAATATCAGTTCCAAGTGAACGCGCTCGGCTTCACACGCCAGACATTTCACGTGCGTACTTTTGAACTATGAAACAGAGGCGTGCTGCTGACTTTCCTTTTTCTTCTCCCTGACGCGACGCCGCTCCTCCTCGGGCGTAATATCCTGTGTTGTTTTTTTCCCCCTTCTTTTTTTTTGAGACCCAGATCACTCAGTGGTGAATTTGCGCTGCGTCGCGCGCTCTCCAAAAAAAAAAAGTGAACACCAGGACGCTCGAGACGGTGACGGGCGCGTGCCATAGAGCTCGGAGCGCGCGAGACACAGTTTCACTTTGTACGCTACAGATCCTCACCGAACCCGAGACTCTCAGCTGAAAGTCAAGGATACAGTAAGTCGTAATTCATTCACGTTTATCACTTTTATTCATTTCTTTACGTCAGATAGTTCACGTGTTATAAACGTCAGTATGTACAGTAAGTGACTCTACTGTAGTGTAATTTAGTGCAGCTAGGAAATACACTATCACACATCAGTTCTTGTGTTCTGCTTCAAAATATCTAACTTATAATAATGATATATCAAATATTCCCACATGATTCAATACTGTTTTTAATGTTGATATATTCTTGGTTAGAAATATCACATCAAGACAGATGATATTTCAAATATGATATTTCAAGTTATATTGTAATATTTCAAGTGTTGTTTTAATTTTTATTTGGCCAGTGCAATGTAAATAAGAAACAGAGTACAAATATAAAAGTTACATCTAACCAGATGTTTGTTGCTGCAACCATGAAGTTAGTCACTGTTTCAGAAATACAGATGTTATTGAAAAAACATATCACGAAACGATAAAGCTGCAATATAAGATTTTTTAAATTTTTAAATGGCCTACTTGCAAAAAAACAACAACTTTGAAATTGTTTATACTACTTCATTTTGTTTATTTGTTTGTTTGAGCCATGATCTCAGGACAAAAAATATATTTGGCTGAGAAAAGTAATTTGGCAGTTGGACAAGTGACTTCCGGTCCCAAATGCTTGTTTACAGTATGTTCGAACTGGTCTCCCCTCAGCTACTGGTCATAGATAGGAGAGCTACAAAAATGACTAAAATTAGACATACTTTATATATTTTTTATTTTAGTCCTACAGTTTTTGTCTGGTAGTGTAGAAGAAAAGGCAGCTAGAAAATATGCTTTATTACTTGTTTTGCTCGAAATATTATTGAATGTTAATGTTGCAATACTGGCCTGTTCACGCATGCATAAAAAAAAACTAAATCCTCAACACAAAAAGCTTTATAAGGCTTTATAATGGCTTTTTACGAGGATTATCAGATAAAGCAGAAGTGGCGGCACGGTGGCATAGTTCAATTCAGTTTAACTCAATTTATATAGCTCTTTCAGCAATGGTCATTGGTGGAAAGCAGCTTTACAGAATCAAAAAGGAAA
The DNA here is from genome assembly GCA_030522415.1 of Channallabes apus. Lineage (NCBI taxonomy): Eukaryota > Metazoa > Chordata > Actinopteri > Siluriformes > Clariidae > Channallabes > Channallabes apus. Next base: position 8,136,144 of record CM060119.1, read on the forward strand.
TTAGGAAAATTAGTATGAAATATGTAAGAAAATTTTTATAAATTAAAATGATCAGTTTGTTCCTGATGAGCAAGCCGAGGGTGTCAGTGGCAAGGAAAAACTTCCTGAAATGGCAATAGGAAAAAACCTTGAGAGGAACCAGACTCAACAGGGAACCCTGGCAGGGTTCTGCAGTCATACTGTGTGATAGGATAACAGTATAACAGCATAAGCATTAGCACTGTGGCTTGTTCTCCTCGTGCTTGGTGGGTTTCCTCCGGCTACTCCAGTTCCCTCCCACAGTCCAAAAACATGCAGATTAGGGTAACTGGTATTCACAAATTGTCTGTACGCTGTCCAGGGTGTATCCCGCAATTGTGCCCAAAGTTTCTTGTAATAAGAAACCAGTATGAAAGCAGTACAGATGAGTCAATGCAGTGATAAAGCAGAATTTTTAGAATACACCAGGACGATTAGGCAGGCTGATGACTGTGCAGGTGTAAATCTGACTGGCCATATTAAGGAAAAATGATATAACACTGTGATGTAGTTGCACAAGCTCTCTAGGCAGTTAATTACACTGCACAGCTGCTCAAAATCCTGGGGGCGGAGCTTTGTGAACATTGGCGTGAATTAGGAATCGGAAGTGGGTTTAAAGATACATTCGGCCCTATCATCCGGAGATCGCTGTTTCGATTCCCGGGTGATGCTGTAACCTCTCGCAGCCGGAGGTCTAGAGAGAGCTGATTGGCCGAGCTCTCTCAGAGGGGTGGGATGAGAGGTACTTCCTCTCTGCATTCGGCTTACCTAATCCCTGTGAGGATGCTTTCATACTACTTTTGGGAGCACAATTGACCCCAAAGTTTGGTAGGTTGGCAAATAATATAGGCACTCTATATCTGATCGTCCAATGCCTTAACCACTGAGCCACCCCTGACCTTAGATCCCTGGCAATTTACGTTTTTTTTTTATATTTCATTCATTCATCTTCTATACCGCTTTATCCTGTATTAGCGTCGCGGGGACCTGGAGCCTATCCCAGGAGACTCTGGGCACAAGGCAGGGTACACCCTGGACAGCGTGCCAATCCATCGCAGAGCACACACACACACACAGTCATTCACACACTATGGTCAATTTGGGAACGCCAATTAGCCTAATCTGCATGTCTTTGGCCTGTGGGAGGAAACCGGAGAACCTGGAGGAAACCCACCAAGCACGGGGAGAACATGCAAACTCCATGCACACAGAGACGGGAATCGAGCCTGGCCGGGAATCGAACCCGGACCCTGGAGGTGCAAGGCGACAGTGCTAACCACTACACCACCGTGCCACCCTTTATATAACATATAAAATATATAACGTATATATCTTGTACGTATATAACGTATAAGAGAGTATAAATGTGCAAATGTACTCAGGTTCGAAGCAATACTGCCAACGTGAAAGCTGGCCAGCTGGAGAGCAGAAAGGGGGAGCAAACATTCCTGGGCACAATATGAATCAATCGTACCTAGTGTGAAAGCAATATAAATATATAAAAGTAAAATTTGCCATTTGCTTGAAAGCAAAAGTAAGATGAGTTTATACAAATTTATGAAATGTGAAAAAAGTAAAATACCACAACATCTTAAAACTTCTGTTCTATGTGAACTCTATTTGTGAATTGTCAATTTTTTTTTACATAAATAAATATTTTAATTATCATTAATTAAGCACTCTACTCTTTAAAATAAAGTATAAGCTAAATACATGTTGAAGTTTTTTAAAAATGAAAATGTCTCACTCTCTTACATAAGTGTTGGAGAGTTCATCTGAGAAAAAAATTGGTCTAATCTTACTTAATGAACCTTTTTACCTTGGGTTACTGTTTGGAGTTTCCCGTGCTATTCTCTGCTTTCCTACAGAACGCTTTCTCAGCTTTCTCTGGTTTTCCTCCCACAAGTACAACATAGATACTGTAGGTACAACATTCCTAGGTAGGAAAATAGTGCACTGCTATTGACTGGTGTCCCATCCAGAGTGTATTTCTGTATCATGCCCAGTGTTTCTTGGCTAGACTTTGGACCCATCATAAACGTGGTCAAGATAAAAAGGTTATTGAAGATTAATTAATTTAATTTAATCATACATGTTTTGTAGAGACAGTATGGTTGAGGTGTATAGCATGGTTTCACATCATGGGAATAAAACTATTTTTTTTTTTATGCATTCACTTGCGGTTGATGATATTAATTATATGAATCTACAGTCTGACCAAGATAGAAATTTCTCTCCACGTTACTTGTGTAAATTCCGTACATTTGTACTTCAATAGTATTGCACGTCAAAGGGTGTACCTTGAGCGAGGCCCTTAACTCTCAAATGTGTGATGAGATAAAATTGCAAGTCACTCTGGATAAGGGTGTCTGCCTTTGCAGGGTGTCGACTTTACATTTATATCAGAAAATCTTTTTTCACTGATACGGTTAATTTCATCTACTCAAGCTTCAAGCAGGCTAAATGAGCAAAAGCAAATTTATTTTTTTGCGTGAGAAAGTCACAATTGTTACAATGCGATTCCTGGAAGTTTGCCACAAAGGTGTTTCCTTTTCACTATTATAAAGAAAACTATTTAAATGCCCTTTATCATGTCATGCATGAGTCAGGAATGCATTATCCTGAAAAGAAAGGCTGAAGAGAGAATAAAAACAAGAGGACGGTCTGAAATTGTGTTTCAGTCCCAATCAGAAGAGGGATGTGTGGAGAACAAAAGCCTACATTTAAATGAGAGATACTGAAGTGCTATTTCAGTTTCAGGCCTTTCATTCACATCAAAGAGAAGCAGGTTTCATGACGAATGTTTTGGTTTCTCTTAAACTAGATCCTACGGCTGAAGATGCACAGATATGGGTAATGCAGAAAGTCTTAAAGTCTTGTTTTTACCCTGGTTATGGATATTTGTATGTAATTTGCATCAGCCAAATATGATGAAAAGCTATGAGAGGTTAAAATAAGCATGAGGAGACGGGTTGTTCTGGTACAAGTTTGTGTGAAATCGAACCAAACCATGGGCTGGTGAATTTCAGTTACATTTTTGTCGAAGTTGATCTCGATACCAGGAGAAATTAGGCAGCTATTTTAAGCCTATTTAAGCTATTATAATCATGCGGCATGGCATCTTATTTCTATGTCTCTCTGTCTCTCTCACTCGCGCACTCTCTTTCTTAGATTGTGAAAATCTCTTTGCTTTATTTTCCCAGAGAGTTGGCTTCAAGCATGTATTAACCAAAAGGCTATAATCAGATCCGAGCTTCAAACACAGTTTACACACGTCTGCACGCTTACTCGAATTCCAGCTCCGTTCCCTAAAAAAAAAAAAAAAAAAAAATCTCCTACGAACAATTTTTCTGTGAAATACCTACAGGAATGTTGGCCTCCTGAGCTGTAAGATTTGCATCAATCAAGACACTAAGAGGTGCGGCATGTCGCTTCAGGGCTCTTTACTGTCTGCGCTCTGACGTCCTCTGTGTTTCTGAGGTTTGGTACCATGTGTTTCTATTGACGGAGGAATTTATGTTCAGAAGCATTGCCATGTTGATGCAAGCGCTATTGTATTATCATAGGGAATTAAGTTTTGGCAAAAGATAAAACTTTTTTTTTTGCCGGTTCACTTTCACAGCTCTGCCCCGTGAATGGGTTCAAAGCCGTTACTCGGGAATAATGAGTTTTCAGTCCTTATTTGGGCTTCCAAAATTCAGTCGAAATGCATATTTATGTGAAGAGAAATGCCAACTAGTCAGACGCTGACTTGCGCTGACCTTGTGTGTTTCTGGAACTGGAATTTTTCTCTGTACAATTTGAACCCAAAATAGCGCTCATTATCTTCTCCAGTCATCAAAATGCTTTTAATTTGTGTTATAAATATACAACGTTTAGATAGTATTCTTAGCCTGGGTCAAAGAAAAAAACAGGTATACGTTCCAGCATCCCCGGCTGTAATTAGTGGTTAAACCACACTTTGATTTAAAGGTATGGCTTGAGGTGAAAGCACATCCATAGTATTCTCTGGAAAGCTGTGTGGAAATGAACTGCTGAAGCACTCGTCATTTTCCGACCGTTTTTTTTTTAAAAAGAAGGATTGAAATGTTTCTCACCTGGGACGTTTCCTGATGGGTCTCTGGAACTCCCTGACTCGGTGTTTCCTGTCTGTCAGGAAGAGGAAATTTGCTGGTCAGGGCTTCTGCATGGCAAGAGTGAATCACCTGCTTTGGGTAGAAAGGAAAAAGGCCAAGCTTTCGATCAGCGCAGCACACTCCATAAAGGGAACAGAAAAGTTACCATAAATCATGTATGAAATCATTCATTCATTCATTTTCTATACCGCTTAATCCTGTGTTCAGGGTCGTGGGGGACCTGGAGCCTATCCCAGGAGACTTCGGGCACTAGGCGGGGTACACCCTGGACAGGGTGCCAATCCATCGCAGGGCACACACACATACACACACTCACACACCCAATCACACACTACGGGCAATTTTAGGAACACCAATTAGCCTAACCTGCATATCTTTGGCCCGTGGGAGGAAACCGGAGTACCCGGAGGAAACCCACCAAGCACGCGGAGAACATAGAGACGGGAATCGAGTGTACGAAATCATCATTTTATGAATATGTTCACTTGGGTCACGTCAATTCTCAATTAAATTTGATTTGTATAGCGCTATTAAAAATTGACATTGTCGCAAAGCAGCTTTACACCATCGAAAGAATTATTTAAGTTTAAGATGTGAATGTGTATGAATCAAATCAATAGGATGAAACCTTGAGAGGAACCAGACTCAACAGGGAACCCATCCTCATCTGGGTGAAATGGTTAACAGGAACTGATCTGCATTATACTGTGTGAGACTGGAAGTTCGGTATAACAGGAGATGTGTTTAAGTTAAAATGGAGACCAGTTCGTTATTGGAGGCTCAGGCAGACTGTAGGAAACTCCAGTCCTGGAATATCGAGAGTCCTCAGAGAACAGCTGTCTGCATCAGCTGAGGACAGGACCGTCTTCGTGGGAAAAGTGGAAACGTCCCCAGTCATTTAATATAATTTGTCACACTCATCACTTTCGATGATGAAAATACAAATCTTGCCTGAATTGTTGATCGTCAAGTGATTAAAGAAGATTTCGAGGGTTTGAGTCCCGTCTTTGTGCTGTGAGCTTGAAGTTTGCATATTTTCCCCATTTTCTGGTTTACTCCAAAAACATGCAGATTAGGCTAACTGGCCTTTCCCAATTGTCTGCATTGCTTACACCCTGTGTACCCAGTCTAGTGCCCTAGAATAGGCTCCAGACCTCCTGTGACCCAGTCCAGTCCAGTTGGTGTAAAATGGCTGGCTGGTGGAACCGTAGGTGATAAACTTCACGCATGACCGTGCTAAAACGGAAAGCACTTATTTGTCATTTATGACTCACTTGAGTAAAAATCAAAGTAATATTGCCCCAGTTCATTATTATTATAGTCCGCTATAATGTTACTTGGGTACATGACATGAAGTAAATGGTACATCCTGTAATAATCTGCGTCCTAAAGACATCTCCAGGCTCATGTGTTTTCCCTTCTGGAATATGATTCTTGTCTATTCCGAGCATTTCACCTCCTCGGCCCATCCTTTTGCCCAGCAGCAGTAACACAAGTCAGCTGTTGACCTTAGAGCAGAAGGAGTGCAAATGCAACTGGATTCTATTTCATTGTTATGTATCTGCTTAAGATATCAGAAGACGCATTTTTGATTTTACATGACACATTGAGATTATAACTTCAAATTTGAACAGTGCTCATTATTTTTTACCGACCATTTTGTCTCATTTGTTTCTGTGAATGACCCGTTCGGACCTCCCCAGAGAACCTTGTCAAAACCTACAGGGCAGTGTTTTTCCTTCTTCAGGGTCTCCGTCTAAACCTGTGATCTCAGACGAGAGTGTGCGCTCAGGGCTCTGGGAATGTCAGACAGGCTCTCCGACAGCATGCAGCTGCTTCCCGGGCCTCGCTTCTGTGTGGAATAACGATTTTTCTCCTCGCTAGAAGACAGATGATGTTCGCCGGTGCTGCCAGATAACACAGGGTTTGTTCTCTTGTTCATGACGGCGTTCCTTTGTTTTGGCACCACCTTGGAAGGGAGTGTTCGGTTTTCAGTGAGCTTATGAGAGACTGGGTGATTTATTGATCGTATCGTAAAAAAAAGTTAGGTGTGATTGTTTTTGTTTTCACAAGGCCAGAGCCATGTGCTTGTTTCAGTATCGTTGATTTGCGCAGGATGAAGAATGCCAATCAAGTGCCACCCCGGGCACTACTGATTCGTATTAATTGACACTCATAAATATTAATAAACAGCGAAAGACTCATAGAGAAATAAAAAAGATGATATGAGAGGGGGGTTGTAAAGGTGTTTGCTTTATTCTTGGGAGATTGCAAGTTCAAATCCTAAGGATGAGACGGGTATGGTTGGAGATCAATAGAGAGTTCCTGGACAGGGAGCCAATCTAGTTCATTATGTGCACACTGTGTGAGAGAGCACATAAGTGGAAGGATAAAATAGAAATCTGAAAAGTCAGTACCACATGGCTTGTCGCAAACTGCAAACGGGACTTCTTATGGCTTTCTTTCAACAATGGGTTTCTTCTTGCCAATCTTCCATAAAGGCTAGATTTATGAAGCTGACTAATAGTTGTCCTGTGGACAGATTCTCCCACCTGAGCTGTGGATCTCTGCAGCACCTTCACAGTCCACATGGGCTTCTTGGCCGCTTCTCTGATTAATGCCCTCCTTACCCGGCCTGTCGGCTTAGGTGGTCTATTTTCAGATGATGGATTAAACAATGCTCCGTGAGATGTTTCTTTTATAACCTAACTTCTCCACAACTTTATCCCAGACCTGTATGGTGTGTTCCTTGGGCTTCATGATGCAATTTGTTCACTAATGTTCTCTAACAAACCACTGAGATCTTCACAGAACGGCTGTATTTGTCCTGATATTAAATTCTACTACATAATTAGGTGACGTCTGTAGTCAATTGGTTCCACTGGATTTTCCCTAGAGGTTTAAGAGTAAAGGGGGCTGAATACAAATGCATGCCACACTTTTGAATTTTTCCCACAATTACTGTATGTATGTATTTGTGTAGGTCTATCACATAAAATCCCCATAAAATACATTAATGTTTATTGTTGTAACGTTGAAAAAAGTGGAAAAGTTCTTGTTAGAAACCCACATTAGATATTTATTAACGTAGAATCCAAGGAACAGGTCAAACAAAACCGGCAGGGATAAATCAAATCGAGTAAACAGGCAAGGGTCAGGCGATGTGCAAAGGACATAAACTGGGTCAGGCTAAAGTCAGAAACGAGTAAACATACAAGATCAAAATCCGAAATAGGCATACAAGTAACAAAACGCTTGGTAACGACACTGGAACAAGACACAGGGAGCGTATACTTCACCAAGACCGGACGTGCGTGAGTCTCTTTTCTGAGTGTCTGGTAATTAGTCTCAGGTCTGTTAGTATTCAGGTGAGCTGGCGCGTTGGTGTTGGGAGTTGTAGTTCCTTTTTGTTGTAGTTCTGACAGGTAGCCCTATCTAGTGATTGCAAATTGGAAAGATCAAATGGACAGTTTTTTTTTATAGTTATAGAACTATATGTTTTTTACAACTAATTTTAATAACATACTAATAATAATAATACAGTTAGTAAGCCAGTCGAACATGGTTCACGTTAGTGAGTTAACTGATATATGAAACTTCCTTAAGCTCGAAATGATTTTTTTCCTGAACTACCAGGAATTTCACGAACACCACAGTCCTGCGAAGTTTATCCAAATAAATTTGTGACAAATAAGACGCAGTGTGTGAAAGAGTTTAAGCAAGATGCTAGGAAACAATGTTTTGTTGCCTTTGCTGTTTATCAGCGGAGGAGGTGGTGGTGGGGGGTTGTGGGGACGGGGGGGGGGCGACGAGGGGTTCCTTCCTGGTTTTCTTCCGAGCTCCCAGCAATTAAGGACGTTATGAGTAACTTTCAGCTCCACATGCACGCTGACATCACTGACCCTTTTGTTTGGGCTGATAGTCGGAAGCCGTGTCCAGCAACACGAGAGCACGTCTGGATTTTTTTTTTTCTTCCAGCCCACCCTTGGCCGTGATTTCATGACGCTGGACTCTAATCTACTATAAAAACACAGCAAAGATTCCAGGGTACGAATACGAGGTCAGGCCGAGTGGCCTCATTAATTCCACGACATTATTACTTCACGCTTGTCAAAAACTGAGTTATGGTGCTCCCGGTGCCAGAAGTGAAAAGCGAGCTAATTGGCTACAGCGTTTTACCTCAAAGGCTTGTCTCATCATTAATTTGAATGTTTTCACATTCTGGACGGCTCCCGTAGCTGGTATTTTGGCCGTCATCACTATAACATCATCCGTCTTAAAAAGCACACAAAGCGGGCATGCCTGTGCATACTTCTTACTCTCGATGCTTTTTGATGTAGTCTTGATAGGTTTCACATAACTGGAATTCCTGCACTCTGGAGAAAATTCATATTTTTATGCGTTTTAATAGATATCGCACACTATGCAGGATAGTACGCTCACAGATACAGGTGGATAGCTGAAGACTTGGAGATCTCATGTACGTAATGGCCTAGTAAAACCCTTCGAATGGGGGAAATTTGATAAACAAAATTGAAATGTGTATAATAATATTTTGTCCTCTTATTATCAATCTTTTCATTTCTGGACTTTCCACCAACAGAACACACTGGGTCCAAGTTGACATAATGTAAGCAGTTTTAAGTCGCACCTGTTTAGTTTTTTTCATGAACGTGTGGCCATGGTAACAATGAGTTGGACACAATTGGGGATTTGTGAATGCTGTTCATCGAGCAATCCAGGAAAAACAGATCCCTGAGCCAATCTTGAACAAAAGCACAAAGCACAATCCAGGTTTGGTTCTGAAGGATTCCTCGCAATCATGACCAGGTTTATGAGCCTCACCTGCCAAGCAGGCTTTGAATACGTCTTGAGTGCAGACTCGAGATTTTGCCCCATGAGTCAAAGCACCTTACTACAGTAGGCTGACCTGCTTATGTGTTATAGAGGTTTGGATTAAAGTCATAACTAATTACATAAATAGTAATAATAATAATAATAATGAGGACAATTAAAATAATAATAATTAACAATAATAAAAAATAGTAATAATAAAAATAATAATAATTACAATAATAATAATAATTATTATTATTATTATTATTATTATTATTATTGTAATAATATGCATTACACATTGTTCGAGTTCAATATTTTGACGGCATCACTCCCTTATCCTGTTAGTGGTAAAAATATACTCATTTTAAAAGTAGTGATCGCTTGGGTTCTATCTGATGTATCTGAAAACCCAAATGCAGTTTGATGCCTGAAGCCTCCCCCCACGACACACACACACACACACACACACACACACCATACAGCAGGACTTCCATATAAGCAGCTGTTTTTTTTTTTTTTTTTTTTTTTTTATCGCTCATTAACCAATGCTGTGTTGCGGTAAAGGATTAAGTTTTAATGGTTCTATAAGTTTCCCATAGATTTTTTTTCAACCACAAAAACTGTTCCTGTTACCATCTGTCCAGCATGTGTGTGTGCTCTGGTTTGTAGCTAACTCAGTATTTAAACAAAGCTTGACAATCACAAAAAAAAAAAAAAAAACACTCAATGTGCAAAGTTTTAGACTTTTTATGCAGTTTTTGCTGCTCTGTTCGTCCAGTTGGATCCTTATTCTGTGCAGAGAGCCTGAGCAAGGTTAGAGATTCTAGGAGCAGAGGTGTCAAAGTACAGGATGCTGAAAATAGAAAAAACAAACCAAAAAAAACGTATTTGGGTCTTTTGGTGCTGTTTGTCAGAACTTCAGCAGCCACACCACGCTGTCTTTTTAATAACTACAGTAACCCTGGCTTTGGTGGAAGGAAAAAAAAAAAAAAATCCTATAATCATTCCTAATCTTCATGTGTGACGTTTTTGCTCTGGGATCAGAAAGAGCTGCTGATGGGATAAGCTGATAAAGTTTTGAACGCTACCCCAGCACAATCCCTTCTCTTTATAAACTGGAAGGGTTTTCAAACACGTGCTTTACTCTGCAGCCAGCTCTTTCTATCTCCCCTCTCCGGACTGTGTATGAGTATGTGAGCCTGTATGAGCTTTCGTTTATGTGTGTGTGTATGTGTGTGTGTGTGTGTGCACGCCGGTGTCCTGTGGGCTGCCACTGTCTGCCCACAACGGCCCTTTCCATTCCGTCAGATGGTGAAATCACGGTATTTAAACTAACAGAATGCTGCTTCAGCTCAAAGGGCAATCTGTGAGGACGGTGTGTTCATGCTACCTTTTCATTAACCCATGCCTGCTGGATCTAATAGCTGTTTTTAACCATGCGTGAAGCCTGGAATGTGCTCATCGTATCATTATTAACAGGTTTTCATTTTAGAGCTGTTGAGTATAGATGACATGATGTGGAAAATGTTTTTAGAATTAATAAACCTGGCTTTTAAAAAACGAGGAAAAGCACTAAATAGTGTGTACGGTGCCAATTAAACAAAGTAACGGAGGTTATACAGTATATGAAGGAACCGTGATGATGTCAGGGAACTTAACATAAACATCAGAACTGGAAGACGTTATTTTAAAGTCTTTCAAGCAAGTTAAAACGTACACCTATATACATCTATACCTGGTGTGGTACAAACTAAAGTGCTGAAATGATGGCGGAATAAAAAAAAAAAAAAGATCCGCTGAAGTACACCGGATGAGTTTCGAGACTTTCAATAGTGTTAATGCTGATAATTTAACTGTCCTGAGTCTGAGGTATCAGCTGCAGGGCAAACACCACCGCCGGCGCGTAAGAGCTCGTAATGCTGCGACGGTGCCCGAGGACGGAATGAGACCCCCGAGGGGCGGGACCTCCAAAGCACCGCCAATCAGAGCCGGGGCAGGGCGTGCGCCGACGTCAGCCGCCTGCGTGCTGGAATGCGGCCTGTAAGAGCGGGAGCTGGCCTGTCGTTAGCTCAGGGGAGATCGTTTAACACCCACGCCAGACGAGCTGACACGTCGCGACAACACGCGCAGAAACCCGAGCCAGGAAGACCGATTACTGCTGCAGACGCAAACAGAGGAAACGACCGCCAGAGATATTACACTTCAGAGGTGTTGAGATGTTTACAGGACAGAAGACGAGATATAATCGACGTCAAGACAATCCTCAGGCTCTGCGAGCAGCGGCGTGCGATTGTGGCGTCTCATCAGCCTGTCTCATCTCCAGATTAAACTGATCTAACTGACCGAAAACCCAAAACCCCAGAGCCCATGATCAAGAACTGGGTTTGAAATGAGTGTTTAGTGTGTAGCTTTACATACATACAGAGCAGTTTATATTGCATTTATTAGCGGTGAAATAAAAGAAAGAAAGTACAGGAGAGAGCGGAGAGGAACGAAAAGTGAAGGAAAGTGTATTGAAATAGAAAAAGATCAAAAGAACAAAATAAATAAATGGGGAAGGGCCCGGGAGAGAAGAGGGGGAAAAAGGAAGAAAAGTGAAGAGAATGTAGAAGAAGCAAGTGGAAATAAATAAATAAAGGAAGGAAGAAAGAAAAGCAGGGCATGACGGAGGGATAGAGGGTGGAAGTGAAGACAAAAAGAGAAATTGTGCAAGTAAATGTGTGGAAAAGGTAACGGCAAATTGTAAGAAAAAAGTAGATAAGAAAGAAAGAGGGATGGAGGGAAGAAGAGGCAAGAAGGTGAAAAAAGAAACGAAGTGGAACATCAGAGGTGTACCGGAAAAATAAGGCAGATAAAATTAAAAGTAACGAAATTAAAGAAGAGAAGAGAAGAAAAAGTTGTAGAAGCAAATAGAATGAAAGAGTTTGAAAGTGTTATTGTGTGTGTGTGTGTGTGTGTGTGTGTGTGTGTGTTTGTGTTAAAGTGATCTAGAAGTCTCTGAGACCGAGCCGAACACGATGTACAAAGCACAGGGAGCGTGTGCAGCACACACACACACACACACACACACACACACACACACACACACACACACACAGCACGTGTTGTACAGATCTGATGTAATGACGAAGATCAGACTCGAGTTCCCTCTGATGCTCACAGTAAAGTTGTTTTGTTCTGTTGGAGGTCTGTGATTTGTGAGGTGAAATTCAGTCACAGTCCTGAGTCACAGCGAGAGTGTGTGTGTGTGTGTGTGTGTGTGTGTCTCTCTCCTTTCTAATGTCTGTGTCGTTCCTCCTGATTAAGCCTGTCTCTTCAAACACTCCATTTATCAAAGCTGCACTATTTCATAGTCCGTCATCTCTCCGTTGTGTGTGTGTGTGTGTGTGTGTGTGTGTGTGTGTGTGTGTGTGTGTGTGTTATCTTTGGGAAGTAGAGAGGCTTTGAAATTTAAGAAGAGGCTGAACTAAAAATACACACTGGACGGGTGTGTTAGTGCAGGATTGATGTGTGTGTGTGTGTGTGTGTGTGTGTGTTTTAAAGAAAATGCACCCTGTCCTGTTCTTATACAAACCTGATGTCTAACAACATTTTACTGCAAGGTCAGGGCACTGGAGACTCATTCTGTCTCGCTCTCTCTCTTTTCTTTTTCTTCTCACATACACAACCTCACTCTTGTCTCATACTGTCTCATCCCCTCTCATTCTCTTCTTCTCATCCTCTCTCACTCACTCGCACTCTTTCTCTCTCTCACATTCAATCTCATTTTCTAATCTCCTTCACTCCCTCAGACTTTGTCTCTCTCTCTCTCTCTCTCTCTCTCTCTCTCTCTTCCTTTGTCATTCTTCTTCTCCTCTCTGTTTTTCTCTCTCCTACTTCTCTCTCAATCTCTCACACATTTGCATTGTCATTTAAGCTATTTAGCAGACGCCATCATCCAGAGTTTTATCTCATCAGAGATATGAGCAGTTGTCGGTTAAGGGTCTTGCTCGAGGGCCCATCAGTGGCAGCGTGCTCCACACACTCACCCGCATTGTCTCTTGCTCTACCTCATCTCCAGCGGTGTAGCTCGTAAAAGTCTCCCCTACTACCTCATCCCAATTAAAGGTGCTCTACTGGGGTCTGATGCTGACTGGTTAAGGAGGCCGCTGATTTACAAACCTTCAAGTCTGAGTTGTTCTTGTGATGTGGAGTGATATCATGCTCAGAGCAGCCGTTACTAAATGGGAAAATTGTGACCATAAAAGGATGCACACGTTCAACAACAATCATTCTGACAAAAGGATGCTTGATTGCTCAATGTGTGCCAACAGACATTCCCCACACATGACTTCACCTGCAGCAGCCTGAACTGGGCACCAAATTCCAACCCTCCGTCATCATACTCTGTCTCGAGTTTCACAGCTGTTAAACTCTGCTGCACGTCTGAAGATGGAAATCTGGTTCTGTATCAGGAGTTTCATTTTCAATTCCTTTTATTCTCAGATTCTTCTTTCTTCTATTGTAAGTGTTATCTAGCTAAACCTCACCATTAAAAAATATGATTCATTAATGCTGGTTTCTCCTCTCCTGCTGCAGATCCAAGGTTTAGTTAGTCCTGGCTCTCTCCTGAGGGAGCAGGAGAAGAAGATCGAGAAATCAGCGAGCGAGTTCCTTTACCTCCACAGAGGGAAGGATGGGAGAGACGGAGGATGAGAAGAGCCAGGCAGGGAGGATTTTCGAGACCTTCGTCCAGACGTCCACCTGTAAGTCCACCCTGCAGGCCTTCAACATGATGTGCACGTACCTGCAGCTGGATCCTCTGGAGCATGGCTCGTTCTACAGCAGCCTGAAGAGCAGACTGACCTGCTGGAAGGCCAAAGCGCTCTGGAGCAAACTGGATAAGAGAGCCAGTCACAAGGAGTACAAGAAAGGCAAAGCCTGCGAAGGCACTAAGGTACAGTAGGTGTGCTGAGACACGTCTTGTACTGTACAGTAGGTCACTCACAGTTACACCAGAGCAAGATTTAACCTCGGCACTCAGTATTCCAGTAGGTGTGAGGGACGATTAGCATTATTAGTTTCTCAATAACAGCGAACATGACCTCAGCATGTTTTTCAATAAAATAATAAAAAGAAAAAAAAAAAGGTAAAATAAAGGAAAAAAATTTAAATGTTATATAAAATCAAACATACAAACATCAAAAGCAAACATATAAAAAACATTTTTAGGAAGGAAACAAAAAGAAATTCAGTGAAATGTTAATATGAAAGGAAAACCGAGAGAAAAAGGAAAGAAACAAAACAAACAAATATTAAATGAAATATGATAAAAAGAAATATAATATAAATAATAAAAAATAGAATTAATTGTTAGGAAATAAAAATGAAGTAAAATAAAAATAAGGAAATGTAAACCAGGGTAATAAAAAAAAAAACATAAATCAATTAATTAAATAAAATAATTAAATGATTAATCAATCAATTAATCAATTAATACAAACAAACTAATAAAAAAAATCTAATAAAATATTGAAATATAAGGGAAATAAGAAGGAATGGAAAGAAAGAAAGTGTATTAAAAAGTATATTAATATAATAAAACATAATTAAACATAAGCAGGAAAGAAGAAAGAAACAAATGAAGCAAAAATCAAAGTGTAGAAATCTAAGAAAGAATTGAGAGGCAGATAAAATAGAGAGTGAACGAAATAAAGAAAACTGAATATGTTTTAGTTGAAATATTTCATAAAGCTGGATCTATTTGAAGGTGTTCGTGTGTTTGCTAGAACGCAGCAGTTCATTGACTCAATAGGGATACCTGTCACTCATCTCTCACACGCCCCGCCCACTCCCACCCCTGCTGTCTGCAGCCCCGCCCCTCTCTCCCTCTGCACGCCACCATGCCATGTGTAAAATATATTCTTTACTTCTTCAGTCGGTACCATCAGCGCTGTAAACTGCAGTACAGAGAGAGATTGAATTTAGTGCCTTGAAGCCCGAAAAGTTTTCTGCCCTAAAGGAAAGTGTGCGTTCTCTCTATAAGTGTTTATTTTCTTTCTATGACACGCTGGGAGTGTGAACACTTGAGTCTAAACCCACTCCGTAGAAAATATATACAGTATCCTTCCATCTAGGAACCTCAACTAGGGTAGGACTGTACAACTGTGGTAGGACCTCCAGTCAACATTCACATACTACAGGCAATTTGGAAATACCAGTTAGCCTAATCTGCATGTTTTTGGACTGTGGGAGGAAACCGGAGAACCCGGAGGAAACCCAGCAAGCATGAGGAGGACATGCAAACTGTATGCACACATGCAGGAAACGAGGACCTGGAGGTGCGAGACAATATATACATCCTAAGCATACCATGATGTATCATGGTTCATATCAGCCACCTTCAGTGATGGTGTGATAAGAAGTGATGAAGGAATGAAGACAGGAAGAGACATGATAATGAGACGAGATGCTTCTCGGTATGTCATTTATCCCAACTGAGCATATTACCTAAAGCTTTAGAAATGTGAACAAGTAACAAAAGAAGAAGGGTTTGGCCGTCGACATACACACACACACACACACACACACACACACACACACACACACACACACACACACACACACACGGAAAGACAGCTTCACTCAGCAGATCTGATGATTTGAGGTGGTATGCGGTGGTAGGTCTCCAGAACAATAAAGTCCTTAATGGCCTGGTGCCCAGACTCTTATTAATGTGTGTGTGAGAGAACCGTTTCATGCCTAGAATTTAACAAGTCTCATTTGGTAGCAACCATAAATGTCCCAAAGACGCTGCTGATGTGAAGGAGAGCAATTACTTTATGTGCCACGTTGGAGGTTGTATTTTATCTCAGACTATAAAGCTGCTAAATTATACGCAGTGCTTCTTTTTTAAGCCTTTCTCACTTTGATGAGATGCAGCGCAGCATACTTTAATGACATTTTGGCACAAACACCCCAGATGTCTTGTTACTGTGCCGTTACCATGAAGCATTATCAGTATTTACATAGCAACATGCAGGAGCTGTGGATAAACTACTGTAGATGTTTACAATTCCAACATTTCTCAAGTCTTTGAAACTGTATACTGATTCAGACATGAATAGAGGAGTTCAGAGGGAATATCACACTTCATGTTTCTTTCAGAGGTGTTAATATGTTTACATGCCATCAAAGCCGAAACAGCGTCTTTGAGCAGAACTGCGAATGGTTCAGCAGGCATGTACTGTATTGCAGGGATCTGTAGACAGCATCACTCCTGTCATAATTCCTGACCAAAACCAAAGCCTGACACCAGAAACTAATTAAATCTTGTCATGTGAAGTCAACCGAATGCATCTTTTTGACCTCCTCTTCAGGGAACATCAGGGAGCGTTGTAACACACTCAGAGGAATGCGCTATCCACCCACTTCTGCCTTCGTGAGCTTACAGGTACCTTTGATTTACAGACGTCACTGTAATAGATAGAGGAAAGAGTACGCCGTCTCTCCCTGCCACCCACAGATGGCCATCGCATCACGAGGAGTCGAAACCACGATCTCTGAAAGATAGTACACAGGGCTTACATAATAGAAATATTTGGTTAAAAAAAATTAGTACAAGAAAGCAAGTGAAGCAAAAATAAATAAACAAAAAAATAGGAAACTGGAAAAATTTAATATTGGTCCATCTTTTAAATAAAAAATGGTTTGAAATGGAATCAAATGGGTTGAAAAATTTATTAAAGAATGGAAATGGTAATAAGGACATAATAAGAAGAAAGAAAGAAAAGGAATTAATGATGAAAAAAGAGTGAAGGAGTATGAAAGAAAGAATAAAAAAGACAACATGTAGAATATATTTAGAATATAAAAAGATTTAGAAAGAAAAAGAATAAGTAAAAAAAGTTAAAAAGTTGAGCAGAAAAGCAAATGGTATGGTAAAGAAAATAAGACAAAAAGTAAAAAGGGTCTTGAAATGTGAAGAAATAATGGAAATGGAAACAAAAAAATAAGGATGGACTAAAAAATGTAAGAAAATGAAAAGTTTATAATTTTTTTTTTACACTCATCTCATTTATCCATATGAGCAGGTGTGGGCTTGGGCCAGCTTTGCAGTGCTGGGGGTTTGATCCCATGACCTTCTCATCAGTAATCTTACATCTTAACCTCTGAGCTGCCTCTGACTTCCTCTAGTGAAACATTTCTGTTGCTGTTCCCATAAAACAGCGATTGTTGTGCGATTGAGAGTTAGCACTGGCACGTGTTGAAACGCAGTTCTCCTGATGAATAGCAGCACATCTGTCTCCCTCACATCACCACGACGTGTTGTTTTAAGACGTGCATGACGGGACTGATGTCTGTGAACTGTAAAGGTGAGCTTTGACACTCTGTCATGATGTCATTCCTCACTCAGACTCCACATGCTTGCCAAATCCCACTTTGCCCAGGATATGAGATCATGTTCATGTTATCAGCCTTTCCCAGCATGACTGAAAGCTTTTACTCCAGCTTAGTTTTTTTGTGGTTTGTTGCTGTCGTTACTGTTGCTATGGCTCCCAATAAGATGCTTTATTCAGGAGTTTGCTCAGGCACTGCAAATACCATAGCAAAATAGGGGATTTTGGGCTGTGAGGAGCGATTATAGGGATTATAAATAACACTAATTTTGATCCTCCCTTGCCGTTTATATTCATAAGCAACTAAAAGGCCAAAATTATTCCTACGTTTTTTTTTTAAAGGCTATTGATGGCACCAAAATTGGTGGAAAATATTTGGACTGGTTGGCAGTTTTAAACATAACATTTGACCCAGACATGTCTGTCAGCGTTTGGAAAAATAAATAAATAAATAAAACGAAGGCAAAATTTCCACATAATTTCTATTTCCGTAAGTGTTAAGTGGCCATATTTTGGATGTGCTGACAGCCACGACTTTGTGAGACATGACTTAATTTTTCTGATTATGGCCTGCACAGTGTGCATATATGGACCACGTAACCAAAGGCTTCAGCTGCACAGTTTCCTCTCGTCTCAGAAGCACTGGCTTACTTTCCACTTACATCTTCTGCAGGCTCGCACAGATTTGCCCCATTTTGTGGTCTCTGCACTTCAGTAATTCCAGTTTAGGGCCAAATGCCTGCCTGCCTGAAGTCTGTCTGTCTGTCTGGAATGCCAGCTTGTGCTTTGGTGCTCTACAGGTGGTCTGACTGCCACACTAGATTAAGTACCTTGGCCTGATGGGATGAAATATTAATTATTTTTACTGGACTGTGTAATCGCTGCCATTTTAAGGACTGAATAAAACTTATACTTTGACTCCTTCATCACATGACGGCGAGTGCTGTTGTACTAAATATCAGCAAGATGAGGAATATCAAAAGGTACAAGATTTATTGTACATTTCCACTTATTCTGCTTTAGAATATCACACAGCTTCTGTGTTTCCGGGGTTGAATCCCAAATAGCATAAAATGGAAAGCCAATGTGTCAATGCCATGTGTTACACACCGAGAAGTGGCCTTGATCAGGGGTTAGAGAGGGATTTGAGATTCAGCCTCGTTTTAGATGCTAGTAAACGGAACAACACAGAGGGGTTAGAGACAATTCTGAAGCAATTACTAAGGAGACAAAGTGTTGCTTAAGATGACATAATGTTACCAGATGCATTTTCTTGCTGGAAGTGCTTCTGCATTTTGAATGCAGGTTTTGGCAGGCAGCTGTTCTCTCCTCTCTCCCCCAGTACTGCAGATTGTACTGGACATCCCTACATACTTTCCCCCATGCTGGCAACCGACCATTAGTGTAATTATCGATTGTTAAATCGACAGTTGTGCCTACATATAGTTAAACATCGCAGTGCTGTTATGCTCTATGCAGTATAACCACTCGTTGAATGTCTCTTGTCCAATGTCGGCTAGCTAGCTACAATTTGCAGCAACTGGAAAGTTCCTCTCAGCAGCAAGTATTGCTAATATGTGTTAGCTAGTTAGCTAACTGATAGCAACGCACAGTAATTGAGTAATTTTATGCTCCTACTGAAACTCCCTGGGATCTTTTTTCCCCCCAGACTGAAAAGTCGGAGTTATTATTTAAATACATGAAACTCCTTGTCATGATTTTGGGACCAATCTAAGACAACTTTGAGACAACTACTATAAGATGAGTAAAAGGATGCACATTTAGCAAAAATACTCTGAAAGACTGTGACATTCAAGTGATGCTTGTCTGGTATTAAGAGACCCAAAGTCTGCCAATAAAACATTCCCTAACCCATTGTTTCCCCAATACTAGCCTGAATTGTCGACACATGGCAGTTTGAGACCATGGATTCAATCTTGATGTGAACTTCTACCCATATGATATGCATTTTGCAGCAGAAATTAAGATTCCTTAAGTATTAGTCAGCCAGTGGAACCTGTCGTGATCCTATGAGTTTGTAGCTCATAGCCCCAGGTTATGAATATTGTGCATTCTGAGATTCTTTTCTGATGAACATGATTGTAAAGTGTTATTTTAAAGTTAGCGTTCCAGTCTGGACATGCTCCTCTGACATTTTTATTTCCCCCGTTGAGAGGGAACACTTGTAGGAACTTGTACTGTGCTTACTTACTTGTGTGTGTAGTGGGTCTGGGTTCAACTGGGCACCAGAGCTTTCATCAGGAAATCCCATCTGGCAGGTCATGCATGCCACTTCCTGTTCTGCAGACTATTCCATGTGATAAGAGATATTTGACTGGCCTGTGGTGCCATGGAGCTTCATTGATACCTCCCGGGACTTGTGGTTCTCCAAGGGCAAGCAAGCTGTATAAATCACAGACCCACTAATGATGATGACGATGATGTACCCAGTGTCCTCCTTTTCTTTATTGGGTCGTAATAGGAGGCTTTCTAACTCAACTCAGATACCCACAGACCTTAATCATTTCATGACAAATGCTGAAACCAGGATGAGATCTGTACCTATCAGACAGGAAACAGATCTGCACTGTTTTAGAAGGAAATACCACACCTCTGCTGTCTTGCCCAGTTCAGGATGAGCAAAAACACAGGAATCTGTTGCTATGATAGTATCTTTACTGACGAAGGCTTTTTTTTCTGATGTACCAGTACAGCTGCAACACATCTATTTTTTACAAACACTATTGAAAGAGAAGCATTACTTCTGCTCTGTGGTTGTTTTCTAAAGGTTAGCTCATACCTAAAGTCATGCTTCATCATGCAGTTCACATCAACTTTCTGCACAAGTAAAGTTTCAACTTGTGAAATTCTCTTGAAATCACATTGGCACTGAGTTGCAAACAAAACTAATTAGTTACATTAAAATCAGGAAGAACATTAAGCATTAAGGATTTAATTTCTAGAATTTCAATGTCGATGTTATATCATGAGTTTGAATCCCAGTCGTGCTACATCCATTTATTACTGCAATATCTTGGTCTCGAAAGCATCTCTCTCTCCATCTTGCTGTCTTTCTCTCTCTGTCTCTGACTCATGCATGGATGTGTATCAAGAGAAGAAGTGCATTTCCCCAGTGTGTATTACACTGCCCGGTCACAAAGCAAGTAAAGCAGTTTAAAAAGCTTATATTCATTCATAAAAGGATAACGGCGTATTTATCATAGTCATTATCCTTTTCTAAGAAACCATCTGAAGTATTTGCGACCTCTACAAAAAACCTACAGTAGCACGTCATTGTCAAGTCTTTCAGTATGAGCTATGGTGTTTGAAAAGCTATTATTCCAGTCTCATTATTCCTAGTTTCGTTACTTTTTCTCAATGTGGTTAACAATTAGATGATGGCATGTTGCGTTTAAAAACTTTTTATTATCTGACAACTTTTATTGTGCTTTGTCTCATCCGTTTTTTTAGTCTGGCAGTCAGCGAGTAGTTTTTCAAGCATGAGACACAAAAAAATGTCTGGTGACCACCAGTCTAATGGCAGTACAGTATGTGTCCTCTCGGCAACTACAGTATGAAGACAAAAAAAGTCTGGACATGTAATCTTTCTTTTGGTCTCAACTGACCATCCAACAGTTAATCGAACTGTATTTTGCAGCACATTCAGCCAATCATCAGTGGTTGAGACGTGGCCCAAAATAGCCTCCTTGATAAAAAGGAAGTGATGTTCCACACACTGATGGATTAGACAAGACAAGATTGGCATACACATGTTACGCAAAGAATGCATGCTTATCCTGGTCTCTGTTGGTGATGATGCATCCCAGCCCCAGGAACAGAGACAGACTCAGTAGTCTGGTCTTCCTTTACCTAATTTCACACTATTTTTATTGGTCAGTCTGAACCTCAGCAGGAATTTTTTTTGACATGATCCAGACTATAAAAACATTTGGACACTGGACAGATCTGAAAGAAAGTTTACATATACTGTATACACACACACACACACACACACACACATCAGAGAGGAAATACGTAACTCTGTTCAAACATGCTGATCGCCCTCAGCGCAGCCACAGCACTTTGGCGTGGGGTCAGTGGACCATAGTTAAGCTTGCCAGAATGGGTGGGCTGTGATGGGAGGGGAGGAAATGAACAATCCTGTAAGAAAAAAGAAAAAAATATCACACTGGGTCACTGGAACATTTGAATCAGAAGCGGGGTCAAACAGTGCATCTGGGTTTAGACAGGGTGAAAAAACAGATCTGCTGCGTGATTCAGAGCTAGATTAGTGAGAAGATGAGAAGATCTGCATTAACCTCCTCCAGGCTTTTATCCCTGCACTCGAGGGAATGAAGTCATCCCACAGCCGGCTTTCTTAGCCACACTTTGTGAGCTGAAAACCTTACTTCCTGCATTCTTATGACCCTGATACATCAAGCGCACATGCCTTTGATATGACAAGTTGGAATAATAATTTATAATGATAAAGATGACGTGAGAGCCTGTAGTGTGATCTCAACATGATCGTTTTCCGATATTTGAATAGCCAGATTTCTTTATTATACAGTAAATTGTGTTCTTTTATGTGCATGCAAGAGTTTTCAGGGCGCCATCAAGTCATACAGAACTGGCTTAGAAAAGAAGAGAAACAATTTATAAAAGATGGTAGCTAATATTGGTAATATTGCCTTTGTTGACAGTATTACAAAATGTTAGCGAGGATAATGAAATTATTAAAGTACGTGCAATAATTGTTGTTCATTCACAAGCACCAACTTTAAATGATTTTGTAGTGTTTAGGTCTAAAGACTAAAATGTGGTTTCCAATATTTACTTCCCTGCAGATCGTTTCCAGTGGTGTCAAAAGTATTCACATTCATTACTTGAGTAGAAGTATAGATACTAGGGTTCAAAAATACTTCTTTAGAAGGTCAAGTATCAACCCAAGCTTTTTACTTTGTAACGCTTGGATTTATAAAACCGCTTGGTTACAAAAAAACGGATTCGGGAATCTAAACAGGGGCTTGAAAACACTACTTCCGGTATTGCGCAACCGCAGCTGGACAAAACACGACGCGACACAAAACAATTATAATAAATTAAACCAAGTGTATTAAACAAGACAGACAGATAAATAAACAAACACGGTGCACCACAAACCAATATATACAAAATATATACAAATAGAAAAAAGTGTGTGTGCGATGTATGCGGGTGGGTGTGTGTGTGTGTGTGTATGATAGTCCAGTGTCTGAATTGCGCATTCTGATCATAAAAATAGAGTAACGAGGCTATTTTTAAAATGTAAGGAGTAGAAAGTACAGATAATTGCTTAAAAATGTAAGGAGTAGAAGTAAAAATTCGGCTGAAAAATAATTACTCCAGTAAAGTATAGATACCCAAAATTTCTACTTAAGTAAGGTAACGAAGTATTTGTACTTCGTTACTTGACACCTCTGATCGTTTCTGAGAACACTTGACCTCAACGTCTGGTTGATTTTGATCAGTGAGAACACGCTCGGGGAACCGTGCCCGAGTCCACTACAAAAAATGGTCTCTGAAACGTTACAGTGTGGATCGAATCAAATGGGAACCAATCGTAACGGAGAACGGAAGCAGATCGCAGTTTACTGTCATCAGTGCTGCCTGTCTCCTCCGAAATCTGTACTGTATGTTCGCAAAAAACGAGCCATTCTCATCTTCTGACCTACAAATCCATAGCTGATAAAGTAGGGAGGCACGAGACAGCATTACTCTTGACATTTTAGCAGAAATATCAATAATACAGTATAATCAATGCTGAAGGCATTCAAAATATGCAATAATCTCCTTTGAACAGTTGGTATTGAGACGTGTCTGCTACTTATAAATCCTTCATAACGGCTCTAATCTGAGGTGCTGTTTGTTAATTGGTGATTTCTGAGGCTGGTACAGTAACTCTAAATGAACTTCTCCTCTGCAGCAGAGGTACGTTTTGGTCTTGGTTTCCTGGAATGGTCTTCATGAGAGCCAGGTTCATCATGGTGCGTGATGGCAATACTGTTCTTGCAAAAACCTATTTCAAAATTCAAGATTTAAATTTCCTTTTCTACTTAGTAAATCTGAAACTGACATAAATCAATCTAACAGACTTTGATGTCTTCATCTACAGTATGTAATTGTTGAATCTCTATGTGCTTTGTAACAGTAGGAGGTAAAGCTGTTGCTTTTTTTCCACCATGGGAGCTTTGCCCTCTCTAGTTTCTCACTGATAAAGCTGTGGCAAGAGAGTGAAAAAAAGGAAAGGCTGTTGAGGGAACGACTGTTTGTGTCTATTGCTATAATGAAAGTAATAACAGGAACTAACTTGCTCTGCAAGAATTATATAACATTAAATATAGCTATTAAAAGATAAGAAGTATAATCTGTCATTCATTAGTAAAATTGCTGTGGAATAAAAGAGGAAAGGTGAAATATCTGTACACCCTGGTGTTTAAATACTCCAATAAAGTGCTGGTACTATAATAGAGTTTATTAATGCTAACAAATATACCTTAATTATTGTAGGTGGCAATTTAACGTAGCATTTAATGAAGCGCAGACTCCTTTGTTTT
The DNA here is from genome assembly GCA_030522415.1 of Channallabes apus. Taxonomy (NCBI): domain Eukaryota; kingdom Metazoa; phylum Chordata; class Actinopteri; order Siluriformes; family Clariidae; genus Channallabes; species Channallabes apus. The sequence continues at coordinate 8,160,111 of CM060119.1, forward strand.
GTTCATTATAAATATTTGCATGGAGTTACTCAAACTGAATTTATGCTCATTTAAATTGATATGTTTTTAAATCATGGATGGAATAAGGCATGTTTAATACAGGTGTATTACAAACGCATATTAAGTCATTTGTTCATTTACATTTAGGCATTTGGCATCTTATCCAGAGCGACTTAAATTTTTATCTTATTATACATCTGAGCAGTTGAGGGTTAAGGGACTTGCTCAAGGGCCCAACAGTGGCAACTTGGTGGTTGTGGGGTTTGAACCTGGGATCTTCCGAACCGTAGTCCAATGCCTTAACCACTGAGCTACCCCTGGCCCCGATCACTGATCACTTAGTTTGCTTCTTTGCTAACATTACATACTGTATGGATTATTAATGCTGAAATGAATGGATTGACCGCGTAGAGTTATGGCATGTACATGACATTTACTGTAGTTTTGCAGCGTTGCTTTATTATTACACCTTTATGCATGCCTTTCTTTCTGCAGTGCTTAATAATCGGAGGAGGACCCTGTGGTCTGCGTACTGCAATCGAGCTGTCTTTACTTGGTGCCAAAGTGGTAGTGATCGAGAAGAGAGACACATTTTCCCGAAACAATGTTCTGCACCTCTGGCCCTTCACCATCCATGACCTCAGAGGCCTTGGGGCTAAGAAATTTTATGGCAAGTTCTGCGCAGGCGCCATCGACCACATCAGTGAGTACTGAGAAATCACTATTCAGATACTATATAGAGATACTATATACTGTTTTATATAATTTCAGAGAAGTGCAAGTTTTTATGGGGAAGTAACTCTGCTCAGTTCTCTGTTTGCCTTTTTTTTTTTTTGCATGCCCTTCCTCTTTTGTGCTTGTTTTTACAATTATTTCATCAAGGCTTAATAAAGCTTTGGTAAAAAGTTAAAGGTGAAGGTTTAATCAAGTGCGTAACTGGGAGTGATTACTAGAGCTTAGTGTTCTTGTGCTGACTGTGTCCATTAGGCATTCAGCAGCTCCAGCTCATCCTCTTGAAGGTCGCTCTGCTTTTGGGGGTTGAGTTCCACGTCAATGTAGAGTTTGTAAAACTTTTGGAGCCTCCAGAAGACCAAGAAAACGAGGGTGAGTTTGTCCCTGTTGGACCACAACAAAACCGGACACACCTCCGTCCTGTCTGACTGGTTAAACACCATCAGCACTTCAAAGGGCCTTAAACTTTTTTTTTCCAAGTTGATCTGTCAACCTTGTTTTCTGTTCATCCACTCTCACTCTGAGCAATTTTACTGTTGATATGAAACGTCTTCTGATGCTTAGCTCAGGTACATCATCAGTGATTGGGTGTCTTGAGTCTTTCAACATCACGTGCCCTCACTCAGTGATGATGGTGATTTGATTTAGATTTCTTCAGTGTAACGTAGCAGAAGCAGGATGTATATGCAGAAGTTTATTAGAGGCTTATACAGGGTTCATTGTTGAAATGTCTACCAGGTGCCAAATAAGTAAACGGACAGAAACATACATTACCCTACATGGCCAAAGGTTTGTAGATGTCTAATCATCGCGCACACACACACATCTGGGTCTTCCCTGAGCTGTTGCCACAATGTTAGAACCAAACAAATGTACAGAATGCTTTTGTAGTGTATTATGTAGCATTACAGTTTCCTTTTTTTGGAATTAAAAGACCAAACCTTGTCCAGCACGACAATGCAGGTGTACACAAAGCAAACGTAAGGATCCAATGCAGTGACGTTACAGTGGGGAAAGAATCGAATATATATATTTTTCCACTGTAACGTCACTACATTGTGCCCTTACGTTTGGCCACAAATATTAGATATGCCACATCTTCTGAACTTCTGCCAGCTGCTGGCGCCATATGAATAATGCTAAAGCCTTAGCAGCACAATAACAATGAATGAAAGACGGATTGGCTGAGATACATCTATGCATTTGGCCGACGCTCTTATCCAGACTGACTAACATTTTTTTATTTTATTATTTTTTTATCTCATTACACATCTGAGCAGTTAAGGGTTAAAGGCCTTGCTCAAGGGCCCAACAGTGGCAACTTGATGGTTGTGGAGTTTGAATCTGGGATCTTCCGAACCGTAGTCCAATGCCTTAACCACTGAGCTACCCCAGGCCCCATAGATCGATAGAGGCCGATCAGCCGTGCTAGTAAATAAAATAATATTAAAGTGAACATTAGAGTGAATAAACAATATTAAAATAGTTATTTATAAATAGCATTTCAAAGTAACACCACTCTTGTCCAGTAAGATGTAAAAAAAAAAATAATAATTTTTTTTTCTTACAAATCCCACGCCTGTTTTATGACTTGTTTTAAGAATTAAGTCTCATTTATGACTAGTTAGGTCTTTCCCGGCCGTGAAATGTGAGCCAATCCCAGAGCATGAAGGCGGGATTTAAACGCATGATATCTTTAGCACAGTTAAACACCCACTATCACACAAGTGATGGTGTAGCCACCCTGTCAGCAACTTTTTGTTTAAAGCTGATAGGGTTCTAGGCTGAAATTCTTTATGCTACAAAGTAATATCCTAAACACAATACATTTTGAGAATCAAACATCTTAAATCTGAAAGCTTGAACTAACTGGAATGAAATGACAGATGTAAAATTTTTCTTGTCTGGAAATCCGAGATATGAAAAAATTAATAGAATACGCTAAATAGGGTCAGCTGTCTTGCTAGTGTCCTTTTCATTGGTATGCAAAATTCATAAATGTTTTACTCACCTACAGTATGCACCGTAATGAATCTTACACCAAGAACTGTTTTTATAATGCAAGCAGTTTATAGCATAACACTACAATCCAAGATTTTGTGATTGACGCATTAGCCATGACGTCGCTTGCAGTGAGTGTCGCATCCTCCAATATGGCAGTATATAATATAGTGTGTATATATACAGTATATGCATTCAGCTGTACTTCACCTTTGTATTAGGTAATTAGAATAAGAGTTAGAGGCTAAATCTGGAAAGGGAATGTATAATACTATCCATGAAAATAAGAACAGTTTCTCTGAAGGTTGTCAAGTAGTGTGTCATGTGACTTGGTAGTTTTACATGCCAGCTCTATAATATTTAGTGGATATGCAGAGAATCTGATTTATTTACCAGAGGTACCTGTTAAGGGCACAATTTTATCCAACGATTTAAAAACACTAAATAGCCAAAAGTATGCGGACATCTAACCGTCATACCCATACATTTACATTTAGGCATTTGGCAGACGCTCTTATCCAGAGCGACTTACATTTTTATCTAATTACACATCTGAGCAGTTGAGGGTTAAGGGCCTTTCTCAAGGGCCCAACAGTGGCAACTTGGTGGTTGTGGGGTTTGAACCTGGGATCTTCCGAACCGTAGTCCAATGCCTTAACCACTGAGCTACCCCTGACCCCATACAGTATGTTGGCCTTCACACTGTTGAAAATACAGAATTGTCCAGAACAAAGTGAGGTCCATGTTTGCCAAAGTAGGTGTGGAAGTACCAGAGTGGCAGGTGAGCCAGAACAGGATAGGCTCAGAGCCATGCGCTACTTTTGTTGGATCACACAGGAGTCAGTTTTCCATTAGTCCCCATGTGACTGGCACCCCTGTCTCTCTCACCAGACAATGCTAAGGCAAAACACAAGGCTTCCTGATTCTCTTAAACACTGCCATAACAGTCACTATGACAACCAACCAACAACGGCTGTTAATGTCATTTGTGGAAAATTTCTCTGTTTTTAGCCAGTGGTCTCCTCCCAGGTTGTTATTACTTTATTTCTGCAGTGCATCTACTGGGTCGGCACGCAGTTTTATTTTGATTAACGCAATATAACAGTTTCTTATGTTGGTAAGCTGTTATTGGATGATAATGAGCTCATCGGTGTAATTAGAAACACCAAGCTCTGAGATGAAGTAATGCTTCCATGAGATTTGAAGCTGTTCTTTTATGGAGCTGTGCTGCTCAGAGACTGCTGATTAAACCGCGCATCTGTCTATTCATCACAGACATGAGTCAGCTAATGAAAACAAATTGAGAGTTTTTGCTTCTGTGACCTTGTATTATGGCCATGAGAAGTCAGTCAGATCACCCAACCTTTACCCACTTTCTCTTTTTCTCATTCTTTCATATTCCGTTGGGGTTTGAGAGATCCAAGAGTCTCTTAAGAAATCCACATGTTGTATCAGCTTGATACAAAACAAGTTTTCTTCACTGCGTATAAACATATTTCGATTTGATAACATCTGTAAATTTGATAAAAAAAAGGGTTGCAGTTGTTGGGATGTTTTATATAGCAAATTAGACTTTTAAGGGATCATAACTATGCATATTGTAAGAGGATGTGAATAGAAGTACAGTATATGAAATGTGACAGTAGTGACACTAATACAGTAAAGATGTTGTACAGACGTCATAATATGTCAAGTACACCAAGTATATGGATTATTGTTTTAGTTATTTTGTCCCTACTGGATTTATTTTTTTTGTTTGTCATTTGTGTTTACATTTAATTGGTTATTTGTGTTTACATTTATTATTATTATATTTACATTGACCTGCAACATCCATATGCGTGCCTTTTCGTTACAGGACCTGGTTGGAAGGCGGAGATCCGGCCATCAGATCATCCTGTGGCTGACTTTGACTTTGATGTTGTGATCGGGGCTGATGGACGACGAAACACGCTTGAAGGTACATTACCATCTAAATATTTGTTTTGTTTTGTAACCAAGAACTTCATACAAGTCGTTTGAAGCCCCATAAATAAACCCTTACTAAATTAAAAGCACACATGGGATCCTGCATGTTTACTTAGTAACCAAGTAGCTATAATTATCTTTGCTCTATAAATATGGAGGAAATGATCCAGGGGTAACCAAAACAACTCCGAATACGATACGGCAGCATGGAAACACCAACAGCGTGCCACCTTGTCTTGTTTTTGTTGACGCGTCCTGTAAACAAGCAACATCTCTCGTCTTTAAATGTCTACTGTGACAGTCTAAAGGAGACAAAACCCAGGAGACATTTCTCACACTTCTTATCAACTATGGAGCTCGAAAAAGTCTGACTTGGAGAACCTTGGCCGTTGTTATTGGCATGTGCTCCCTTTCCATTTGAGCTGCATTGTTTCATCCAAGAGAGCTACAAAGCCAAAAAATCCTGCTCTGTAAAACGATAGTCCATGATGTCACAGGATTTTGCTAAACATTTGGATATAGTATGAAATCACCAGCTCAGAATCAGTTGCTGAACAGCACCGCGGGCTGAGGCTGCCTGGCCGTTGTTCAGTGAATGACGTTTGACTGTTGGATTCTTTCCCTCATACCCGTCATCTTTTTACCTATCCCATAAACAGATGCTTATTCCTAATAAGGTCATTCTCGGGCTCCTTCAAATGGTGACCTATTTACTTTACTGCACACTTATGAGAAACTTTGAGGGGGGAAACATGCTTTTCTGGTTTGTCCTCTGCTGTAATTGGGCTGCCCGGCCAATCTGGTGGAAGTTAAATATATCCTCGTCTGAGGCCTCACGGTCATGCGAGGAGAGCACAGCTGCTTTTGGAGGAATGGGTGTGGGCGTGCGCATGGAAGGACGATGTCTCTTTTGAATTACCTTAGCCAGTAATTAAATGCAGCCCCGGGTCAAGAGCCACTTCGCAGAGCCTCGTACATTATTTTGGAGGACAGGAGCTTTGCGGTTGCAGGTCAGTGAGTACTCTGAGGCTCATCTTTAAGCCATTAAATCACGTACTTTATGCGGAAATGCTGCAGAAGTGAACAACCTGTGCTGTATCATTTACTTCCGCCAAGCACCAAAGGAAACGTGTGGTTTTCCTCCCCCCAAAGTTATGTTAGATCAAATGAGATACCCGTGGCCACTGCGTAGCTCCACTTCCCAGGCTTTCACCCGTTTTTATCTTTGTGGCGAATCCAAGATTTCCAGATCTTAAAATAACCAGCCTGTGATTTAGGTAGTTGAATTCAGTAGGATTAGCATGCCTCCGCCTGGATGGAAAGGAAAAGTGCCACAACACCAACTTTCCTTTCTGTCTCTCCTGCTTTTTCCATCTTTCTCTAAAGGAAAGCTTGCACTTCACTCGTCCTTTCACATCTGCTCACCCACATTTGCCTTTTTTTTTGACTATTTCTATCACCTGCATTTGACTTCCAAATTCTTGCTTTCTAATTAGGAATGTTTGACAAGGATATCTTTGCACAAGATGCTGCACCTACATCTACAGACAATCCAAGATGTTGTGCAAGAAATTATCCCCTGTTGTCTGCTTTAAAAGATGATATCTGCTTTGACAAACCCATGCATCAGCCCATACAGTATGAGATGATTTGGCCATTCTTCCTGATGTGAACATACATCCCACCTCTGATAATCGATAAGCCTTAACATTTACATCTAAGCCATTAAATGAGGTCAGATTTGATGAAACGATGAAATGAAACACAATTTTGCATTATAATAAAATAGAGAAATATCATACACAAAGTATCTGAGCTTATGTTAGTCAGACCAAAGTAATTCAGGAGTTAAAGGGTTTCATGATTTTTAAAGGATTTAAGTTAAAGGGTTTAAACGCAGAGTTGTGTGAGACACATGTACACAACCATACAACTCATTTTGCATTAAAGGTGCTATACAGCTTAATGCAGCTTAACTACATTCAAGCTAGTGAACATGATTAATGTCTTGGCAAAAATAGTTTGGTCTTGTCCAACACACTTCGGTTAAAAAGCAAAACCACCACCTTATGTCAAAAAAAGGACTTTAATAAAATAAAATGTCCTGGTTAAACTAGCTAGCTTATGGATTCAGCTATTAACTAGCAAATTTACCCTGTTCTGTTCCTAAGTATAAATTCTGGTGAATAGAAAAAAAAATAATAATATTGACATACATATGACAAATAAACACGTGACAAATCTTAAAATGTAGTATTGCATTTGCATTAAAATAAATGTTTTTCGCGATGCTTTCACTTGTTTTCCACATCAGTCTTAGCAGGTTAGCATTGCAGCCTAACTTGTATAAAAACGTAGATAGTTCTCTGTTTAAGTTAAAATGTCAATCTGTCCTGTTCCAGGATTAGCTGGCTAATTAGGTCTCCCAGTCAGCTAGCTAGCTGTTTCATTTCACTGTGTACTGAACTGACTACTTGACTTGCATTTACATTTAGGCATTTGGCAGACGCTCTTATCCAGAGCGACTTACATTTTTTATCTCATTACTCTGAGCAGTTGAGGGTTAAGGGCCTTGTTCAAGGGCCCAACAGTGGCAACTTGGTGGTTGTGGGGTTTGAACCTGGGATCTTCCGAACCGTAGTCCAATGCCTTAACCACTGAGCTACAACTGACTTCAATTGAGTCCTCCAGGGCTGTAAAAATCAAATTCAAATTCAAATTTTATCGGTCACATACACAATCATACACAGTATAATATGCAGTGAAATGCTTTATACGACCGCCAGTGACCTTAAAAAAAAAGAAAATAAAAGCTTGTACGTAAAATAAATAATCAATAAAAAGTAAATACTAAAGAAATAATTTTAACTAGTAAAATTAACTGTGCATATGGGCATAATAAAATATTGCAAAAATATATGATTAAAGTGTCAGTGGTTGTGCAAATATGCATGGAGGTGACATGTGCAATTGTCCAGATGTATGAGTATTTAGTGCAAGTGTGTATGAATGTGTCCATGATTGTCCAGTCAGTGTTGTGAGCTTAAAAGATGTTATTAGTCCTGTGTGGAGGTGTGATTGTGTGATTGAGAGACCTTATCGCCTGCGGGAAGAAGCTCCTCCTCAGTCTCTCTGTGTTGGCCTTTAGGGAGCGGAATCTCTTCCCAGACCGCAACAAAGAGAACAGTCCATTACTGGGGTGACTGAGGTCCTTCATGATCTTCCTGGCCTTAGTCCAGCACCGCTTGCTGTAGATGGAGTGTAGGTCAGGGAGCTCAGTGCGGATGATGCGCTCGGCTGATCGCACCACCCTCTGTAGAGCTCGTCTGTCCTGCATGGTGCTGTTCCCGAACCAGGTCGTGATATTTCCCGTCAGGATGCTCTCTATGGTGCAGGAGTAGAAGTTCCTGAGCACCTTGGAGGGCAGTCTAAAGTCTCTCAAGCGTCTGAGGTGGTAGAGACGCTGCCGGGCTTTTTTCACCACGGTGCTGATGTGACAGGACCATGATAGGTCCTGCGTGATGTGAACACCGAGGTATCTGAAGCTGTCCACTCTCTCCACTGGGCTCCTGTTGATGACGGGGGTCTGGTAGTTCCTCTCCTGCTTTGTACTAAAGTCCACTATCAGCTCCTTTGTCTTACTGACGTTCAGGAGGAGATTGTTCCTCTGGCACCAGTTCTCCATATTTCCAATCTCCTCTAAGTAGTCCGACTCATCATTGTTGGTGATCAGTCCGACCACGACGGTGTCGTCAGCAAACTTGATGATGGAGGTGGAGTTGGTAGTGGCCACGCAGTCGTGGGTGTACAAAGAGTACAGCAGGGGGCTCAGAACACAACCCTGGGGGGCTCCAGTGCTGAGAGTGAGTGTGGCTGAGACATGTCCGCCCATCCTTACTGCCTGTGGTCTGCCAGTCAGAAAATTGGAGATCCACTGACATATAGATGAGCTCAGTCCCAGGTGCTCCAGCTTGGTGGTGAGTGTGGAGGGAATTATTGTGTTAAAAGCAGAGCTGTAGTCGATGAAGAGCATTTTAACATAATTCCCTTTCCTAGTGTCCAGGTGAGTGAGTGATGTGTGGAGGAGATGAGAGATTGCATCGTCTGTGGAGCGGTTCTGACGGTATGCAAACTGTAGTGGGTCCAGTGTGTCGGGTAGTGAAGAAATGATGAAGTCTCTGATAAGGCGTTCAAAGCACTTCATCACTACTGAGGTGAGAGCTACAGGGTGATAGTCATTGAGAGAAGCAGGATGTGGTTTCTTTGGAACAGGAACAATGATGGACTCTTTGAAGCATGTGGGGATCACCGACTGAGATAAAGAGCTGTTGAATATCTCAGTGAACACAGGTGCTAGCTGGTCTGCGCAGGCTCTGAGGATACGGCCTGAGATGCCGTCTGGTCCTGCTGCTTTCCTGGTGTTCACTCTCTTGAAGGCTCTCCTCACGTCGTGCTGGCTGTTCCCGGTGCTGGCTGTGTCTTCCTGTCTGCAGCCGTTAGCGCCGCTAGCATTAGCGCCGTTAGCATTAGCATCGCTAGCGTCTTTAGCTGCAGCCTCGAAGCGAGCATAGAAGATGTTGAGCTCGTCTGCCAGTCGCGTCCGCGTTCGTCATACCGGATGCTGGTGCTTTATAGTCCGTTATTGTTCTCAAAAAATGTGACATTTTATTATTTTTTTTATACACCCTAACAATCTTCCATCTTGGCTTTCCCCTCTTGCTTAAAAAATGCATTCTAAACCAGTGAGTTAAATTCTACATTACTATCGATAACGTACTGATGTTGGTATTCCGTAAGTGACATACAGTGTGATGTACCATAGCCTGGGACTGTTTGGTAGTATGTTCTGTAGATTCATAATGAAATGCTCAACTAATCAATTTTTTTTTCTTATTAGAACAATCAACAACACTTGGTTTTATGTACATATGGTTCACCATTTATTAACAGCTTTACTTGTGGCTGTATAGCCGTATTTAACACAAGTGTTCACAAGGCCAGTTCAGGCGGAAACCCCTGATCTTACAGCTAGAACAAATCATCATGTCCTAACCCTCTCTCTTCTTGTGCCTCCTGGTCGTCAGGATTCAGACGCAAAGAGTTTCGCGGAAAACTGGCCATCGCCATTACGGCTAACTTTATCAACAGGAACACGACAGCAGAAGCCAAAGTGGAAGAAATCAGTGGTGTGGCCTTTATCTTCAACCAGAAGTTCTTCCAAGACCTCAAACAGGAGACGGGTGAGAATGAAAACATTCAAACATTTACTGGACGGTTCTCAACGCTGGGGAAAGTCCTGTAAGAAAATCTGATTATATATCGTGACAGCGATGGTTGAATTTCGTAAATGGGGACCGTTGTTATCTGTTGCTGTTCTCTTGCTGTTACTTGTATTTATATCTAAAATTATTTATGTCTCTCCTCTGGAAACACTTTCCATGGATACAGACTTAGTGTATACTTGTTATGACTAGCCTTCATTAGAGTCGAATTCCTCAGTAAATCCTCTCTTGTGCTCTTTATTATCACGTTTAGAAGTAATATAAAAGATCCGATTATATAATTGACGATATTATTACGAGACATCCGTTCTGCTTTGAATGACGCATCTGATGGTCGTGTCTCCGTTTCAGGCATTGACTTGGAGAACATTGTGTATTACAAAGACAACACACACTACTTCGTCATGACGGCTAAAAAACAGAGTCTTCTGGATAAAGGAGTCATCATTCATGTAAGTAGCGGCCGTGGCACGCAAAATAGGAAGTGGGTTAAGATGGTTGCGGGTGGCGAGAGGGACACAGCCTTTTTTGTTATGGGTTCCTGCCAGTTTAAGAGGCTGTGAGAACACGATGTTATAAACACTGCAAATGATGGTGTAAACATTTGTAAGAGCATATTTCAGAACCTTATGATCGCTCCCTCTCTCTCTTTATATACTGTGTATTTACATATACACAGTGGCATTTTCATACTATTCAGGTGTCAAGAGCTCATCCTGACTTACAGTATATATACTGCCTTCTTATCAACCACTTAAAAAATAAAAAGTTACATTGAGTTCGCATCAACAAGTATAGAGTGTCCAAGTTTCTCTCCAAATGCTTTATAGAACACCACCAAAAATATGCTGAAACACATACTGGTGGTTTCCTGTTAAAAACAAAAAAAAGGAAAAACATTCATGGGTCTTCCTCTTTCTTAAATATATGACGCATTACTGTGGTTTTACTCCAGATTTCGGCATGGAAAATGACTAACCTAAGTGACTTCCTATTAAGTAAAAACAGAAGGCCGATAATGTGATGATGATTCTTCTGCGCTACAGGATTACATCGACACAGAGGCTCTGCTCAGCAGTGACAACGTGAACCAGGAGGCTCTGCTGTGCTACGCTCGAGAGGCTGCTGACTACGCCACGCATTACCAGCTGCCCACACTGGAGTATGCCATGAACCACCTCGACCAGCCTGATGTAGCTATGTTCGATTTCACCTGTATGTACGCCTCAGAAAACGCAGCACTGGTCAGAGAACGGTTTGGGCATCAGCTGCTGGTGGCGCTGGTGGGAGACAGTTTGCTGGAGGTGGGCTGAGAAAATGTGAACATTGGTTTGCTTTTGGGATTTTTGTTCTCTTCTTTTTTTTTCTTCTTCTTGTGTTTAATTTTTGGATCCGTTTGTGCTTATAGCCCTTTTGGCCCATGGGGACAGGGTGTGCCCGTGGCTTCTTGGCAGCTTTTGATACAGCGTGGATGATCAAGAGCTGGGCACAGGGCAGAGGGCCACTGGAAGTGCTAGCTGAGAGGTTGGCATGGTTTAGAGAACATGCATACTTATAAATACACACACACACTAAAACAGAGATGCATGCTGCAAGCCAAGCCCAGAAAGATGTTTATCTTACTTTCAAAGACTTTACCCTGCTGCTTTGGTTGTCTTGGGTTTCTGCCTTCAGGGAAAGTCTTTACCGACTACTACCTCAAACAACACCTGAAAATATCGCCAAGAACTTTGATCAGTACACCATAGATCCTGGAACACGCTATCCCAACCTGAACTCCAACTGTGTCAGACCACACCAGGTGCAGTGGACTCTCTCTTTATTACTTAAGGGTTCTTCATAGGGCTACATGATGCCCGCATAATCCCTTCATGACAGCTCTGGATTTTATGCATAACATAAATGGAGGCGTATGCAGGCAATAACAGTTATAAAGGTTGCTCTCAATGTCAATGTCAGTTTCAATGTCAAACTGGCATAACACCAGAGTCAAGTGACTCTGACATTCACTTTACTAGGTTACTATACTTTAATACTTTGCTACACTTATACTAATTTTATGACTTTCCTATACTTTTGTACAATCAGGCTAACTTTACTAATACTAAATACTACACTTTAATACATTGCCTAGCCAAAAGTTTACAGCAAAAAATGTGGTTGCCAGTTCATGTGTGAAAATGATTCTTCATGCTTCCAGAAGCACTCTTCCACAATTTGAAACCTGGAATATACCTGCAGCATCGGGGAAGAACCAGTCCATATATCATTCAGTACATTCAGATCATGAGGTGACTTAATTTTATTGCCACGTAATGTTACTGAGCCCAGACCTGACCAACTGAAGCAACCCCAGATCACAACACTGCATCCTGGGGCTTGTACAGTGACCACTATGCATGATGGGTACAGTACATCCCATCACTCTGGAATAGGGTCAGTCTGAACTCATCAGACCACATGACCTTTTTCCATTGTTCCAAAGTCTAATCTTTATGCTCACTAGTAAATTCCCAAACCTTTTTTTCTGATTAGTCTCACCAACAAGTGTTTTTCTTCCAGCCACACAGCTGTTCAGTCCCAATCCTGCCACTTCACATCACATTATGTTTAAGGTTTTTTTTTTTTTTTTTTTTTTTACAACATTTCTTCCACAACGTTGACAGTTCAGTTCAGCACTATCCTTCCAGGTTTTGATAATATACTGAAGAGTTCTTAAGCCAATTCCAGCAATTTCAAAACTCCTTAGTTGTTTTCGTCGCTTGAACAGCGCAAAAAAAAAGTTGACCTTTTATGAAATTAACATTTTTTTTTTTTTTGGGCCGGCGGCACGGTGGTGTAGTGGTTAGCACTGTCGCCTTGCACCTCCAGGGTCCGGGTTCAATTCCCGGCCAGGCTCGATTCCGGTCTCTGTGTGCATGGAGTTTGCATGTTCTCCCCGTGCTTGGTGGGTTTCCTCCGGGTACTCCGGTTTCCTCCCACAGACCAAAGACATGCAGATTAGGCTAATTGGCGTTCCCAAATTGACCATAGTGTGTGAATGAGTGCGTGTGCTCTGCGATGGATTAGCATGCTGTCCAGTGTGTACCCTGCCTCGTGCCCTGAGTCTCCTGGGATAGGCTCCAGGTCCCCGCAACCCTAAATACAGGATAAAGCGGTATAGAAAATGAATGAATGAATTTTTTTGGCCAGGCAGTGTTCTTTGCTACTGTTATACTCACTTTACTACTTTACTACATGATAGTACTTTAATACAGTTACACTCATTTTACAACTTTACTACACTTTAATATTTTGCTTCAATTGCACCTCTTTGCCACTTCACTACACTTCAATACTTTGGTTCCATAACATGTGCCTTAATGATTTTTCAGCACTTCTTTAATAAATTGTATAGTTGTATTTGCTACGCTAATTGGCTAATTTGCTACGCTAACTGTACTATAATTGAACACGTTTTTTCTACTTTACCACACATCAATGTATTCTATAATACATTTAGTATTAGTCATTTTACTATTTTACTCTACTTTGCTATTTTACTAGTTAAACTCATTGTACTACATTAATAAAATTATACACACTTTACCATATAACTGCTTTACTGCTATATAATTACACACCTTATTGCATTACACTTTACTAATTTACCACAAATAAACTCATTACTATTTAACTACTTTACTACAGTTAAACTCACTTCATTAATTGTTTACGTCACAAGGTCCAGACAAGGCATATATACGTGCATAATTATAGTGTCATGACATTGCCATGCCAAGTATTCAAACAAAAATAAAACTGATGCATTCATTTTAGTCTAACCTTTGCTTGGTAAGTAACATCACATCATCACCCGTATAAGAAACATACCACATGTGCACTGAGCTACAACTGTCATGAGGGCTTGATGTTTAGTCAGCCTGTAAGTATGATAATACAACGTTATTTTACTTTGAAATCAGGACTAAAGAATGCAGGCTTCATGTTAGTTAACACCTGCTACAGTAAGTTTTTATGCGAGGTTGTCATGAAGGTTTTATATACAGTAGCTGATATGTAGCACTATTTAATACATAAGGAATATTTAAACTGGCGAGTGAATTAACACTTGCTCTTTTTGTGCGCACAGGTCCGTAACTACTACATGTGTGGTGAGCTGAAGACCTGCTCCTTGGAACGAGCCGCTACCATCCGGCGCCCGGTTAATCTGGCACGACGAGGTCAGCTTAATCACGGTGCACTCTTACCATTCTACATTTGTGTCAAACCTAAACAGAGACAAGTTTGACAACTCTAAAGGCTAAAGGTGAAGTCCTTTAGAGTGAAATTCCTTTCTGCAGCACATTCCTGCACACTCTTTGAACAGCGGCGTGAGTGTGCGTCTGTGCTTCTCCATTGTGTGGGAGACTAAGGATTGTTTTCATAAGCGGAGTCACATAGAGAGGAGGGTTTCCTAGTCGGTGGTCTGTGTGTAGACAGAGGAAAATGTGTAATTGTGGTGTACTACGCCGCTGTGAAGCTACAGGGTTGTAAAAATATTTCCTCTGTATGAACAAAACTGATTCAAGTCATCAATCATGCTCTACTTAGCTAACGATCTGAGATTAAAATGTATTTTTATTCTAAGTTTTCTTGTTTTTTTTTTTTTTTTTTCCCCAGAGCATTTTTATGACATTACACATGAAAGAAAGAAATGAACAAGTAAACACTAGACAATCCTGTAGCTCAGATGAGTATAGATTAAGGGTCTAATGCAGTTTGTTGGTTCTAATTAATTAACTTGGTACTATTTTGTGTAAAATGTAAGACTCTGACCAAGTGGTTAATAAGGCACCTGCACATTTTGTTTGTGCCTTTTTGTTTTGCGTCATGTGGGATTCCTGTCCTAGTAGAATCTAGTCTCAGATTTTAGATTAGATAATGATATGCAGTTAGCACCTAACCAGAAGTGCATAAGTGGTTTGTTTACAATAAATAACAATGTGGTAAATAAGGGTATGGGTACATTATATAAAAATACTATGTGTGTATGTATATGTATATATATGTGTGTGTATATATATATATATATATATAATATATACACACACACACAGTATATATTAACATACGGCATGGCATACATTGGGCAACATTGTGCAGATAAATGCTCTTTCTATTCCTATTGCTGGCTGGATATCTATTCATTTAGAAAGCATTATCAGTTCAATATATGTGTTTTGTTACTCTGTGAGTAAATTCATATGTTGAGTCAAAACTAAACTGCTACTTTAACAAACTATTTAAAGGATCACTAGTAGTGATGGGTCGTTCCTGAACAGTTGTTTGTTCTTTTGTCACGTGACTCCCATAGACGCTATACAATAGATTCAAACGATTTAGACTAGAAGGTATGAAAGGTGAGCTACTCATTCTGTTTATCATAATATGTCCTTAGTTGCATTGTAATATTTTCATTACTGGAACTATAGCCAAAATTTGTGTATGTAGACATATTGGGGGTCTGTTTATTGGAAATGTAACATTTTATTTTATTTCTGATCAAAATAACGAAATGAACTAAATGACTCAAAAAAAGATTCGTTCATTTTGTGAACGAGATTCAAAGAACTTCCCATCACTAATCATTAGTACATGTCGAGGCTCCAAACTGAAAACAAATCTCATCCCTGCTTCAATCTGACTGATATCGTATAATGGTTTAGGGCAACCCATAGTCATTATTATTAACTCTGTTACAGAATCTGAGATCAGGCCCAGCAGATTGTTGACGTGGTGTCAGAAGCAAACAGAAGGCTATCGAGGCGTCAGTGTGACTGACCTTAACTCATCGTGGACTAGCGGTCTGGCCTTCTGCGCCCTTATTCACCGCTTCAGAGCACACCTCATGTAAGTTTCCACCACCGTTAACGCCACAGGGACAGATACGGCTCTTACGTTATTACATTGTGTTTGTATAACATCGAGTTTAATATAATGAGGAGAGAAGTAAAGTACTAATGTGTGGGTATAAATGTTTTGGCATTTATAAGGCAACTGAGTGCAGGAAAAAATGACCAAAAACACCTGAAAGAGATATATCAAAGTGAAACGTTACTGGTTCAGACACCCAATACAATTTCAACAGTACATGGCTGTAAACATGTCGAAAACCATCTACTGCCGAGGTGCTCATAAATTCTCCTCTGTGATGGCCGTGGTTCCTGATATCGCTCATATCACTTTATGAGCTTTTGACATGACGGAGTTTGCTATTGTGCAAAACCAAATACGAGCAGGAGACGTGAAAAATCTTTTGGCCTCTGCAGTAAAGGGTTCCTTCCTTTCCATTTCCAGTTCAGGGGCAGTTTAGACAGCATAACCATGTGTTATCAAAGGTCAAGTTTGGGTGTGCTTTTAAAACTTTAATAAACACCTGAATCAGATTAACCCTTAAAATTATATGATGGTGCCCACACTTAAAAAAAAAAAAAGAAATTCATAAAAATTGCACGTTGCTAAAAGTTAATCAGTGACTAACTACAGTTGCAAATCAGTTATCAATCAAAGTCTGATTTTTGTTAGTTGGTTGTAGTTATAAATCAGAATTCTGCGATCTCTGCTGAGAAGAAAAAAAAAGCACCAGAAACTACAAACACATTTCAAATGGATGCATTTTCACTTTCATCTTTTCATCTTGTATTTGTAATATATCTGTGTTCCTTATTGTGCGTTCCCTATTCTAGTGATTATGATTCCTTGAACGAAGAAGACTCTGCTACAAATGTCCAGTTAGCATTTGACACAGCGGAAAAAGAGTTTGGCATCAAGCCGTTCAGTACGGGGCAGGAGCTTTCATCCGGACAAGAGCCGGACAAGAACAGTATGGTGACCTACCTGTCCAAATTCTACGAGCTCTTCAGGGGAACGCCTCTGCCAGCCTCAGGTAGATATGGCTCATTAACAAATGATTCACATACGAGGTCACAATGTTGACAATCGTTGGGTTATACAGTAGGTGGAATATGAGCTATGTGTACAGTATCTCACAATCATATTTAATAAAGATGCATATTTCATACCTCAGGTGCACAATAATGAGCAGCAAAGCACCAAGAATGTCAGTCGAGCGGCAATTAATATCAGAAATGTTTTAAATATTAGAAATTGTTGAATTTAGTTATAACAAAGTAAAATAAAGAATCTGGTTAATGGTAATGTTCTGCCACACACTTCCAGCTTCCATCACTGGAAAAAAAGGAGGTAAAATATCTTTGGAGATTATCTGTGCTTCAGTGCACGTCTCAAACGACACACTTCTCCAGCAACACAGTAGGATTGTAATGCATACGTTAAGTGGACATTGTATCATTGGTTCCTTTAAAGCTTGCCAGGAAAAGAAAAGTCATTAGTGGGCATTTAAAGAGAAAACCAGATGTGCTCACGCCTGTTTCCTTAGCTTTTCAGTTTCAGTAAATTCGATTAAGAAATGTTTTTTTTTTCCCATTTGCTATTAATTGTCCGTGTGTTGCTAAGCCGGGAAATATTTTTGTCACTTTTGTTTTAGATTCGAGAAGGGAAACAGCAGGAAATAAAGAGGAATGCACTGAAAGAGGATCTCAACCTATCTTTAGATCAATGAGCTTCACACAGCCTCGAAAACGGATCCCAAAGGTAGGGCCCATCAGCTTTATGGGTTTTTTATCTTCCTTTAGATACATTTTGTTCCAGTTTACTTTGGGTTGCACCTCACAATTCCTTCCATCTTCATCTAGTTCACTGCGTCCTTTGAAGATATTAAAGCAGGTTGTATCAGTGCCTCAATGCTTTATCTGCCTTCTGTCTTTTAGGATGACACAAAGGTAGAGGATAATGATTCTTTTTACAAAAGGAGACGGAGGACAGTCTGCAGTTTTTTGGAAAAGGTAAATATAGTACATTATTTTATATTTTAAATGAATATTTTATATTTTATCTTTCGAGACTCAAGGTGGCGCGGTGGTGTAGTGGTTAGCACTGTCGCCTTGCACGTCCAGGGTCCGGTTTCGATTCCCGGCCAGGCTCGATTCCCATCTCTGTGTGCATGGAGTTTGCATGTTCTCCCCGTGCTTGGTGGGTTTCCTCCGGGTACTCCGGTTTCCTCCCACAGTCCAAAGACATGCAGGTTAGGCTAATTGGCGTTCCCAAATTGCCCATAGTGTGTGTGTGTGTGTGTGTGTGTGTGTGTGTGTATGTGCGCTCTGCGATGGATTGGCACGCTGTCCAGGGTGTACCCTGCCTCGTGCCCTGAGTCTCCTGGGATGGGCTCCAGGTCCCTGCGACCCTAAATACAGGATAAAGCGGTATAGAAAATGAATGAATTTCGAGACTCATGTGATAAACAACTTAGCTTGCTATATAAAGAATATAAAACAAAAAAGGCAGTTCTAAAGGAAAAATGCTGGGATTTTACTGCATCCATGCAGTAAGACACTGTTTCCTAGGGTCAGAATGATGTAAAAATGTCTGCAATCTAGGACTGTTAGGACAGTATTCTACATGAAAATGCACTCGCATTCGGGAAGTGAAAGGCTTGATTCTTGAAAATCTACAGATACTGTAACTTGTTGCCAACTTGCAGAAGAGACCAATCTGTCTGTGGGAACTGTACTGTACGCACAATCATTCAGGAACACCACAACATGCACAGTCCTGACCTCATTCCAAGCCATTTCCACATGTTTGGGCCATTTAAGGAGTTCCTGGGAGGCCAGCGTTTCAGACATGAAGTAGTTCGGTCATGGCTCTGGTGTACTGAAAACTTTCTACCTTGACGATATCCAAGCACTAGTGAAATGCTGGGATAAGTGCATTAGTGTAGCAGGGGATTATATAGACATCTTCATAATTGCGTTCTGTTATAGAGCAGTGCATGATAAGTCAATGAGGTTTAATTAATTGGTTTAATCTAGTGTTACTAATTGTGCAATTGTGTGTCAGAGCTTATTGTAGCTTTTTTTCTGTTTTTTGGTCAGGAAAACAACCTCTCCAGTCAAGGCACATCATCTGAGACGCAGGAGCTGAAGGAGAATAAAGTCAAATTCATGGCTTCTCAGCTACTGGCAAAATTTGGGGAGAGCTCACCGAGGTGCACTCTGCATAGGCAGGTAAAGTCCTACTATCACTCGTGAATGCACTGTTCATGCTTTTTTAGTGTATTTCTTCTTTTAACCAAAATCGGGCTCATTCAACTGAAAGTTTCGATGTCTCTTTATATTAAATTCCTCAGTCGGAACAGATGCGGATCAGCAGCTGAGGACAGGATATCAAAAATGATAGTATATAATAGTTACGTATGAAATTATCATATCTACAGCTATATATAAGACAGCTAAGTGTTTATTTTGTCTGTCATAGTGAGACTATCACGGTTTTGACATGCCATGGTTTTGAATTTGACACACAGGCCAAATCTTTCTCCACTCGGTCTATAAGCAGTCTGTTTCATCATGACAGGTTTTTTTTTTTTTTTTTGGTGTTGGTTGGTCAAGCAAGAGAGGTTGAATGAAAGTAAATATCTATTCTTTTTGATGTAATGTCTCTAGCATTTCAAGAGTCGCTGAAATACATTCATTATTTCAAATAGTCTTTCTGTTCTGCCGAAAAAGTTTTCTGTGACAATAGTCCAAAATATTGAGCATTAAAAATTTATTGCACCTACCCTGGAAAACCACTATGCCTTTTTCTCCTTAACTCTGAAGCTCTGCTCTCTTCTCTAGTAAATGCTCTCCAGTAATTTTTCTTTCTTTCCTGATGGCCTGTTAACCACATCGGCTTTCTCGTTCCGACGTCGCCTCTGACTTAAAAATCACAGCTCACTGAAAATTTTCCGAGCCCTTCGAGACCTCCGTCACTCGAACTGACAGAACTCCCACTCTTCATAAAACCCAGGAAGAAACCCCCACCACCTCCGCCTCCTAAAAAACAGGTAGATTTTTAAATCCTGCAGTCATTCATACAGTACAGGCAGGTCCAAAAGTCCGAGAGCACCAGTGAAAATGTGTCCTAGAAATAGTGCTGGATTCCAGACTTTTAATGTTGTCTCAGACTTTTGGACCCCACTGTACATTCCCAGTGCGAATCACTCACACAGATGCGTAGCTGAGCTCTCCTGTATGTCTACAGATCCAACCATCAGCCTGCTCGGCTCCTCTCCTTCCATTTCCCTTCAACATCCCTTTCCGTGAAAACCCTTGCCAAAGTCTCACGCAGCCTCCTCACGCTCCACACTCACACGCTAAGCCTGCCGACACACACATGCCACCCACATCACGGTCAGAGAAACCAGAAGCAGACCACGCTGCATCCTGTCAATCTGCCATACTGAACATGAAAGCAATGCTGCAGCGGCTGCAAAGAGTGGAGGAAAAGATCAGCGAGGTGATCGCCTCCTCTTCTCTCTCTCTCTCTCTCTCTCTCTCTCTCTCTCTCTTTCTTTAGCTCTCTCGCTCTCTTTCTCCACTGTCATTTCTTCTTATTTTTATCAATTATTAATAACATGCAAAACTTTTCCTTAAACTTTTCTCCTCTGCTCTCCTGTTCCTTCCTGCCTGTTCTGTCTTTCCTCTTTCTGACCCTCTGCAGAGGAAGGCACAGACAGAAAACACTAGAGAGTTTCGGAGAAAAAGCATAAAGGAGAAAGCCGTCCACTTGAGTTCTCTGTTCTCTGGGAACAGCACCATCGTTCCACCTCAGGTGAATTTGTATTGCATGGTGTGGCGTGGCCTGATGCCTCAGCTGCATGTTCCAGCGGTTGGTTTGCACAAACAATGATTAAACCTGAGTCAACCGCAAATTAATGGTTTGTTGATCTATCATATATTTTGGTTTTCATTTTGTTGCACAGGGGTTGAATTATGACTTTAACCTGTTTAACCACAGCAATGCTTATCTTACCGCAGAGGTCTTTGATGCATTCATAAGTAAAGCAGTCTAATTTGACAGTAAAGTTATGGCTAACTAAATTTTTATTTTATATTAATTGCAATCCTTTGAATTATACAGTATTTTTCACAAGTTTTAAACTTATCAGGTAGACTTGGATAAGCTAAATAAACATTCAGGATTAATCTTTGTTGATGCAACCCAGTCCTTGATTTTGTCAAGGATGCATAATAAGCACAGATTTTTTTTTTTATCTCCTGTTTTATTTTAATTGGCTAAATAAGTGCCCGCGTGCATCACAGCGTGCATGTTCCTTTCAACAGCATCATGCCCTGTTTTTGTAAGAAATCATTCAATTGAATGTGCATGTCTTGCTCCATTACGGGCCCAGGGAGAGAAAACTGAAAACGCAGATATAATTCCCTCAGCAAGCTGGGTGTTGTAAACTCTGAGCGATTAGAGACGCTTTTGGCTTCGGGAATCAGCGAGGATAGAAGCATTGACTCCATTCCCTCTGTTATCAGATTTTTACAGTTTTATTACACACACGAGGGAAAGACATTAATGTCCATGACTGAATCAGGCAACGGCTTTCAGTGCTAGAGTGGGCTTTTATTGCGGCAATAGTAATATATTTATTTTGTACATTTTCACTGAAAAAATGTTTTTCTTTTAAATTCCCCAACCACCTCTAGGTTTCCAATCATGTTTCCTTTGGTAATGAAATGGCTCTGAATCTTTCAATTTAATTCCATCTAAACTTGAAGCCACGGGTTTTGTATATCACAGTGACACTTAACTCTGTGTGCTTCAATTATTTCTAGCAGTTCCTCGATTTGGATTTTAATGAAATATGGGAGCTTTTTTAATGAACTTCATGCCCCCAAAACACTGGAAAACCCTAGTTTGTGAATACATTAGTTGTTCTCAACTACAGAAGTGTAGGTTTTATTTAAAATAGTATAGGTTTTATAAAAAAAAAAAAAATCTTCTTTAGGAAATAGATGCAGCTTATTATTATTATTATTATTATTATAAATATATATTATAAAATAATTGTTGTTGTTAAGTTTTATATATATATATATATAATTTTTTTTTTTTTTTTTTTTTTTTTAAACTTTGTTTCTCCTACAAGGTTCATACTCGCACCTTTCATGCTCAAACATTCTGAACACACAATGATTTTCGATCTTAGAGTGTATTCATGTTAATACTCCTATTCAGTTTGTTGTTTTTCTTTCTGGTATTCCTCATCAGGATTCGCCACAAATCCGCACATTGTTTTTGCCACTGGATTTTTGGCACATTAGGTTGTAACTGTGTAAGTGTGTGGCTTTGGTGGCTGAACCACCAATGCAAAATTTATAAAGCAAAGATCCTGTATATTATTACCATTCAAACTAAACCAAAACTATTCTTATCATCAATAAGACTTGCCTTGACAATAATAATTTCCACTTGAAGTAGTGCAGCACTACTCTCTATAGTTTTTCCAATGCCACAGCTAAAGTTGTTGATTGACATTTCTGCAATTATTACAGAGGAAGTGCTTCTCTAAACATTGCAAACTTTTCCACCCAACTCTGTGAATAAGTGATTTGTCTCATCAATCTAATCCTACCAGTACATAGATATATGCACATCTCCTAAATACCAAGTCTTTTGGCCTATCATACTGTATATAATATTATATTTGTACGGTACAACCGTAGGAAACATATTAATGTACAGTGCGAAAAGAGATGAAGAACATGTGAAATATGTATCTCAAAGAAGATTCATGCGTTTAATATTTGTGATTTACAAAGGTTGATTTCCTTGCTAGATGGTAGAATTATTACCAAGTGTTGCGGGGATGACATACGATTACCTCTTGCACTTTAAATCATAGGATTTAGACGAACAACATCAAAATGCAGCCAGAGACAGCTTTTATTGTCATTATGCACATAAATATATACAGTACATGTGTAGAATGCAATGTAGTTCTTTGCTAGGATTTGAACACCTGGTCACTAGCCTGCACTGCTGAGCCAATATTACCCTGACCTTTGACCTAAGCTAATACCAAGTCTAGTTTTCCAGTTGGAAACATCTGCATCGTACAGTACATCCCCTCAGTCTATTTACCTTTTCTCCCCACCCCTGCGTTATCATCTTTTCAAGTTTACACAGAACTGATAATGTTGCTGCTGATAATTTTTTCATTACTTTCCTTACTGTCTTAGTTTTTTTTTTTTTTTTTTTTTTTTTTTTTCATGATTTCTCTGTTTTCTCTCTAAACACACACACACACACACACACACACCCCTCAACAGTCCAAGGTAAAGCCTTCTCAAAAAGCCATTGAGAGTGACTCAGTGACCGGGTCACATATGGTAGGTGTGCTTGAACTCAACCTCAGCTCTTCTTGACTCTTCTAACATGTATTTGATGTTTTATTTATCAGTGTGACTGTTAACACACGGAGCTGTATTTATATTCCAGCGCATGAATAGTTTGCTGGTTAACATTAACAGTTCCTGTTTGTGCTCACGTACTATTTCATGGTCGTAATTAAAAACGAGATGAATGTTGACATTTAAATCCAAGGTCCAGTGGGACTTAAAGGACAAGCAAAGAGCTTCCAGTCTCATTTAAAAACCTAGATTTTGTAGCTTGGTTATTTGTAACACCGAAACAAACAACTCACTATATTTTTGTAAAGAATTTGAATTAAAGGATAAAAAGCTAGGGCATGCTATGTGCAGCTTGGCCTTGACTGGGAAAATGGAAAATGTCAATTTTTCCTCTAATAGACAGAATTAATCTACCAACCTCCTGTTGTCCATTTTGCATTAATGTTCCTTTCAGTTTAATTGAAGCTACTAATCACATTTATTGATTTTGTTCAATATAGAAATTACAGCACAGTTACGGGTCATAACTTTACTCTAACCGAGTAATCTGATTGGATGAGTGGTGATATATTGCATAATAGCACTGCATAACACATCAACTGTCGGCCTCCAGCATGGGTGAAACATGCTCAGCGTGTTGTTCTGTTCATGGTTAACCTGAGCTACGATGCTAACTAGCTTCTAACCAAATCCCCCCTGATGAAGGGAATTACTTGGTGTGTGGAAGAAGAGATTCTAACTCTATAGTGCACTAGCTTTCCATAGCGCTAAATGGGATTTAACCTCGGAACTCGGAAATTTGATGATATTCTAAAGAGGAATAAGTGTCAATATATAGTAAATATCGTAAGTTTCTCAGGACTGTCCTCCGCCTCCATGGCTTATTCACTTCACCTTTTCAGTACATCGTACCGGTAAGAACTTAAAACTACTTTCACCCGTGTTATCTATTAATTATACCACATCAATTGGCTGACAAATCATATTTTGTCAATGATATATCAATGATTTTACATATTTATTTGCATTCTTGAAGTGATTAAGAGGAGAGAGGATTTGATTGGATGTCACAGCAGCACGTCTAATCTTGATAATGCATTCATTCGAAACCAGGGGACTTTGATGGTCTTTAACACTTTAACACAGTACCACATGCCTGATGCCTTATTTTTGCCCCATGATCAATAAAAGAGAGTTGTGATGCTTGTATGAGTTGCTTTATTATAGTATGCAAGTACTGCTGATTTAAAAAAAATTTCACTGTTTCCATTTTTAATTTTTGTTTTAATTTGTGGTTGTAGTTAAATAATAAGAGTCTTGAATATGAAAAAGAAAGAGAGATGCCTGAGTGGAAAGAAGATCAAAATATTAAGACGTTTAAAAAGGTATTGCATGCACTGTTAGTGTGTGTGTGTGTGTGTGTGTGTGTGTTTTGTTTTTTTTACTTATTGTGCATTATCATGACTTGAAGTGGGTCACTTTTTTTTCCAGTCAAATAATCAGGCTTGCTAATAATCTTAAACAGCGCCCGAAAAGACTAGATCACTCATACATAATCGTTGACATCTCGTGTCCCGTCTCTGCTTCCTCTGCTCACTGCTTTATGTGCTTTTAACAGACTGCAATCGACCTCCCACATTCCAGCTCACTTTCACCTCCATCACAATGTTCTGCTACTTCCTCCTGTTCATTCCCATTCAGGTAGTTTCTCTTCTCACTATCTTCAGGGTTTCATATTGTGTGTCATCTACTGTATATCCGTTATAACACATGAATCAAATCTTTTATTAACGTGGTTTCATGAACCATTTCATTTCCCATTTGTTCTTCATTTGACGTTTGTCTTGTTCAAAAACCAGCAAACCTCAGAAAGAAACACGGAATAACTCGCATGTGGTGTTTTTTTTTTTTTTTTTTACAGGTTATGTCTTAGATTACGATTATTTGATTGTTAAATTTTAATCTTGTAAGACAACAAATTAAAGGTGAAAGTGGAAATAAATGATTTGGGAAAATGGCATATCAGAGAAACTTATCAAGAAAACAAAACAAGTCTAAGCAGGTTCCCCTACATCGCCAGAAGTTTCAAACTAATTTGTGGTTCTTCCCAAAATTGTGTCCCAGTAAATTGGGATCACACAATTGTACAGAAGTCCTTGCAGCATTAAAGGTCACCTTCTCTTAAACAAGCTCCATGAAGACATGGCTTGCCAAGTTTCCCTTTAATGTCCCACACTGAATCCTGACCTCAACCTCACTGAGCACCTTTGGAATGCTGACGACACCCCAGGGCTCCTCGCCATGACCTCACTAATGCCCTCGAATGACTAATCCCTACAGCTTCACTCCTAATCTAGTGAAAAGCCTTCCTAGAAGAGTTAAACCAGCAAAGGAAACTAAATCTGGAATGGGAATGGGTGAGGGTCAGATGTCCACCTACTTTTGATCATTTACTCAGAAGTGCATGTTAGTTAGTGTCGGTGCTCGTTTCGCTTTGGTTTGGAATGAAGGCATGGTTTTGTGTTACTGAGGTGTCTTCTGGTCCTCTGTTGTGGGACAGTCTACTCCACCCTTGTAGTGCAGATAATTAGACCAAACCAGAGGCGCACACAGCAGGCCCTGAAACATTTTGGCCGACCGCACTGAGAGCGGAGAACATATTTCTCACAGTCCACTCCTCCTCTACCAGATGTCTGACCTGGAACACTCTTCATTTCCTAAAAAAAGACGCCTGTTTTATCTTTCAGCCCTCTGGGAGATTCATCTGTCACGCAAAAACGAGGTCCATATTACATAACTGTCCCTCAATAAAGAAAACGCCGCTTTAAAATACTCCAAATATTCGAAATTCCTCAAGAACACTGAGTCACACTGTTGTTTATTGAGGGTCTTGTAGTCTGTCTTTTTTTAAGTCTGGATAACATAAATCAGAAACTGTCAAACATTGCATGGTGCAAATACTGTACAAGTGAGGCATCTTGTCTGGTGTATGGTGGTTTTTATCCCACACATTTCTTCCAACGTTTGAAACTATTTCTTTCTTCCCACCTTCTGTTTTCCTCTTCCTGTCTTTTCCTCCCATGTGCTTGTTAGTACACTGTTGGGAAAGTGTCTCTGGTGGTAGAAGCTCGGGCCGAGACTCTGCTTACTCTGTATGAGAACGATCACAGGCCCAAGCACACCTCACCGGTAAGACACACAGTGTGCAAAGAGAACATCTCAGAGCTCCGGAGGTGGTATAAAAATACTGCAGAAATGTATAGAAATGTACAATAACTGTTTATTTAAAGTACTTGTGTTCTACTATATGGCACTAGAATGATGATAAAGCTCTCTAATATATAATTACAATCATTTGCTATATTTCCAAATACGTACAAGTTTTTTTCCCCGTGCTATATGTATTTTTTTATATACAACTTAACTATATTAAATAAAAATCAAGTATATACTGTAGACTTTAAAACATGGGTTCAGTGAATAGGTTCATAAATGATATAAATCATACGTATTAGACTTTATCCTTAACAGATCTCAACCTAATCAAACACCTACTGTATGGGAGATTTTAGAGCGACGTGTTATGTTTTGGAAAACTGATCTTCATCGCTCCGGTACAGTTGCTGAGACTTGTCCAGGCATATTGAAGCTGCTCTCGTGGCTCAACACCTTGTTCGGAGACATCGTCCTGGTAGTCACCGATCATTAGAACAGGTTTGTGCTCAGACACGAAAGTTTAGCCCTGATGTTGACAGTCTGAAATTCAGTGAGCCATCTGTCATGGATCTGAAATGGCGGATGAGGTTTTTAGTTTATCTAAATACCTTACAGCGCAGAATAAAACTATGTCTAATTTTGTTATGGCTGATAGTGTGTAACGTGTTTATCCACTCTATAAACGTCTTTTTTTTTGTTTGTTTGTTTTAATGTGAATCAGTGGCTAAAGGTTGTCATGCGGTCCATGTGCAAAAATTACATTTGGGTTGTACTACATAGATTTTCCAAAATAAAGTGTTTGTGTTGGTGTGCGTGCTTACACACCCGTGCTTACACACCCGGGATT
Source organism: Channallabes apus (assembly GCA_030522415.1). Classification (NCBI taxonomy): domain Eukaryota; kingdom Metazoa; phylum Chordata; class Actinopteri; order Siluriformes; family Clariidae; genus Channallabes; species Channallabes apus. The sequence goes on from CM060119.1 coordinate 8,187,464, forward strand.
TTATAACAATCAGTAATCTGGATCACTGTCTACCTGCTTTACATCCAGCACTACCCTAGCAAAATGGAAAACAATCATGGCCACTAACCACAAATCATGCACACAAACACACATAAGCACTTATTTGCATCCACTGCACTATTCTGACATGGGAACAGTCTGACCTTAGTGTTGTACCACAGAGATACATCTAACGTCCATTCATCACTCATCGTCTATACAGTACCACTTTATCCTGCATAGAGGGTCGCAGGGGGCTTAGGGTACGAGACAGGGTACACTCTCGACAGGGTGCCAATCTATCTCAGGGCACTCACACATACTCACCATTACACTACAGGCAATTTGGGAACACCAGATAGCCTAATCTGCATGTCTTTGGACTGTGGGAGGAAACTGGAGTACCCGGGGGAAACCCACCAAGCACGGGGAGAACATGCAAACTCCATGCACACAGAGCCAGGAATCGAACCCAGACCTTGGAGGTGCAAGGCGACCATACTAACCACTAAGCCACTGTCCCGTCTAAATCCATTCATGTTTTCTCTAATTAACTTTAATACGACACCACCCTTCCAAGGAGTAACTAAAAAGTGAGTTAGATTAAATACCGATCGTAATGAACAAAATATTGTTATATAGCTAAGTAAGTTAAGTTTTATACATTACTGCATTGTGACATTCTGCCAGCTTGTACAGAGCTGTTGGTCAGAGCACAGGGTCAGCCATGATATGGCACCCCTGGAGCAGGTAGGGTTAAAGGCCTTCTCAAGGGCCCAGCAATGGCAAACTGGTGGAGCTGGGGCTTGAACCGCCGACCTTCTGATCAGTAACAAAGAGTCTTAACCCGCTGAGCTACCTTTGCCCCTAATCCTAATTTAGTTAGCATAAGAAAATGACAGCTGCTATATTACTAGTCGTGAACAAGCTTTGAGTTGCTTTGCTAAGCAAAAAGTGCATTCAAATATGCTAGTGTGCCGGCTGCACCGTGGGTGTGAACAGGTCTCAGTATGACATGGCTATGGAATGTAAATATCGCAGGCAGGTACAAACTAATATCAATAACAATACTCTCTGCATCAGTAGGATTAGAAAATAATTGTTAATTGGAATAAGGAGAATTAAAACACTATTCTGAGAATGATGGTATTTGTCTGTTTCTATGGCAGAGTGATAAAATAAATAAAACAACAACAACTCAAGCACTGTCGCCTTGCACCTCCAGGGTCTGGGTTCGATTCCCCGGCCAGGCTCGAGTCCCGTCTCTGTGTGCATGGAGTTTGCATGTTCTCCTCCGGGTACTCCGGTTTCCTCCCACAGTCCAAAGATATGCAGGTTAGGCTAATTGGTGTTCCCAAATTGCCCGTAGTGTGTGATTGGGTGTGTGAGTGTGTGTATGTGTGTGTGCCCTGCGATGGATTGGCACCCTGTCCAGGGTGTACCCCGCCTAGTGCCCGAAGTCTCCTGGGATAGGCTCCAGGCCCCCCGCGACCCTGAACACAGGATTAAGCGGTATAGAAAATGAATGAATGAATGAACAACAACTCAGGTTTAGCCCAGATACAGATAGTGTAATTGTGCTAAAAATCATAATCTTACGACAAATTATGAGATTCCGAAAAGAATACATCGTATTTACTTTGCTGGGTCATAGATTCTTATGAGACATCTCCCTCAAATCATTATTTAAACACGTCAGCATTTCAGTAATTCCTTTTGTAAAATAGTAAAGTCTGAAGTCACATAGTCTGTTCATCATCATCATCTTTCCCACAGCAGCCTACAGTCTGGACACCCATCCAAATACTTTGCTAAACTGATTCAGTTCTGACTGTTTTATCTTCTCTTTTCCCAGAGTTCCTTGCGGAGGGAATTTCCCCAGAACTTGGGTGATGTGTGTTATGCATGCAAGAAGCGGGTGTACGTGGTGGAGCGCCTGAGTGCCGAGGGTCTGTTTTTCCACAGGGAGTGTTTCCGCTGTGATACCTGCAGCACCCCTCTGTGTCAAGGCGGACAGGCGTTCGACTCAGAACAGGGTACAACACGAACCGACATACAGTTAGCATGATGCTTTTGGCCTTTTTCTACTTCCACTCCACTTTCCCAGCTCTTTCCATAAAGTGCTTCTTTTTCCGCCCACAGGAAAGCTGTACTGCAAGCTCCATTTCTCTCAGCGTAAATGTGCTGTAAAGTGCGACAGGATATCGGAGCCAAAGATGGTAAACATTAACCATATTACTAGCCATAATGCTTTGCTTTTAGTTTTCAATTATCCTGAATTATTTTTCCTTATCCCTCAGCCTTCTGAAAACACCACCCAGAAAAGTGCTTCTCCAAATCCAGACGAGAGTGACAGCAGCTTTGTGCAGTCTCCAGGTACTTTGTTTTCCGTGGTGAGGAGAAGTCTGCTCTGGCCGGTGTACGTGAGCCGGGCTGTGTGTGCCACGCCTCGTCGTGTTTGTAACTGGCTGGGTGGGAAAGTTCACGCTCTGGGCCAGCACCTCAGGGAGAACGCAGACGACTACACCGGCTTGTATGAGCTCCTGAGCGTGGGGTTGCCCCTGCTCGTGGCACTCTACGAAATCCTGCTGCAGATGCATGCCGAGACCGGACCTCTCGACCTGCAGCCTCTGCGGCAGTGGATCGAGCAGCACCTGGGCCGTGGGTTCCTCACGTAGACCTCCAGCTTTTCATTTATTCCAGCATGGTGAAAACCAATGGTTAGCTGAGAATAACACATTTTATGACTAGAACATGAACATTTAGTTCACCTGACATGCTGTATGAACCTCGACACGACTGCTGCTCGTAAATTTCCTTGAAAGCCTGAAAGCTGGGAATCGAACAGAGTTGGTCTTGGAACAAGTTCTTTGCCGTTCTCACGTTACAAAAAGTTCTCAGAATGTTAGAGAAAGGAAGTGCAAAAGGGAATTTTTCTTTTTTAAAAACTGAACTTGAAGCACTTTAATTAGTGAGCTGCCTGGGATTGTATGGATTGGGAGAAATGTTTCCTGCATGTTTTGTACAATCAAAAATGACTTCTTGTGTGTGTGTGTTTGCTGCAAGTTTACTGACTCACGACTGAACTGAATCTGCTTTTGGTCTCGTGCAATGAACCTGCCAAATCAAACAGAGTTGATATCATCTGACCCATCCTCACATTCCACGTACTGATACCAAATGTTTACACGTTTCTTTGAGATTCAAATGTCTGGTAGATACGCTTTACTCTCTCAATGCCTCTTCCTCCCAGTTCATGGTTCATGAATTTCAAGTTATTTTCCATAAGTATATGTTTCACTGCTGTATATAATGAAAAAAAAAAAACCCAGATAGCATATTTGAGGTTATTTCTGGTTAACGCAGACACAGGATTGTTATGTGCCCACGTACTGGTGCCATCTTTTATTAGCTAACTTTTACACACAAGAGGAAAGGTATTAGGTACAAACGTAATTACTACACTACAGTATGTTGTAGCGTTGTAGACACACAGATTTCCACACGAGTGTGGCACACGCTCAAAACCGCACACCGGAGAATCTGAAGATGCTGAATGCGTACTTTATACAGATCATGTTCATCTACATTAAACTATTTCAGGGATGTCATTTAGGTTGTTGTTGGTCTTTCGGCTGCTCCCAGCAAGGGGTCGCCACAGCGGAATATCCAGTCCGCACAAGAACTTGGCACAGGTTTTATGCCCTTCCTTATGCAACCCTCCCATTTTATCCGGGTTTGGGACCGGCACTGCATCCAGTAGCTGTTTTCTGCTCACCAAAGTTAGTGAAGAGTGATTATTTGAATTACGATAGATCCTATCGACCGGCCATCCTCCTTCCACTTCTCTTTTTATTAACAGCATTTCTACACAACAAATTTCTTTTATGCATCATTCTGTATAAACCTGATAGATTTTAATGCATTAAGATTTCCATAAGAGAAGAAGTGCTTCTTAAACACTTCAATCAATCATTTTTAACAGGATATTATCACAAAGCAGCATTACAGAAATCAGTTTAAGTAATGTGTCGATCTATTTACCGCTTTATCAGTTTTTCCCTAATGAGCAAGCCGGATGTGACCTTGACAACGAAACAGTGTCTCTACTAGGCAGTGTAGTCGTAAACAAATCCCTTATAGAATATAATTATATCATTATATACTGTATGTGATCTGTCACATCAAATCAGGTGACAAGTCGCATTATGCATGATTAAGCTCTATTTTGATGCCAAGTTTATTACTGTATCCTGTCATAAATACACTGATCATCACGTCATTATACAATAATACAGTACATGTACCATATCGTCTACTGTAGCATTTATGAGGAGAGGCTCGGGGGAAAAAAAAAACATTGAAATCTTACTTTTATGATATTTAAATAAGGAATCTGTTGCATATTAAGGAGGGAATTCTCAGACTTTTTATTGACACCAGGATTCCCCTGCTAGCCCTAAAAATAACTTCACCAGCACAGATTTATCAAGGAAAAATCACAACTTGGATAGTGTTCATTAAAGTGCTTTAAAGCAATGCTTTAAGTCATCATAGGAAATCTGTTTGATCAACGAAAGACCAAAGTCGTCATCATGATGTCTAAGTCAAATTGTTCTTGGTGGTCATATATGATGCCATCCTTACTGGGATTAAGTGGTCTCCATGTAGTGAGAACTTCAATCAGGAGTAGTAGGGCACTAGGATGGATTCAGAGAGCTGGCACCTCGGGAGTTACCAAGTTGACCTTGAAAGAACCAGATCATCATGCGACAGTCAAAACCACTGATCATTAACTGAAGCTTTTGCGTGTTACTGCAATTGAATTGGGTTTATATGTTTTTAAACAGAGAAATCAATAAGAATCTTGCTAAAGGGGAATTACTGTACATAGATTTTCTTTCATTTTCATAACATTCCGCACAAATTAATTCGAGGCGTAGGCTTGACACCCCTACATCGCAGAATGGTGTTAATGGACTGTTTTGTGTACAGTCTGAATGCACTGAATGTTTTTTTTAAACTTACCTGTTTGCCATTTTATACACTGGAAGGTATATTTTTATATTGTTCCGTTATGTACCTTTCTCTTATTTGGTTTGTGAGATGGACGGTGTTAAAGACGAGGCATTGACACAAAATGCATGAAAAAAAAAACCCACGTTCTTAATCTCACACTTTGTAGCCTCATTCAACCTGCTTCATATTTCATTTTATTCTCTTTCCTGTTATTCACTTTTAGTCTTTCTCGACCTGTCTGCTGTGTCCGCACCTGAAATGCTCTGAGTCATTGCCAGACTCAAGGTGATCACCCACATGCTCTTATGATGCATTGCTCAATGATGTGTGTGTATAAAGCACGCCAGCATGCACACGTGCACTGCATGGTGGATATCACGTGCATGGCACATGTTACCTATGCTACAGTATATCAGCTCTTAACAGCTAATTTCCTGCCTGCCGCGGTGGTTTAGTCTCTGTATCAGTGTTTGCACAGCAGAGTTACGGTGTTGTGCTTGGATCTGCGCTTGATGTGTCATTGCTGGGAAAAGCATGCCTGTAGGACAAGGCACTCCCTTTCAGCTTTCAGACTTTGCTCATCAAGTCATGACTAACGGGAACGTTCCTCCTGTGTTTCTCCACAGAGCATCTTCACTACACGTTTTATTAACTCTTCTGTTTCAAAGGCTGCTCTCATTAACGAAAGCCATCAACAGTGCCTCAAAATGCAGAAGACATTATATGATGAGTAGCACCTTTTACCTGACATGTTGCAAAACTGTATTAAGACAACTTTTTTTTTTTTGCATTATTTATGCCAAGCCATATGCCTTTAATAAATGAAATCAGATGAGCAACCTGAGTTTTCTCTTCATTTCAAAATCCACATGGGAAAATAACTAGCATGTGAACAAACTTTCTTGTAGATATTATACACATATTTCTGTGAAGAAATAAGATGTCTCCAAAAAGATTATTACCATAAATGGAAATGAATGCCCCTGTATGTGTGCAGATCTGATATACTGTACAGGGTCGCTATCATTCTTTCCATGACAAGATGCAGCTATTTTGTTCTTGAGATGACGAGAATAGTATGAGAGAATGCCATCGATCTGGAGATCATTCACAATACTGATATAACTGGCAATGCTAAGTCTACCAGCATGAGATTTGTCTTGTGTAGCTGCTATCATGCTGAACTTCATAACTCTTAATGAGAATTTGCAATAATGCTTTTTTGAGGCAAGTAAAATAAGAAGTCAATTCAAAGTTGTGGCCTAGTAATCAACTTTTAAACAAGAATCGTATAAATGAATGAGTTACTTTTTTTATAGGTTTTCCCACAGCATAATGGCATAGTGGTTAGCACTGTGGACTCACACCTACGGGGTTGAAGGTTTTGGATCTGTGTGCATGGAGTTTACATGTTCTCTCTGCTTGTTGGGTTTCCTCCAGGTACTCAAGTTTCCTCCCACAGTCCAAAGACATGTGGATTAAGCTAATATTAGTTTCCAGATTCCCTGCAGTGTGTGAGTGCTTGTCTGCCCTGTGATGGATTGGCACCCTGTCCCTGGGTGTACCTCACCTCTTCTCCAGATCTCCTATACAGGATAATCGATACAGAGAAGGAGTGAGAGAGTGAGTGAGGTTCTTTGATGTTCCACTACATTTACATTTAGGCATTTGGCAGACGCTCTTATCCAGAGTGACTTACATTTTTTATCTCATTACACATCTGAGCAGTTGAGGGTTAAGGGCCTTGCTCAAGGGCCCAACAGTGGCAACTTGGTGGTTGTGGGGTTTGAACCTGGGATCTTCCGAACCGTAGTCCAATGCCTTAACCACTGAGCTACCCCTGACCCCCCCACTATGAATAATCAAGTCATTTTCCTGTCAATCTAGCATTGAGGTGAATTTTAAAACAGATCGTTTCAATAAACATGTGTAATATACAGTACATATGCATATCACTGTATAACTTTAACATACTTTAGTTTAAATGTTGGCTATTTACTTTAGGATGGTGTCATTTGGGTCAACATGTAGTCAATTATTTTCCAATAAATGCCTGGTCCAAAGGGTTTTAATCTTCGTACACCAAAGCAATACCTGTATGCCAACGTGGGCAATTTTGTAATAATAATAAAAAAGGTTTAAATTGAATGGGAACAAGGTAATTCCCAACAAGGATGTTTTACGACAGTTATACGACATCCTGGTCCAAAATAAGCTGCACAGTCTAATATTTCATTCAGCAACTTTTGCTTTGATTACAATGGGTAATGTCATGGACCACTTGTATAGAAATGATTTCCCATGCTCCCAGAAGCACGCTTTCATAATTTGAGTGCTGGAGTACACCTGTGCCATTGGGGAAGAAAAACTAATATGATGTAATATCCTGGTTATTCAGTACAGTCAGGTCATCAGCTGATTTCATTTTACTGCCACATAAAGAAGCTTAGATTATCTAAATCAAACTTGGATCATAAAACTGCCTCCAGAGGCTTGTACCAGTGCACTATGCATGATGGGTACCAGTGCACTATGCATGATGGGTACCAGTGCACTATGCACTTCAGGCACTTCCTTTCTTACCCAGACACGCCCATCACCCTGGAATAACACTCAGCAACCTCTATCCATTGCCCCAGTCCAATCTGTACAGTATGCTTCTTAGCAAACTAAAGCCTTTTTTATCCTCATCACATCGTCTGTATAGAAATGTTCTTAGTTTTACTATTGAACAAAGCTATTTTGTCTTGAAGTTTCTGAGATAAACTGAGGAAATGTACAGTTTACTGAGTTATCACAACACACAGGCTTTCCTATGCTGAAACGCTCAAAATTACTGCTTGACCCCAGACTTTTGTTGATACTGAGGCTCCTTCCAAAACAACTCACAGAAAATGTTACACATTTTTAATATGTAATAACTTGATAAAATAAAATTAAACTAGAGTTTAATTAGGCTGAGTTAAACTCGCCTACATTGTATATTGGTATTAGTTTCAAATTCACCAGTGAGCGTGTCGGTGTGTTAGTGATAGTAAAGGACATGTTATACTGTAGAAGGTGATGAACTCCTATTATATTTAAGTCATATCGAATGTAGAATTATAAACAATCTACTATTTTAGTCGTGTAAAGTGATTACGCTTTTTTTTTTTTTTTTAGCATAATGAACAGTTTTTTTATTGTTTCCTTTTATTGGGTTTTATACTCAGAAAAAGCCACTTTTCTCATCATCACTAGTTCCATGTTACTGGCAGACTCGAGTGGCTTCACTGCATATTTCTCCACAGACAGAAATGAGCTTCAAAGATACGAAATTAAAAGTGATTCTGCTGCCACCTATTGGTAACCCGACACCATTACACCACTACACAACTCCACTTTATTCATTTAAAACCAAACAGTGCAGTGTACTTACTTGTAAACAGCGCACATATCGTAAAATTCCATCATGATACACAGAGTGTAACTTCAGCTCAGATCCCCAAAGCTTATATGCTGTTATTTTAATAATATTCTTATTAATGACAAAAATTCCAACACATCTGAGCCACATGATGATGGTGGATAATCTATAGTTCACTGTCATAATGTCCCTTATTATGCTCCTTGGGGATGGTTTATACGTAGCTGTCTTCCTTCTTATTTTATTAAAACCCTGATAAAGTCAATAGAATTGTAATAAAATATAATGACATATCTATCTGTACACATTTGAAACTATTTGTCACTATTAAAAATCTATCTGGAGACTAAAAACTGAGAAATTTTTAATTCAATAAGATTCAATACTTTCATTTTCATTTTGTTGTAGCAAAGATATCTAATGGCACTTATTCAATGAAATATTTATTATAGACACTTTTAATTTCATTTTTGCCTCTTTTTCTTAGAGTGTGCCAATATTTTTGAAGTATGTGTTAATGAGTGTAATGAGGTAATGGGTAAAGTGTAATGAGTGTTTAAAAAAAAGACTATTTAGCTTTAACATTTCTTAATTGACCTTGTAAATATTTGTTGGTACATGTGAAGATTTGTGAATTTAAAATGTTGTAATTGATTGTTAGTATTATTCTTGTTAATTTACTAAAAAAGGGCAGTGAGGTGGTATAATGGTTAATTCTGCTGCCTTGCACCTCCAGGGTCGGGGTTCGATTCCCACCTCAGGTCTGTGTGCATGGAGTTTGCATGTTCTCCCTGTGCTTAGTGGGTTTCCTTGGGGTACTCTGGTTTCCTCCCACAATCCAAATACATGCAGCGTTCCCAAATTGCCTGCATTATGTGAATGACAATCGAGTGTTGACCTGGCAACCTGACCGCTTTAAAGAACTGCTACAAAATCATATCTCCAGGATGGGAAGTCTTGCTCACCCAATATGTAAATCTTAATTTTTAGACTAGTCCTGTATTAAGAAGTTTAACTGTTTTAATATAGTGGAGGTATTTCAGGTATTTCAGGAATTTCAGTCTGAAGTGTTGAAACGTAAGAAAAATACAGTAGTTCAAATACTAGTAGAGTTCTAATTGTGTAGAATTATACATGTATGCTTTGTGACCCTATTTACATTTTATTCACATCATGTGAAATAAACCAATGAAGATTATTCTAACTATGGTTTGATTTGTTATGAATTAAATTAAACGTTAGGTGAATATTCTCCACAAGGGGGCGGTATCAATCAAGCAGCACATACTGTGTGTGCACTGAGCATTCCTAAGATACCAATAGTTTTATACTCCTTCTTCTCATTATATGCACAAGTAAATTTTTTGTAGATATTTCACTTTATTAGTTGTAATTACATGTCTGGTGTTCAAGCAAAGAGTTCAACACTATTACACACAGTGTCACTTGTATATAAAAGACTACTTGATTGCCAGGTGCTTTTCTAAATCTTAACTTCATTCCTGTTCTCAAGAGGAGAAACTGAAACTAAATCATTTAGGAAAAATGTAAAACATAGACCTTCAACCTTCATTTCAAAATCTAAAGAATTATGTTTCAAAGATTTTTCTAATGATGAACATTAAGAGAAATGTTACACTAAATGTTAAGATAAAAAGACATTTGTTTAGAAATCATATTACATCATTATTAAACAAAGTAATTACAATTATTGTCAAACTACAATAGAATACACAAAATATGTATTGTTATGCATATTTAATGCATGAAATGCAAAAAAAGGTGTTTCCTTAAAATATAATATTCAGTTAAATATATATATATATATATATTAGAAACACTTAAAAATATAAAAGAGAAATATTTTAGAAAAATCTGTATTTTTAAGATATATGTATGAGTCATTAATAAAGTGAAATGTAAATTTTGGATAAAAAGTTGAAAGATTTTGCAAAACCCTTATAAAATATATAAAATCTATAATTAATTTTTATTTCTTTAATTCCTCATAAAATTATTACTACAGCAAAGTATACTTTATTAGATAGAATAATAATGTAATAGTAATGTACACATTACATAATTAGGATTTTACACACACACACACACACACACACACACACATGCATATGTATACCCAAATCTTTAAAACGTTTAGGATGAAAAACGTCTTTAAAACACTTTCATGAAACACTAAAGCACCTTTGCAAGTATGTATAACAGCATCTGTAAATTACATAAATGTAAAAATTTTATATATATATATATATATATATATATATATATATATATATATATATATTTATATATATATATATATATATATATATATATATATATATATATATATTTATATATATATATTTATATATATATATATATATATATATATATATATATATATATATATATATTTATATATTTTATTAATACCATTGAATGCAGTGGAACCTGGCTGTGTAAAGGTTAATAGCACAATTTAGAATAAATTAGCTGAATTAAATCTAAACTAAACTTCAACCAGATACAATATGGATCGAGATCAGAAAGTGGAAGTGCACTAGATTTCAAAAATACTTATTAGAGCAAAATGTTTACTATATATATATAATTCTATAACTATTATCGAGTACAATTACTATGCAGTAATTTTCCTGCACTGCCCAGTGGAAGGTGAGAATTCAAACTCAATGTTTTTTTTTTCATCACTAGAGGGCGCTTGTGATATGAGCAAACTCATACTGAGTTCATGGATTCAGTTTGACTGAAGATAAATAATGTTTTTAAGTCCTGCTGTCATTTATAATTTTAGGGTAACTATTAAAATGAAAACTTGTTGTGCATAATGTGGCATCGTATACCTTTAAATCTAGTGTAATATTAGCTATAAATTCAAATCATATTAATGTGAGAGCACACACACACACACACACACACACACACACACACACACAAAGCAACAAGAGACTGTATATAAGCTAGGCTGTATAGAGGAATCACAATGAAAGATCACTCAACTAGTCTTGAACAACAACAGGAAGAAGAATGTGAAGTAGAGAGCTGCAGCGTCTCACAGCTTCTGTCCTGAACTCCTGATTTTACTGAAAGTCAAAAGGAAGTTGGTAATAGTAACAAGTAAACAAACTAACATCTTATCCAAACATGTATTAATCCAGTTACTAGTTAACTAACTTTCCTCGAATGATAGTCAAGTGTGTGTTTTGTTCACTTGTTTTAAAAATCATGGCACCCCCATGTTGTTTAAGAGCGCTGGCCAACACTGTTTATGAGTCATTATATATTTTCAGGTACATTCTATTTATTCTAATCTTTTTCTTCAAAAATACCTACTGTATTTATATTTAATATTTTACCTATTAAGGAAAAGCATGTTATAAAATCACACAAATATTATGTGCATTTTATGCTTCACTTAGCTTGAAAATTGTCATAATGTTTCCAAATTGACCATTTTTGGCATGTCTGCGTTTGAATTTGAGGGTTTCTTGGTTCAAAATAATGAATAAAAACGAGTACTGTTAATAACAACTGATTTTTCATTTTATTTCAAAAGTATAAACACAAACAAATTATTTATTTTTTAAATATATCAATTTATTAATGTCTGCAAAAGTTCTATCAACTAAGTTACTTAGTAAGTCTCTTCTTATAACACAATGCCAAGTGAACAGCATCACATGACCACATTCTTCTTTGTGGCACACACCGCGACACGTGGTCTCTGCTTTATTAATTTATTTTTACTATTTTAACTACATCAGCTATGTTACATACACTATTCTGGTTTACAAATTCTTTATCATTTTTATTCAATTATTTGTTTAGATATGATGCTAAATTGCTTATGAATACAAGAAATTGCCAGGCAAGTCCTATCACTGGATTAAAAAAAATAAAAAGGAAATAAAAAGATATTGTTTAGACTTGTTGTCCAGTAATGTAGAGAATCAGCCAGAAAAAAAGTTAATGTTTAAGCTTTGTTCAGTTCAGCCTTTATTTGTCACATATACATTACTACACAGTAAAATTATTTAATTCTTTACATATCCCAGCTTTTTTTTGTTAGTAGGCTGGGGTCGGTATCAATACGGCACCCTGGAGCACTCAGGGTTAACCAGGTGGAGTCTCGAACTGGCAACCTTCTCATCATTAACTCAAAGCCTTAACACACTGAGCCACAATATTTGTTCTATACAGAATAACTCTTATACCATAAAAAAAATAATAATAATCCTTCAGTCACATGACCTGCACTGATCAGATGCCATATTGGCGGTCAAGCTTTACCTTGGCAACAACGTTCGAAATGGACACTGCAAATGATAATGATCAGATATTTGCTAAATTCACATGCTTCAACAGTCAGTGTTGTGCAATGTGTGATTGACTTCTAGATAAATTTCCCATCAGCTTTCACCATAAGAGTTTCTTGATTTGATTAATACCGTGTGAAGCTTCTCCCATGTCTAAAACACAATTAAAGCTATTAAACGTTTGCCAATTTCAATCATGTTCCTTATTAATTGCTGATTGTACTGTACACTCCCTGGCCAAAAGTCACACGCACTAATATCTAGTTGGATCACCTTTAGCTTTAATTACATTCACTATTATGCAGCATCACGCATCACTATTACTTATTTCTGTCCAGAGTTTGGCTGGGTTTTTTTTTCCAGCACATCCCCAAGACTTTTAATGTGGCTAAGGTCAGAGCTCTATGGGGGCCAAATCATGTGTAAAAATCATTCCCTGCTCTCCCAGAACCACCCTTTGACAATCTGAGCCAGATGAATCTTGGCATTGTTATCCTGGAATATTTCTCATTGTCCATTTTCTGTCGCTTTCAAGTCCAAATTTTTCTCCCTAGCAAATTGAAAACTGATGAGTTGATTAAAAAGTTGTTTTCTTTAGGCCACACAGCTGTTTAGTCTCAATCCTGCGAACTCTTCTCACATTGTGTGTGTGAAAATGCTTTTACTTTTATTATTAAAAATAATGGTGATTTTTACTGATGCATTTATGTGATTACTGATCATGTTAATAAATTTTTTTTATAAACATATATTTTTTATATTACATATATACATATATTTCATATGCATTCATTCATTCATTCATTCATTCATTTTCTATACCGCTTAATCCTGTGTTCAGGGTCGCGGGGGACCTGGAGCCTATCCCAGGAGACTTCGGGCACTAGGCGGGGTACACCCTGGACAGGGTGCCAATCCATCGCAGGGCACACACACATACACACACTCACACACCCAATCACACACTACGGGCAATGTAGGAACGCCAATTACGCCTAACCTGCATATCTTTGGACTGTGGGAGGAAACCGGAGTACCCGGAGGAAACCCACCAAGCACGGGGAGAACATGCAAACTCCATGCACACAGAGACGGGAATCGAGCCTGGCCGGGGAATCGAACCCAGACCTTGGAGGTGCAAGGCGACAGTGCTAACCAATCCACCACCGTGCCGCCATATTTCATATTACATATATTATTTATTTTATAAACTTGAAGGTTCAGCACCATCCTTCCAGGTTTTTAATAATGTCTTGGACAATTTTTAGCACAATTCCAGTCATTTCAGCAATCTTCATGGTTGTCTTTTAATACAATTCTATTTCTTTTATATTTTCAATCACCCATCCCAAAACAGATCAAATTTAAATCAAAATAAGAAAAAGTTTCTTCAAATTCACCCAAATACACAGCAGCAATAGTCATAATTTGACACTTCTTAAACATGATTACGTTTTCATGACCACGGGATACTGTACATACTGTATTTCCTTGTAGTTGATTAAGAAATGAGATGCTTACTACTCCAGCTAGGGTTCAAAGGATCATTCCTTTTAAGGATTTGCTAAATCCAGACAGGGTCTTTTTAATTGGCCAGGCTGTGAATATGAATCAAAGTAATTGCTAAATCTTTCTTTGGATCCTTGAGCTATTAATAATAGAAAATGCTAGAAAAGAACTAATATCTTTACCTGATACGAAATGATCACTACAAAGACGATGATGCCTCTCATTCTGATTTTACGTCCCTTTTAATCTGTGTTGGCTCAATTAATCACTGCTAACCAAAAATCAATCCTCTGTTTGTCAGCAGGAAGCCTATAGAAAGTCCTGTCTTCCATTTGCTGCCTCTAATTATGACTTCCAACTGCCAAACGAGTGTCAGGCATTGTAAAACGATTATTGCTATCTTTTAACAATTTACCACCCATGGTGAAAACTTCATCACAATGAAGGAGAACCAAACTGGGAAAAAAAAAAAAAAAAATCAGTATATTCTGGAGCTGTCATGGCGTGCAGAACCTCGAACAGTGTCCAACCTCGAAAAGCTTTGCTTTGCTTTTTACCTTGAGATATACTCTACAGTATCTACTCGATCTATATTCTTATCCACCATTAGATGATGCAACCACCATGGCTGTGACTTTGCCAAAAAGACTGAATCATGATTAACATTCATTCCCAGACACCTCTCAGAATCTTGACACTGAGGAAGAATTCTGAAGATTTCTGCCATATCCTGGTTTCCCATAAGCCGTGTGGGAGATGTGCATCCCGGATGTAGCAGAAGGTTATCTCCTCGTTCCATCCAGTGTAAAAAGGTTGCAGATGCTTACGGACATGGCATTATTGTTGTTTCTTATGAATGTTTCAATCCCGTGTCATCTCTGCTTGGTTGAAATAAACAGTAACCTTCAGCGAGCTGGAGAGTTGAAAGCCGTGATTGTATGCTTGATACAGGCCTGGGGTTTTTGCTTTTATTCTCGTTTTTAATCAGTTTACAGGTTTAACTCACTCTGCTATTCAGACAGACTGAACTTTTATTCTGTTCGTTGCATGCAGGTTATTTTGTGTATTAACTAACAGGTGCTATACGTATAATTCGATCATATGGCTGGGGGGGAACGTTAGAAAATCGTTTAAAAAGGCACACGCTCTGTGCTTACGCCATTCATGGAAACAGATAGCTGGTTGCAAAGCATTTAGCTCAATCATGCTGGCCAGATGATCTCTTTTGCATTGGATTACTGGTGCGTCAGGCACGCAGCATTTCATGCCTGGAGACAGACGAGGACACAGATAGAAAAAGCAAGGTCAGAGGGTCACTTGTTGCTGGGAGAGTGTACTTACATCTGTGTTTTTGTGTCTGTCTGCATTCGCTATCTGAGCAAGGCCAGGGTTGGTGTATCTCCCATGTGGCTCTCCTGGCTGTATTATACACGGGCATACAGTACGTATTCACCTGTTGACATGCTTGTCCCAATGTCATGACTGACAAAATGATAAAAAAACGAAATGCTGTGCGATGACTTGAAAACAGTCACAATTAGTTGCGTGATTTCAGTACAAAAACAATTGATCTTGGAAGACTTGTTATGTTAAAGAACATATCTAACCATTGCCCTTAGTAAAAGGGTTATTCTGAAATTGTGGATAGATCCAGCTATCCCAGCTATACATAACTGGATGTCCTATTTTCTAGACATTGTTTCTTGGAGTGTTCTACAGCCAAAGTGCATGGCGCCAACTGAAGAAGGATATCATTTTGGTTGAACCTTATTATGATTTTATCAGATCTAGTGAAATCTTGAGATATACTTCTTATCCCCCTTTAATTATGTATGTATCTGGATGTGTGATGTATGTACTGTAACATGGGTGGATCTTGAGCTTCGCTGTAAATAGTTGTAATCATACTGATTCAAAACTAGAGAATCAGAAAAAAAAAGAACATATCTAACCAAATGGCATTATTAAGACCAAGAGGTATCTCAACAAGTCATGGAAAAGTGTTGATCGGAGGTTTCTGTACAACTAATGATCTTTTTTAATAAACTTTTCTGTACTGCACCATTAGATAAACCTAGAATAAGTGCAACCATCATTGCACAACTGCGACTTTGCCAAAAAGAGTCCATCCACCAAATGATGGCTTTCAGGTAAGGAAGCCTTTAGTCAGAGGAGCAACCAAAAAGGCATTGTTAGCTCTCAAGGTTAACCACCACCATGCGTCACTGTAGAAATTTGGTTCTCAGATTTTCCATCAAATGTACAGTAAGATACGGCCAAGGGAAGAGGTCTTAATGTGTTCAGTTTTGGTTTCATAAAACCACATAACCTTTTGCTATGTTTGCTGAAATCCTAAAAGCCATTTAGCAAACTTTCAATTGGATATCATAAAAACTTTTAATCTTGCCAGTCCAGGTTTGTAGAGCGTTTGTGCTGTGAGTATCCTGTGAAGAGCTTCTTCTCTCTGAGTTCTGGATCGCTCCAACTTCTTCAGGGTTACCTTTGACCTCCTCTCTGACTAATCTCATCCTTTGCACAATCCCTATCTTTAGGTGGACAGCTTCCCTTTTGGTGAAGTGCCATATTGTCTATGTGTTTTATATAATGGATATGCTTTGCAGAATGTTGTATGAGTTGTTTTGTGGTTGATTTAGGACATATTACATATTAAATCCATCTCAATTTCAGGTTGGGACACTATAAAATCTAGAAAGGTTCAAGGGGATGAATACTTGATGCAAGCCACTGTCCAAGCTCTGTACTAGTTCATGTACGTTTATGTTTCCTGCATGATATTGACAAAATGTTTGCTCTGGAACACTGTGCTTTTGTGTGTGTGTGTGTGTGTGTGTGTGTGTGTGCCTGTACTTTGGCCAGGAACACACTGGCCCAGGAGGAGCTCACTGTTCTGTATCTTCACCTGGGAGCTGGAGGGATGACCTTGGGGCCTGGCCGATGTTGTCGGGTGTAGCACTTTCACACAGCAGGAGAAGTTGGCACAGATCCATGGAGACAGAAAGAAAGAGAGAGAAATTGCCTACGAGTAAGTGTGTGTGTGTGTGTGTGTGTGTGTGTGTGGTGGGGTTATTTTGCCTGTTTGACCCAGGCCGTGGTGACCTCGGCAGGGAGGCTCAGAGTGGCACGGCAGTGGCACGGCGGAGGCCGGAAGCCTCGAGCTCAAGAGGGAAGAGGAAAGAGGAGGAGGTGGGAGGGAAAAAGGAAGAGCACTCACATCTCTGCTGTGCTCCTCCAGCTGCGAGGCACGCCAGGCTCCGAACGAGCCGCAGAGACAAAACAGCAGATCAAATGCAGCTGAAAAGAAACCTAGGAGGAGCAACACAAACACTTTTTCACACACACCAATTACAGGCCAAAAACACTTTGATTTTTTTCTTTTTTTTTTACATTCTTTAAAAGGTAATGGTTTGTGTATGAGTGTACGGATTGCAGAAGGTGAAGTCAGAATCGGTTCCTGATTATTAGGATGACCGTTCAAAGAAATGTTACATTCATAATGTATATTCTAAAAAAGAATTTGGGTTGTAATGTGTAAATATAGAATAGAAGGATTCCACAGCAAAAAAAAATAAATCTAATATATAAATAAATGAATAAAATAAAGAATACAATTAAACCAAAGACATTTCATAATTAAAATAAATAAATAAATAAATGAATAAAAATAATAGATTGTGATATAGAAATTTACAAATGAGCAAAGTTACAGAATAAAATAGAATTAAAATACCAATATATAAAAACATGTAAATAATATATTTATATTATTTGAAAACACAATTTTGAACATACTGGTACTAGAATTATACCGTGAATTCTCGACAACCCTGCCAGACATTATTCAGTTTACTGTATTCTGGTTTCTATAGTAACGGCTAATTTACAGGGAGTTCTACACCAGATGCTCCACATAATCTAAGGTCAATAATAAATGGATTTTAAAACACAGTGTCACATAACGGAAAAATGTACAGTATAATCCTTCAAGCTTCTGTGTGAAGAAAAGTGTGTAAACATTTTTGGAGGGAGTCTCCAGTGTCAGAGCTTTGTAGCTAGGAGTTTAAACTAAGTGACAGTTCATAGAAAACGAATAATCCAGCACTGTCACCCTACACCTCAGGGTCTGGATCGATTCCCGCCCCTCTGTGCATGAAGTTTGCATGTCCTCCTCATGCTTGGAGGGTTTCCTCCGAGTGCTCCGGTTTCCTCCCACAGTCCAAAGACATGTAAATTAGGCTAATTGGTGTTTACAAATTATTCAAACAGTACTGTGTGAATGTGTCTGTGTGTGCCCTGCATGCCCTAAGGTTCCTGGGATAGGCTCCAGTCTCTATCCACCGGTAGAGACAATGATGAGACGATGAGATATGAAGTTTATGAAGATTAAGAAATCTCACTCATATACAAAATTTTGACTTATGAAGAATTATTGCTTTATGAGTCACTGCTTATTTTTAACCTGAATGAATTTACATTTAGGCATTTGGCTGAAATCGGAATTGGAAAAACAGGTATCTCAGCTATTTACATAGTGAGACATAATTACTATCACCTTTTACATAGTGGCCTTTGATAATCACTTAAATAGTTTTGTGTCTGCCTCTGATCTACACTACTTTAAATATAGCAGTATCACAATTTAGAACAAGCTCGAATAAATGCGGTTTTAAAAAAAATTCCATAAATTCCAAAAATAGTAATGACAAATTTGAGATAATAACTTAAAATAGGGTTGCTTCAAAGACGTGATGCAAAATCAGGGTTTTTTTGGGGGATTCTCAAGACTGTATTGTATTTTTTGTCTGTTTTGAATTTGGCAGTGTAGTTTTTGCAATACTGGATTACATGGCAGTCCAACAAATACCAAATGTAAAAATAAGTTTGTGTAAAGGGAATGTGAAAAACATGCGATTAATATGAAGGGTGCACTGCACTGTGCTGTCTACAGGGAAGAAAATGTAATTTCCAAGCACCATTGCAGGAATTAAAACTATGCAGCAAGCAGCACTAATATTGTGACATTACCTAGACTCTACGCTGGATGTCATCTCTACCTCTTATGCTCTTTTCTGTGCTGCACGGGGAATTACGGTGCAAATTGAGCCTGGCAGTATTCCGTGTTTTCAATTGGGCTGACTTATCTCGGGTGGGAAAATCAGATGAAGAGGGGGAAAAAAAGTCCTACAATATGCACAGCTACTATTAGCATTCAAACATGAAATGAGGTGGAAATTGCATTGTACTATACAATAGACGTAATGAGTGTGAGAGATGAAAATGGGAAAAGGAGGTAAGAGCATCACACGGTATTATTTTTTTTTTTCAACCTTTTTTTAACCCAAGGAATAAAACAGCACAAGGTCGAATCAACCCTGTTGTCTGAATGAGTAAACATCTTTTCTTTCCTTTAAAAAAAAAAAAAAAAAAAAGCATAACAGCACAATAGAGTTACATGCTAAACCCATTTGTTGAGTTTTACAATTTTTTTTGTCTTGTACAGTATGAATCATCTTGACTGCTTTCTGCTCTCTGAAGTTCAGGTCAGTCACAATGGAAGTCCTCACTAAACAGTCAGGGTGGATGTAGTGTGTTCAGGCACCTTGCAGTCTGCAAGAAGGACAGCAGAAGAGTTTTAGAACATTACTGCGGTTTTAATGAGTGCCTGGGGCACAGATTGGTCTATCCTGCTGTTTGTTTGCATGGCTGTGTGCAGATAACCGAATCAGAGGCTGGGAGAGAAAGAGAGCGCTGAGGGTTCTGAGATATTGTGGGGCAAGTTATGGATTTTCTGTACAGTACGGTGCAAAAAGTCTTGAGCCACCACTAATTTCTTTATATTTTGTTTTCGAAGAGCTGATTGGTTGGAACAGATGAGAGGGGAAATGAGGTTGCTGCTGAAGTTGTTACATAAACAACCAATTTTTAAATTGCATCTTTAGGCAAATTGCAACCTGTTGCAGTACAACATGTATTCCCATTTTAATACCAACTTAATATGAAAAAAAGAAGAATAAACATACTGTATGTGTGTGTACCATATGTGTGTGGGTGTGTATTATAGGGGTGGCTTAATAATATCCAAAATGGTATGAAGCTTCCCTGGATCAAATAACCAAATCATGAGAGGCGTTATCGGTGGTGTTATAACATTTTAATTGAGCTTAGCTAGTCAGGTTTTTATTATATTTTCAATGTGATAAATTAGAGGTGGCATGGTGGCACTGTGCCCATGGTACTCACAGCTGCACAGTTTAATCCTGAGCCTTGGTCACTGTCTGTGTGGCGTTTTTGTGCATTTCTCTCTTTTCCACATAGCTTTCCTCTGGATGGTTTGGTTTCTGCGCAAATCCCCAGTGGATGTTTATTGAGAATTAATGAATGAGTGAATGAAAGACCCCCCCCCACTCCCACACCATATGCATACTCTTAGTTGTTAATTGTGGAAGGCCTCTTACATTTACATGAATCTCATTATCTTTAAAGATACAAACTTGCAAAGTTTTATTCATTTCAAAAAGCAAGTAAAAAGAAATCAGTAGAGCAATCCAGTGGGCACACAGTCTAGCCCTCAGGTCATCTCCACATGAGGTGTTTAGGTCTTCAGAAAAATATGTTATTATTAATTACTTTGTGAAGATGCCCTAAATATGTCTCTAGTATAAGGACGTTGGTAAATGAATCCTGAAGATGCTTGTGTTAATATGTTTAGGGCTCTAATGCGTCTTGAAGACGTCTTTAAGACCCATTAGTGCCCACTGGGACAAATTCTAGTAGACCAAGTTAATATTGCTGTTCTTTTTTAATTGTCTTAATAATCATAAGTGTTAATAGCATCAGAAATCTTCTGATTAGATTCTTTGAATAGTATTGAAAAGATTTGAATGCAAGAACACTTTTTGTTTAAGGGAAATTTAATAAATAGTATGCACAGACATGCAAGATCAACAGATCTCCATAATTTAATGATGAACATTGTGGAGGCTTAGGGTCTATCACGGCTGTCTCCCACTTGGGGGTTAGAATCCCACCTCCGGTCTGGGTGCATGGAGCATGTTCTTCCTGTGCTTGGTGGGTGGTCTCCAGGTACTCTGGTTTCCTCACACAGTAGAAATGCATGTGGTGTAGACTGATTGGCATTTCCAAATTGACAGTAAGGAGGAATGGGAATAAGTGGGTGAATGTGTGTCCTTGTGCCCTGTTAAGTGTTGGCACCCCATTCAGGGTGTTTTAGTCCCCTGGGATAGGTTCTAGTTCCTCTGTGACCCCACACAGGCTTTAAGAGCAACAATTCGCCCAGGCACAGAGCAAGAAGGTCATTCTCAACAGATCTACGAAAAGCATCTGTTAACACTAAAAATTTCTCTAACTGTGGAAAGATTTTTTTTTAACATTCTCAGCTATTTGTCTATGGGACAGTTCATGCTCAGATCGCCCAACCATCAAGTTCTATTAGAAAATCAAAAGTTTGTTTGGAATTTTCACTTCTGGCCATGCGCATCTACTCCAGTCTGAAAAGAAGGAAGCAAGTAGTAATCATGATAATAGTAAGAAATTCTGGTGCACATTTGATTGTAGTTGGAGTTTTTGTCACATGGATGCCTCTGGCTGCTGCTGAGGATGGCCCTGCATGGTCTGCTGGGAGATGACTGAGGAAGGTTCCACTTGATGACCATGAAGATAGTCTTCAGCCGACTCAAATGATGCGAGTAGTTTTTACAGAGAGTTCTGCTGTACAGAAAGACAGGCAGATATGTACGTGTGTCAGTTTCAACTTAAAATAATAATATCACTAATTACATTAAAGCTTATCTGCTTATTTTTAACTTTACAACTTTTTAGTTGGGTATTTTTTAACTTATGGTAAACAAGGCATAAACTTTTCTATAACCTCTCTCTTTTCCATTGATGGTAATTAGGTAAAATAACAGTACGTTAAAAATCTTACTGTGAACTAGGTATTTCCTAATATTAAGGCATTAATCCAGGGGAAGATAATACCATATAATGTTGTCAGACCAAAAAAAAAACTCTGTGAAATCACAGCTTTAAAAACAATAAAGGGTTTAATCGTTATATGTATGTGGCGGAAAGAGTAATAAAATTCTGTACTCAAGTAAAAGTACTGTTACTTCAGTGAAGTTTTACTGAAGTACAAGTAAAGTTACCAGTCTAAAAATCTACTCAAGTAAAAGTAAAAAGTAGCTCATTAAGAATTTACTCAGAGTAAAAGTTACCGAGGATTTTTTTTTTTTTAACAACATGGGTGGGATGGGGGATTCTAGTGTAGTTCAAAAAAGACAAGAGGATATAAATCTCAAAATAGTTGTTTTTAATTGAAGGAACACCTCTGCATAATAAAGCTGTGGTCGCTTAAATATGGCCATCTATTTGCTTCAAAAGATGGTATATCGCTTTCATCACTGGCATCTATTTTGTCCAACTCCATCGTTCTTGTGAGTTTAACACGTTTTTTCTCTTCCCCCATCAATCAATTATCAATTAAAGTTTCATTTTTATCCTTCCCCGTTTTCTAGGGAATCATTATTTTTATAAAATTTGTTTTACTTAGTAACAAATATGATTTAAAATGTAGCGAAGTACAATACGTCTAACAAAACATACTTAAGTAAAAGTAAAATTGCAGATTTAAAAAAAACTACTTTAAAAAGTACAGTAACTCAATTACAGCACCTCGAATAATACTGTATTAGTTACCAGAGGTGTCTGTCAAGTAACGAAGTACAAATACTTCGTTACCTTACTTAAGTAGAAATTTTGGGTATCTATACTTTACTGGAGTAATTATTTTTCAGCAGACTTTTTACTTCTACTCCTTACATTTTTAAGCAATTATCTGTACTAAATAGCCTCGTTACTCTATTTTTATGATCAGAACGCGCAACCCCCCCCCCAACCCCCCGTCGCATGATCAGAAAGCGAGACGTTAATTCTTTTGTCGCCCCTCAGGGTACTTTTACTTTTATACTTTAAGTAGTTTTGAAACCAGTACTTTTAAACTTTTACTTAAGTCAAAAGCTTGGGTTGATACTTCAACTTCTAAAGAAGTATTTTTGAACCCTAGTATCTATACTTCTACTCAAGTAATGAATGTGAATACTTTTGACACCACTGTTAGTTACAGTGGGAACTTAAAGGGAAGGCTATTGTTATATTACAAAAAAAAATTATTCATTCATTCATTTTCTATACCGCTTAATCCTGTGTTCAGGGTCGCGGGGGACCTGGAGCCTATCCCAGGAGACTTCGGGCACTAGGCGGGGTACACCCTGGACAGCGTGCCAATCCATCACAGGGCACACACACATACACACACTCACACACCCAATCACACACTACGGGCAATTTAGGAACGCCAATTAGCCTAACCTGCATATCTTTGGACTGTGGGAGGAAACCGGAGTACCCGGAGGAAACCCACCAAGCACGGGGAGAACATGCAAACTCCATGCACACAGAGATGGGAATCGAGCTTGGAACCGGGGAATCGAACCCAGACCCTGGAGGTGCAAGGCGACAGTGCTCACCACTACACCACCAAAAAAATTTAACAATGAGAATTTAACAGCAGTGTTGTATAATATAATTGTTTCATTATATAACCTGGTAATGTTAATATCAAATTTCACAGTTTTGAACATTTGTTTGAATTGAATTGCAATAGAACTGAATAAAGTCATGAGTGTCTATTTCACGTGCTTGCATGTTTGTGCATTTATTGACAGTAAATCATTAGAAAGTAAGTGTGTGTGGAGAAATAATGTAAGTCAGTGTAATGTCTGATTATGGATGTGTGTGTGTGAAGTGGAAAAGTTAGTAGTTGTGGTTGTTTTAGGCTTCAGAAGCGTCAAATTCAACGAGATGGCGCTGAGCCATTAGCATTCCTGCAATGTTTGGATTTTCACACACACACTCTCTCGCGCGCGCGCACGCACACACACACACACACACACACACACACAGGGAGGGACTTGTAGCGGGAAAAGCAGCAGGAGTCGAAACCGTTATAGCCGAACATCTTTAAAACTGCAGAAAATATTCTTTTCCAGAAGACAGAAAGGTGAAAATCCGCGTCTTTCAGCTAGTTTGTGATTTAAAACATGGCGTCGTCTCCTCAGAAGTCTCCTTCCTCTCCGAAATCTCCGAGTCCCAGATCACCGGCCTCCAGGAAGAAGGACGACTCCTTCCTCGGCAAACTCGGGGGAACTTTGGCCAGAAGGAAAAAGGCGAAAGAAGGTGTGAGCAGCGTTATTCCTCTGCATACACTCTGTAATCCTGCCTGTCTAATCTAAAGCTGTAGTTTTCCATTCAAACTCGTCTAGCTGTAGTAATTCTACCTCATTTGCTCACACTGGGATTATTACTCACTCTTACTCTTAACTCATTCACACAACTGTAATAAAGTCTTTCTTCATCTCAATCCCTGTCATACACTACAATACTGAGCATGTCTTACTTACACCAGTGTTCATACATCTATTCATATCATTCCAGCTGAGTTATAGTATAACAATATCATCCTAATATTAGTAACTCATTTGAAGTAGAATAATAGATTGACTTACAAAACAAACAAACAAACAAACAAGAATAACATGCTGTTGAAGGAGAAGAATCTACGAGAGGGTAGATGATGTGATTCGAAGTTTTCCAATAAAGACACACCCAGAAGTTTATTATAACCGTACTACTCTTATACCATGGCAGTGTTTACACTAATTATAATTTATAATTTATTGATCAATAGGGAATTGTATGATATGTTTTTTTTAAATACAGTGTGATTTACACGATAATGTTTATGATACAATATGATATTGAATAATTAATAGTATCATAATGTATTATATTGTATCATAGTGGATCATAAGCACCATATCATATTGTATAGTATCATAAACACCATATCTAATCATAGTGTTTATGATACAATATGATGCACTTAATAGTATCATATTGTATTATACTGTATCGTAAACACCATATCATATTGTATAGTATCATATCATATCATAAACACTATAATAATGTCAATTTTTTTCTAATACGATACAAATAATTAAGTGTTGTTCAGTGACATCAGTGTGTGACTGCAGAATACTTAAATCTTTCTTTTCCCTTTTCTTGCAGTTTAAGAGTTAGAATCCAATTTGAGCACGTGCAAAACAAAAAAATCCTTAAGGAATGAGTCACAAATATAACACCGTGTATTAGATGCATGTTTGTGGTATTGGGACCTGTGTGTTATACACGTGTTCTGAAAGGTCTGCAAAATTAAATATTTCTGCTCCAGAATGCTGTTCTGTTTCTGTATATGAATTGCAAGCAATAAAAAGTTGAAAAGAGATGAAGCGATACATATGGTGATGTTTTCATAGCACAAGTTATCAAATGTTATTAATTTTATTTTCCCCCACACTTAAATTGTCACATCATCATTTTTAACCTCTTCTAATTACATGTAGTGTTAGTTCCTGTTATCACTTACTGAAGGTTACAGCAGCTATAAACAGCCATTTTGTTACCGAAGTAAATAATAATAATAATTATTTTTTTTAAGGCATGCTATTGTGTAGTGTTTCTGTAAAAACATGATTTTTTTTTTACTGTTACAAAGAATTGGGACTGGAGACTCCTTATGATAATGTTGACCATATGAAAGGATTATATTGTTTTGTTAAATAACTATACTTTTTAAAGTAGTTTATTATCAGGCTTTATTTGCTTTTAATATAGAAATTAATTTATGCATAATTATAAAATGATTATGAGTTACAGTAGGAACTTAAGCGAAACCTGATGTTATAGACAATCGGCAACTTCTGACCAATGAGAATTCAGTTGCACTGTTGATTAATTATGTTCATTCTATACCATATATAACCTGCTACTGAACATGCATGATATTGTTATTATAAAATATTATTTTTGGATAATCTTGATAAGTTGTTTAGATTATTTTTTTTTAAATATGTAAACTGTAAAAGGTTTGATAATACATGATAATCATGCTCTTATAATATAACAGCAGCACTAGTTTCTCTTAACCAGATGCACCCATGTAAGTGTTTTCAGAGAGCCTGGCTTGAACCTTATATGGGAACGTGCTGACTGTCGAGCATCACGCTTACGTCCTGCATTACTGCGGAATGAAATGTCTCTGCAGGCTGTGTTTTAACTTAAAAGCCTGATTTGGACCACATCGGCCACATGATACATAAAGAAATAAGTAGGCTGAAAGGGTCTGTTTGTAATTAGCTGCCTGTATCTTTCTTTGCTAAATAAATAAATATTAAGTGCTTTTTCTAAGTAAGCCATTCCAGTTCTTCAGCACTCTGCCCACACCTGAGCCCTAACCACTCAAACCTGGGTCATGGAGGTGAACACAGATTGCTCGCATTTATTTGATTTGATTGAGAGCCTCTTTGGTTCTGTATGGAACCGAAATGTTTATAGTTACGAGTACTGTACTGTAACATGCAGAATGTATCCCAGAATAAGAGATGGTGGGAGAGACACGAGAGGAACAAGCTAGCTTTTTTTTTTTTTTACAAAGAGACAGGGAAAGAATCAGTTTATATACTACGCAGTTTATACAGTATCTTCTGTGGTTTATTGGCTTCTACACAATATTCCACTGACATCAAAAGACTTTTACATACATAAAAGTAGAGCCTCTTGATAACACTGGAGCTGAGCCAGGCAACATATGAAGCTGGAATGATTGGCGTTGGTCTGTTGTGCTCTCCAACATTAACTGACATTATGTGGAAGTCCCGCCCCCTTTTTAATACATCTAATATGGTCTTGGAGCGTTCGGGTCCAGTAGGGCGTCCTCACTTTCTGTCAAGGTAAAGGTACAATGTTTTGTCTTTGTTAATGTGAAATAAAGTCTATTTATGTATATTTTACTTAATAATCATTGGACAAGTATATAATAATAATAATAATAATAATAATAAAATTGGCACTTTTACATTTTGGGTGAGAGAGAAAAAATGACCCCCAAAAAAAGGGAATACTATGAAGTGTCAAATCTAACACTTTTCACTATTGTTTCCATGATTTCATGTGATTGCCACTGCCAACAAACGATTCCAGACTTAATACTTAGTAATATTATTGCACCGTCCTCCACACTTCATAGACCTAAAATGGTGGAAATGCTCAACTTCCTGTTTTATTTTTAAGACTAACTATCAGTTCTGAAAGAATAAATGGTTTGTTTGAATTTTTTTTAAAAATGCTAAATTAAAATCAGGGACAATCAGTACTTCACAAGCATATTACATGTACTTATAATATCCTACACACAGTGACAAGCAGGCTGTTTTGCCCATGCAGCTGAGCACGGTTCAGACAATTGACGTAATGGGAGGGAAAGCAAATAAAAACAGGATGTTGATGTACCGAGGGATCTAGATCCCTGGCGGAATTTCTTGTAGGCATGTAGAGAGACATGGCTGCACTGATTGGACAAACAAACCAAGCATGAGTCATGAGTCATTATAGAGGCGTGATATCAGCTGCCACAGATCTATGATTCTGTAGGGGTACTGGTTTGCCCTGAGGTCAATGTACGTACAGTCAGTATAGAGTCGCATACTGTACATGTGACATCAGAAATCATAAACTGGATGATATGGCCAGACTCCATGGAGCTGGGTGATCATTTGTATTTGCTTTTTTGGAAACCTTGTTGAAAATGAGTTTTGACTGCTATGCTGATAATACGTGCTGTTTCTGTATAGTATGTGAGAATTATCATTTATCATAATCATCAGCCTACATAGTGAAAATCACTTATACGACAGTATAGTATGCTAAAAAAAAAAATTCTACAAATGATTGTTGTACACCACAACAAAATCAGAAATACTGTATAGATAAAAATGTGAATTACACCGCTTAAAAGAAACTGCTCAAACACAGTATTTATTATTATTATTATTATTATTATTGATGCAATGATTTTTACTGTTTAATCAAATGGCAAAAATGCTTACCACAGTCATTGGCTTCTAAACACAGGTCGAGATCAAGCACAAATTCCCCTTTAATATAGACCCAAAGTGAGTATCCGAAGCATCATGGGATTTTTTGTTTTGTTTGTTTTGTCTGTTTTTTTATTAAAACATGATACTTCCTTGTTTCCTTCCTCCGAGATTGTAGGATGTTGAGATGAACTCTGCTGTGAAGTGTGTAGCCTGCTAGCATGGTCATGATCGCCATGACTCCATTCATTCATTTTGTATCTTCAGTCATATTTGTTTAGAAACTGTATTCAGAAACGGTATAATACAGGGGGCGTTCGAGTCAAATCTGGACGTGTGGTCTCATGAGCAGAAGAATGAAGGTGTAAAAACAGAAGACATCAAGCAAAGTATGGTGATGAGACTCGTCGTCGCAGTGAAACATTTAAATGGTGCAATTGTTTTAAAGAAGGTTGAACGTCCATGAATGATGGCGCCGACTGCAGTCATTCTGAGGAACATTTAGGGAGTGAAACGCCTGATTCTTGAAAATGTACGGATAACTTGTTGCCAAGTTTGCGGGACTGTACACACCAGCATTACAGGACCTGGGAGTTACTGCCACATCCCCATACAGTCCTGATCACGCTTCAAGTCATTTCTACATGTTTGGGTCATTCAAGGAGTTCCCGGGAGGCCAGCGTTTCAGACGTAAAGCAGACAGTTCGATTATGGCTCCGGCGTACTGAGAGAACTTTCTGTCTTGATGGTAGGCAAGCACTTGTCAAACGCTGGGATGAGTGTGTTATTTTAGCAGGGAAGTATATAGAAATAAAGTTAGTTTTTACTCTCATAACTGTGTTCTGTTATTCTGCATCGTGTAAAGGCCTGGTTTGACTTGAACACCGCTCGCATTAAACTTGTTTAGGACATTCTGTGGTGTTGAAGTCCAGGTGCATGCTTGATGTCATTATGGGGTTTGCTGGTCATAGCACTGAGGGGGAATAATAGCAAATTTTTTTTATGCAGTAACTTTGCATGAGTTTGTCATTTTTAATGCTATGTTTCTGAGCAGCGAACGAAATCTCTCAACTGATCAGAACAGACATTGGAACAGAAATATATATAACGATATATAAATAAGATGATTGGATAATCGAGAATAATAAAGAAGGCGGGGCTTCCTAAACTTGATCTGATTGACAAATAGTCTGATAAATACTGATTTCTTTAAAAAAAAAAAAAAAATTTTTTTTTATTAAAACTGCAACCGGACCAGGATATTATTTCATGACCCCAGATTTTTTAACTGATTTTCACACAATTGTTTTTGAGATATTTTCCTAGAATATCATCATTTTTGATTCCTTATCGGCCAGCTGTATAACTCCATATTGATATTTGGATCAACTTCTACTGTTTACAGTTCCTGTAGATCACATGCAGCATTTACGAGGCATCAATTTGAATGATAAAAAAGCCTTAAAGTGGCTCTGCTTTGTGTTTGGTTGCCTGTGATACCGATTATGGAAAGATGTGCATCGACCGCAGGGCTGAATCGTAGCTCTTTTGTTAACCCAGACGTGTTCAGGCCTGAATGCATAGCATTAGATGTGGCACTCTGAGCAGCCTCCCTCTGCTAAAACCAATACCACATCACTGACCGCTAATGATGAGAGGCACAGCCTAGTACAGAGCATGCTGCTGCGAGCTGGTGTGTCTGCTGCTCTCTGTTAGCTGCCCTTATTATAATGAAACATGCAGAAACAGCATGATGTAACCATCTGTTGAAAGCTGATGAAAGCAAAATCCCGAAATGGTCAATGAAAACCCAGAGATGCTTGTGCTTTAATGTAATGTTGGGTGGTGTAACGATATTAGGAGGATCCCGAAGGACAGTGTCTTATCATTTATTGATGCTCTTTACAGTTTCTGAGCTCCAAGAAGAGGGCATGAATGCAATCAACCTGCCCCTGAGTCCCACTCCGTTTGAGCTGGATCCTGAGGACACCATGCTGGGTAAAATTTCAGTCTTCGAGTGAAAAATCTCAGTTTTTCTCTATTTTCTCTTGCAATACCAGTACATCTCGTGGAGAAATTAACAGGTTTAATCATGGCAATTTACTTCATTTCAAATGCTATACAAGTAGTTGACATCTAAGTGCTTAATAGAGACATAATGGGTTGCCAGATAATGGGTTTCAATGACCCCAAATGATTATAAACTGTCTAAAGAGTAACATGTACATCCTTTGTTTTTAAAGAGGAGAACGAAGTCCGCACAATGGTCGATCCCAACTCCAGAAATGACCCTAAACTCCAGGAGCTGATGAAGGTCAGTTGGCTTTGGTGTAGTCACATTGCATAAATGAATTGCTCAGACGGATTAATTACTTAAAACATTACCGCAGCAAAAATCCAGGCCTAGAGTGCTGATTGAACTCGTATTGAATATTAATAATAATTAGAGATGTGAATCAGAATGTGAGGCAGCCTGTTGATCCAGTTCGATTCGAGTGCGTTGACAACAACAACGTTTATTACCTGATTTGTCTCTAGCAGCTATATTTGCTACTAGGCAAAGAAGCATTGTAGAAATTTTTTTTCCTGTCAATGTTATGCTCAACACTCCAGTCCAGTAGGTGGCGGTCAGTGTTGAATGTAACGCGGTATAAAGTACAAAACGTAATTCTTCTCTAAGGTTTAGTCGTAACCTGAGTTGGTCGTAGAATTATTCATTTGTTTTACAGATTTTATGCGGATTTTTGATCTGTGAACCGATTTGTTCGTATTTGGGTGCATTCGTAGAGTTTGTATTTTTGTTGTAAAGTTTTTTTTAATGGAATTCATCAACTGTAGATTATTTAGCGTTTGTAAAATAGGTTTCCCCAAATAGTTTAAAAAGTGTGAATCGGTTCTGAATCAAAAACTAATCAAAAGGAAAAATCTATTGCATAATTAATTAAATTATACTGCTCTATAGGGCTGCACGATATATCGAAAAAATATCGTTATCGCGATAATGGTATGCGCGATAACCATATCGCAAGGAATTGCGATAAATACTTTATTTGCCAAGCATTTGTGTGTCCAAATTTGACCAATCAGATGGGCCCTTCCTATGTTAATACCCGCTTATATCTTTATATATATATATATATATTATTTATATCTTTATACTTCATTCTGTCGCGAACTAACCCCGGATGATCAGAAGATTTAGCGATTAGCCGTTAGCCGCGATTAGCCGTTAGCCCTTTATAGACGGTAAACCCAAACGCGGAAGCAAGCGAGTAGGCAGCATAACCACGCGAATTAGTTTAAGGACTCTCACAGAAGGGGAGCAAGGGAAAAACACACATTTAACCCGCGTCCTATAAACACACACTGGAATCTGAACCGACACGGCGAACTCAGTGACTAAGCTGTATGCACTAGTTTGTTTACTCCTCTTATACTTCCGGGTTCGCGCCCGCATTACTTCCGGGTCCTAGTGCCGGTCGCGGAGCGTGTGTGTGCGCGCGTGCGTGCGTGCGTGTGTGTGTGTGACAAATAGTATTTTTTTTTTAATTTAATTTTTGTTTAATAATATTTATTTTTATTAAAAAAAAAAACAGGCAAGCCAAAGAGAATATTTAGTTTAAAAGATGCTCTTGTTTTAAGACACTATTGATGAGTGTACGGTTACATGTAAATAAAAAGTAATGTTTGAAAGTAATTCATATTGTGTTGGCAGGTTTATAGTAACAGCAAACCAGAAGTCAGAATATCTGCTGAGGGGTTTAAGTCATTCATAGTGTTTTGAAGTCTAAATATTTGCAACTTTCCGTTTCTTTTTAGCCTGAATTAGATTTAATTACATCAGACGAATATCTATTACCTGTTTATTTTAGTATGATCATTACATATAAATAAATAATAAAAAAAATAGGCAATAATAATAAAAAAATGCATTTCTCTAGGGAAATGTTATATCACAAGAAATATCGTTATCGCAGTATTCAACAACAATATCGCATATCGCATATTTTCCTAAT
Organism: Channallabes apus; assembly: GCA_030522415.1. NCBI lineage: Eukaryota > Metazoa > Chordata > Actinopteri > Siluriformes > Clariidae > Channallabes > Channallabes apus. The sequence continues at coordinate 8,219,778 of CM060119.1, forward strand.
ATCGTGCAGCCCTACTGCTCTATAATAATTATAGTTGTAAATTGTAATATGTAAATTTAACACTGAGGATTTTGCTGTGTGAGAAGAAATCCCACTGAATCTTTTACCGCCGTATACCACCTGACTATTTAAATTCTCCATTATGATTGGTCATAAGGTGTCGATTTGTTTTTCTATAACAGCAGCCACATGAAGCAAGTGATCAGCAATTTTTTTGCTGAGATGGCGTCATCAAAGTCTTTCGTAAATGTCAATCGGTTTCACACCTTTGTTTCCGTGACATTTTATCACAAGTCCTGGTTTGACTTGAAAGCTCTTTGCATGAGCTCTGTAATTAGTGAGAATTAACCATGTGGAATGAATGACTGTGATGTTAACACGTACTGTACTGTATTGTACACACCCCTCTGGTGCAGGTCCTCATCGACTGGATCAATGATGTTTTAGTAGGAGAACGAATCATCGTCAAAGATCTAGCCGAGGACCTTTATGATGGACAGGTTCTTCAGAAGCTGTTTGGTAAACGTTTAATTGTAATAATAGTAAATAAATAAAAAAAATGACCAAAAAAATTGGTGCAGCACTCTTATTTTCACCTCTCTTATAAATATAAAAGAAACCCTGTTATGTTTTTACTGCGTGTTTAGAGAAGCTGGAAGGAGAGAAGCTGAATGTTGCTGAGGTTACACAGTCGGAAATTGCCCAGAAGCAGAAGCTACAGACTGTCCTGGAAAAGATCAATGACACGCTCAAAGTGTCCTCCAGGAACATCAAATGGAACATTGACTGTAAATAGATTCATGTTTTGGATTAATCAGTTGCAGCATGTCTACTCGGGTTTTTGTCAGACAAACATTGTGTTTAAAAAACGGCGTTTTGTTTCATTCTTTTATGCTTTCATATCATAACATGGCATCATTTCATCTTTACTGTCTTTCTCAGCAATACATGCCAAGAGCATCGTGGCCATACTGCACCTGTTAGTGGCTCTGTCTCAGCACTTCCGGGCTCCGATCCGACTCCCAGACCACGTCTCTATACAAGTGGTTGTGGTGCAGGTACTCGGTTGACTTGATTTCTTACACGAATTGACAAATGTTTCGCAGTATCTCGGCACATTAAAGATGCTCATGGGAATCCATTTTCTTTGCTTTTCTCAGTATTTACTCACATTTTGTCTTCAACCCAGAAACGTGAGGGCATTCTCCAGTCTCAGCAGGTCCTAGAGGAAATTACTGGCAACACCGAGTATGTCATTACTCTTTTATATATATAACATTATATATATATATTTTTTTCCTGTCAGTAACCGGACACAGCTGTGCAAGTGAAACTGGATCTGCTGATATCTTCCAAAAGAACAAATTAGATTCTCCAGGGGGGGGGGAAATGGGGACAAACAGAACAAACAGATGAAAGTAGCGATATATCCATCGAATTAATATTTATTGCTAATTTTTTGGAGAAATGCTGCGAAATCAAGCTGTCTGATTGTTGGAAACCTGAAAGCGCCGTGCGCGGAGTTGAAAAGTGAGAAACACGCAGTGACATGCCAGACCCTGGGGAAGGAGCAGGGGAGTGGTGTGGAGCTGGATCTCCTCGCTGATGAGCAGCTTTGTGGCGAGATGGGCCCGAGCACTAGGACTCTGCTCCTGCCAGCGCTCCACTGCTGCCGAGCGCTGATTAATAGCGCTCCAGCGGGCACAAATCAACTGCCCAGATAGGGGTGGGCTCAAGGCTTTTGGCTGCAGCCTGGCATGTGGGCAGCAGCTGCCGTGGCATGCCTCTGCCCAGGCAGATTTGAGCGTGAAGACGAGGCGCTGGTAGGCAGATGTCCACCACGCCAGAACCCGAAAAATCTACCTTTTTTTTGATTGTGCCCTTACTTTTTTTTTTAACAATTTTTGGGTCTCCTTTAATTTAAAAGTATAATTTGGCATATATTAAGGTTTTTACATTTCCCTGAATGTTTCCAATCTCATTCTGTCACTGTCTGATCGTCTCATTTTTGACTGAAATGTTTTTCATTTTTTGTTTCCAGGGCACTTTCTGGAAGGCATGGTCTGTATCACACTTGATTATCAGATACATCTCATTGGTCTGTATTCAGAGTCGATGATTTAAGTTACAAATTTAGATACATATTTCACAAATTCACACATCCTAAGATTGATTTAATTCAATTTAACAATATGGTTTCCACTCTCTTTATTTAAAATATCACTTGGCCTCCGAGTGGCGCAGTGGTAAAGCGCCCTATCATCCGGAGTTCGATCCCCGGGTGATGCTGTAACCTCTCGCAGCCGGGAGGTCTAGAGAGAGCTTATTGGCCGAGCTCTTTCACAGAGGAGGTATGAGAGGTACTTCATGCTCCCACATTAATGATGGCTCTACAGCCAATCAGGGGCGTCTGTGAGCTCACGCAAGCGGAAGGAGCGGATAGCGCTGTCCTCCGAGTGTGTTACGCCGCCCCCAACGGTGCGTGAGCGAGCAGTTAGAAAAGGTGCAGTCGGTGACGTCACCTGGGTCGGAGGAAACACGTGATAGTCTTCGGCCCTCCCGACTGAGTGGTAGTAGTAGCCTTAATGTGGGAGCCCCCTAGTGGCGGGGAGGACATAAAAATAAATAAATCACTTGATCCAGCACATCCTTGAATTTAGCGTTCTTTTATTTTATTGCATTGTATTCAGATTTTGTTGTTCGCATAACTTTATGCAGCCATGTGTTCTAAAACGTCAGTACAGCTTGCGCAGCTTCACCACTTCGATACACAAGCAATATCACATGACAGGGGGTGCTGTTGTACTGAATAACAGCATGGCTGTGACTCAGCCTTTAGGCATGATAGAGATTGTAGGCATGTTTATGTAAATGAGCTACTGCTGAGCCACGCCCCTCCAGATAACAACAAGTCGGGGGAGGGGTATCTTCTTATATGAGGTCACACTTGGGTGGAAAATCTGATTGGCTTGAGGGAAATGTACATGAGAGAAATATACATTTCAGCATGACATACATTTATAGTGCATGCTGTTCCTCCTCAACTCTCTAAATACCAATATGTGTTGAACTACTGCAGGCCCATTAATACCAATGCAAAACTAAGTGTAGAGTCTCTATTAACGCTGAGAAAGTGATGTTGTTGCACTCGCACCCGCAGAGCGTGACGCGTTCGACACCTTGTTCGATCATGCACCAGACAAGCTGAATGTGGTTAAAAAAGTAAGTACTGTATGTTTAGTTCTTTCATGTCCATCAGCAGATGTCATATCTGAAGGCCATTTTCAACCAGCTGCCGTCTCTTGCAGACTCTCTTGACATTTGTGAACAAGCACTTAAACAAGTTGAATCTGGAAGTCTCTGAGCTGGACACACAGGTAACATCTGACCAAATGCCAAGCATCGAGTGTCAGAGAATATGTGTTTAATATATTCCTCATTTTCTCGATAATTATTAGTTTGCTGATGGCGTGTACTTGGTTTTGCTGATGGGGCTCCTGGAGGGATATTTTGTTCCGCTCTACAACTTCTTCCTCACCCCAGACAATTTTGACCATAAGGTATTGCTAGTAATTCTGTTTATTACACTAATCTTTCTGATCATGCAGTTTGCCTGAAGTGCCAACATCTGTATGCCCATCTCAAATGATTTTTTCCTTCTGTTTGGATTGCTTTGGAATTCCGTTTTTTTTTCTTTTCTTTTTCCATTTAAAAACCATGAGGATTCCAAGCTTTATTCAAAGAAGCCTTAATTGTTATTATACAGTCTACAACAATATTAGGAGTGCAACTTCTAAAACAGTGCAATTTAAAGAACTATGTACATTAAGTATTAAATAAAAACAAAATTAGATTAAAACAGTAAACAAGACACAGAGACAGACTATATTACAATCAAAGGCTTGCTTAAGTGTTCGCACTTGTGTTTTATAACTGGCTGTATATCAAAAGGGGATAAACATTCATGTATAAGAAATATTTATTTAAGCACGTATTAAAAACTAATAGTAATTTTTATCATATCACCAGGAGATCGGCAGATGTAATTTTAATAATGTAAGGGCGTTGACATAATCGATTACGTAAATACAGTACTTTGCAAAAGTCTTGAACCCCTCCGCCTCATTTCTCCATAATAAATTAAATGATGTAGATTAAATTAATTAAATAGGAACAAATGTTTTACTGTGACAGGGTGCCTAAAAGTAAAATTTAAAGATAAGGTTCACCGTTTACATACTCAGTTATTTAGTTCTGTTTTCAAAAATTTTATCCGTTTTTCAGACAATTTATGCAATCCATGAGCCAAACAGCAGTAATTCCGTTAGTGTGTGTGTGTTTGTGTGTGTTTGTGAAAGTCGTCCTACGTTACAAGCCCCGCCCCCGATACCCCGCCCCTCTCTGTTATTTCAGCTCTTATACCCCAATCTCGCCTATGCGGTTTGACTCCAACGTTACGCAAGCTTCTGCAAGGTCCGCGAGCTTCCGCGGGGACCAGCGCGCGGAAAGACGGAAACGTAATCACAGCGCCAAAACTCGCGGTGAATCATGATGAGCCGTACTCACGGCCACCGTGCGAAACCGCGTAGGTGAGATAGGGGTATTAGTAGTTAACAGATTATGGGCCAAACTTATAAAGGATCCTATAAAGGTCTTGACTAAAACAACATGCATGAAGAATCACAAAGGAGTTTTCATTTTCTTCAATGGAAAAGTACTCGAACTAGGTACTTTCACCAGAATGTAACGCTGTAATGTAACTTTTTAATGACAGTAATTCTGTAATGTAATTAGTAATGTAAAAAGTAACGTCCCCCAACACTGGTCATGTAACAATCTCAGCAGCATCCTCATTTCCCCTTCAACCTCTCAGCATTCAGGATCACCACCGGCCTGATCATCTGTCATCATCTGCACCTGTTTCTCACTGTTTCCTGCCTTAAGTTAAATGTTTTTTCATGCTTGAATCCACAGGGACTTGACTTAAAATGACAAACAAACAAAAAAATCCCTCGGGAAGCCTGGAGAGCTATTTCCCTTTAAGAAAATACAAGAAAGGCTGGCTCTTTGGAGGCAAAATATAAAGAAATGAGGGGAGGCTCAAAACTGTTCGTCGTTTTGGAACGCGCTTTTATGGAAGTCGTGGATGCATTGCAATGTTCATCCCCGGTTATGCTGGCTTATAGTAAAAACGAGTCTTTATCCCTACAAATGGTCATTAAAAGTGTGGTAGCAGAGATCTAATAACATGATGCTCTACATGCTGTGTAGAAGTGAAATGGCCTGCCACGGGAACACAACTTCTATGCATGAGCATCTCAAAAAGAAAACATCCTGGCGCGCTCCGACCTCAAAACGACTAGACAGCAAAGTAAATATTTATGGCAGTAAGTTTGTCTGATTGTTGGTTGGCATCAGGGCTTGAGAGTAGTAGTTGTGTTCTTATCTGCTGTGTCTCTGATAAGAACTCATGAGAAGACTCCCTAGGGCATATGCAAGTTCTAATGACAGAAATTTCCTGTAAGCCACTGTAAGCAACCTTCTGCAGATAAACAAGCGCGTTTCCAGTTGACGGTGGGTTTTGGCAACTGAAGTAAATCATACACAACACACTATAAAGCACTATCTGCAGTTATTTATGGAGGAGTATATTACACAACACCTTTGCTAATTAGACACTAAATAAATCTTATGGTTTTCAGATGAATAGTATCATTATATCGAAAATCGAAACGTTTGAAACGGGTCCTTCATTCATACAGTAGCTTGAGTAGTATTATTGAAGTTATGGTTATCATAAGTGGCAGTTATGTCAAAACCAGTGAAATGAAAGACGAATGAAGGCATGAAAAAAAAAAACAATTGAAAAATACAAAAAAACAAAAAAATTGTCTGTGGAAATTGTTCACCACCATGACTTGCACATTACAGGAACTCAGCTGAGAATTATTGCCACATCCCCCGTACATTCCTGACCTCATATCAAACCATTTCCACATATCTTGGTCAGTAAAGGTGTTCCTGAGAGGCCAGCTTTTTTTAGACATGAAGCAGGTCTGTCTGATCATGGATCTGTTGTCCTGAGAAATCTTTCTACTTTGATGGTATCCAAGCACTAGTGAAACGCTGGGATGAGTAAATTAGTGTAGCAGGGGATTATATAGAGAACTAAAGGCAGTTTTATAGCTGTGTTCTGTTATCCTGCACATCAATAGTCATCAAAAGTCCCGGTTTGACTTGAACACCCTTCGTATTTAGTGGCAAGTTAGCCAAAAAACAGCAGTGTGGGTGTGTGTGGGGGGAAGAGCTGTAGAATAAACACCCTTGTTCTTTGGAAATTCATGAAGTCTTTATTAGTCATATAAACCATGTTAAAGACAGGAGGCAAAAAAATCAAGTATAAGGTTCAGAGGTACAAATGGTTTTGTTAAAAAGACAAAGAAATAAATCCAAAAAAATAAACGAAAAGAAAAAATATATAAAAATATTACACAAAAACTGTTTTGTGGATGTTTCAGCATTGATAAGCCGATATCAAGTGTCAGTCTTTAGAGATAAAGGAAATTAACCATGTGATGGGATCCTACATGGGTTCATTTGAATGCAATATGGAAATTATTTACAAACACATTATTATGATCTATCTTTATGTTTAAATGATACATTCCTACGTAAAAAAAAAAGCATCTCCATCATCTCTTTATTTACAAGAAGTAAAATTAATTATTCATTCATTCATTCATTTTCTATACCGCTTAATCCTGTATTTAGGGTCGCGGGGACCTGGAGCCTATCCCAGGAGACTTCGGGCACTAGGCGGGGTACACCCTGGACAGGTTGCCAATCCATCGCAGGGCACACACACATACACACACTCACACACCCAATCACACACTACGGGCAATTTGGGAACGCCAATTAGCCTAACCTGCATATCTTTGGACTGTGGGAGGAAACCGGAGTACCCGGAGGAAACCCACCAAGCACGGGGAGAACATGCAAACTCCATGCACACAGAGACGGGAATCTAACCGAGACCCTGGAGGTGCAAGGCTAACCACTACACCACCGTGCCGCCCTAAAATTAATTAGAGTTTTATAATTAATTTCAAAGTGAACTGAACCTTTGAACCATACCATATAAAAAAAAAAACATTTATCTTTTTTTTGGGGGGGCTGTTGTTGTTGTTGTTGTTGTTGTTGAAATCTGTAGCACTTTGACCTTATATGGTTCAGAATTTACAGTCTGCCAATTGAAATGTCCCATGTTCAATAGTGGATGTGTGAATCCAAGGACACACATCCTGAGGAAGAAACTGATGACTAGATATATAGCATGGCTGAAATCATGTATGCCCTTAACTTACAATAAGATAGTGAAGGCTTGTCATTTTGTATTGTAGGTGCACAACGTTTCATTTTCCTTCGAGCTGATGCAAGATGGCGGTTTGGAGAAGCCGAAACCAAGGCCAGAGGGTTGGTGTTAAACTTTTTTTTCCTGCTATTTCGATCTTATAAATTAGTCAAGAGAAATACATAATACAAAATAAAAAGGTAAGCTGATTTGCATGATGACACCCGAATGCAGTTTATGGTCGTAATAACTATTGCCATGTGTATCATTTCACTGTTATGACATTCTTCGAACATGGCTCCAGTTTAATGACTAAGAAGCTAATATTTGCATTAACTACAGTTAATTGGACTTCAACTTGGTTTCATCCAGGATTTTAAGATACCAAAGGGGCGTTCTTACATTCACAAACCCTTTGCTAGAGCACACAAAATTGTCTCGAATTGGCCTTTCTCTGGCTTGATTGACAGCGCTGGGGTTAGAACCTGTGATCTGCTGATTAGTAGCCCAACCACCAAGCAACCTCCACCTTCTCAATGAGGCCTAAGACCTTACCGTGTCTGCTAGTTAAGAATTTCAAGCCTAAACGTTCAGGGAGTATGTTGGACCACATCCAGTTCCAGAGTACACCCCTTGTTCATGGGAAATGTGGTGCAATTGTTAGTTATTGATGATGATGAAGCTGTAGGTGAAAATTTTTTTGTTTAATAGGGTAAATTCTTGTTTGCAGAATTTTAAATATTCGCTGCGAGCACGGTTTGAACCTGCGCGGGAAAACCCCATTGGATTTCAAGTCCAACGCCTTAACCACTCGGCCATCACAGCACGACACATAGAGTCATCTAAAGCCCTACACTTAATGCTTACTGTTCAATGTTTTACCGATGGTCACTTCTCTGGGTGCCAGGGAGGTGATCCCTTCCCCCCAGGTGTCAGTAAAACTGTCTGAGTTCAATCTCCTCTTTGTTTTCTGTGTTTAGGTTGCTTACATTCCCACTGTATAGCAGTAGCCAGCTACTTACATAATCAACAGAACATTGAATGGTCACATGAGAGCATTGCCATGAGACACATGCTAACTGGCTAATGTTGCTTGTGACTAACATTGTGCTAAGTGACAGATTTAGAGTTGGTACTCCCACTCCGTACCACATTCTATTAACTACCTTGTCTGTTATTCATGATAATTCAGAGCTTTTTTGTTTGAACACAAGTATTCCCTGTATACCAGTGTGGGTTGGATCGCCCCCAGTGTCCACATTGCACCGAGCAGGCAGCCACTGCTAACCGTGCTACAGGATGCTTATACGAACAATGTCTTAAGCTCTTGGAAAACAAATATGGGCATCAGCTATTTACCAACTGCATTAGTATTGACCATCTTAAGGAAACTGTGTCTGATTCAAACATCCATTCAGACAACTCCAGGGCTGACAGTGTAATGATGTCAGTGCAGACACAATACAACACAACACAACATGCTTGGCTGGCAGTTTTGGGTCTTGGCTCAGAACTGTATCTGGCCCAATCACCTCAGTCTAAAAAGGCTGTTGGTTGTAAACACCCAGGCCCCGTGACAACTGGTAAGCACTGAAGCCCAGAAAGCAGTCTGACTTGCTCTCTAGACAAATGACTAACATGGAAGCTGACATAGTTCAACTGAAATCAGAGTTCCAGCATCTGAGTAAACTCCGAGGCTTGCATTCTTCAGAATAAAATTCCTTATAACTCATTGGCCAGTCGTCCTATCTTCTCTGCATGCCAAGTTGTATCTATGAGGTTTCTTTAGGATGACGATGACCTAACAGGTAAGTCATCAGCCTCAACTCCTGCTTCAACTTTCCCTGCCAGCTTGCCTGGCTTGCTATGGCAGGCTCAAAAGAAGCTGTGGCAGCCATCCTGAACATGCTTTGGCTTGGAAAGGATTAGGTTGAGCACTTCCACCTACAGGATCAAATGCCACAGCACAAATACCTTCTAACTCTAGGGACAATTCAGCTAAGCCCTACTGTACGTCCTCAAAATGAACTTGATTTCCATTTTTGCTTTCTCTTGTTGTATAGCAGAACATCTCTTGTCCCAGATGGATTGTGACTATCTGTGGGTTTGGCCTGTCTGACAAAATTGCTGAGGAATGAGGAGTGAGGTTTAGCAATCCAGGAAACACTTCGGAATGCAAGAGCCTTTAACACATATCTCTGTCTTTCATTAAGAAGAAATGGATCTGCAAATGGTGTTCGTGTTCACCATCAGAAGAACTCAGAAGCAGAAGGTGTATGTTGCAGAAATGGCATCTCTTTCTCATTCATGATTCATTAGAACTGAGACAAGGTGCCAACAATTACCATGGATGGCTAGAAGCCACCTATGGCACTTCCTTCTTCTGTTGGTGTCTTATGAAGGTGACTTGCTGTGGCCTGTTCATACTTTGTCCTTTGGGGCATTTGCACATTAAGGCCCCCGGATCATTTATGAGAACATTTGACTTCAAAGTCTGGTTCATTTTGACCAGTGACAACACAGTCGTTCCGTGCTCGGAACAATACAGCGTACTCGGGCGCAAACCGAATCAGATATAGAAACCAATCGTACCTGAGAACAGAAGTAGATCTCTGTTTAGACGCAACGTGATCACTGTTGTCTCCCTTGAAATCTCTGTGTGCATGTATCATGCGCCATCTCATCCTTTGGCCTACACAGCCATAACTGATAAAGAAGGAAGGAGTTACTCTTGACATTTTTTCCAAAATATCGATAATATTAAGCATAGCGCGAAAGTTGACTTCGTCATTCTCTTCTTCCCTTGTGTGTAATGGCGGCTCACAAACCGAGTACATGCATACTGCCACCTGTTTTATCGGAGGCCGTCCCTGAGAACGAAGAGCAGAAACAATGTGCAGGCCAGCGGAGGATTTGGAAGGGGGGAAGCAATCTTACCTGGACATGGTACAAATCAACCGTGCATAATGTGAAAACGCCCTTGGACAGCCATGCTGTCCTCAAAATGGGCTTTTACCTTCTAAGACACTCAACTGATTGGTGGACTGTTGTTGTTGGTCTTTCGGCTGCTCCCGGCAAGGGGTCGCCACAGCGGAATATCCAGTCCGCACTACAACTTGGCACAGGTTTTACGCCGGATGCCCTTCCTGACGCAACCCTCCCATTTTATCCGGGCTTGGGACCGGCACTGCATCCAGTGGCTGGGGTGTGGGCACTGGCTGGAATCGAACCCAGGCCGTCCGCATGGCAGGCGAAACACCTACCACTGAGCCACCAGTGCCCCTGTATGAGGCTGTAAAAGAAGCATCTTCTCTTAATGAGTATTATTTACAGTTGTACTTCTCCAGCAAGTCTGCCCTGCTACTGCCCACCAGTGTCACCAGACGTGGCACATTCTTCAGATTTTAAATGGTTCATATTGTCTAGGATTTTCTGAGGATGAGACCTATGAGATTCCCTGTGAGATTGTTGGCAGAATGTATCAAGGAGTTATACACCACCACCTTGGCAAGTCGAAAGAGATAATTAGAACATGTCTTACTTACTGCATGTATTAATTGGTTGAATTCTTGGGTGGAAGCAGTAATGGGATCGGCATGTTGAATGTTGTATGACAGCAGCATGTGTTGTCGCTACGTTAACTTGGTGGTATTTGTTTGCATGAGTACATATCCAGCGACTTGATTATCCACACTGCATTACTCACCTCATTTAATTTGTTTCATCAGGGCTATCGAGGACGTTTAGCAAAACACTCATGCAAATATCGTTTTCCTGTCCTGTTTAATAAATTATACAGAATGCGTTCCCCAGCTCTGCATGCTCTATGAGGCAAAACCTAAGAGTTGTATTTACATGTATTCAGTTAGCCAATGATATACAAGATACAAGCAAGGTAGTTGACAAGGTCTAACCTTAACCTAACTATATATATATTTTTTTTTTCTTTCTTTACAGACATTGTCAACTGTGACCTAAAGTCCACGTTACGCGTCCTCTACAACCTCTTTACCAAGTACAGGAATGTGGAATGAATTCCTGGTCCACAGCACTCACTTTGGAAATGGCTTAAGCAGTATTAGCTGAGTTTTTTTTTTATTGTTTAAATTACAATATTCAGTATTATTTACAGTATTCAGTATTATTTCAAAGTCTGCTCTGCATTTATCCGCAATGCTATGAAATCTGAATATTATACTTTTTGTTTACACGGCGATGAAGGATTGAGTGATGAAACTAATAGTGGGTTAATGCTAAGCATGTTTCTTGTTTCTTGTTCCATCAAGATATTTCTTTGCATTTTTAATCTGAAGAGAGTTGTCTCTTCAAATCAGGTTTTCTAATCAGGCTGTCCATTTATTACACCCAGGCCCAAGATAAAACCTTACAGTTGTCCATGGCTTAGTCCAGACTTGGACACATGACAGACACTGACTGGTTTGATTGAAGAGCCAGACGTATTTTTTTTTTTTTTAGATGTAGTCTGGAGGAATAATTCCCCAGGCTTCCTGAAAGCCTTTTTTAGCTCTCAATTTTGGCAAATTTTTGGCTTTTATTTTCCAGATTCAGAGGAATGTTTTTTGTTTATTGAGCCACATAGTGACCTAGGAATCTGCCGCGCGTCCACGTCTGGACTACGCCCCGGACAGCTTCCCCAGTTCTCTTTTGGTGACAGCGAGGCTGCTTCCAGTTTTTTATTTTATATCACTTAATACGTTTAAAAACGAGGAAATAAATAAAATCAAGGTCTTTTACTTTTTATTTTAAATTGTTCCATGAAGTTTGGGATAGAGGAATCTGTCTTGCACTCTATTAAGTGAACAGACAAAATTATCTAGTTCAGGCACTTTATTGTGCTGTTGAATAGACTTCAATGTTTTTTTTTCTCTACTTTGTATGAAACTTCTATAGATCTGAAGCAAACAGACATGAAATTGCCTTCTCCACCCCCAAGGCAATCATAGAATTCAAACCATAAGCAGACGATTGCTACTAGTTTGTAAGAATGCGACGTGACTATTCTGGAAAAAAGAAAAAAAAAAGGATTCCTTCGTGCAGTTTAACGTGAAGGTCGGAGCGATCGTTTGTTTCACTGTTGCAGTTTGAATGCAGTGTGAGTGGGGCCTGACAGGCTGAGAGGAAAAGCGAATTCCTATCTTTGTGCTCTCCTTATTCACCACTGACCATTTTGTGGGACTGTCCTGTGTGTACTTTTCAACGAATGAAAGACGAATAAATTGATCTCGATCGCTCAGTCACATTTAATAACTTTCAGACCAAAGGCTGCATTTTATTTAACCCCTCAAACAAAAGGCTCACTTGAGGCAGATGCAGTGTTTCATTTTAATGGCTCAGACCGGCACTCTTCGTTCTGCAATAAAAGTCGCATGATGAAATCTGGGTTCTATCGCTGAAACAGCGGAAGGGTTTCGTCTTCTCAAAAGCAAAGGTCACATATCCTTCCTTGTTTAATGGTGCAGTACGGCACCACTGGGCCCAACAAGGTTATACCGGAGGTCAAGGGATAATAGGAAATGTGGATCGTTTAGGGTGCGCTTCTCTGTGTAATTCGCTTGCAAACCTCCAGGTTTCATCAGCTGTGTATTTTTAATGTGCAGGTCTTTGTTTAGTTTTTTTTCCATTTGGCTTCATGGACATAACAAGTTGAATAACTTAATTACACAGAGACCTGTGGCTTAGTTACACTTTCACACAGGTTTTGTTGAACTAAAACGTGAATTGTAGGCTCCGGTGCCAGGCTGTCAGCTCTTCTTTTTTTATTTTTTTTCACGCTTCCAAATTGCACACTTTTTATCCCAAAAATACTATTTCAAAAGAAGCATTTTTTTTGGGAAAAAAAAGTACACATGGCCTGTCATATTCTTTGGTCCCCCATTAAGAGCCAGCTGTGTTAAATGTGAATTTCACTGTTAGCGCTTTCTCCGACAATGGCCTTTTCGATAAAAACCTTTGTTCTGCTACATTTTCTGACCCATTATATGACTGGAGCTGGGGGGAGATTAAGAGACGAGGGCGTCTTCATCACTGAGCTGCCTCTGAGAGCCTAAATAACAGCGAAGACTACCTGTGTAATTGTCCAGCGCTAGGGTGTCCTGAATAGCCATTAGCTTTTCTACCGCAATTACCTTTCCTTCAGTCCCCTTCATGACACCAGGCGTAGCCGAGAGCTCTAGAGAACCTCAACCCCTGCTTTACTTCCAAACACAATGGCTGAAACTGAGTATCTTATCCAGGCTAATATTGATTCGTGCTTAAGATTCGGGTCATTACGAGTAATTGATTCCTCCATCGCGTCCTCTTAACATGCCTCGGGAGTGCGCTTACACCTGCATGGATTACAAAATTCTGATATTTTCTATAAAATTGCAAAACCAAAGAAAAAAAAGGTGTCGAAAACCATGTGCACTGTCATTATTATGGGAAATCTCTACTATGGGAGCTGTAAATTTTTATAAGATGGGAGTTATAAAACTTGAAGTGGACATTATTTTAAGCATACAGTATGTAATGGTGTAATGAAGTTTATTTAAAGGTGTGGTTTGTCATTTTTATTTTTATTTTTTAACTTGTTTCAATAACTGCATACAAATACCCATTAATGGTCATTAACATTAATCAGAGTGCGAAATGGTTTACAGACAATGTTTAAAAAATTTCTGACCCTGAAATTAGCTCCGCCCACTCCCCCAGATCAGCTGCCCACTTTTTTTTTTATAAGGCCGTAAAAAGGAAATTTGAAGGCATGCTCATCCTTTCACTGCGGTTACACGTTTGACTCACAGGCAGCTGACAGCAATAAAAATTACAAACTGCTCCTTTAATTCATATATTATATCATTTTTTTTAAATCTCAACATAAGATGGCTTTGACAATTCTGCTTTGATTACCATGTGATAAAATATGCATATTTTTATTCAAAATAAAAGCTGATTTGAATACAAAAGATATCTTTAGTTATGCTTTTCTTATTTTATTTTTTTTTATTATGAAACTCTTTCTGACAATTCTATTATATTTAGATATGAGAGCATTTATATATATCACAGCATTATTGAATATCAAGATCTGGGATTACCTTGTTTTAATTTTCTACAATCACAAATCAGATTTTTATAAATGCACCATTAATAATCAGGTTTGTATTAGTGCGCCAGATCTAAGATATTATTACTTCTGTAATAAAAGCTAATTAACAAACCTGTATTAATAATAAACAGGTTATGTCTTTATATGATGTAGTGTTGCATTTTCACTTCACTCGACATAAGAAGCCAAACCTGTTCCAGCATCACAATGCTCCTGTGGAATTGGTTGTAGTTTTCAGGCTGGAGTGGAAGAATTTGAGAGTCCTGTACGGAACCCTGACCTCAACGCCATTGGGGGGGATATGAGCGTTGACTTGGACGGAACTGGAGCAAAGCTTTCTCACCTGACACCGGTGCCTGATTTCATTAATGCTCTTGGGGTTGAATGAGATTAGACGCAAGTGATAATCTAGAATGGAATGTCCACATTTTTTTGGCCAGAAAGTGTAGCTTATTCTCACTCACTTATTCTTTTTAAACCTATCCTGTGTCGGCGGCGCGGTGGTGTAGTGGTTAACATTGTCGCCTTGCACCTCCAGGGTCTGGGTTCGATTCCCCGGCCAGGCTCGATTCCTGTCTCTGTGTGCATGGAGTTTGCATGTTCTCCCCGTGCTTGGTGGGTTTCCTCCCACAGTCCAAAGATATGCAGGTTAGGCTAATTGGCGTTCCTAAATTGCCCGTAGTGTGTGATTGGGTGAGTGTGTGTGTGTGTGTGCCCTGCGATGGATTGGCAC
Organism: Channallabes apus; assembly: GCA_030522415.1. Taxonomy (NCBI): domain Eukaryota; kingdom Metazoa; phylum Chordata; class Actinopteri; order Siluriformes; family Clariidae; genus Channallabes; species Channallabes apus. The sequence continues at coordinate 8,234,973 of CM060119.1, forward strand.
CCTGTCCAGGGTGTACCCCGCCTAGTGCCCGAAGTCTCCTGGGATAGGCTCCAGGTCCCCCGCGACCCTGAACACAGGATTAAGCGGTATAGAAAATGAATGAATGAATGAACATATCCTGTTCATGGTCGTGGGAGGCCTGGAGCGTATCCCAGGGGTCTCAGGGCACTAGGCGGGGTACACCCTGCCAGTCCATCGTAGGGCACACAAGCATGCACACACTCACACACTATGGGCTATTTGAAAATCTCAACTGATCTGCATGTCTTTGGACTGTGGGAGGAAACCGGAATACCCAGATGAAACCCACCAAGTACTGGGGAGAACATGCACACTCCATTCACAGACATGAAGTTGGAATTGAAACCCTGACCCTGCCTTTCGTGAACTATAAGAGAGATGAAGAGAAAGGGAGAGAAGCGGCTTCTGAGGGAATGCCTGGTTATAACTGCTATAACACTGTGTCTTGTAACATTAAATTTGACAATAAATGGTTAACAATGCATGATGTGGCTTCCATTAATTAATGTAAAATATGAATATAAAATTTAGCTATATAAATTTAGCTGGTAGGCGGCACGGTGGTGTAGTGGTTAGCACTGTCGCCTTGCACCTCCAGGATCCGCGTTCGATTCCCAGCCAGGCTCGATTCCCGTCTCTGTGTGCATGGAGTTTGCATGTTCTCCCCGTGCTTGGTAGGTTTCCTCCGGGTACTCCGGTTTCCTCCCTCAGTTCAAAGACATGCAGATTAGGCTAATTGGAGTTCCCAAATTGACCATAGTGTGTGTGTGTGTGTGTGCTCTGCGATGGATTGGCACGCTGTCCAGGGTGTACCCTGCCTTGTGCCCAGAGTCTCCTGGGATGGGCTCCAGGTCCCCGCGACCCTAAATACAGGATAAAGCTGTATAGAAGATGAATGAATGAATTTAGCTGGTATAAAATAAATCCAACACTTCACAATAAGAGCAAAGCGAACACAATTGTATAATTTATTGTATAATTTTATTCCTTTATGATTTGCATGTGTGTAAATCCTTGCCGATGTATTCAGATACACGTATCCTTTTTCTTTTTCCGGACAAGGTCAAATTTATAACCATATAATTTAAAGGGTTTGACACAAAGGCAATGTATGTAAAAGTATATAATTTCTATTAAATGTAATATACCACCTTGATGTGGTTTGCGGCTTTTAGCCTGCACGCACTCCGACCTCCTATAACCTCTCTGCTCTGAATCATACACAGGCAGCCGTTAGACCCGAGCACATCTGGATCAGCCCCATCCGATTACAGACTTCTTTCCCTCCTATTCCAGTTGAACAATGGCAGAAACAGACTTACATATATAAATATATATTTATAGCTTTATTTATAGCTGGTCCACAGTGTGGGATTGTTCCAGCCACATGCCTGTGAGTGCCAGGACGACCATCAAAGGCAGCAGAGATCCATATCTTCAAACACTGCATTACAGAATTGAGTTAAAGAGACATTTAGTGCGCAAACATTTGGACATCAAAACCCTCGTCTGTTGCCTGGAGACTGGTGGTCTTCCTGGGTTTTGGGTAAAGTGCAGCAATGGGGTGGTTTCAATAACCTGGTTCCATGCTGATTTCTAAGATAGTTTCACAATTGTAAAGAAAAAGGACTCACATTTTGTGCTCATGGCGTCAGGTCAGTGTGCTGTTAGCTTCAAATTTATTAATTTCGTGTTTAGTGAAAAGAAAAAGAAAAAAAGCAACTCTGATGCTTCTTGCATTTCCCTAAACTTAACATCACAGGCATGTTGCCCAGATATTCTAATCAGTTTTAATTAAATTTTGTTAACTGTATTGCTATAGCGTGCGTTGCCAGTTGTGAGCCTTTTATCTTTCAGACGCAGAACAGAAGAATGTGATTAAAGCATCTGTAGAGAGAAACATCAACAATGTCATCCAATCAACATTTTTCCTTAATGAATTTTTTTGTTTAAGGTAACAGCATGAATACCTAGCCTCCTCGTATGCAGATTACGTTTGGCCCACGCTTTTTCGACTCCAAACACATTCCTGACATTTTAGTTTTCTTTTAATGAGACATACTTTCCTAATTCTATTATCAAGTTGACTGGAATGAAAGGCATGTTGAGATTGTGAGGTATAGCACGTTGCACAGTTTACGAAGGTTCACGAAGGTCACTCGGCTCCAGAAAGCCTACTTCAGGAAAAAAAAGGAAAAAAAACATCACGACTTACACACTAGAGGGCGATGTATATTTTGCGTTAGTCAAACCAGGACTTCTGGTGAATAAAGCGGGAAAACCAATAAATATTTACAGAACACTTCAAGCAGAGTACGGTGATGAGAATCTTAGTCTCAGTGGAACATTTGAATGGTGCAAACGTTGTATTGAAGGCAACTTGTGGAAAAGAAACATCTGTGGGCTGTTCACACAATTATTCACGAACACCACTTGCACATTACAGGAAGTCGTCTGTGAGTTATTGTCAGTGAGTCCTGACCTGGCTCCAAGTCATTTCCAAATGTTTGGGCCATTTAAGGAGTTCCTGGGAGGCCAGAATTACAGATGTCATCATGGCTCAGGGGTACTGAGAAAACTTTCAACTTCGATGCTAAATAAGAACTAGTAAAGCTCTGGGATAAGTGCATTAGGGTAGCAGGGGATTATATACAGTGGTGTGAAAAACTATTTGCCCCCCTCCTGATTTCTCATTCTTTTGCATGTTTGTCACACAAAATGTTTCTGATCATCAAACACATTTAACTATTAGTCAAAGATAACACAAGTAAACACAAAATGCAGTTTTTAAATGAGGGGTTTTATTATTTAGGGAGAAAAAAAATCCAAACCTACATGGCCCTGTGTGAAAAAGTAATTGCCCCCTGAACCTAAAAACTGGTTGGGCCACCCTTAGCAGCAATAACTGCAATCAAGCGTTTGCGATAACTTGCAACGAGTCTTTTACAGCGCTCTGGAGGAATTTTGGCCCACTCATCTTTGCAGAATTGTTGTAATTCAGCTTTATTTGAGGGTTTTCTAGCATGAACCGCCTTTATAACGTCATGCCACAACATCTCAATAGGATTCAGGTCAGGACTTTGACTAGGCCACTCCAAAGTCTTCATTTTGTTTTTCTTCAGCCATTCAGAGGTGGATTTGCTGGTGTGTTTTGGGTCATTGTCCTGCTGCAGCACCCAAGATCGCTTCAGCTTGAGTTGACGAACAGATGGCCGGACATTCTCCTTCAGGATTTTTTGGTAGACAGTAGAATTCATGGTTCCATCTATCACAGCAAGCCTTCCAGGTCCTGAAGCAGCAAAACAACCCCAGACCATCACACTACCACCACCATATTTTACTGTTGGTATGATGTTCTTTTTCTGAAATGCTGTGCTACTTTTACGCCAGATGTAACGGGACACGCACCTTCCAAAAAGTTCAACTTTTGTCTCGTCGGTCCACAAGGTATTTTCCCAAAAGTCTTGGCAATCATTGAGATGTTTTTTAGCAAAATTGAGACGAGCCTTAATGTTCTTTTTGCTTAAAAGTGGTTTGCGCCTTGGAAATCTGCCATGCAGGCTGTTTTTGCCCAGTCTCTTTCTTACGGTGGAGTCGTGAACACTGACCTTAATTGAGGCAAGTGAGGCCTGCAGTTCTTTAGATGTTGTCCTGGGGTCTTTTGTGGCCTCTCGGATGAGTTGTCTCTGCGCTCTTGGGGTAATTTTGGTCGGCCGGCCACTCCTGGGAAGGTTCACCACTGTTCCATGTTTTTGCCATTTGTGGATAATGGCTCTCACTGTAGTTCGCTGGAGTCCCAAAGCTTTAGAAATGGCTTTATAACCTTTACCAGACTGATAGATCTCAATTACTTTTGTTCTCATTTGTTCCTGAATTTCTTTGGATCTTGGCATGATGTCTAGCTTTTGAGGTGCTTTTGGTCTACTTCTCTGTGTCAGGTAGCTCCTATTTAAGTGATTTCTTGATTGAAACAGGTGTGGCAGTAATCAGGCCTGGGGGTGACTACAGAAATTGAACTCAGGTGTGAAAAAACACAGTTACGTTATTTTTTTAACAAGGGGGGCAATCACTTTTTCACACAGGGCCATGTAGATTTGGAGTTTTTTTTCTCCCTTAATAACGTAAACCTTCATTTAAAAACTGCATTTTGTGTTCAATCATGTTATCTTTGACTAATAGTTAACGGTTTTTGATGAGCAGAAACATTTAAGTGTGACAAACATGCAAAAGAATAAGAAATCAGGAAGGGGGCAAATAGTTTTTCACACCACTGTAGACAAACAAAGAGAGTTTTTACTCCCAGAACTGTGTTCTGTTATTCTGCACAATAAAACCTCTGATTTTGGACGGTAATCATTCAGGGACATTGAAGCTCTTTTGTAGTAAATTTAATGACTTTGTTACTTCAACCAGGGACATTTTCAGACAGACAGGTGTCCCATTCAGGGTGTATTTCTGCCTCGCACCCAAAGTTGCTGGGATCGGCTCCGGCTGCACCGTGACCCTGACCTGAAAAAAAAAAACAGTTACTGAAGATAGAAGATGTGGTGAGAAATGAGACATTTCTTGTATTGTTTGTAAGACTGTAGACGGCCTCTTTACTTTTCTGTGAGTCTACCTTTTCTGCAAGACAAGGTTCAATCTACAACTTGAAAAAACAAAAAAGAGGCTAGATTGAGAGTCACCCATAAACCCATCACCGTGGAAAATAAAGCCATTTATTAATCAATTAATTTACATAAAATCTTGGGCAGGCACGTGCCATTCTAAAGTCAATGGGCATGACGCCTCTGATTACAGGGCCACATGAAAGGAAAATAAATCTGATGAAAGACCCCCTGTGGTGGTTTTGCTTTGGGGCGAGTAAACCCCCCCCCCCTCCCTTCTCGCTCAGCACTCTGAAATGAAGCTCTGTGTTTTTATCAGCAAGCGAGTGCTGAATCTGGCAGACTCGAGCCTTATCTCTTGCTAAAGCCAATCAGTGCTGGCTGTGTGAGCAGGCTGGCCTGATCTGCACCTGGCCTCGCAGGGGCCTCCTGATTAGCCGAGGTCACAAGGCGATGGCGAAATGAACTAAAGCAGGCCAAGCCACCTACCCCAACCCCCAACTCTGCTCCGCCTCTGCCCCCCGCGGCAAAGAGAGCGACATGCTCCAGTCTTCAAAACACACACAAACACAAACACACACACACACACACACACACACACACAAGGCCTTTGGGGCTGTATCCGTCCACATCAGATTGCACCGCTGATAATGGACATGGAAAAGACCCTCGGCAAAAGCAGAAATTGAGAGTGTTTATAATCAGGCTCTCCGGGGACAGTTTTTATTGATGATTAATGAGAAAAATGAAGAAATGATACTGATATACGTTACACTGACTGGTGTTCGGTGTATTTACACGCCATGTTTTACACATTCAGGCCTGTCAATCTGATAACATCTATAAGACAACCATGTGTTACATAGAACACACGAGCACATTCTACCATAAAATCCTAAAGGTGTGAGATCTGTTTTCAAACTCTTTATCACGTCGTTCACACCTGCTGAAAGTGGAGACCAGCCCCCAATCACTTCTTTTTAAAAGGTTCCCACCCCAAACACACAGCTTTTTAAAAAGGTCCCCCATCACTAAACACCTTACTAACACAAGTCCCTCTCAGGTTTCAGCCTCACATTAACTGCTTTGTGTCAAGGCCACACCCAGCGGTAAGCCAGGTGATCCTGGTATTAGCTGTTTGTGTGTGTGTGTGTGTGTGTGTGTGTGTGTGTGTGTGTGTGTGTGTGTGTGCGGAACATAAGGTTAGACACATCAGAATGTGAGGTAAACAGCTTTGCTTTGATTCCATCTCAATTTCTTCGTCTTCTTCTTAAAAGAATTTTTTTGTCCTTTTACAACTGGCACATTTTATAATGTTATAATAAAATAACATAATTTACTATAGTATCATTTATAGCTTAGGAAAAAAATGAGAGAGGAAGAAACGAGACCAAAAACCTATCAAGATTTTCCCAGAGTATTAATTAATTATTTTGAAAATGGTTATTGTAGTCATTTTATTGTATTTCTTTTATGTATGTTTGTATAGAAATATATAGTATTGCTATAATAGCTATACTATCATAAATACTATTACTAGCAAGATTTCCCCCAATAATACTCAATTACTTCATTCGTCAAAAAAGCTGTAAAAATCTATTTCACAAGAGGGAAAAAAAAATAAAGAGCCGACAGTAAAAAAGAAATTGGGGGGCTTTATTCATTAGCGTCATGTGCTATGTCAGTAATATATTGATATATCATATATCAAATATATAAACTCATTAACTCATACAAGATTTGTATTTTTTTTAACTAGCAGTGGTGGTACATACCCATGTAGCGCCTTCAAATCAAGGCCTGTTTTTCGCCTTACTGTTTCTGACTACTGTGTATTCAAATGAGATTTTGTAGAACGTAAACCAAATGACCTACACAGCGATATTGTTTCGTGACACTGTTCCATGCAATATATCGCAGTTGGTAAAGCCCAGGGTGTATCTGGAGATAGCGAAATATATTGCTTAGGTGTATGTTATATGAAATTGATTGAATCAGGGCGCAGGAGGATAGTTGAATGTGGAGAGCTTATTGCTTTCTTAAATGAGCTTCTGTCATGAAAAGTGTAATCTGTAAAGATTACAAGGGCTTATCCCTCGTGCTTATGTCCAATCTGTTCGCCAACGTTTGATCTACATGTGGAGTTGCTTCAGTTTTATTATGGAGGCTGACTTTAAATACGCAGCGCCTCTCTGAAAACAAAGGCACCCTCGTTATGCGACCTGTCTGAAGGGCGAAAATGACAGCGGCGTGATCTATGCCTTATTTAACCGCAACTGTTTCTTATGGCTTCGCTCCTCACAAACCGCATTTCCACCTGAGTTCCCGACCACGCTCAGATTTTCATTTGGCCCCTCAACCCTGATCCAATCTGCCACCTGAGAGAGGCTATGAAAACAAGCTGTTGTGTAAGGCTATGAAGCAGTTTACAGTCTGCTATTATGCAGGGACCCAGCACACGAGCTTCCTGGATACGGAAAGCTAATGTTTAACAAGAGGCGCATGAAACCTTTTGGCAGATGACCCGTATCGGTGAATGAATCAGGGCCGTGACTGTACGCAGGTGTTTAGTGCCATGCGCCTGCCTGGGATGAAGGAGGGGGTTGGTGTGGGGTGGGGTGGATTTAGACCGGCTCCTCTAGGACTCTGTGGCATTTGCATAGATAAACCTCCCTCTTTTGATGCGTAATAGTTAAAGTGCTGAAAGAACAGGCATCACCTATGAGACAAGAGCAGGAGATGAGATAAGAGAACACTGGAAAGCAGGCTGAGTATCAATACTGAGGAACGACGGTCAAAAGGAGAGCAATTGTCCTTAAAGAATCGTGCAGAATCATGTGCTTAGACATCTTATTCATTAGCTATTAATTTGCATCAAAAGAGTTCCCCCGGGTGGTGTTTTTTGATCATGATGATGATGATGATGAACTGTTTGACACATAATCCCCTCCCTCCGTTCCTCCTTCTCTAACTGCCAAACTGATGTAATGATTAGAGTTGATAAAACATGCTGCTCTCTAAACAGAATTAGGAAGCTTACACAGATCACAGGCCTGCAGGAGAAGCATGCTGGCATTTCCAAATCTCTTTCAGAAAAAAAAATCTATTGTATAAATATGCAAATTTTATGCATTGTGTATGGAAAATGTGTGGTGTTGATGAATTAAACTTAAAACACTAAATAAAATTGATTAAACTTTTATGACAAAACATTCTGCTGAGCCTTAAATGATCATCTCAGAACTTTTGGCAGAGGTTATTACATACAAATATTTATGATCACGAATGACAATCTGGATATACAGTTCCCCCCGGGTAAAACCAGAGGTAACCATGGCAAGGAAACCCCCCTGAGATAACAAGATGAGAAACCTTGAGAAGACCCAGACTCAAGAGAAAGCCCATCCTCATCTGGGTGACACTAAACAGTGTAATTAGAAAATCAATGCTTATTATTTTTTATTTAATAAAGTGTTCAAAGTGCATTTAAAGCAATCCCCTGTCCATTTTAGGAGCACACAGAACAACATATATGGTTGTAGCTCAGTAGACATTTTTTTTTCATGCATAAATGATTAGTTTACCTAAACAATGGTTCCCAAATAAATATTAGTAAATCTAATTCAAGTGGATCTTATCCCACTTTAAACTTTTAAATTAAGCTTAATATCAACATCGGTCCAAGGCCATTGGCGGCTAAGTGGTTGGCTTCTCACCTGCCATGCAGAAAACTTGGAATTGATTAACAGGCCAATGCCCCAAACCCAACCACTAAATGCAGGGCATCCTTAGTGCGGGTTTAAGCCTGACTAAAAATGAAAGGGTTGCATCAGGAAGTCAAATGTGCAGATCAGAAGGACAACAACAACAACGGAGATCCTATATCATACAGATTGTCAGTTTTTTTCGCAGTAAGGAATCCTTTTAAAATATGTAAAATATGTTTCACTGACCTTGTCAGTAAAGGGTTTTTTTCACAGACTCAAGACTTTAGATTCAGCCTTTCCAATATACAATAGACACCTTAATACATCTATCTATCTATCTATCTATCTATCTATCTATCTATCTATCTATCTATCTATCTATCTATCTATCTATCGATCGAACTGCTCTCTCTATATGTGCATAATTAAAGACACCCCTTCGTGTAGGCTGACTAGTGGATTATGTATTAAGGCATTAAGGTTTGGATTAAACAACGTGATCAGTGGAACAAAGTTATGAGCATACACTGAAGTCAATAATAAATATAACAACACTGTTGTAACTAATTGTAATAATAATGATAATAACAAGAATAAATAAATTAATTAATGAAACTATCTATCTATCTATCTATCTATCTATCTATCTATCTATCTATCTATGCTTCAGGGACCTCAGTTTGAGTACTGCTGTATGCGTGTATAACTAAAGACACCCCTACATGTAAGCTGATTAGTGGATCAGGCTTAGAATGCAATGTGTATTTTACTGAACATTTATCATTAAAGCATAACTGCAAAAATTCTTATGATATAGAAATGTATCAGCAACACAGAGTCTGTCTATTCAGGAGTGTATTTATGAAAACCTTTAGTGGAAGGCTAATAAAAGTTGCGCACTGGGGACTCATTTCGTCCTCCACTTCTCCGAGGTTAATAAAGCTGAAACGTAATCTGCATTCATTCGAACCGTGAAGCGCGCCTCGGCCTGCTCCTTATTGGACGATCCCGCCGACGTTGCTCTGTGAAGTCATCCTCATGGACGTGGCCACGCCCTCCCCCACCTCCTCCTCATCGCTGGGCTCTGGGGGGATGACGCCACCCTTTTGGCTCCGCCCTCTCGCACGAACCCGACGCCTTGCGTTCATTTCATTCCTGCTCTCATTCCGCGCATTCTTCGCATCTCTCGGTGTGTCGGCGATCCGCGCTCGCATTCCCGCCCGGCCCTGAACCGCCACGAGAACTTTACGCAGTTTGCAAAAAAAAAAAAAAAAAAATCCAAATCAATTCTCACATATTAGAAAGAAAAAAGAAAGAAAAAAAAATTAAAGGGGCGGAGCTGTTAAATCACAAATAATATCGATTACGGACATTAAAGGTAAGTTTAATGTTAATAAACGGGTTGATGTGGAAACTTGTATGTCGTCATTAAAAATGGACACAATGTAGCGCAGTTTAGGGAGAAAACCAAAGTGAGCCGAAGAGGACGGGCTGAAAGTGTTTTCACACGGATTGAGTTCGCTCCTCCACTGCTTTCTCGACGCCGCCGCAACAGGGTGCTTTCACTTTGTGACTCAGTGCCGTAACCCGCCTGACATGGCACCGAAAAAAAATCTTTGGCATTTTTCACATTTTTTGCGCTCTAGAACCCGCTCGCGCGCGCCATTGCTCGGCACGAGAGCCGCGTCCGCTCCCTCCGAGCGCTCTCCGCGTTTTATCCCAAACGTTTGGATGCTGAAATGATTATTATTATTTGTTTCTTTTTCTGGGGAACAGGATGACGGATCCAAAATGTTGCTGTTTTCTTTCCCACAGTTCGCCCTGCCGGAAGTTGCAGATCTCCTCGGAGCGTGCGGAAACCCAGCGCCGGGAGGAGAGACTTGTTGCTCTTGTCGCGTCTTTTTCTTTTTCGCCTGCTTGTTCTGTTTCAGTCCTCACCGTGAGTAGCTTCCACGTTTCCTTTTTGCCTCCTTTCTCTCTTTTGCATTATGAAGCACTGTTACACTTCTTACGCAAGTCTTTATTGTGATAAAGGTCGTCAAGAAATATCATGATTCATCCCCATAGCGACATGGATTTATTACTAATCGGTGCTTTTGGGCAAAAACTTTTTAAGGAGAACTTTTCTTGAGAATCTGTTGCGTTTGACCACGGGATGTACATTATTTCAGGCTCTTGATGAACTTAGTGAACATATTCTAGCTTACATTTCTCTTTGTTTACTATGAGCTAGTCCGATTTCGCCATTACTCCAGCCCTTGATTATTTACAGTAAGGAATAAGCGCTCAGCCTTGGGTTTGTCATTTCCTTTGTTGGGATTGCCCGCCTTCCTTCTCCTGCTGTGTGCACTAATGCCTAAAGAGAAGCTCGTTGGGGCTTTTTTTCCCATTGCTGCGCGAGAGGACATGAAATGAAATAAGGTTGCACTGTTTCTTTAGTAATAAAATGATAAAGATTGCGCGCGAGGCTGATGTGTAACAAAGTAGCGCCTTTAGCAAACATTTTGTCTAAAACAAAATGCCCCTGTTTTGTTACAAAGTAGCATTGACTTGTGCTTTACACACACACACCTAGTGTGCTAGAAATTGTTACGATTGAAATTGTTGTGACATTCAAGTTTTCATTTCTTAAAAACAACAACAACAACAACAGACACTCAGCGTTAGACCTCTGCTGCAGTTTTTTTTTGGCTAAGCTAATGCTTAGCTGTGCACTTTCCTCACCTGTTTAAAATTTACCCTATAACCTGGATAAACTCAGCTCATTTGGTTTGTCCGACTTAATTTTATCTCCAGTTTATTCTAAATCTGTACCATAATTTAAAAAGTGCTTTATTAGCAAATATAACCCTAACTGTTCATAACTTTGACCAACTTCAGTGCTTCATTCCTCTTTCAGTGCTCAATCAAATGTAATAAGATGTATAAATGACCCATATTAAATATTTCTTCAAAAGCATATTTAGCCTAATATTTCATTTATATTATATATCCTAAAGGAAATAGCGTACTTATAATAGTGAAGAGGACTTAACGTTACTGTCCCACTTGCTCAGCTTTCTGCAAACAAGTTACTATTGTGTTTCAAGACTAAGCCTCCTTTCTCACAGTTAATTATTGCCTTATATTTCACTGTGGCCTTTATTTAAAAAAGAAAAAGAAAAGAAAGTCCAGCATGACACAATGTGTTGTTTGTTTCCCTCTAACTGGGCCGTCATCATTGACTACAGTAAACAGATTGAGACTTGACCCCTGACGTGACCTTATCTTGGAAAGCAAATCCGCTCTTTGAGAAAGGATCCAAACGAAGAATAAATCTGGTCTAGCAGCGGTACTGGATATGTGTTTTGCTTGTGCAGTGAGAGGACCTGTTGGTTCTGTAGGGTCTGTGATTTTTGGCTTGCACGTGCTGATTAGCACGAAGATTAGCAAAGGTGGCATAGAAAAGTACCGAAACACCATTGCATGGTCATGTACAGATTTCACATGTTGAATGTATGTCAATGCAATTTTTCTGCAACTGTACCTTGTCAGTGAAGTGGGAACCTCTAGAGACTTTTACACCTGTATCTGTTTTGTATGTATTTAATTTTAAGTACATCACTGAACATTAGGACTACTAATGTACTTTTCACTTTGGACCAATACTTCATACCTATTACCAGGTTATTAATAATACACACTAAATGTAAAAAAAAAGAAGTAGCCTTAAAGGTGCTACTGCAGTGAGAAGGAAAACAATAATTTTTCTTTCGTTTAAAAGTCAAAGAGCTCTTGTACATGACATCTTGTATCAAAATACTGCACATCTATTCACATGCTATTTGCTTGAGTACATGTAATAAATTTAAGAATTATTCAGTGCTTTAGTCATTGACGTCGGGCATTTATACAATGTGATGTATTTATACAAAGTGGAAATTCTGTTTTCCTGGTTTCACATGATATTTTTCTTGTTCGACCCAAATATGAGAAAAAACATGAAGTGTGATTGTGGTTGTATTTCTTAAATATGACCCATTTAATGACATGCCTCTCGTTCAGAGCGAATTGCAGACTTCAAACAGCGCTTGGTCGAATCTGTGCATGCTTTAATGATAAATGTGAAATAGAAGATGAAAACTTATTCATTTTCATATTTTCTGTGTGTGAGCGGTGCTGCTTGTGAGTATGGCTGGAAAGAAAAAGAATGCAGTCTTTCACTTGAGAAATGGGAAGAGAATAGGTGCATTGCTCCGACATAGTGGATTGGGTTACCTCTGGGAATGGAGGATTGTGGGGGAATGGACACAACACAGAGAGACCCTATTGTCTTTCCTGTTGCTGAGCCAGGGAGGAGTGTATGTGTGTGTAGGCTAGGCTGTTGAGCCGCAGAAGGCAAACAGTGCTGCGCTTAAGCTGACATCTGGTTTAGTCGCCTTCTGCACCTGTAAGGGTAAAAAATGCAAATATGAACGCTACTCTTAGTGCTTCCAGGACGCAGGCTAACGGCCATTTGTCAAGCCGCGGCTGGCACTCGCTGTCTACACCAGGCCATTGTTATGCCAGCAACAGGCGGCGCTGGCCGTGGCACCATATGGCTCCTGTATGCTTCAGATAAGATATCGACTCACTTAACTTATCAACGGCATTTTAATACGGCTCATATTTCAGTTGCCAGCTGTTTTGTTGCTGAGGATGAATTTGCTTTTGGGAAAAGTTATTGTTGATTTTTTTTTCTTTTAATCTTTTAACGTAATCAAGGTATGATTAGTACATATCAGAGTCCTTTTTTGCAAACCTTGCGAGCAGGGTGGTCTAATAATAATAATAATAATAACAAAATGGATTTTTTTTTTACCAAATCAATCATGAGGCTTGTTAAAATTAATATATATTCATACTGAAATTACTGTGCATACTGATCTCAATGGAGAACGCTCGCTTGTTAAAATTTGCATCATGCAAATCGTACGCGTTTCCGTGGGTTACCTTAAATCCAAATCAAGTCACTGTCCACACTATGAGGAGTCATGACACACACCCAATCAAACCAAATGTAACATGCAAAAGGGAAAAACCGCCCAGGTCGTTCTGTCGTAGGCAATTTCTCATTGGAGAGGTGGTGTGATGGAGAACTTACTTTTACCTCCCTGAAGTTTATTGTTTTTCTAAAATGATGTTTCCGGAGGTGATCTATTGCTCTCAGGCTGCAGCAATATCACATTTATTAAGTAGTAACACAATATACTTTTTTCTTAAGTATATACTGTAGTTGTCGTGGAATGTCATGGATTGTCCATGAAACAACTCAGTTCCTGTTATTATTTTCATTATAACAGCTGTAAACAATCTCCGCATGCTTCCTTTCTCATTTTCTTCGCTTTCCTATAGCTACAATCTGTTTTAGAAATCTTTTCTCGCAATGGAAAATGTAAAGGAACAGCTTCGCTTTAAAGCACTCGAACTCGCTCAAGTCAACTTTTGTTAAACGTTGAACGCCTTCCTACAGAAACCTTCACCAGAGCATCGCTGATACACTTTTCGCCATCATCGATCCATTCTTCATTTTAAAAGTCTACTCATGAGTCTTAAATTCTCAAGGTCCCAGTGAATAAGTTTTTATAGAAACGCTAGTGCATGAGAGAGAGAGAGAGAGAGAGCGCGGTAATGGTATAATAATCAAACCTGTGTTCGGCAGTCCAGATGGCGCTGCTGTCACAATTGGTTAGAGACGTCAATCAACACTTTCTGACCAATCAGATACACGGATATAGCAGTTCTTTTGTATGATGGCAAGATGATAAAAGTGAGGGAATTACTAAGACAATCTGGACTCCATGAAAAACCAAGTGATCTGTCAAGCTGTATTTTTTTATTTTTTTTTGGCGCTCCTTTCTGCGTGTCTGTTCTTGTATCGATTTGCAATCGTTTCTATCCACTTAGTGAGCGGCAAGCAACAAATAGATTTCATAATGGCTGTATGCAAGGAGCTGAGGGTTTACCTCAACACGTTATGAATGAACCACACACAAGCGTCCACGCCGCTTTTAGCAGCAGCTAACTCGCTTTTCCTCCCATCTTGCGGTCACAGGACAACGTGAACTGCTCAACTCTGCTGGGACGGAGCCCAACACAAACAGCCACGTCCTGTCTGCTTTATTCACCATCCACATCATTTCCTATTAGAATCTATCTGTGGTCGGAGCAGAATCAGAGAGATCAAGGGCTTAAAAAAAAAAGGATGGAAATTATTAAACGACTTGGAAGATGCTGATTATAAACTTTGACATAATTGCAGGCCTAAATGAGCAACCCCCCCCCCCCATAAAAAAAATCCGAGCTTCTTATTATATTTTGGTGGATGTGCAAGAGTGATGCTATTCCTGTCCTTTTTCATCAGCACATTTCCCAGCAATGAAGGCAGCTGGTCTAAATAAAGGTCTAAACTGATCAAAAGTGGGTTGAAACATACAGAGATGTGTTCACTCTTTCCAGAAGCAAGCACAGGTTTTCCGATTTTTGTTTCACTTGGCGTAAAAGGACTCATGTAGGTTTAATACAAAACGACATACAGTATTAGAGGCAGTTGGAAGCCGTTGTGTACAAGGCTAGTGTTACACTATGAAATGTAATAATTACACGTAGGCTCTGTATTTTAGTCGAAGACGTGAGCTCAGCTGGCACAACTTCAGCATGGCTTTTCCGTTTAAATAAGAATTTAGAACTTTTTAAATTTCATATATACTCCCTGGTCAGAAAAAAAAAGTCGACACGACAAGATTTCATTCAGCTGCCTTTAGCTCTGATTACAATGTGGTGGCCAGTTCATGTGTGAAAATGGTTCCTCATACTCCCTTTTACAATATGAGAGCCAGCAGGGAATTAAATCACCTGGTCGTTCAGCACATTCAGGTCGTCAGCTGACTTTATTTTATTGCCACATAACATTGCTGAGTCTAGACCTAACTAAAAGCAAGCGCAGATTGCCTCCAGTGCTTGTAAAATGACCACTATGCATGATTTGTGCATTGCTTCATGCCCTTCCCTCCTTATCCTGAAGCACCCGTCACTCTGGATTAAGGTCAACCTGAACCGCATGACCTTTTCCCATTGAGTCCAATCTTTATTCTCATCATAATACCGAAGCCTTTTTTTTCCCCCCCTGATTAGTGGTTTTCTTATGAACACACAGCTGTTTAGTCCCAAATTTGTTTTTGTCCCCACTGTTTTGGACAGCAGGGTGTCATGAACACAATTCAGATTACGCTCGTACTTGTCGGTCATCCTTCAAAATAGAGAAGACGTCTTGTAAAATCTGTATAGGTGACACCCGACCAAATATGTTAATTGTTTAAAGATCTTACGAAAAGACAGAAGTAAATAAATACTATAGAAAATGTAAGCAGCAGAGCAGAATTGAGTAATTAAATAACCGATTATGTTCGTATGAACGGCAAAGAATCAACAGTGAAGCTCAGGTTTAAATGCTGCAGATGATTTTTTTAATTATTTTTATTTTTTTTTACTTCAGGTGATGAAGCCGAGTCTGTGGGTGATGCTGATAATTAGTCATTTCCCGTTCTCTAGAATGCGGTAGTAAGTTTGTGTTTTCTGTAAATGGATTAGGTTTAAAATGTAGAGGTGGGAGGGACAGCTTTCACCGGAATGGAAAATTTGTTTTTATACTAATCTTTTTGATAGCTTTTAATCAGTCTTTAAAATGCTAGAGCTTTGCTTGCTGATAAATGCAAATGATCTTGCATTTCAGGAAGCTGTGTCGTTTTTAGAAGTAAATACAGCGAGGTCCGAAAGTCATTAACTTTGAAAATCTGGGATGTGGGATTAATGTATTCAACAGGAAATTCAAGAACAAAAAAAGCACATGTGCAATATTTATCTTATCTCTACTATTGAAGAATGTGTTGACACAACACATTTTATTATATTTGATCTAATCTGGATCATCAGGTTTTTAGACAAACGTGTGGAGTCTGTCAGCTCGAGTGCAGACTTCATCATTTCCATAGACACTGAAGTTTCAGCATTATCTGAGGAGTATTTCAGCTGGAGCATTAACACACACAGATATCAAGGAGCTTTGAGACCTATGCTAAGAGTTAAAGAAATAGTTAAATATGGGGCCTTTAAAGCAAAACAGGACACTTTGAATACTGACATTTAGCTCAATTTATCTAAGATTCACCTCATTTGTTGCTGATTATATAATTTCTAGTGAGAACCTTTTTTTTTTTTTTTTACATAATGGCAAACAGAATGTTTGTTCATGTGTGTGTGTTTGTTTGTATACAAATACATATAGTAGAACATGTCAAATTATGACCATATGTGTATTTTTTGTCCAGGCTGCTAGACATGTATCTACAGTAGGACAGACATCCAAAATGTAACTGAAGAATTTGTGAAATTTAAAGCTGCTCGTCCGTGTGTGTAGAATCTGCGTCAGGGCTCGGGCTTGTTTTTAGTTCCAAAATGAGTTTTCCATTTGCATTATAAGGTTTTACAATGACTTAATAAAGTCTCAGGGCTGGCATTTGTGAAGGGGAATTAAACCGATATGATTGCACATTATTAAGCATAATTAAGTGTTCCATGCAGACCTGGCTTCATCTTGTTTTCCTCCTGAATTAGACTCCAGAGCTATTTTTCCAGTGGTGAATGTGCGACGAAAAGCATCAGACTGACTCCCTTTTTGTTGTATTTGAAACGCTTGTGTGCGTCGAATATTTTATAGAGGTGCATGTACACACACATATTCTTACAGATGCTTTGTCGCTTTGTACATTAAGAATGCACGCTAGCACAAGAACTCTTCTTGCCAAGGTTAGCCGCTTTTTTTTTGTTGCAGAATTAATTATTAAAATGTGACGTGTTCCAAAAAAAAAAAAAAAGGAACGCAAATGAATGTTAGTTTTGAGCGTGACAGAGAGCAAATCAGCTGTGAATGTTGATTAAAGTGAGTTAATAAGTGGCATGGATAATAATAGGCTTTAAATCTTGAGGATTAAATCTTGCATGTTTTGTTGAGAACATTGCGTGGCAGAGCCCTTCGTACACAGTTCTGGTCACTGCTTAGATTCAGAACTCGCGAACAGAGCACTCACGAGTGCAAACTGAATTTTTATAAAAATTAAAAAAAATAATTTTAGGTTTGCAGTTTGTTGTTTTAGATATTTTTTTGATTGTTGACCTAAAGTCATAGTGAGATCTCATTTACTTTATTGATTTCACTTCTACAATAAAAGGTTAACACTGTTATTTGAAGAAGTAATTGTTTTGTCTGAATATTAACTAAAAGTTGCGCAATAGGGCAAAAAATATCTCTGCTTTTTTTGAACAAACAACGTGTAGTTTTGTGCTATGCAGAAAAGTGATGAGATTTATTTCTTTTTTTATTTATAATGTAAAAAATGTAGAAGTATTCATCCACATCCCTAGAGATGTGGAGAGAATGTTGATTTAATTATGTATTGTGTGATTCATTCCTGTGTCACTAAAGTCGACATTTATTTAAAAATTCTATTATTTAATTATATATAAGGGGGTGTGTTCAAGACAAATCAGGACTTTTCCATCATGCAGAACAACAAAACACAGTACCTTTATATTTCTATACAATTCCCTGCTGCACTAATGCACTTATCAATGAAGTTTTGATCCACGATCGGTCCATCAGCCTCACCCCTGAAATGCTGGCCTCACAGCAACTCATTTAATAACTATTTCCTTTAATTGGAAAAAAAAAATACAGCCTGGATTTTGAGCACCAAAGGAGTTCTGTTTTTGCAGAACAATGCACAACCTCATACTGTCCCCCTGCACCACTTGCACATTACAGAAACACAGCTGGGAGTTATCGGCACATCTCCCTCATAGTCCTAACCTTGCTCTAAGCCAGTCGTTCTCAACCTTTTTTTGCAATGTCCAAGTTCAAGTCTCACAGGTCGCATGTTTTTACATATGACGTCATCAACGCTCAATAACCAGATATTATGCATCTAAAATTATTACAGTTAGATGTATTATCATTAGAGAGTATAATTCTACTTACCATTATAATGGGACACCTGATGTTATCGGGAGCCGACCAATTTGGTGAAATTCGGCTCAAAAGGAGTAACAGCACAATGAAGTTGTGACTGTTGTAGTCTGTAAGACGCGCGCGGAAACGTGACTTGATGCGCGTCATTGCAGAAAATGTGCTTTCGCAAATGTATGTGGATCCAAATATGGAAAGCACTTTTGTAAAGTAATCTTAATAATCTGAGGTTATGTCCAGAGATGTTTCGTCCACATTTCTGCAACTGAGGATGACTGCTGCGCGGTTTGGCAGAGTATTTTCCTCACATCTTTTTTCTCCTCTAATAACAAATTTGTCCATTTTGATCGTTAGTTGATGACTGTTTTAAACCTGCCAGTGCGTGCGCGCTTGTAATTGTGTGCGCGTTAACTGTGTAATTGCATCAGTTCATAGTTGCGTCAGTTCTGCGCGTATATGAAAACATGATCACCAAAATGATTTTCTGTGACAAAAATATAGTTCAAAGTTTGTTTAATACATTTATTTGTTTAATAAATTTTTTAAAATGAATTGTAAAACCATTTATTATTATTATTATTTTTTTTTATTTTATTTTATTTTTTTACATGGTCAGCATCACGGGCCGCATTTGCATTTGTGACGGGCTGCATGCGGCAGGTTGAGGACCACTGCTCTAAGCCATTTCCAAATGTTTGGGCCATTAAGAGTTCCTAAAATATTTTTTTACTATTATAACTGTGCTCTGTTATTCTGCATCTCAAGTCCTGGTTAGATTTGAACACCCCTCGCATGTTTGCGTGTTTAAGGTGGTAAAGCATTGCCTTTCCTCTATAATCCTACAGGTGGCATGCTCTAAATTATTCACATTGGCAGACAGCACAACATCCCATGTGGTAGGAGCGAATTATTTGGCAAGTTTGTTTAGAAATAGAGATATGTGCTGCTTGGTTAAAAAAAACTTAAAATATTTTACTTTTCTATAGTTTATACAAGTATTTTGCCCTTGGATTTTGAGTGGGAAAAATAATGTTATAAGGCAAGAATGACATTTAATTACTCGTATTTTTAATCGGCTCAAGGTTTTAAAATTAAATTAGATTTTATAAAATCACCATATGAATTGAATCAACACCAAGGTATCGGGGACCCTGGTGATTTTCATTCCTAGTAATTAATAAGACCATGTTAAAGAAATTCTATAATTGTTACAGCAAGTGATGAAATCACAAACTTCTACTGTAGGTATGCTGTTATGGGAAAATAATCAACAATAGGGTGTTATGTAGACTGACCGGTGTACGATTGTTGTTTACACCACAATGAGGATTATTTTGCAATAACATGTGATTTCTACTTCTTATACCACAAAAATGTATCAACAAGACCATTTTACTCATTAATGGCCAACACTTAATCTCCCATAGCACCTACACAGTGAAATTCCCAGTGTTGAAATAACACTCAAAATGTTAAATTAGCACCATACAGTGTTTAAATAGGTCCAGTTGGACTTAATACTGGGGATTTCATTGCTGACCAAGACATTAGAAAGCTCCTGAAGACTTGATTACAATGAACTGACACTGGAGAATCCTTCCATAGATGTTAAGTAAAAGAAACCTCATTCTGATAAGGATTTCTTTATTTTCTTTGGTAATCCATTTAATACAAGTCTTACTCAAGAGTATGCAGAGGTTCGAGCTCTTCTTATAAAGACTCAGAGACTAAACTGCCCTAAACATTCAGGCAGAATTACTGTCATATGCCATTAAGAAATTATTAACACCTCAGATTCAAGAATTGATTAGCACTGTGGTAAAATGTTAACTCCAACATCAAGGTCTTCATTGTATCTTGTTTTTGGCTTTTATAGCTAGCTACATAAGAAAACGATTAGTTTAATCCCAAACATTTCAGTCCGGACCCTGTTGTTCATTTATTTCCCTGTTGTTTTTTTCCCCCTCTGAGTTGTCTTCGCCCTAAAAGGTTGCACGGTCCAAGTTTCTATGTAGGCAAACCATGAAAAACAGTATCGAATCCATGAATCATTAGATGAGTCAGTTCCAGAAGTCGCCATAAACCTCAGAGTTCTTGGCCGCAGCTGAAAGCAGGAAATCCAGGCTTCAATAACTTCCTTTCCCTGAGCAACCATCAACGGGAAGATGTACGTCTGTGCAACAAAGCCACTGGCTCACTTCATTTACTCAAACTGTTTATAATTTGTGGTTTGTATTCAAGCGCTGAGCATCCGGGGTTCGTTGGCACGATGTCCCCCCCCAACAATAAATCCAGAGCAGACCTTTCAATGGTCGCCGCATTGTTATTGTGACCAGCCGAGTCCTAGAGCCTGGCTCGCGATTTGGGCGATGAGGGATCTCTCACAGTATTAGTATGCATAGAGACGGTCTGAACTCTCGCCACGGTGTGGCTGTAGCTTTAGTAAACACCAACACTCTGATTCAACACCACTTCAAAGGATTATGCGCACACACACACACATGCAGAGCTTTGTCTGTTTATGTCTCTGGCAGCTCACTTATGGACAGTGTTCAAAACTTCTGCAAGGGAAAGTAAAACTGGCTTTTTGTATAAGGACTTTAAGATAGTTTGTGTTTTCATGAGAAGATTTTGTGGCATTTTATTTAGTTAGACATGGTACTAAAGCTGTCAGTTACAAGTAACAAGAAAACAAACAAACAATAAAAAAAACCTTTAACTAGCATGCTAGCAAACCTGCCTTCTTTTTTTTCTGTCAAGAAGTTACAGAAAAGATATTTTAGCTTCAAACAAAATAATAGTTAACTTAATCATAGCTCTTATTTTGTTATCATTGGTTTCTGCTAAACAATATTGTATATAACCAGCTTTTATCTAGTTTTCTATTTGTTTGCACATTAGCTTAAGCTTATGCTTCTGTTTAGCTTAATCTTTGCTAAATTACTATCAACATGGGTTTTGATGAGTCACACTGTATTAATAATTGGCATAATGTTTTCTAGCTTTCTAACCCAAATGGTTCCAGTATTACATAATTTTATATTTAGAAATATAAAATTATATAGATTAGTATACTAACGTATAATAACATAAATATAAATTAGTAATACAAACGGCTATTGTTATTGACCAATATTTAGCACAGTCTCAAAGTTTGGCTATTTTGGTAGCTTGCTAGTGCTACTGGATAATGGTTTAGCTAGCTTGCTAGGGTCATTAATCAATATTTACCACTTTATGAAAATTAGGATATTGTAGGTAGCTTGCTATTGATGCAATTTATTAGTTTACACAGTATAATTTTAGCTTAATGTTAGTTAGCTTGCTAGTATCATTAATTACTATTTAACACCTATAAAATTTATAGTATTTTAAGGTAGCTTGCTGGTACTTTACTAGCTTTACTAGCTTGATAGTAAAATTAATTGGTATTATAGAGATTTTTGTTAGATTGTAATTTTTAACTAGCTTGCTAGAGTCACTGATTAATATTTAGCACATTGTAAAAATTAGGCTATTTAGGAGCCTGTTAGTGAAGCTGTTTGCTAGTGTACACAGTGTAATTGTTAGCTTAACTGCTAGAAGTTAGAAACCTGCTAGCACCTTTGTTTTCTGTTTTAGACAGTTTGTTACTGTTTGTTATGTCTGTTATTGTACTGAATGTTACTGGAGATAGCTTATTAGTGTTCTCGATTGCTGGTTTATAACTGCACAATAGTTATCCTAACCTTAGCATAATTTAAATTTTTACGCAATATTTTAATTAACCTTACTGTTAGCTAGCTTGTTAATGATGTTGACCGTAAAGGTTAAGCTAATTTTAGGTAGAACTAGTTTATAGAATACATTAGTTAGCCTAGGTTGATATTGGTTTCTGGGTCGCATAACACAGTAGGTAACTTAACTAGCTTGCCAATGAAATTGGTCACTAGCTTTAAAAATATAATAACTAGTCTATTATCTGATTGTTGGTTTAAATAATACATTAGTTAGTTTAAGCTAGCAACCTTGATATGTAGCATATATAGACATATATTTAATTTATAGTATACAGTTAATATTATTTGCTGTATATAGTTAGTGTTGGTTAGATGATGTCTGATGCTCGATGATGCCATTGGTGACTGGTTTACACAGTGTAATAGTTAACTAGTAGCATTGGTTAGTGGTTTGCATAAGATTAAGCAATTTGCTAGTGCTTAGTTTCAGGAAATAGGCACTTAGACTAAATCATGTTGTATTTTGAATATTTAGCTTTATTTGTGTATGAGAGGACATTTATTATTGTGTTTTTTAATTAGCCATTTATAGAACAAACTAATATTTAGATTAATTAAAATTAAAATTAATATTTAATTAGTTTTAATTTCTAATACAGTTTGTCATTTGTGTCTTTTCTAAAACACAAAATATAAAAGTGTATCGAAACATATAGAGGACATTTTTCAATGTTTTTACAAAAAACACCTTTTCCATACGATTAAGTTACGTAAGTAAGTCCATACACCAGACCTGACGTTAGATGTCACTATGAATGTTTGCGTGGATCTCGTTCACACCACTGTTGAAGGATCCCCTAAACACAGGTGCATCACCATGAGATGTTTCTGCCACTAGTCCTCTGGTAGGAAGTAGTGACTCGGGTAAATAGACGGAGGAACTTTACTGAGGCGGGGGGATTGGAGGCAGATATCTTTCTTGCTCTTACTTTCATAAATGTCCAAAGATCTCTTATCTCCTCTCATACTTATTTACAGCTTTAATTTCCTGTGCCTTATAAGCGCCGCCTCGTCCATCCCGATGTGCCGTAACATGTCTGCGTAACACGAACGCAATGCTGGAATGTCGCCTATTTCTGGAATGTTCTTCATTAAAAGCACGGTAAACCTGTTTGTTAATTCTGACCGCAGTTACACTAATTACAGCTAATCACCTGGTGTAAGTTTCAGCCCAGCCATCCCATGTCACCGTTTTTGTTATCTTGATTGCTGCGTGCCACAATAAAAGACCCTTTCCGAGTAGAGGATCGAGCTCCACCATCCGCTCCAGCCCGTGAGCTGTAAATAGAGAGCGTCCCTGCGGCCCCGTGTGCAGCGGCGGTGTAATGGGCTGAACAGTGCGGCTGATTGTTGCACGTCGCAGGCAGGTGGAGAAAGCTGTTTTGACAGGCCCTGTAAATCAATCCAGCATCTCAGCCAACAGAAATTGATCCCAGAGTGGCCCGTAGTAGCAGCAGGGATTGGGTCTGAGGCTTGAGTTGGATGGCATCAGACGGATTCACTGCGTCCAGCTCTGTGGGTTTAAAGAGGTATGAAATAAACACTCCGGTGCTGCCAGGAGAAGGAGAAGCCATGGCTGTCCACTCCACTGGACATTTGTTTTCTGATTTGAGCTTTACCAAGAGCACCGAGCTGTGTACAAAGCCAGGAGGAACATTCTTATCGATCAGTTGGAGGGTATCTAGATGAAAGTGGAAAAACTTTTATTGTGATGAATGGATCACCTTCATTTTCATACTAATGCTCATTTAAATATTTGGCTGTTTTTAAATCACTGTGTGTTAGAGCTGTGATTTGGGTTGGAAAGTGTGTATCAAATGTAAAAACCCCCTACATTTATTCTAGGCAAGTTATTACTCAGCCTGCTTTTTTTGTACATTAGTTGAATCACACATGCATTGTACTCACACACCCTACAGCGTTTGAGCTTTTCTGACACTTGTTTAAACATTTTAGTTTTCTTCTGTGTAGTTTCTTTTTTTCACCCAATGATGATATAGAATTATTTAATATATCAGTTTGTTTTTTTATTTTTTTTGTGTTCAAATCTAAAAAAATAAGTTTCATTTAGTGTTTTTAAAAATAGCTACAGATTTAATCAGATAAATCGGAAATTTGTCACTTTATGCTTTACTCCGTCCCCCTTTGAGTGCATGTGGAACACTTCAAGAAGCTTGGAGGAAGTACTGATAACCTTCAGTCTGCCTGTTGAATTTGTACTTTTCATTTGAATTTTATTTGTACAAAAAAACTCTGACTTTTAACCTGAAATAAAAAAAAAAAAGTCCCGTGCCGTTTTGGAGAAAATACTGTTATAATGAAGTTATTTAACAGTCCATGTTTTATTATATACATATAAAGAAAGTAAAAAAATACATATATTTTATAAGCTATTAGTTATAGTTTTTTTGGGGATCAGAAGCGTCTAGTGCTGCACATTTAATCGCACATCGTGATATGGACCCGTGCAATTATTTCATCACAAAAGGCTGCAATTTATTATAGGAAATTTGCCAAACATCCTCCTAATGAGATGATTTGTGTTGTTAGCCAAGACAAATATATTTGAATAAAAATTATACGTTAAATAGTTACATACCACAGTTTAAATCACAAGCTATGTCAAAATGATGGTAATATGTGTTTTTTTTTTTATTCTTTTATATAAAATCATGCAGGCCTAGAATTCTATTTGTGTATCATTAGTTCATTTGTTTGCTTGTTTTCCAGATTTCTGATTTTATGCACAAAAAAAGTAAAAAGCAGTAGCAGGGGTAGCTCAGTGGTTAAGGCATTGGACTACGGTTCGGAAGATCCCAGGTTCAAACCCCACAACCACCAAGTTGCCACTGTTGGGCCCTTGAGCAAGGCCCTTAACCCTCAACTGCTCAGATGTATAATGAGATAAAAATGTAAGTCGCTTTGGATAAGAGTGTCTGCCAAATGCCTAAATGTAAATGTATCATCATCTTGTACTTTACGTTCTTCTGATTGTGGATGTGCTTTAATAATGACACACAGCATGTGGAATCTCAGATATTTACATCTCACTAACTATACATAACCTGTTACTACTTATTCTAAACCTGGCGACAGTTTGAGCGTTACAGTGGTAATTAACTAGCCACGGTGGTACATTTCTAAAATAAGGCTGTGTGCCTTGCATTTTGGTAATTACCAGGTAATTGCAGTTATTCTCTTTGAGACCTTAACTACTACGGGTCATTACGGAGTTGGAGAAAGCCATTCGCCGAATGATCACTGCACCTTTCCAGATAATCACACAAAAGGAGTCGACACAGAAAATTACATTTTCGGACCTCTCCTCTTTTATTTCATTACCCCGGCCTTGTGCGACGGCTGAAATTGGGTCTCTTAATTTAAGGAGCTGCATTCCAGCCTGGCCTCGAACGTAGCGCTTCTTGTAATCCGTTGATAAGTGTCATCTCCCATAATGCCGTGTCACAGCCACGGCTTGTCTCTCGCTGAGGCATTCACTTGTTGCCCACACCCTCCCCCTCCTCTTTATTGCGCTAATAAGACTATTTCCATGGAGCCCGAGTCAGCCGGAGAGGAGCGCACAATTATCTCTTGAGGTTGCGACAGTTTCCACAGGTGGCGTTCCTGCCTCATAGAAGCTGTGATCATTAGTGTTCGAACAGACCCTTTGCTTTTTGACAAGCTCGTGACCAAAGGCAAAGACGAGCTCGGGTCAGCAGGAGAGCCACTTACTGCGTGCTTTTGAATGGTGTTACTACGCTGTTGCCCGAGGCGCCTGAGTCCATGTTCAAACTCGAAGCATGAAGAGGTGCATTGTGAAGACTGTGTGATTCTGAGATTTTATAATTGGAGAGGCTGTGTCGTTTGGTGCACACCAGCAGCTCTGTTGTCATCCATTCTGTTCCCTATTCCGAATTAAAGATTAGCAAATGGTGCCGAGGATTGAGGCCGTTTGAAAGAGCATGTTTACATATGCTATTCTCATTAGCGTGCATCTAATCCATAAAATATCATGTACACTAGAAGTGGAAAGAGCTAGCTAGCTTCAACTAGTCCGGCGCGCTATGTTAGATTGATTACGAAAAGATGGTGCAGGTTTGCCTCTGATGGTGACAATGCTCTGATACCGGAGACTCCTTCCAAAAAAAATGCAAAACATCTTCCTGCGGAAACCCAAAACAGTTACACGTGCGCTGGTTGTTCCACAGACACGCGAACATAATAAAGCAAACACTAGGACTGCTCGCTTATAGAAAAATTCACCTGACCAATCAGAATCGAGACTGCGGTGTACCACTATATGTATTGCGGAACCTATTTACAGGATTTATCTCCCTAAAAGTGCCATTTATCCCGTTTCAGAATCCATCACTGTCGTTCGGCTCCTGTGCTCTTCAGCAAGCTTTTGTGCGACGCTTTGTGTTTAAATGATGAGATGGATATAATGATGCCATACAGACGTATGCCTTAAATGAATGAGCAAGTAAATAGGGCTCTTTTTTTCCCACAGGGCAGACTTTTTGATATGATTCTAATGAATGCACCGCAGCGCACGGCCGTCCACTCCGGCGCTCTAAAGGACCTGCGTACCTAAGAGCAAAGCAGACGCCAGTACACAAAAGAGACGCACTAGCAGAAATATTCCATTCAAATGCAAACAGCCTCTCAAAAGAGGAGCCTTTCAAAGGACGCATTAATTGAGTTTTCTATCATATTGTGAATTATCATATCGAGTACAGCGAGCTTTACTCAGCACCGCCATGGTTCTGATCTTTAACCACGTGCTTTGTTTAAAGAGAAGTATTCAAGTTGGGAGCTTCATATTCTACAGGAGAGTATAGTCACATGCTTCTCGTTTCCAGCCCATCATGGTGAAGACGTTGGTCTTCACTTTCCACCAGACTGACCGTAAGCTGCAGGGAGTTTTTTTTTTTTTTTTTTTTTTTTTTTATGCTCTGCTTGATCTTGTCCAGATTGAGTCTTGAATATTGGTCAATTTCTTTTCCCTTAAGAGTTTTCTGTGGCGGTCTTTGTTCTTGCTTGCACGCTAGGTTTCCATCCAAATGGTTCGCTAATTTAAAGCAAGCAAACCGAAAACGTTTGCCAATTGCCATGTTTCCACCGGTTACGCACTATAAACTCTCGGAAGGAGAGAAATTATGAGGAACATGCAATCAGTGGAGACCAGTGTTGGGTGTAACGCATCCAACTAGAGTACTCAGATTACTTTTTTGATGTAAAGGGTAATCTAACGCATTAGGTCCGCCATTTAAGTACTCAGTTATTTAATCATTTAAAAGAAAATGTAATCCGTTATTCAGACAATTTATGTAATCCGTGAGCCAGACAGCAATCATTCCCAATTCATTTGTGTGTGTGTGTGTGTGTGTGTGTGTGTGTGTGTGTGTGTGTGTGTGTGTGTGTGTGTGTGTGTGTGAGAAAGTCGTCCTACAAGCCCCGACCCGATAACCCGCCCCCCTCTGTTATTCCTGCTGTCATAACCCTATCTCACCTATGGGGTTTGACTATGCGAGGACCAACGCGCGGAAAGATTGAAACCTAATCACAGCGCCAAAACTCGCGGTGAATCATGATGAACCGTACTTACGGCCACTGCACGAAACCACATAGGTGAGATAGGAGTATTAATAGTCAACAGATTATGGGCCAAACTTCACGAAGTGATGATGGTAGAATAATTATAAAGGTCTTGACTAAAACAACGTGCATGAGGAATCACAAAGGAGTCTTCATTTTCCGCAATGTAAAAGTACTCAAACTAGTTACTTTTATCAGAATGTAACGCTGTAATGTAACTGATTACCTTTTAAAAATGCCTGCTTTACGTTTGAAACCCCCTGGCCTCCCGGGAACATCTCTGAGATTGGAGGTCAGGACTGTATGAAGGATGTTGCATGTGGTGAATGATTGTGTGTATAGTTCCTACAGACAAATGCATTTCTTTCACAAGTTGGTGACAGATTATCTGCGGATTTTCACAGATCAGGCATTCCACTCACTGAACGTTCTCGGGAACGACAGCCTTATAGCCTTTTTAAAAACATTTTCACCATTCAAATGTTTTACTCCGGCTAAGAGTCTCATCATTGCACTTCTGTTACTGCGTCTGTAAATGTCATTCGTTTCCCTGCCTTCACAAATCCCGGTTTGACTTGAACACCCCTGTATTGGCCTATTGTGCTTGTTTTTTTGTTACTGACATTCCTTCATGATTGAAAATCATCAGCAGTATAATGAAAATATTCTTTCTTATTCCTGCTCCATTTAGTTTTTTATTCTGCCTGAACCTCTCACTCATGTTGCTTCTAGTTTCTAGTGTTTAGTTCAAAAGAGAACATGCAGTATATTGCTTCTAAAGATAACTAGTTAAAACAGGGACTTAACTTGGACTACAAGGCAGGGTTCATCGTGGATGGGGTGTTAAATCCATCTCGGGGCACAATTGCACACACACTCACTCAGTCATACATTGGAAACACACAGAAGCCTACACAACATGTCTTTGGATTGTTGGAGGAAACCGGAGTACCCAGTGGAAACCCAGGAACATTCATTCATTCATTCATTTTCTATACCGCTTAATCCTGTGTTCAGGGTCGCAGGGGACCTGGAGCCTATCCCAGGAGACTTCGGGCACTAGGCGGGGTACACCCTGGACAGCGTGCCAATCCATCGCAGAGCACACACACACATACACACATTCACACACCCAATCACACACTACGGGCAATTTGGGAACGCCAATTAGCCTAATCTGCATATCTTTGGACTGTGGGAGGAAACCGGAGTACCCGGAGGAAACCCACCAAGCACGGGGAGAACATGCAAACTCCATGCACACAGAGACGGGAATCGAGCCTGGCCGGGGAATCGAACCCAGACCCTGGAGGTGCAAGGCGACAGTGCTAACACCTAGGAACATACAAACTCCAAAATTCCCAACCCCATCATGCCGCCTAATCCATGGTTATCAATAAATGGAAACTTAATTTCTGTTAGGTCAAGAACTTGGTCTAAGAACAAAGATCAACACCAGCACCACAGGATTGTAGAAATTGAGGATACATTCATGTTGCCTGCTGGGAATTGGTGTCATACCTAATTTGCATAGGATTATGTTAAAACGTCGCTCATCACGCTGTTGTATTGCCACTTGCCGTGTACGAGTGAGGGTGCGCAAACTTTTGCACCTCTCTCTATGTGTGCACTCAGATTTGCAAAGTGCACCTTTTTCCCCCTCCAAAATATTAGATTCTCCCCAAACAGACACTAAAAGGGACCGTAGATATGAGGCAGCTCTGTTCCTTTTACATAAAAGTGAAAAGAAAATGGAAATCCTATTTCGGTCTCTTGTTTTGGTCGGACTCATCAGCGTCTTATCAGCCGAGCAGAACCGATAGCAGAAACACCGTCACAGACTCGTAGCCAGTTAAGCTCTGCTTGGCTTTTTTTTCTTTTTTAAAGCATTCAAATCCCCAGTCCTGGAACTGTTGGCGTGTGTGTGTATGTGTGTGTGTGTGTGTGAGTGAGTGTGTGTGTGCGCATAGCAGTGAGTTGTGAAAGAGGCGTGTTGGGGCACATCCTGGCCACAGCATGCACAGAACATTATCAGAGAGGGAGTTAGCCTCGGGAGAAGCCAAGCACCTCCAACACACACACACGCACACACACACAAACATACGCATTCACGTCAGAGTGCTTTGAAGGTGGAGTTCTTATAAGCATGTGGTTAGTTATCTGGCATCTGTGATTTACCAAGAAAGGAATAATTAAAAGCAGGAAACCGTTTAACCCTTTATCAACTCGACTAATCGAAACCAGTCCTTCTTCTATATAAATGTAAGTCTACACTCACTGGCCACTTTATTAGGAACACCCGTACTCCTGCTCATTGGTGCAAGCAACGCAGTCACGCAAGTTCACACGCACAGCGCACCAATCCAACAGCTTCAGTAAATGTACGTGAATGAGAAATGATCCGATCACGACACCGGATGGTTGAGTATTTCCGAAAGCGCCGAGTCTCCAGACTCAAAAAAACCTTAAACCACTTTTCCAGACTGGTACGAGCTCACTGGACGGTCGGAGTTCCTCAAACAACCACTGTTTGCAACCTCAGTGAGCAGAAAAGCATCTGCGAACACTTTGAATCTGCACAGCTGAAGATTGGAAAAATGTCACCTGGAACGTGACCCAGGTTAACTCCGCCCTTTAAAAAAAAAAAAACATCAGGCACTGTGTGTTGGAGTGCAGGTTCCCCCAGGCATGGTGCCTAGGAGAGGTGTGTGGGAAGTATTAATACAGTTTACAGTACACAGCACACACACACACACACACACACACCTCACGGAACAGAACAAAGCCTGTGATAAAACCCCTTTCAGTGTAACACAGTGCGTCACTTTTGAGTGATGGTGGTTAAGGCTTGTTTTCCAGGAATACATTTCGCTTCATTAATCGTGTTTAAATGTCGGCAGCAAATTGCATTTAATCTGAAAGGAGATATTTTCTGTCTTTTATTTATATATTTATACATTAAGCAGGATAATGCAATTTATCCGGACTATGCACAGCTATGTATTATTATTATTATAATATATTTTATTTTCCCCTAATTGCTAATTGAGATCTTAGGGTCCTATTTATGGTCTTCGCGTTTGTGTGTTCAGTTCAAATTATGGTATTAAGCAAAGGAGGTGAATTCAGGCAGAACGTGCAGAACACGTCGGCCGTAGAGGAGGTGTACACGGACAAGCTACTTCTCTTTTAGATTAGAGAGTAACCACATTTTCCACATGTTCATATTAATGGGGAAAAAATGGCAGGGAACGGTGATTAAAGTGAAAGGCAATGGTGGAAAAGATATTTTACAGCAATTTGGACGGGTTTTCTGTTTTCCCTTTTTCCATTCTAATCAGCGTTTCCGCGTTACGGCAGTTTGATCGGTTGTGATGATCGGATTGAAGTAGGGAAGGAAAAAAGACTTTACGCAAGCCGGATTAAACTCACCAACACTCATTATATTTGCATGTTGCTGTGTTCTGATAATCTGAGATCTGCTGAGAACCTTAACACACATAGGAGGTAAACAAAAATACAAAAGGGACATAGAAAGAGAAAGAAAAAAAGCTTTTTTTTCTGTACAGGCACGTGATTACTGTGGCATCAGTTACAACACACTGCTATGGATTTTCATTGTTCGTTACGTTCAAGGTGTATTTCGGAGCCTACAGGATTAGTAGCACAGATAAAAGAATAACGTAGCAATTGATAGCTTCTGTCCTGCTGATCAGATGATTTCTTATGCAGTACGTTGTGGTGGTTGATTTCATAACTTGTTCAAAAGAGAAACAAGCATGTGAAAAACAGTTGATCTGAAGAAGACATCTTTCAATCGATATTAATTAGCAGAAGTTTGATTTGTTATCATTACGTGATACAAATATTTGATTCCTCCTGGTTTTGGTGTCGTTTGCCAGCGTTAGTATTCGCTCATTCTGTTGGAAATGAGATGATGCTATGGAATGGGCTGCGTTTACATGTTAACTCATACTGACGTTTCAAGCTTTCCAATTAATAGCTCACAACGAAGTGTCCCAGGGTTAAATGGAAAGCTAGTGCACTATGTCAGGTGTACATTCCCTTGTTCCGCACACCGAGTAGTGCCCTTGTTCAGGGGTAAAGAGTGATTTGTGAATTGCGTTAGAAGATACAATGAGGCAAAGTGTTGTTTAAGATGTTTAAGACCTAACGTTATCAGATGTGTGTTCTTGCCGAAAGTGCTTCTGTGACTGTGTTTGAATGTGGGTTTTGGTGCTGGGGTCTGGTAAGGGGACATCTCTTTTGCTGTCCTGAAGTCAGGAGGATCATGGGGGATAAGTGGAGGATATGCACAAAAGGTCTATACCCGGTTCTCTCAGGTTTGTTCATTTGATTGTAAATATTTTTTAAAAGAAATATTGCAAATGTATTACCAAGCTGATGTGAGTTTATGAATTCCCACCTTTATGGATTATGATTGCTGACAGGAATCTGTTCTTGTCTATGATTGGTTAGAGTCCACGATGTCGTGACATAAAAAGTTTTAAGCGTAGTTTAGCACAATATTGTCCAGCTAAACCACAGATCATCAAAACAAGTGGTTTTAAGTGAGGTTTTGCTAGTGTAACTTAGGTTGATTTTGTGACGTATTTCCCGTCTGTCTTCCGGCTAATCCCACCATTTATTCTCGTCTGTTTCTCATCTCAACTGTGATTGGTTGGATCCTCAATGCTTGTAAAATGTAAGCCAATCCTAGAGCATGAAGGCAGGACTTAATTAAACTTTTTTTTTTTAGCACGATTTAAACTATCGTCAGACCATGCATATTTATTAATGAGTGAATCTCATGGTTAGTGAAGGTCTGAATTTTTTGTGGTTTATACAGTAATGGCGCTTTTCCACTGCATAGTACGGCACGACACGGTTCAGTTCAGCACACTTTTGGGGGGTTTTCCACTGGGAACAGTACCTGGTACCTGGTCCTTTTTTTAGTACCACCTCAGCCAAGGTTCCAAGCGCGCCAAACCGTTACCAAAACGTGACGTGTAAACTCCGCTGGTCACTGATTAGCCGGAGAAAATCGTCATTACTGCGTCACTGAACTTGCGACACGAGACACAACAGAACCGCTATATTTAGAACAGCCAGAGAAGGATCGGACGCACCTTTTTGTATTAACCAAAAATTTTCTTTGGCTGCCATCAGCCTCTTTTGAAACAAACTCCTTCATCTCACTGTTAAAAACATCCACAAGCCGAGAATGAAGAACACCATGCCGTCAATATGCTGCATTGTTGTATGTTTGTTTGTGGCGCGTTTACGATGATGTCGCGGCAGTAGAGGCGCCGCAACTATAACGACACGTGAATAATCCCGCCCACTCTAAAGCGGTACTAAACTGCAGTGGAAGTGCAAACCGAGCCGAAGTGAGCCGAACCGAAGTGAGCTGTACTGAACCGTGCTGTGCCGTACTATGCAGTGGAAAAGAGGCATAAGTAAGGTTGTCGCTAATGATAAGGATTATTTTGCTACCGCAACAGCTTTTACAGAAGTCGAAGAATGACATGAAAGTACAAGTGTCACCTCTCTCTCTCTCTCTATACATAATTTTTTTTTTCTTGAAAGGTCTACATTCTTCTGCATATTCTTCCCCTCCCATGTCCCTCAGGGTCTACATAAAGATCTGCCAGAGTTTCTCTTTGGTAACATTTTTTCCCCCAAAAATGTTCATTTCCATTCCCGTTTCTAACAAACTTCTAGTGAGAGAAAAATACAAGAGGTAGGTAAGTAATAAAGTAAGTAATAACAGGAATTATAATACCTATAAACAGGTAATCATGTGTCACTGATTACGAAATAAAAAGTGCAGTAATTCCTCAGGTGGAGCAGCGGTCTGGGTGAATTTGTTGTCTGTAAAGTTTGTTTTTGCAAACGGAATTGCTGGATCGCATCAGAAGGAATGTTGGGACGAGTCTGTCCTCATGGTACCTTCTTCGTGGAATGCCGCGGATATTTTAAGGCATCTGCGATAATGACGAGATAAACATCGTGATCTGGCATGTAGCCGGTAATTGCCGCATACTTGGTGCATTTCTATCCAATTCTGCAACAACACATCACATGGCTCCGTCAGGCTGAAATCATATTCGCCAGACGAGTCGATGAATTAGACCTACAGGATTGTCATCTCACTCGTCCCTGGAAGGATATCAGTGTCGCCTGTTTGTCTGACACTCGGAGCGGAGAGTAAACACAGTATATTGTTCCTCCCATCTGTCATCAACGCTTCGACAAGCGGCATGGAGCTTGGCTTTATCTGGAGCCATATTGAACAAATCACAAGTCTTTCACATTAGATATTCGGTCCAGATTCCGTTCGTCTGGTCAGTAATTATAACATTCCTGTGTCTGTCTATTAATCTGAAACAAAACAGATGTATCGGAATGACTCTTAACGATTATTTCATTGAAATAAATAGCCGGTGTACCGGGACAGCGCAGGCCCTCAAAGCGAGTAATGGTTTCTTCTCACAAAACAGACAAGTGGATAAACGTGTACCTTGAGTTCACCTCTATTTAGAGTGGACGTGTGAGAGTTTACAGCTTTGTGCTGAATAGTTCAGGATTCAGTCATAATTAGATATAGGATCAGCACCTAAAGGCAATCTGAGGTCAGACAACCCGAATGCACTTTCACACCTATTTATTTATTTATTTTTTAAACCAGAGTTTGAATCGAATCACTGGGTGATTAAATCCGTTATGCAACGTAATCGATATTTTGCAACGGAATCGATCCGATTCCGTTGGTTTCGATCGAGGATTGATTCTCACTTTAAAATTTTTTTTTAGGTAAAGTTACTAGGGTTGTACGATTTGATTAAAGAAAAATCACATCACAGTTATTTTGACACTTTTTCATATTCTAAAAGCGATATGTTAGTATCAGATGTATTTATGTACATGTATTTAACAAATGTTTTAAATAATTGAGGCACGGTGGTGTAGTGGTTAGCACTGTCGCCTTGCACCTCCAGGGTCCGGGTTCGATTCCCCAGCCAGGCTCGATTCCCGTCTCTGTGTGCATGGAGTTTGCATGTTCTCCCCGTGCTTGGTGGGTTTCCTCCGGGTACTCCGGTTTCCTCCCACAGTCCAAAGACATGCAGATTAGGCTAATTGGCGTTCCCAAATTGACCATAGTGTGTGAATGAGTGTGTGCGTGCTCTACGATGGATTGGCACGCTGTCCAGGGTGTACCCTGCCTTGTGCCCAGAGTCTCCTGGGATAGGCTCCAGGTCCCCGCAACCCTAAATACAGGATAAAGATGAATGAATGAATGAATGAATAAATAATTGAGCTCATTAAAAGCATGTTTGCCAATATTTATCCAGCATACATCTCTACATAAATTCCTGACTAATAAATCACAGGCTTCTGTGATTGGATGATTCTACGGATCACAGTTTCTTACAACTATATACCTATATAACTATATACCTTAGTTTTCGATTCACAGAACCTGCAGAGTATTCTTGGTTTTCATTAAGATTATGGCTAGTTCTTCTTTTGAGTTTATAAGATGTTGGTACATTATCGCCACCTACTGGACTGGAGTGCGGAGCAGAAAAAACAAATTGCTTTGTGCACAGCCAACAACTCAGGCTACACAGCATTTTAGAGACATTTATTAGATGCTTTTAGTTGGTCCACATCCTAGCGTGATACTCATCTGCCTAAACTGACCACACCACCACTAAAAACAGCCCAAGCTTTGCCTTTGACATTACGTGCATATGTAAAAGCACACCTAGCTGCATTTTGTCCCAAGGTGTATGTGTATAAAAACAATCGAATTAGTAATTGTTTTCTGCATCCTCGATGCTCCGAGTAGCTCTGTAATCCAGAGGAAAGGAAAATATGAAACAGCAGCCCATATTAGATCAGGCCTAAATCATGCTCAGGTTTTATGCATGATAACGTAATACAATCATGAAGAGCACTTGAACGCGGAAGAAAGTTCCCGAGGGCCACGTTGCGTATGAGATTGTGGCAGAGGTAAATCGGTTAAGATGATTTATCGAGGCGTAAATGACCACAGAGGGACTAAAGCCATGTCCCATAATTAGGCTGTTTTTAGACTATTGATTTCTGCCCGGAATGTTCTTTAACGCTTGTTCCTGTTGATTGATGTGGCCTTAAAGCCTTCTCTAAGAATGGCGTGAAAAGCCTGGAGTCAATGCTGAACCTATATATCAAAATTACTTGCCCAGTGCCTTGTAGAAAGAAAGCATTTTGTAATTTTCTGTCTCGTGCGTAGCGTATATTGCTTGTCCATTGTAATAATATGGCGTGCTGAATACCACTGACTTGTGAATAGATGAGATGCTATATGAGCTCAAAAGCGAAAGACGTACAGTAACAAAGCCGTATTTTTTATTTTTTTGCATTAGAGATCAAAATATTGCGAGTCATTGACGTGCCTGGTTGTAAAAGCTGTTCATTTCGCAGACAAATGATCAGCCTGCATAAAAATCAGCTGGGTTCAGTCCTCACACTAACATTTTTGTCATGTAGATGTTTACTTGGTGTGGGATGGGGTGTGGTTTGGGCAGGGTGGGGGTGGGAGTGTGGAATACATAATAAACCCTTGAAAACTCCCATGACCTGTTCGCTTGTCCAGGCTTGCATTCCTCATTCTCGAAACCTTGTTTTTTTTTTTTTTTTTTTTTCGTTTTCCGCCTTATTAATTTCACTGTAGCTGCTGAATAATTCATGGTAGGTCCTAACTAATAAGGTTTATGTTGAATAACTAAATTATACGCTACGAGGAAAGTGCACATCTCTCAGTCAAAATGCATTTTAAATATTTAGATATTAAAATTAATACTAATATGTAAGAACATATGTATTTTTTATTATGTTACAAATTATATAAAAAAATGTTGTGAAATGACTCAATTTAATATAATTTTCATTATCTAAATAGTTTTAGCTTTTTAATATAAAAATATTAAATTTTTTTATATATGTGATTTGAATTAAAGTACAAAGTATAATTATGACGCCTTCTGACCAATCAGATCGGAGAAATCAAGATGCTAATAAAATTATTGTTCTATACCTCGAGTCAGGTTCAGAGGTGAAGTTGTTAAACATTTCGCTAAGGTGGTACGCGGTGGTATTTGGTTTGATATGTGACGTTGGGGGTAACCACCTGTGGAAGTGGGAAATCTGGTTCTCTTCATTCCTCTCTGAAGGATATAATACACACACACACAAACACACACACACACACACACACACACACACACACACACACACACACACACACACACACACAAAAAAAAAAAAAACCTGACTGTAATGTCACAGTTGTCCTACAGGGAAAAGCTTAGCAGACGATACGGACATGCCCAGACACTGCATTTTTGAAAGTAGGCCTCTCGAGTAAGATTTACCAAGCGTTGTTGTTTCTTTTCCAAAATGGGACTTTTTATATGGAAGTAAACAGGTCTGTCCAGGCCGGGGTCTGGTCGGCATTGTTCCACTCGTTCGCAATATGATTGACCGTGCCCGGCGGCCACAACATGCTCGTCGCAGTGCTGGAAGTGATTATGAGTGTAGATCATTATACAGGCAGGGTGGGGGGAATGTGAAGCGGGGCCAAAAAGAAAAGGCCTGAACCATTTAGTGGTCAGAACGGGATAGGCTTTCCCCCCTCTCATCAGTCTGTGAGTCAGTTCTGCAGCGTCAGCATTCAGCACACAAAAACGGAATTCAGGAAAAGCTCTCCCTCTCTCTCTCTCTCTCTCTCTCCCTCCCTCCGGGTTGCCCATCCTCCCCCTCGCTTTTTTCCCCCTCCCTCAACAGCTTGCTCCCTTCCCCCCCTCATGAACTGACATTCTAGAAGAAACATATGCTGCTAGTCCCACAACAGCTTGTGTCGCCTGAACGGGAGCAAGCCGAGGGAGGAAAGGCTCGTCTGGAGGATGGGATGGGGGCGGGGGCCGGACGGGACCGCGACAACATCCAAAAGTCCTCACGTTTTTGACACATTTGGCTTCTCGGTGGTTTGTGTGCCTGTATAAACTATAAAATCTTCAGCATGCAAATGAACTCACTTTGGCAAGTCGCATAAGTGATAGTGTTCTTCGACTTTGGCGCTGTGCTTAAGCCTGTCAACCAAATCAGAACAAGAAAACCAGGTTCTACTTGGCTAGATTGAGATTTTTGCTAAAGAAAAGAAAAATTTCCCTCGATATTGCTTTGGATGTTTTTGCGAGTAGCCGTGTTGCACTTCACACAAGCGGCGGACATGATTTCCGTCCAGATTTAAGGGGCGGTTTGAAGGGACGGACAGCTGGGCTGAAATTGGCTCGCCTGTAAAGGCCTTTTAGAGAGGAAAGTCCGCTGCTTTACAGGAGATGCCAGGTGGTTTTGGCCGAGTGTTTTAAAGTTATATGTCTGCTGCCTCCTCGTTCGACCGAGCTCATTTCTCAAGGCAATTGGATCCTTCTAGAAGTCCAGTGACAGTACATCTGAAAAAAATCGCAATGTGATCTTAGTATGTGGGGAAAGTTGGAAGTTATTTTTGCTGGGTTTTCTATATGGGGCAGAAAATATAAAGCATTTACATTCTCGAGCTTAGCAAAATAGCAGTTTTGCTGAAGTATTGTTTTTTTTTTATTGTATATGTATATTGGTCTTACATTGTTGGCTTAAAGGAACCATATTTAGCATGTGTCGCAGTACGCAGAATAGCTTAGTGATATCAAGCTTGCCCTGGAGTCCTGACGTGTTTGAGTAGGTAGGGGTTAGCCAGTGCTAAATATATAACATGCCATACTATGATTTTATTTGTTACGTATATAAATACATATATACATACATTATATATAAATACATTAGAGTCATTACACACAATGGTTTCTAGCATGCTGTGGCCACACTGTACCATTTACTTGAATGTGCTTCCCTTAAAAACTCTTGCTCCCAAACGGGACATTGTTTGACTGAGGGGTGCAAGGGCTGGCAAAAATGCTGCCTACAAAAATAGGCTTTTCACAAATAAGACAATGGGGTAACGGTGGTATTTTCAAGTGTCACAGTTGAACGGTTTCCTGTCCTGAAGGGCCAGGTGCTTTTCCTACTGAGACACCTGGTCCAACTCAATTGAGGATCCTTCATCTACAATTATTCATCTCATACTACTATTACGTGAATATTATGAATATTGAATTTCGCTGTTTATAGCACAACAAGACAGATGGCTTTGTGATTTGCGTTTTTTTGGGTAACATGACAATCTGTGCATTTCTTTTGGCTTATTAACTTCATGAAAGAAAGAAAAAATGCTGGTAAGGAGAAAAATATTTATAATTGTTAAACCTACTTTTGTTGTAAGAAAAAAAACAATTGGCTAACTGC
Source organism: Channallabes apus (assembly GCA_030522415.1). NCBI lineage: Eukaryota > Metazoa > Chordata > Actinopteri > Siluriformes > Clariidae > Channallabes > Channallabes apus. The sequence continues at coordinate 8,274,115 of CM060119.1, forward strand.
TGTGGCATAAAAGTCAACGCGCCAACCCGACCTGCTGTCATTGGTCTATGTTTAAGGATTGCACACAGCGATCTCTGACCACCATTTTGGTTTTTCTTTTCCATCAGGTCTCACCCTAGTGTGCTCCAGGCTTCGGCTTGGAGGTCCCGACCGCCAAAATGGATCCCAGCAGCTGGAGCGGCAGTGAAAGTCCTGCCGAGGACATGGAGAGGATGAGCGACTCTGCCGAGAAGCCCATGGACAATGACGCTGAGGGCGTATGGAGTCCTGACATCGAGCAGAGCTTTCAGGAGGCGCTTGCTATATACCCACCTTGTGGCCGTCGCAAGATCATCCTCTCTGATGAAGGCAAGATGTATGGTAAGACATCTGATTCTTTTTGTTAATGCAAAACGTGTACAAGTTTGCTAAGGAGTTATTGGGCAGCATATTGGTTAGCACGGTCGCCTCGGACCTCCCGAGTTGGGGGTTTAAATCCCACCTCCGGTTTGCATGGTCTTCCAGTGCTTGGTGGGTTTCCTTTGGGTACTTCTGTTTCTTTCAAAGACGTGGTATAGGCTGATTGGCATTTAGAGAATTGGTTATGATTGTCTGTTCTTATGCTTTAAGGTGGGTTGGCACTCCATCCAGAGTGTGTTGGGCCCCAGAATTGGCTCCAAGCACCCACTACTCCAAACTATCCACCATTGCCTAGTTTTAAAATGACTTGACTTCCAAATTACAGTTTTAAACCAAGATGATGATGATGTTGCAGTCAATAGCTAATGAACGATTCCACACTAGAGATATCACAGGCCACCGGACAGGTCCTTTGAAATTTTCTAAATGAAATTAGTCCAGTGGAGTTGATGTGACATGAACCCACCAAGTGACCTCCACACTGCTGTGTTCATGATTAATCCAGGAGCAGCGGCTAGGCTACGAGGAGGGAACAATAAGTGGACGATGACGATGAGAATAATCCGATCTGCCCCCTAAAGACCTCGGTGTAGAACAGAAGAATCTCAGGATGAGTGGTGGACTGGTAAAAGGTCAGACTTAGACTTGGTTTAAATAGAGCTCAGACGCGATTTGTTAAAAGGGTAATGTTCACAGCTATTGGAGGAAGAAAGAGACTAATCGTCAGTCAGTAAATGAATGTGTTAGTCCGTCTGGCCTCTGCGGACCTCAGCAGTATTATTTATTTGCTGGCTGTTGTGGAGAGCTCGGAGTCTATAAGTAAGGCAGCATGACCTATTAGTCAGGAGCAGATGGCACCACGGCTGCCACCAGCTGTGCCCCCCATGCACACACAAACCCTCATCCTCTCCCCACCCCCCTTTTTCCAAAAACCCTGACTGGGTGATGTCATGGAAAGGGGGCATATTTTCTTGCGTAGTCTCTCGCTGCCTGTCAGTGTCAAGTGAAAGCCTAAGGCCCTCGGGGGGCCGTCCTTTGCAGCTGTCATGTGACCTCTCCGGCCAAATGAAATGAAATGTAATGTTTAGGAGTCACAGCGCTGGCTCTCAGCTGCCGCTACAAAGAGGTTTTCACTGCATACACTCATACATACACACACACTCGCACTGCAGCCCCTCCTCCTTCTCCTTGTACACCAGGAGAGCCAGAGAAACTCACTCACACTCTCTCCCTCTGCCTCGGATTAAACCGTGACAAATGGCTTGGCCTGGCGAGTTTTAAATGATTAACGGCCAGTACAAGAGCCTACGGTGCTCACTGATTTAGAGAAAGCAAAAGATGTTTAACATAAAGAAATAGATAAGTAAATGAATTTTGACATAAATGACACACAAATAGACACAAAGTATCTATATAATAGAAAAATGTCAGAATATCAGGTAAAAAGCAAGTATACAAAAATAACATGAAAAAAATCATTGTATAACCTACTGTCTAATTATAGAAAATTCATAAAATATGAACATGAAATAAATAAATTCCAATAATTTTATATTTTAAAAAATTAATTCTGCTTAGTTATTATACAAGTAAGAATATCCAGGTATTGGAAATATTTCAGAAACTTGTTTTCATTAAGAAATATTAACTGTAATACATTAAGAAGTAATGAGCTCTTAAGTGTTGTCCTAAGTTGTCAAAGTGCTATTTTAAGTGCATCTGTGTTTGTGAAGGTTGTGTGTCGGTCTTGATTCACTGTGACCCGTTAGGCTGTGCAAGGATTGAACAGAGGTCAGCTGTGCCAGATGTTCAGAGTGTCTGGTTGCAATGTGCACTCAACGGCCTTTCGCTTCCTCCCACCTTCCTCGTGATAGACGTTCAAACTGACCTGGAAACCGCCGGGCTGGTGTGAATAGAGAGTAAAGCAGTCATCTCATTTACACAGTGCATGCAGGGAAAAAGAGTGAGTGGTAAGTAGAGGTGTGAGTGTAGATATAGGGTTGGAGGGCGGGTCTGAAACCAGTGTGGGCGTGTTTTCCCCCCTGTTTCCCGGCACTGTGCCATTCTTTCACTGCCGAAACTAGTTTGGCGGGAAAGACGGCGAGCTGAAGGCGGCAGATTGCGGCTCGGCGCTCTTTGTAGGGGCCGGGCTCGTCTTTCAGCCATGCAGCTGTCACAGGGCTCCTAGTGCCAAAACCAGCGCACCGTGAACTGTGACCCATGCACTCGCTCAAGCATTAACAAGGGCCGTTACAACTGTCAAAACAAGCAGGGCCGTCTGTCAGCAGGGGGGGGGCAGCAAATTAAAAAACAGGAATTTGTTAAAATTTGGTGTGTGATAATGACAATATGAGTCGTGAATGTCTGTGTCATTTTTACAAATCAGAGCTGCTTCTTAAACTGTTGCGTTATATATTTAAAGAGCTTGTGGGTTTAGACTTTAATTAATCGTTTTCTGCCTCGTTCTCTAATATCCTAAAATTCCATATTAAATGTAGGATGCTTTTACAACAAAATATAAAATGGATCAGGGAACTCCTGGCTAGTCTCGCAGGAATCTTGAAAAGCTTCAGACTCTGCTTTCTAAAATAAATGTATTTTGTTAACATTTTATGTTTTAAAATGTAGAAATTCTTTTATTTATTCCATTTAAATGAATTTAAAACAATCTGATTATTTCTGTTGTTCTCAATCAACAGGTAGTCCTGATACTACTGAGGCTAAGTGCTTCTGCAACCCAAACATAAGTTAACAAGCTAAGCTAGTTAAGCTAGTTGACAGACTGGCTCCTCTCAGGTAGCTAATTCTGCTACATTTGACTTATTTTATTTCATTTGATTATAAAACTATTTTTGTAGTTTTTGGCATTTGAGAAATCCTCACAGCACAGGGTGGAGGATGTTGTGATATCCAGTAGTCTTCAGCCGCAGCGTTTGTGTGCTTAACTGCTTGTAGCTTATTGTGAAATGATTAGCATGTTATACTAGCATGTTATCCTCTCAGGTCTGTTAAAGATGAATTATTAAAAATGGTGGTGGTGGTTTGTGACATTTGGTTTAATTTGGTCACTAAGCTAAGGTTAGAGAATGGTGTGATATCCAGAAGCCCTCAGCTGAAGCGTTTGTGTGCTAAATTTAAAGCTAAGTTTGTGTGCTAAATAAAGCTATCTGTGAAGTGATTTATTATAACAGCAGATTGTTGTCCAATAGATAACTGATAATATAATGATGAAAATGGAGGCCTTAAAAATGCTGAAAATCCACTTGGCTTGTACTGTGAATGAGGCAAGTTAGTTAACTAGCCAGAGTAGCTACATTAGCTAACAGAAGTGATTGTAGAGGATCTGTTAACTAGCCAGAGTAGCTACATTAGCTAACAGAAGTGATTGTAGAGGATCTAGGATGGCAGGAGGACATGAGACTTTTTAAAATGAATATTCATGTGTACTTTCAATTTAAATATGGTTACATATTAAGACAACCTTTTAAACAATCTATAGTTTATGTATAATATCAAAGGTGCTAGCTTGTTCTAGATTTTTTCCCTCTGCTGCCATATAGGTTTAAGCACTTTTCTAATGACTGGTCTAGTACTTTTCCCAGCCACTTCAATTAGATATAAATATCTATAAAAAAAAAAAGAAGAAAACCAAGCCAGAGTTGTGTTATGTGTTGTAATGTCTGACTGCAGCGATCTTGTGACATTCAATGTGTGATATCTAGACTAAATTAGTCAAAGATGACACATTTCATGACTTCACACTCCTTCTCAATTGTTAGTTTCACTGTCGCGCTACAGAATCATTGCAGTCAGACCTGTGACAAAGACTATATCTTTTATAAACTTTACTGGAATTGAATTTCAGCAATCCGGTTTGCCAGGAGTAAGAGAAATAAAGTACTTATCGTATTTGTGATAAACAAACACACCGAATGTCACACGTGCACGCAGTAATTACACTTGCTCTGACGGCAACAGGTAGCGTTTGCTAACTATGCTAAACATGCTTTAATTAAAACACCTAAAGCTTAAAAATGCTGAAAACATGTCAAGCCTAATGCAATGAGGGCATGCGGGATGCGTTAAAACAGAGGCATGCACTGTGTTTAAAAGCTTGGCATCAGCTGGCAGTGTGTGTCTGTCTCCAGCCCCAGTCAGACCAACCCTCGTTGGTCATATTACCTGGTCATATTTCTACAAAAGAATATCTGAAATATGAAGCTGGTTTGTAGTAATAATAATAATACCAACTTCTTTGCTGTTATTGCTGTTAAATTGTTGTACTTAGGTTACGTAGTATGTACATTAATTGTGTTTTGTATCTATTATGATTATGTGTACTTTAAATTTATTGTTTATTTTAAATATTCTTAAAATTAAAAAAAGCTGTTCGTTAATGTTACCCAGTGAACATCAAGCATCAAGTGAACTACAGTTACAGTATGTGAGCAGAAACGCTTAATGATGAGAGAGGACACAGTCAGAGGAAACTGGTCAAACTGCTACAAGCTGACAGGAAGTTAATTGTAACTCTTAGTAACCGAGTTCATCCACTCAGTTTACCCAGTCTTTACAGTAGTGATAAGCAGAAAAAGTATACACACCATGTAGAAACTTAATTGGCATCTGCCCAATTGCCCTGTTTTTACTGGGGGGGAAAAAGTTTTATTTTTGCTGTTGTGGCTACAATACGAGTAGGGTTTGGTACCGAAAGTATCAGTTCAGGCACCGTTTAGGCATTGGTACCATTTTAAAACTATCAATTTGGCACTGGTATTGTAACAGAACCATACACTGATTTATTTGTGGTGGCCCGTCATTGTATCAACACTGACGTCTACATCTTAATTGTGTATTTTTTATGATTTAAAATGGGTAAAATCTATAATTGAATTGTACACAGAGCATTGATTTGCTCAGCCCCTCTCTCACAGACAAACATACAGATGTGTCTGGGAGTAGCCCCGCCCATCCACACACACATTGGCTGTGCACTGCATTAAGCAAGAAAATATCAGTTCATTTAGAAAGTGTTTCAGAACAACTTCAGAACATAACTCTCCGTGAAAATAAATATGGCAGAAGAGGAGTCGCAGAGACCTGACTCTACTAATAAGTTATTAGCACGCATGTAAAGCACCTGGCTAGTAAGGATAGCTAAGCTAATGTTCGATTACAGCTGGAATCTTGAGGTTAAACCTACATGCAAAACAAACCTTATCTGTTAGTAACTTTTAATCAGTTAAATTCCTAACAGCAATGAATCGAGCAATGATTAATCGTTAACATTTCTACCTCAAACCTGAAATAGATGAGGTCTTTTTTTTCTTTCTTTCTTTTTTTTAAAGTTGAACTGTCACCATGTCCTTCAAAACCCTGGAATACAGTGGAAAAGCAATAACCCAGAGGTAGAGCTGAGCATTTAATTGAAAAGTAATCAAAACTAACATTCAGAGTCTCTAATCGACATAATCTTGCCCGTGTAAATTTTTGTCATTTTTAAAATTCTGTTAATACTTGTTTGCTTGTTTTTTTTATTTATTTATTCTGTTTATACTTTCCCCACTGTGTGTGTTCATATACTGTCCCCTTATGAACATACTACTGTGTGTGTAGTCACAGCATTCTGGCTCTGACTGTTCGTCAATCTCAGTTCCATCACTCGAGTTCATAATTAGAGATGTAGTAGCCTAATGGAAACTACTTTGACTCTGATCATAATGTTGCTAAAGATAAATACTTGAAAGCTGCATGTTCATGTTAGCCATTCTTAACGTGAAATTCATATCTGACCTCTAGTTCACACGTACATGAAAGGTAAAATAGCACCTATTTTTCCATCCCATGGGATCCGGGCCCCATAACTTCTTGTCACAACCAGATGCCTTTTTGGGTGAAATGAATAATGTGCCTTCAGTTCGTATGTGTATTTGTATCTGTCTATCCAGAATAATGTCATCATATTATACACACATAAGCAACAGTTTAACTTTATAGTCTCCTATATACGTATACTTTTGAGATAAAAATGTAAGTCGCTCTGGATAAGAGCCAAATGCCTAAATGTAAATGTATACACAGATACATATAATAGAGGGAGTTCTGTATTATTATTTTAAAAGGTCTGCTTTATTAAGGGTGCTTTCACACCTATAGTTCGATTGCTTTAGTCCGCACCAGTCAGAAAAATGTTACAATGTAGTAAATAGACGTTGGTACGGTTTGCTTTCACATAAGCAGAGTTCTAAATGAACCAAAATAGACCGCGAAGCCCATCAGACTATTTCCAGAAAATCGCGCCACTTTCAATAATCACGGAGGAACAGCTTTGCTTTGCGCTCATGGCGCTGATCCTCGCGCACTACATTGTATGTGCAAATCATTATTTTCAGATAATTAATTTCGAACACGATTCGCGGCTGCGACTCCAAACCAGCTTCCCGGTTTATTCATCCATTCATCCTTATTCATCACCTGGATGGCGCATCGCGCGCTACTCCAGGGAGAAGAAACGTGCCCTCACCCTGAATGATCATTTTGTTATTAGCCGGCGATCTTCCTGCAGATCCATCAGGTAATCCGTTGGCCTATCAAAACAGCCCAGCCACACATTTTTCATCTTTAATGTGAATACAGAGAGGCACTTAATTTCTTCGGCACTCCACGTTTCTCCGCGGTTTGATTTAATCGCGAGTCGATAGCTTGAAAAATTTAATGGAGTCAACAGGAAGTGAAAATAATTTTACCCACAATCTCTTCTACCCAAAGTGCATTAAACTATACCATTTCGTCAGATTTGGTTTGATTGCTTTCATACCAGACGAACTGTACCAAAGTAGAGCGGATAAAGCGGTCCGAGACCACCCCTTCAGACAGGTCTTGGATCGATTGATTTGGTGCACACCAAAGTTTTGCATTCACATCAACGCAAACGAACCGAACCAAGGGACCAAACACATTTGGTGCGCACCAAATGCTGTAGGTGTGAAAGCACCCTAAAACGCTGTTTCTGGTGAACTGTGTTCCCAAAATGCCACCAAACCTTATGAGGATCCACCTCAAGTGGCTGTCAACGCTGATGAAGAACATTGATTGGCCCTGGGACACCCTGATCATTTTATTTATTTATTTATTTATTTATTTATTTATTTATGTCTAATATTTATTTATAGAGAGAGAAAGGCGAGGTCTTGGACACCATACCACAATGGGTGTCCGTCTTTGATAGGCCGTCTGCAGTACTTCTCCTGGCATGCGTTTAGGGGCGGGGGCAGAATAAAGGAGAGACGCAGGTATTCGAGCAACCGAAAGAGAGGGACTGCACATGTGCACTCTGCTGTCCTGAGTGCCTTTAAGCCCTTTGTTCCCCCAGCTGAATGCAGTTAATTAGCAACAGTTACTATAGCAACTGCCTCTCGCTTCAAAACAATATCTAATTTTTTTTTTTTTTCCAGCTAAGCTTATCGTACTGTTTACCTGAAGGGCTCGCCGCTGGCTCCCTGCCCAGCCTCTGAGGTTAATTGTGACAGCAGTGAAAAAACATCACAACCTCTGCTTTGTGGCGAGAGAAGCGCAGGGGGGTGGGCTGATGGGGGCGGTGGGGGGTGTTTGGGTGGATGAAGGAAGAAAGAGACAAGAACCCTTAGCAGTGAGAGCCGAAGACCTAGCACTTACATAATTCACCTGCTTTGCGAGCCTCCATTCAGCCTGGCCGCAGGCAATTACATACCCTCTGGAGTACATCACTGCACACATGGCCAGATGTGAAACATGACAAGAAAAGCAAAATGGGACATCAGAGAAAATGTATTTAATGGGGGTTATTGTGTGTGCGGGAGCGCCTTGTGTCAAATTGCTTTGAATAATGCGCCGCCGTAAGCTGCCGTCTTTAATGCGGCTCCGATTTTTTTTTTATTAAGTATTTTTGTGAATCTGTGATTTTTTGCAAGAACTTTTACGTTTTCAATCTTAAGCCAGGTTTACTCATTTATTTATTTTTTTTATGTAAAGAAAAATCTGAGAGTGACAGATGTTTGCCATCGAAAGGAGGACAGCATTTGATTAAAAGAAACACGCGTGATGTTTGTATTATATCCATAATGGTGTGATTATGGACAAGAAAATCCTTATAATGTCACACTCGGTTCGGAGACTGTTTCTGCTACGATGATTTCCGCTGGAGCCCAGATCGCACCGATTGATGATGTAAGCAGAGGTAGAGGCTAGTCGTTCACATTACTCACAGGTCTATCGTTAGAGGATCTTCACTGATATGAAGCACAGGTTCTTGCGTAGTTTGTAGTAAATTTAAACGAAGATGTTATGCATATCATCTCGTACAGTGTAACATTATAATCTTAAAACCTTGCAGAATCTACAACCAGCTTTCCAGAGACTTCTAGCTTAAAGCAGTCTAAATATCACAGTATGTTTTGGATGATGCTCAGGAGCACATGCAGGCTGTTATGATTATTATGTGTGAAAGGACCATCTGTTTCAGGAACTAGGTGCTTTTAGCGGCTGCTGTCAGGCCCTGGCCACCCGAGCAGTCTTTTACGGTGCATCTGTTTGCTTAGGAGGTGGCGAGCGTTAATCATACCGTTCTTGTTTTTTTTTTTTTCAAGCACGACCCAAAGCCATAAGACGTTTCGTGTCAGGATCAAGGTCCATGCATAATAGCTGAGCACAGGACGGACCTGTTTGCCGTGCCGCTTTGATGAGGCATTTGTTTTTGCCCTGCCGCTGACACGCCGCACACTCAGTCATCTCATCAGGGCCAAGCGGCCGTCTCAGACGGGCACTAAGTGGCACTTGGTTTGCAGAGCTGCTGTGGCTCAGTTAAGCGTAATAAGCGAGCCTGGCCTCCCCCGTGGACTGCTGCCGCAAACCCGGCCACCCGCCGCGAGGATAATGAGGAATTCTGGGATCCGCTCAGGCTCCCCGTGCTACCTGCATTCACTCCGCGAATGGAGTCTGGAGAACTTCAGCCTCATACGCACTCACACACGTACAAGCACACACACATGCACGCGCGCGCGCGCACACGCACACACACACACCTCGTATACAATCCCTGGCTTTTATCGGAACGCCATTGTGGCTTACAGCTCTGTAGTTATTACACCTGCGAAAGACACGTTTTCAATTACACCGTGATTACTCTTTATCATGTGGAGTCGACTTACCGAGTCTTTCTCAGTACAAGCAACAGGTTTTTTATTTGTTCTTGAACGCGAAGGGAATTTGCATCCAGTCGCGATCCTGCCACAGTGTCTTTATTTCAGTGAAATGTTCTTAGGAACCTTGAACTTGATTAATCTTGTATTATCCTCTAGTATTAACCTGTTTTCACTTAAAAACATTTTTTTTAATGATGGTATCGTTCTTTAGAAACGTACCCGTCTACAGGTTTGTCTCTTTGATGTTTTAACACAGTACTATTTTATTAGTGTCCCAGTTTAAGCGATTGCGAAAGCCCGAAATCGAGCGCTTGTGGTGTTTATCAGCAGCGGTTGTTTTCTCCTGCTGGTGTTTTGCCCATTTCATGCTTGAGCGAGGTGAAGATTATAGTAGGAATACATATGGTGCCTTCTGAAAACTCATCCCCAGGTCATGGTCACACTTGTATTGTTAATGGTGCAGACCATTTGATTTAACTACCGTACCTTTATAACAGGCACTCTGGTTATTTTGAATAATAACTTGTCTTTTTTTTCCCTTTCTTTATTTTTTTAACAGAATTGCTGTTTTATTTTCCTTGGCCTTCTGCTGATTCCAGTGATTGGGTCTGTTCTGTGTAATTTGTTGCTTCAAAGCCCTAAAGGTTCCTCATGTTTGAAAACTGCTAAGCTCTCGTTTTTTTTTTTTTTTGGTGACTGCTGATATTCCATTTGGTTCTGCTTCACAAGCACATAGCAATATGTTTTTTAAAAGGCAATATTTATTCAACTATATAAAGAAACGAGCACAATGACAGGATTCGCGAGCCAAATAATCAATCCCCGATGCTTTGTTGCTGGAATATAGCTTTTGCTGTGATGACATTGTTTCATCCATCTATGTCCTTTTTTAAAAATGAATTGTTTTTGGACTGACCATGCGCATCATGTTAAGCATGAGTTATACTTCTGCGTCTAGAGTTCACCGAGCCTCTGTGAACTATTTACACGTTTATACCCCACTGTGCTCTAGTGTGTGCGTTTCATGCTGCAGTTACACCGCCATAACGCTAGCTGCAGTGGGCGTCCTCTAACACTGTGCTGAGCCTCTTCGCCTCTTTCTGGTGAGTTGTGAAGGCGGATTTCACAAATATGTACGTTTACAAACCTTCGATTTCGTCCACCATCATTAAAAATGCATGAATCGAAGAAAAACCTTTCAAATGTAAGGTGGACCAATCACAGTCCAATCGGCGCCACTGGAGGTGCTCATCAGACAACAGGAATCCTACAGTTCAGACTCGAAGCATAAATCATTCTTTAGCTGACCCTTCCCATGCTCGACTGCCCGCCTTCAACCAAACGCTCAAGGCATTCGAATCTTCTGTTTAGTTACACGGCGAGATCTAATCTTATTCACAGCTCTTTTCTTAAAAGATGTTTGTAAGCTCCAAGACTTTCTTTCTTCAATCCTCAGTCAGTTTTAGCCTTTGACATGGGTAGAACTCTACGACCCATCTGAGATTTTATTTCCTAATGAAGTCCAGAGCCAAAACAACTAAAGCTTGCTCGATGTTACTCCCAGAAGATCGTCGGCTCGTTTTCTTCTTTCTTCTGCCTTGCGAGCAAATCTGTGGCTTCAGACTTCACACGGCTCCTCATCAGTAAGGAATGCGCTTTGGAATCTGGTATTTGCTCTATTAGCAAAACTACACACACTTTATCACTTAAACTCGCCAAAGGCTGAAGAAGATGAAGGGAACTTTCCAGTTTATCTGAGCGTGTAAACTGTTTGTACTTTAGTCTTTTCTCTTTAGCAAGTAAATAGTCATAGTACAAAAAAGCAGATAGGAGAAACCTAAAGGGCTCCTATTATTCAAAATTCACATTTTAGATATTCAGATGCGTCTCCCGTGTGTATGAGCAGAACACATTAAGGAAGAAAAAAACATTCCCTGCTTTCTGTTTTTACATTTATGTATATGGGTTTAAACAAGCCAGTTAGATTCGCCCCCGCTACTGTGACCTCATATAATGCCTCTTTTCCACCGCATAGTACGGCACAGCACGGTTCAGTACAGCTCACTTCGGTTCGGCTCAGTTCGGCTCGGTTTGCGCTTCCACTGCAGTTTAGTAACGCTTTAGAGTGGGCGGGATTATTCACGTGTCGTTTTAGTTGCGGCGCCTCTACTGCCGTGACGTAAATCATCGTAAACGCGCCACAAACACATACACAACAATGGAGCATATCGACGGCATGGTGTTCTTCATTCTCGGCATGTGGATGTTTTTAACAGCGAGACGAAAGAGTTTGTTTCAAAAGAGGCTGATGGCAGCCAAAGAAAATTTTTGGTTAATACAAAAAGGTGCGTCCGATCCTTCTCTGGCTGTTCTAAATATATCGGTTCTGTTGTGTCGCAAGTTCTGTGATGCAGTAATAACGATTTTCTCCGGCCAATCAGTGACCAGCAGAGTTTACACGTCACGTTTTGGTAACGGTTCGGCGCGCTTGGAACCTCGGCTGAGGTGGTACTAAAAAAAGGACCAGGTACCAGGTACTGTTCCCAGTGGAAAACCCCCCAAAAGTGAGTAGAACTGAACCGTGTCGTGCCGTACTATGCAGTGGAAAAGCGCCATAAGAAGATACCCCTCCCCCCCTGACTTGTTGCTCAGCACTGCTCTTCTCTGGAGGGGTGTGGATTAGCAATGTTTGGAAAAGGTTTGAGCTATAAAAATGTCCTTTTTTTTTTGAGGAGTCTTAAAGCTGGAGCATTAACAGAGACTTTTGATAATTTGTGAAAAGAAATGGTAAAATATGGGACCGTTAAAGGAAAACCTGGTCTGAATGACTTTCATATAAATTCTCAAATAAGATACTGTGTATTGTACAGGTAAAATTTCTTTCATGGTCTGTTTTCGCATTTTCTCATGTGCTCTGTAGTGTAGAAATTTCCCTTACCATATGTGTAAGGTTGTTAATGACTTCTTTTAAACACCATTGGAACTTTGCTAGCAGTGTCTCCTGAAATCAGCACAGCAGATAACTGCTAAAATGAAAATACCGCACCCAAGAAATTACAGCATACGGTACTGAACAAAGGTCTTGTTGCGCCCCTTATTCATAGTAAATTTAATTCAATTAAACAAACAGGAGCAAATGTTTTGCAAAGCGCCTAAAGAAACAACTTAAATAAGAATAATAATCCTCAGCAGCAACCTCATTTCCCCTCTCGTCTGTTCCTACCATTTAGCATCACCAGCATACTACATTTAGGCATTTGGCAGACGCTCTTATCCAAAGCGACTTACATTTTTATTTCATTACACATCTGAGCAGTTGAGGGTTAAGGGCCTTGCTCAAGGGCCCAACAGTGGCAACTTGGTGGTTGTGGGGTTTGAACCTGGGATCTTCCGAATCGTAGTCCAATGCCTTAACCACTGAGCTACCACTGGCCTACTAATCACCAACCTGATCATCTGTCATCATCTGCAACAGTTTCTCACTGGTTGATTTAAATTAAAAGTTTATTTTTTATGCATAGGTCACTGTGTGGCTTAACAAACAAAAACGTTCCTTTGAAACTGGTCAGGTAAAGGAATGAAAATAAGAGACACAACAAATGTCCTTTAGAAAGCCTGGACAATTATTCTTAAAGATTAATTTTATGATTAAAAATTTATATGATTAAAAAAAATGTGTCTAAATAGATTCTTGTTCACGTTAACTGTTTCATTTTTATTTCCTTTATTCTATAGTCGGAGAAAATCATCGGAGCAGTTTGTAAACATCTAGGAAACCTCAGGCTCTGGATGTTCGCCGCTTCATTTGTCTTTTGTCCTGGATTTGCTGGGATTTGTGTGATCTGTGTTTGCGGGTCAGCAGAGAGCAGGGCCGAAGGAGCGCTGCTTGGCGTTTGAGAGGCTGTGGAGTAAATCCAGCACAGCGCACAGCCTGTTCAGCAACCGGTTTCAGGTTGCACAGCCCCAATTGGCTGCTTTTGTGCGTCTAAAACAGGGCTCTTTGTACTATTTAAAGACATACTCTACCGAAATAAATGATCTGCTCTAATCAAAATGAAGGGATTCTGGATCACTTTACCCGCTTGCTTTTTATTTATTTTTTTGCATCTCTTGATTGCCGAATGTTAAACCACTACCGAGATATAGTCTTGAGAGAGGTTTTTTTTTGTTGTTTTTTTGGCGACTTTGAACACAGATTTGATGTGTAACGTTAAAGCCAGTAGAGTTGAGGGGGAAGAAACAGAGAAATTCCCGTGCAATTTGCAGCCGTGAAGCTCGCTGAGGGAGGTTGACATTGATTGAGGCCTGGAGCTTGGAGAAACAGAGCGGGAATTGAAGGGTGTGGGACATGGGTGTGTGTGTGATGCATCTGGGTCATGAAGTTTGGCTTTTCATTTACACATATTGGTGACTGCTAACAGGTTTCTCTTCATGTTCAGATGCAGGATTGATCCTGAGAGATTGAAAATATTGATTTACCCCTGCGCCTGACTGTGTGCGTGCTGGGTGGTGCTAGTCGGTGGCATGTTCACACATCAGCAGGGCTTGAGTTCCTCCGTTTCTCCGGTCCTCTTGGGACTCCTCATTACTCCCTTGAATTTCCCCTTCTCTCTCTCTCTCTCTCTCTCTCTCTCTCTCTCTCTTTTCTGAAAGAGCCTCATCTCACTGCCCCCACCCCCTCTTGACCAGACCTGCCTCAACAGTAATGTATGTGATGATGATGATGATGCACTTGCACCTCCTAATTGATAGAGCAAGGCCGTGGAGGACTGGCTGCATTAATTGGCCTTCTGGGAGCTTGCGCAGGATAAGCGAGGTTCGAGTGGCTTCCGCGCTGCTGACAAACACCGGGGAGTGTACAGAGAAAGGACAAACCAGTCGAAATCCCCTACCACTCGCGGCTGCGCTCGGGGGATTTACGAGAGGTCATCTAATGTAATCCTCTCTGTCTTGAGAAGGCTCGGGGTGAGCACCTGCGGATTTCTGCCGTTGGCTTGTCTGTATGCACAATGGATGCTCGTCATTAATCCAGAGCTTCACGACACTCTTCGTCCGCCCGGACGTCCATAATTCAGGCTTTTAGCGCTAACCCGGGTCACCGGGAGTTAACTATCGATTCCATTTTTGTGTTTGGAAACTTTGTATTGATTTTTAAAAAGGTATTCATTACACTTAAGTGTCTTTTAATAGAGAATTGAAATGATCTGCAGTCAAGCGTGACTCATAAGACGGACGATCTATTACGAAGTCTTAAATCTACCACTGACGCTCGACTTTATTTTCTAATAAGTTGCCTCATAAGTAACTGCCCTCTGACCTTTATCAGGAAGCCCTGTGACTGAGAGAAAGCTCACAGCGTGCTTCCTCACTGCTCTGTTGAGCGTGAATACTCGCAGATCCGGCTCACATACCATGCCATTATTCGCTGCCCAAGAGCAGCATTTTAGGGAGACAGTGATTGAGTGAGTATATAGTCAGTAGGTGTGATGGTGGAATGTGAAACGTTAGTGTTTTTTTTTTTTTTTTCTTTTCTCTGACATATAGTACTTTGTGATCTCTTCGAGCCTTAGACCACAGCTGAGAGCTTTTTGAATTTCCTTCTTATAAACTCTCTGCTGAGCATTAGAGGAAATTTTGTGTTGTAATTTCTCACCAGGCTTCGTCTTTCGGTTGACATGTGGTTGGATTGAAGTGAAGGTTTTTTTTTTTTTTTTTACTTTGAAATGTTTTTTTGTAGAACTCCTTGCTGCTTGTTTGAAGATTGGCCAAGAATCAATGCTTTGTGGGCTCAGGGATTAAACCCGAGTTCTGCTGAATCAGGCTAGTTTAGAAAGATTCAAGAATGAGATCTTTTTCCCTTTAGTTCTAAAATGACTGTTTCCCCTGGGGACCTTTGAGATAAAACACAACACAACAGTGACTTATGATGTTTGTCTTTGCGGTGTTGAGTGTTACTGTCTACAGAAAAAGTCTGGGTTATGGTTTCACCCCGTCCAGGAAAAGACAACATGCATTAATAAGAGACAAATTACAGTCAGAAGACACCATCAGATGTATAGGACAGACACCGACACATTACAAAACATTGTTCTGCACAGCGAGCACCAGATGGCACGAGGTCTGATGCCACAGCCTGAGTAGACTTAAGAACTCCCATCAGGCCCACAGTTCACTAGGTCACTTTGCAAAACATATAAGCTTGAACCTTGAGCTTGTAAAGGCAAGGCTGACTGGGCGTTCCGCAATGTGATCCAAAAAGAAAGGCCGCTGTGGGCGTGACCAGCACAGCGTCGGGCGGGGTGACTTTGGCCTTGAAGCCGTTCTCAGGCTTGGTCATCTCTAAAGCCTGAGGCCCCCACCGTTTGGGAGCTTAAGCAAGCCATAATCGGCAGCTGGTTGGCAGGAGTCAGATGTTGGGCTTGGCAGCTGTTATCCAGTGCACTTTCTAAATGGATTTCATTGGTCGGGCACACCGAGCTCTTGTTCCCCTTCCCCTAATTATGACTGAGAGCAGCACACGCTAACCAACAAAAGCTCTTAAGCCATACTTATTCAAGAGGTCATATTTAGCATGCATCTCAGAACAAGTGCACTTGCCCCTCCGGTTTGGCTTTCCTATTCACTGTGAATTTGATTAAATAGATGAGTTCGGATATTTGGGCACTTTTTATTTTATAGATGTTGGTCAAATATGGGACTTGTGTAAAGTGCATTGGCTTTCTGGGAAAATAAATAAATAAAGTGAATGATTGTGCAACAATTGCAACATGTTCCTGAGAGATATTTTGAAAAAAAAAATCCTATATACTTTTTCCCCCCGTATGACGTTTCTAAGACACTTTAGACATTTAAATCCTGCTCAGCTTCCAAGACACTTTCATTCGGTTTCTTTTGAAACCACTCCTCATCCTCAGTAGTAGTGAGGATGTGGTAGTAGTAGTGTTTCGTAGAACTCAGTTGTACAGGGGAGTAAAAGACTTCCTTCCTATCCACCTTCAAAAACACACACACCGACACTGTCAGACTTCCAAACCTTGCCAGTCTGTGGGTTGCCTGAATGCCTCCATATTGTTGGTTTAGTCCATTCTAATGCTAATGGAAGTCCAGGACCCTTGAGTCATCTATCACGCATGACAGGAAAAGCAAGGGTATTGTCTGGGCTTGATACCCTACACTGGAACAGGACAGTCGCCACCACCGCTTTCATTAAGATCAAACCGAACCGACGTAATGTTCCTACACTAACGGATCTGGTTTCATTGCAAGCATACACACAGGACAATTAGTGTAATGTCCGATTTTACAAACTACCAAGTAAACTAGCAACTGCCAAGACATTGAGAGTTCCTGCTGAAGGCTTTTGCTTAAAAAAAAAACACAAGTTCTACAGCATTGTCCCAGATAATTGCACTGGTGTATATCCAGTGGGCATGTTGAGTTTCATGGGGGCTAATTAACGTTAAAATTGTCGCTGTGGTCCCTCCGTCACAAATAACACGCACCAAGTTACGACCTAATGAGAACTAACGACAGATTCAGATGTGCTGCGGAGATCAACCAGAGCCCTGCATGCTTTGAAAAACTACTTAGAGTGCTGTGCAAGGAAAAAAAAATCCCACATGAAAAGATGCCTCGCATGTGTGCAAGTGCCGCTGGCTGACTCTCACCCTGCGCTAGCACAATACGGCATGCACTGACATCATCGCTGGACCAGATGTGAGCATGGTTTTTCCTATTAGAGCAAATAATTGCTTTGCAAAATATGATTGCACAGCAATGTTGTTAGCAATAAAAAAAAATGCTTGAATATGTGGTAAGTAAATGAGGATGCTGTTTAGTGTCTTTCTCTGATTTATCGTCTATGCTAAGTTGTGACAGCAGGGTGTAAGCTGGGACCGTATTTGCCCCCCTTTTTCCCAGGGTGCCGAATCAATGCCAGTTTTCCTTCATCCTCTTTAAGTGGAAGATGGATATTAGGTTTGGCAGTGGTGGAGAGGACTACGGCTGAGACCTGAGAAGGAGAAGGAGGGGTATGCTACGTGTTGCTTATTCGGAGGGACTGTAGATCTTCTTGACCACCGATTCATTTCCGAAACCAAATCTGCAGCTCGAACGGTAGTCCTTTAACTGGCGTAATGGTGATAATGAAGTGCATAATATGACACATTTTTTTCTTTTATGTACTGTAATGACTTGCTCATTTAGTGGCACTTCAATTTAAGACTCGGGCTCTTGGAGCAAACCTCAAATAGTGGGCGAGTCTAGACGCATTAATTAAAATTACAAATTTATGCTTTGAAATAAAAGTTCACAAACTGCTCACACTCTGCCAGTTGGACTGTTTGGATGACCCTGAGAAAGAAGCAGTAAAAAAAAAAAACCCAAAGGAAATAACTCACTGAGGAGGGAATTAAAAGCAGTCTAGTTGAAATCTTCCCCCTAAATGAAAGGAGTGTGATGGAACATGGACAGAAAGTGCCAGTGGAAAGTGAATATGTTGTAAATCAGGCTGGCCTCAGTTGTAAGCGGTAGGGGGTGGAGGTTAGAAGAGCTGCGAAGGGGGTAGTCAAGGGTAGCTGTGCAGACCGAGCAGCTGTGTAAACCCTACTGATTGAGGGAGGGTCTGGACAGAGGCAAGCAGGGAGGCAGGGGAGGGATAAAGTGAAAAAGGGGGAACTTTTCAATAAAAGCGGTTAGCTGTCCCCCTGCTCAGCTGACTTCCACATCTCGAGCTCAAACCGTGCAGATAATCAGTGCTCCGCCTAGTTTCGAGAAAGATCCTCTGCCTGCCTGGTGGCTGGATTTCACATCACCTCTAATGCATGCACAGAGGTTTTCTTTGAGGTTTTCTCTCTCGCGCTCTCTCTCTGCATATGAAGGGTAAAGGATGAGGGAGACTCTACACTGTGGAGGGTCTCCTGAAAGCCCCTCAGCAGGGAGTAAGGAAAGGGAGGCAGTCCCAGCAGCCTTGGACAAGGGGGGGGGGGTAGAGCTGGATTTCTAATAGAATGAGAAGTCAGCTGCTGGAGGCCATTCTGGGTGGTGGGGGTACCTCAAGGCTCCATTGTGGGCCCCTGCCAATGGAAGGCTATTGATATGTCTCCAGACCTCCAGAAAGTGGAGAAAACACTTTCAATCTCCCACAAAACTAGGACTCTAATCTTTGTGGTGACCTCATTAATATATAATCCTTCCCCTGCTGTTTTAAGTAATGGCATCTCTGACATCCCTAACCAGTTCTTCACTAGCCGGATCTTAATAGGAGCGGTTTAGGTTTAGTTTAGGTTTTCCAACACTGTCCATTCTAGTAGGAGGTGCTGTATAGGGATACGACTAGCTGACTGCTAAATCAGTCTTATTAGTCGGGCTGGTGCTCATACGTACCTTACAAATGAAATGCATTGATGAAAGCAGCTCCATGTCTTTTCCCCTGCCAAAGCCTGGAAAGCATGTAATAATAACAAGGGCCAAGGCTGTGGGGTTTTTAAAAAAGTACATATGGAAGCAATAGGGACTAACGTCAGGATGTCTGCTCAAATTTAAACAGGATTAAAAGCCTGAAATCTAAATTTAAAACTAGACCCGGACGTTTGCAATTTGGCGATTAATCGTTTGAACACTTTTTCTTTTTTCTTAGAAAAGTAAGTTCCTCAAACTTTGCCACCCGAAGTTTAGCAGTCATGATTAATACAGCGTACAGTTAATACCGAACATGCCGGGTTCGTCGGAAAGCCTCCTTTTAATACTTTTATTAAGAAACCTCCATGGGGCAGGGGCAACTTGGGCCACGTGTAATGGCTCTACTCTGTTCTTAAATAAACCACTAGTGCTGATTAGCTTTTAAGACGTACAGAATTACTCCTTCGAAACATCATGGGGGGTAGCTTGTGCGGCAGGGGATTTGGAGGCCTTGAATTTGGCCTGCTTCTTTCTTTTGTGCACTTTTCTTTGTGCCAGCATTGTTTTGCACTGCAAACATAGGAGAGAAAGCACACTGTCCCGCTGAGCATGGTGGCTTTTTTTTTCCCCCTCTGCAAACCGGTGAAAAGAATGAATAATTCAGCAGTAAGCATGCTTACAGCTGGCCGATTGTGAGCTTTGATCTAGGAATGGGGCGTCTGCATGAATGGGCCTTATTGTCATGTTATGTGTACACAGTGTGTGAATTATTGAAAGTGGCGAGGGCCTCGGCTTCATCTGGGAGAGATTACAGTGCAGGCATGCTGGGGTGGCGTGCTGGAGCTGCAGATCTCCCAGATGCTGTTTATTTGTTCTTGAGTCACGTGACTGTTGGTACCTTAGCGAAGAAGTAGTAGAGACTGCCCCCGCACTTTGACTCATCCAAAATTTGTGCGCACACGCACACACTCACACATAGACACAGGCCCGAGGCTAGGCAGTAGTGCACACCTGTCGGGTGGGGCCTTAGAATGGTGTGTGTGTGTGTGTTTTTTTTTTTTTGTCATTCCCCGAAAGGTATGTCTGACATCGCGATTAAGCATATAAAGACGAAACATGCTCCTGAGCAGTGTAATGTACAAGTCCAACAATTTACATAAGCTTTTAAATCATTTTAAACTCCTTTAGATCTCTTGGATGTATTCGTATTTAATCTTATCGATCGAAGGCTATTTATTAAGCAAAGAGCAGAGCTGCGGAGTGTGTGGACATCAGTACTTGATGGAAAGGTGGTCTTCCTTTAGCCGGCAAAAGGAAAGTGCCCACACTCGCACTCACACACAGACACAGAGAGCTTCTTTTTCACGCGACAGGTGTGTAATGGCAGAAGCTCAAGAGGCATTACCCGTCCCTGCTGGCTTTCATCTAGCCCACCTGAACACAGCGAGCTCACCCTGTGCACAGCAGGCAGAGGCTGCAGCCTGCGTGTGCGTGTGTGTGTATATGTGTGTGTCTGCGTGCCCTCATTTCACACACCCTAGTATTGCCGCAGCCAGCAGCATCTCTTGTACCGAAGTCTAAACTCTAATCCATATATATACATAGAGACAGTAATATAATCAGTCCTTTCTCTCTGTTTCTGTTACAAGGGAGAGTCAAAAAGTATCCCTAAAAGACAAATACATCATTATTCGACATTGCTCTACCTGTCAACAAGCTTTCGTATTTCATTTCATGTTATTGTTAAAAAAGTATTTTAAAAAAAGAGCTGCAAGCCACGAATGCACCGCCGTCTTCACTTCTTCATCAGAAGTGAATCATCATCCGCGTAGGGCTGCTTTCAGGGAACCAAACAGGTGAAAGTCAGACGGAGTGAGATCAGGACCATAGGCAGGATATAAAACTAAGCTTTTGCAACATGTCGACAGTGTGACCAGAAGTATGCAGGCGTGCATCGTCAGGCGAGATCACAACCCCCTTGGATAGCTGTCTTCTTGAAGTTTAGGCTTCAGCTCTTTATTAAGAATCTCACTGTAACGAGCATTGTTGATTGTTGAACGTTTTTTCCTGATAATGTTTCAATACTTGTCCTTGAGAATCCCAGAAATCTGTAAACATTCATTTCCCACCTGCTGGTTGACTTTTGTGCCTTTTCTCGGTCGACGATTGAGGATTTTTCCTGCCGTTTACTCTCAGGCACGTAGTGATGAATCCCAGTCTCGTCACCAATGATTCCCCTTTAAGAAACTTTCACCCTCATTAGAGTATCTGCAAATTTTCCAAACACTTTCTCCATACTGCGAAGAAAGTCTTCGATAAATAATAAATTTTTTATTTGCGGTTCAAGGGTATACACCAGGTATACTCACGAACCGCAAGAAAACAAACAAACAAAAAAAAAAAACGAATCGCTGCACGCTGCTCTTCTTTCGTGCAACTCATAAGGAGAGCATCCATTTTTGCTCACACCAAGTTACAAATAAACCGATTTAACATGTTCACACTGACTGGAGAGACAAGTAGCCTCGAACGCAAACGCTGGTAAGACCGTACAGCCAAATGAAGTTTTCTTCTTCTATACCGCTTAATCCTTTGTTCAGGGTCGCGGGGGACTTGAAGCCTATCCCAGGAGACTTCGGGCACTAGGCGGGGTACACCCTGGACAGGGTACGAATCCATCACAGGGCACACACACACACACACTCACACACCCAATTACACACTACGGGCAATTTAGGAACGCCAATTAGCCTAACCTGCATGTCTTTGGACTGTGGGAGGAAACCGGAGTACCCGGAGGAAACCCACCAAGCACGGGGAGAACATGCAAACTCCATGCACACAGAGACGGGAATCGAGCCTGGCCGGGGAATCGAACCCAGACCCTGGAGGTGCAAGGCGACAGTGCTAACCACTACACCACCGCGCCGCCCAAATGAAGTTTTATTATGGAATATTATTGACTCACCTTTGTATGTCTGGTTGGATGAGCTTCCTGTAGGTAAACATTTAAGTCAATTTGTATTAATAACTACAAGACAATTGACAATCTGCTATAGAAACAGCGAACTAGAGCCTATTAATCTGTACAGTATTATTATTTTTTTTATCACATACTCGGCATGGTTAAGGGAAAAATAAAGATTTCCAGTCAATGACCTTTGAGCTAGACTATTTATAGCACAGGCTTAAAAATAACCTACTAGTTTAATGTTAAAGTAAATGTACTCCACCATGCCTGTTTATAAAAGCTGGTTATCTTACCATGGCCTAGATTTCAAATCGAAAACGCCAGTTCTATGGCAACCGTTGAATACAGCTGGACACGTAATTAGAGTGGCTGCGTACCTATAATTTGCGTAATAGTTTTGAGGTAGCGGCATGTTATTAACATATGAAAAGGGCGAAGTAGGGGTCATTGTGCCTCGCATGGGCAATTAGGGGTGAGCCAAGGGCGAAAGAATGTTTGGAGCTGTCATTAATTGGAAATCACTACAAAGCCATGCTTTAATTATAATTTAGCGAGAACAGCACTGCGTTAAATGGACATATTTCCTTTGCCATTACGGGCCATAACAGTATGAATGTCGGGATCTGTTTCCTTTCACGACGTGAGGCTTTGAAGAAATTGGCCTTAAATTAGATTAATTTGAAAGGCTATAGAGTCACACAGCTTTTTTCATGCTAATACCATGTGTGGCGAGCGTTTGCATTCAAATGACACATGTTTGTTTGCTTGGGGGACAGAAAACAGCGTCGTGCACCGTCATAATGACACATAGTGAGGCTGAATGCAGAGACAGGATTCTGATGGTGAATCTTCTCACTTTGTTTCACTTTCAGGTCGGAACGAGCTGATTGCCAGATACATCAAACTGCGCACTGGGAAGACAAGGACGAGGAAGCAGGTAAGAACCAGCGCCGCATGCACATAATGGAGGAAGGCCATTTCCTGTATGTTGAGCGTGCCTGCCTGCTGCCTGAGCTTTTGCATAAAAGATTGTGGAAGAGTACCCAGCCAACACAACACACACTGATTGGTTATTACTGTACACTTAATCAGCCACAACATTAAAACTACCTGCTTAATATTGTGTGCCCCCCCCCCCCCCCACTTGTGCCACCAAAACAGCTCTGATCCACAGAGGTCTTGTCCCTCCACAAGACCTCAGTGGTGACCTGTGTGGTGTGATATCTGGCCCCATGACATTGACACCAGAGCCTGTAAGTCCTGTAAGTTGTGATGTGGCACCTCCATGGATCAAACTTTTTTGTCCAGCAAATCCTCAAGCACTCTTCAGATTGAGGGGAATTTGGAGACCAGGTCATGACACCAGGTCATTTGGTGATGTGTTCCTCAAACCATTCTTGAGCTATGTTTGTTCTTTGCAGTGTAAAAGGGGACATTATCCTGCTGAAAGAGGGCACTGCTATCAGGGAATACTGGGAATATCAGGGAATACTGTTTTCATGAAGGGCTGTACTTGGCAAGCAAAAATGTTGGGCTGCACGATTAATCGAAGAAAAAAAAAAAAAAAAAAACAGGTCACGATCTCGATCCATACATACTGTACATGCAGTCTCGTTTCTGAAAGACGGCGATTCACTTGTAATAATAATAATAATTATTATTATTGTTATTACCATATTTTGATAAAAAGTATTATTGTTAATATAGAATTATCTTTAATGTTCTGTTTATGTTCAACAGCTCAAGTTCAAATAAAAATATTAGGAAATAAGGAAAGGACTTTTGTTATTAGAATTGAAAGTCCTATGTAGACAAAACATTTTTTATTTTTTTTAATTGAGTGCAATAAATGTTTTGGTTAAAAAAATAAGAATTGTGTATGCATCGTCAT
Source organism: Channallabes apus (assembly GCA_030522415.1). NCBI lineage: Eukaryota > Metazoa > Chordata > Actinopteri > Siluriformes > Clariidae > Channallabes > Channallabes apus. Next base: position 8,297,954 of record CM060119.1, read on the forward strand.
CTCAATTCCCATGGAGAACTAGAATCGTGCAGCCCTAGCTACATGTCAAAGTAACATCCACGTGAATGGCAGGACCAATGATTTCCCTGCAGATCACTACTCTTCCCATAGTGCATCGTTCCCCGGGTTGTTCACATGATGTAAAGGAAGACAGGATTCCTCAGACCATGCCACCTTCTTCCATTGCTCTGTGATCAAGTTGCGATGCTCACGTGCACATTGTAGATGCTTTCAGCAGTAGACAGGGGGCTATCTGGTCTTTCTTCTGCTACTCAGCCTCATACGCATCAAGCTGTCACACACTGTGTTCTGTCACCTTTTTCATCAGAACCAGCATTGACTTTTTCAGCAACTTATGCTACGGTATCTCTCCTGTGGGATCGGACCAGATGAGCTAGACGCTGCTCCTCACTCTCATCAGTGATCTTTGGATGCCCATGACCATGGTTCACTGTTTACATTTACATTTTACATTTTAGGCATTTGGCAGACGCTCTTATCCAGAGCGACTTACATTTTTATATCATTACACATCTGAGCAGTTGAGGGTTAAGGGCCTTGCTCAAGGGCCCAACGGTGGCAACTTGGTGGTTGTGGGGTTTGAACCTGGGATCTTCCGAACCGTAGTCCAATGCCTTAACCACTGAGCTACCACTGTTGTTGTTGTCGTTGCCCTCTTTAGACCATTTTTGGTAGGTACTAACCAAGCCATACTAGGAGTATCCCACATGATGTTCTGTTTTGGAGAAGGTTTGATCCAGTCGTCCTGCCAAAGTAATTTGGCCGTAGTCATAATCGCTCAGATCGTTACTCTTGCCCATTTTTCCTGCTTGGAACACCTCGACTTCCAGGACTAACTCTTTGCTTTGTTGCATAATATATCTCACCCCTTATTACGTAATATATATATCACACCCCTTATTACGTAATATATCACACCCCTTATTACAAGTGCCAGTGTAATTAAATAATCAGTGTTGTTTAATTGACCTGTCAGTGGTTTTAATGTTGTGGTTGATGAGTGTTTTTTTTTTTTTTTTTAATAAATAGCCTTACATAGCATTTAGTTAGAAAATAATAGTTTTCTAAACACACACACACACACACACACACACATGCTAGCATGGAGCTTTGCTGCATGCCCTGGCTGGGAGTAAATGGACTGATTTGACCTTGGAAGTGGAGCACTATGCAGAGACTCCTCCAGCAGGCTTTTTCATTCAGCTGCATGACGGCACGACTCTGAACTGGGGCTCTGGCCAACATTTACCAACACACACACACACACATAGACTCATACACACACACACACGGACTCAAAGAAGAAATAGCAATAAAAATATCTCTCACAGTGGGGAAAAAACATCATCCCCACACATCTATTTAGTCTAAGTCAGTAGTGATAGAGACTCATTACGTGTTAAAGCCTGTGCTCAGTTAAAGTACTACGTAGTGCACAGAGTTCTCTAGTGTAGGGAACAAGGGAGTAATAAGACACATCCCTTACAGTTTTGTATGGTGTGTACTTTGTGGTTATAAGCTCATGGTTTGCAAATCAATAATCCACATTAAAAACTATTAAGAAAAAAGTATCTGAAGAATCTCATGCCTAGGACACTCGAATTCATCCCTCACTCGAATCAAACCAACCTCAAGTAGTAGACGAGTGTAATATATAGAACAACGTAGTTTCTCTTAGTGATGATGAATGCATGCCTTAAAACTAGAGCTGATGGAATCAATTCAGTGAGGCATCACAGTGAGTCCAAAATCTTTTTGGAAAATATTTTTTACATTTATAGATTTGATTCCATAAAATGTTGCAGTTCCGGCATAATCCTACAGGTGGGGCGTGCTAAATATTTGCATATTGGCCGGCAGCACAGCATCCTGTGTGGTAGGAGCGAATTATTTGCTGTTCGTTTAGAATTGTAACAAAAAAAAATTATGATAATAATAATATTGAATCTGGATATTTATGTATAAAAGTTCAGCCACATATACATTATTGTACTGTGAAATTCTTTATTCTCAGCTTCTTGTTAGTAGTCTGGGGTCAGAGCTCAAGGGCCCAACAGCGGCAACCTGGCAGAGCTGGGGCTCAAACCGCTGACTTTTTAATCAATAACTCGGAGCCTTAACACACTAAGCCACATTGAATATATATCAATATTTATAAAATCATGATACTTAGCAGCATAGCGTCATGTGTTGGAGCAAATTGATTTCGGATTGTTTAGAATTGTAAAAAAAAAAAAAAAAAAAGCTAAAAATATTTATAATATTATTCAAATAATATAATATTAGAATTTTTATTGGGATATTTATATTGAATGTATATATAATTTGTTTAAAATATATTTTGATGTGTATTATTTATGTTTATATCTACTCTTTGTATCGATATTTGGAGAATTGTAATCCAAATCAAATCATACCTCTACTGTATGTATGGTGATAATATTGTATCAGGTGGTCCCTGGTGATTCCCATCGCTAATTAAAATATTGTTCAGACATTGAATATGGTTTAATTTAAAATGTCATTTTCATGGGTACTCCAAGCGAAGAGCGAGGTAACAGCATTACAAAGATGTGCAAACATGGCCACAATTACATCCTAATTCGATTTGCATAAGCTTCTTCTTAGCTGAAGTGATTGTTGTAATTAAATTGGAAAGGTCAAAGGAGCACTTGCGCCACTCAGATACGTGCGAGTGACTTTGTGGCGTCGAAGTAAGTGCGGAGTGGCATCCATTATTACCACGGCAAATATCCCCGACCTTCCCTTTTTTTTTTCTCCTCGTGATCCCGACCTCCCCCAATCACAATGACGCAGCGCTTATCAGAAGTGCAAGCTCTACCCAGGCCGCTAGGTAAAGCGCTCGGTCCCTAAAGGCTACTAGACATGCCCGTTCTCATTCAGCGTGCAGCTGAGCACATCTGCTGTTTCTTAATGTGCTTAAGGAGCCTGCATCCTCTTTAATCAGCTCACTTAAGAGCCCAGGGCGAGTCAAGCCGGTGCGGCTGGTGGCTTCGAGCATGGGCCGCGCTTCTCCTCTCTCCTCGTACGCCCTGCTGTTAAATCCTTCCTTGAGTGTTCTTTCGGTGGGAAAAAAAAACTAAAACCGTGTAATCACTTTTCTGTATTCTTTTGTTTTTTTCTTTTCAAAAATGGAGGTGTCTAGTCACATACAGGTCTTAGCAAGAAAGAAAGTTCGTGAAATCCAAGCCGCCATCAAGGTAGGTCTGACTCCGCCCCCCTCCCCCCTGGTGCGGGGGTGGGGAGTTTATCACTATGGTTACAGGCTGTTTTTTCCTTTGTCTTCCCTCCCCCCGCTCCCTGACCCCACAGGTGTCTAGTCACATTCAGGTTCTTGCCCGGCGGAAATCTCGCGAGTTTCATTCCAAGCTAAAGGTATGCGCTTCTCTGCTTCTCGGCCCTGTGGTTGCCACGCCGACTTCCTGTCTTCCTGTCACCTGTAACCTTCTGCATGTCAATGTGTGCGTGTGTGTGCTTCAGCATGTATAATTCATTTCTTCGCCCTTCTCTTTACCTATTTCCCTCTCACACACAGGCACACACACACACACACACACACACACACACACACACACACGCATACACTTACACTGTGGCCGTTTGGTGGTTAGTGTCTCTTTTTTATGACTGTTTATGCTGCTGTGCCTTCATTGACCACTAAGTGCATCTGCTTTGAAGCTACCTAACCCTTGGGACCTCTTTGTAGTGCGAGTGTAGTTCGAGTGCCTTTATTATTAGCTTATAAAGCTGACCTGAATAGAGCGCAGGCGATGTGGGTGAAGAAGAAGAAGAAAAAAATCCGACGCACCGGATTATTCTCTTTATCCAAATTTAGGACAAGGAACATATAGCTTACAAATACAGTTAAAGCTGATGGGTCTTAGCTAAGGTTCAGTGTAGAATGCATGATGTGTGTGATGTTCGTTGAGGCATGCTGGCAGAGCGCTCAGGCTGGCGGTGAGCTGCTGAGGTCAGAGGTCAGGCGGTCAGCAGTTAAGCTTAACCTTACGCTCGTGGCCGTGACCTTCGCAACCCGAGGCTGGGATTTCGATGCACACTTGCATTCTTGGCTGTGCTGTAATGAAGTCGTTTTTATTATTATCTCCCCCCCCCCCCCCCCCTCTCTCCCCAACTCTCGGGCCTGAAGATGGACCATTAGAGCCATTCGCATGCTTAACGTCAGGTTCTCTCAGGCGCTCTCTCACTCTCTTTGTCCTCTTTTATCTGGCTGTCAAATGCTTACCTCATGCTGCATTAATAAAACCATTGAAATCCCAACCCCCCCACCCCCCCCCCTCTCTCTCTCTCTCTCTCTTATACACACACATGCACACACTTTTCAGATTTCTTCCCACCTCCCTTTCCTTTTTTTTAATAAAGGCCACGTCAGAGTTTTTAAGAGCCTTTTGTATGATGTATAATCTAATAATAACTTGACCTGTTGTTTAAGGAGTCACGTGGGTGACCTTGAAGTTCCTCAGCTTTCTTCCTGACTTTCCTCCACACTGTCTTTCTGTTCTTTCTGTCTCCCTTCTCCCTGTTAAAGAGATGACAAACGCTTTTGACTGGCACACTTTTCCACAGTTCCCAGTTTACTCAGAAGGATTAATGACCCTTCATTTGTGTCGCTGCATGAGTGTGCATGAGTGTCTCTCTCTCTCTCTCTCTTTCTCTCTTTCTCTCTCTATCTCTCTTTTTCCGTGTGTGTGTTTTTCCACCATGAATGGCTGATCTTTCAGGGCCACCGGCGGCTGCAGACTAGAAGCAGTCCGCCTTTTGTACGCCTTTCTGTCTCCTCTCATCTAAAGCAAATTAGAAGCAGGGAAGAATTCGAGCCGGCTCCCGGTGCATTAGAGTAAACCGTCCCGGCGTCCCTTTATCCGAGACATGTTGAGTGAAATGACAGTCATTACGGCGCTGCTCTCGGGGGGATAGTTTGTAATGAAAGGTGGCCACAATGAGCTAAAGCCTCCATATCATCAGCTGCAAATCTTCCTTTAAGATCGGTCAGCTCCTGACTTTCGGTCTGATCCTGAATGTTATATGATGTTTGAGTTAAACCTGAGTATCGATCCTGATTCAGTTACAGTAGGGTTCAGAAGTCTGGTGTCTGCCGAAAGAACGGTTCTCATTTCATCAGCTGCTTGACATTGTTGCATCATTCATCACTTGGGGAAAGAAAACATGCGTTTCTTGATAACTAGTGATGAGTAAGTTAGAGGGGTGTTCTGACTCATTAAGAGGTCTCAGTCATTAAGAAACGACTTTCAGTTCAGATCAAACGTGCATATTTTTCTAGTAATTAACGTTCCTGAAATTCAACAGAACCATATGTACAGTACTAGTCACGAATTCGGATTTATTTTCTACCAGGTTTTTTTTTTTAAGTAACCACACCAACAACAGTCAGTTGTAATTTCAACACATGAAGCTCGGCTCACGCTGTCCAGGGTGTACCCTGCCTCGTGCCCAGAGTCTCCTGGGATAGGCTCCAGGTCCCCGCGACCCTAAATACAGGATAAAGCGGTATAGAAGATGAATGAATGAAGCTCGGCTCTTCTGGAACAGTTCTCTCAAGAACAGTATTGTGTCAAGTACACTTGTACAACCCAACCAAGCACCATGATGAAACTGTCTCTCATGAAGACCTTTCCAGGAAAACAAGACCAACACTTACCTCTGCTGCAGAGGAGAAGTTCATTAGAGTTACCAGCCTCAGAAATCACCAATTAACCTCCGATTAGAGCCGTTATGACGGATTTACAGAGTATAAGTAGCAGATACATCTCAATATCAACTGTTCAAAGGAGAGTATTGCATACTTTGGACGCCTCCAGCATTGTTTTACAGTGTAGAAAGAAATAAAAATGGGGAAAGACCTTAGAATAAGAAGGGGTGTCCAAACTTTGGACTAGTAGTGTAGTTAAAAAATGTTTTTTATTTGATTAGATTGTTTTTAAAGGGAATCTTTAGTACAGAGCGTAAGGCAACACAGCTCGCTGCGGCGACTCTGGTGGAAGTCGATGTCTCTCTGCTGCTTTTGATGCAAGTCAGATCCATGTCTAAAAATGATTCAGAAACACGTCAGCGTTCGGTGTGATTCAGTAATTGACTCCAGATCCTAAAATATATCGCCTGCTGTAGTAGAGTCCTACGACTTTATTAAAAGAAAAAATTCTGTAGAGCTCGAAGACAAGTTGTTGGAAAAGATAGATATTAAACATTTAATCCGCACTAATAGTGCATATAGTGATCTAGCTCATGTAATCTCTTCATTACACTCGAATCGTCCTGTTTTACTTGGTGTTTAAGGGAGTGATGTGGCCCAGACAGAATTCACGTTTTTATTTTCCCTGCCCTACGACATGACCTGATTAAGATGACTAATCTTTTCAAGTGCACCGTCTTATTTTAAAGGTCCTGTATTTTCCTATTTCTTCAGGAAGTTAACACAGGAGATTAATGCTAAGGATTAAGGCTGAAGCTCAAGTACTCCTTAGATAATGCATCCTTTCATAACTCAAACTCATTTTTTATTTTTTTTTTAAATGTAAATGATCTACTGCTGAGACACATGCCACCAGAGGGCAGCAGAGCTGAGCAGCATGATGGGGGCGGGGCTCGTCTTGTATGAGGTCACATTAGGGCTAATTTAATTGGCTTGTTAAAAGGACAGAGAAAATATGACTAAAAATAATTTTTGTATAAAAGGTTTCATAATAGGGCTTGTTAAAAGGTTTTATAATAGGTTTGTTTGTTTATTTATAAGAAGTTCAAACTGATGTGGTTTACTGTAAAGATCAAGTTTAGGGTCAATAGGAAATCATGTTGCTGAATAAGAGTACGATAAGACACTAACACGTACTGTAGATGCAAAAGGAATGGAGGGAACATTTATCGTGGGGAAAAATCCCACAGATTTCACCATCAATATCGTAACATATTCTCGTACCTGTGATAATAAATAGTAGAACGTTCCATAGATTTAAAGGAAAGGAACACTATGAGGTCTCCTGCACGCCTAGCATGTTCTGAGATGCTTTTCTGCTCAACGCGGTTATAAAGAGTGTTCGTTACAATTACATGGGAGGAGAAACCAATCTGTCGACGATCCTCTGAGCTCGCAATATCAACAGCCATTTGCACCAAAGCAATATCCGCTCACTAGATGTTTTTCGGTTTTCTTTTGCACCAGATTTCAGTCTTTGGGCTTCCTGTGTAAAGTCTAGCGATTGTTCTGCATGAAAATCCCGCAAGATCAGATAAGTACATATTAGAGATGAACCGTTCGATCTGCCAGTGAGCGATCAGCCTCGAATGCAAATGATTCCATACCGATCGCACCAGCTCCCCCGGGTGGCGCTACACAAACACGTTTGCTCTTTCATCCAGAGATCGCAGAGTCGGATCGTGCTATAGCCATCTGTCAATCCTAGCAGCGCTAGCCAGTCATGTGTATCTGCGCTTTATTCTTGCCTTCTAGCAAAGTATGTGCAGAAGTGTAAGAAGAGGAGGGTCTCTGAGGAGGCGCATGATACTGTAGCTTCACCATCCATGCTGAATTTCCCGTTTAAAATTTTACTTGTTTAAAAAAAAAAAATCTCTGACTAGTAACACTGAGAACGTCCCACAACCCTAGGACATTTTGGAGAAAATGTAAAAGCTACTTAGTAGAACATGTTTTATTATATACAGTACTGTTCAAAAGTATTGACACCCACGCCACCACTTTTTTGAAAGCCTTTTTTTGGTGACCTATGAATCATTCATGCTCGCAAAGCATTAAACTTAAGGCATGAGCAAGTGAGAAACAGGTGCAGAAGATGACAAATGATCAGACCACCGATTAATATACTGGCGATTCTGAAGTCTGAGTGGTTGGAACAGACGAGAGGGGAAATGAGGTTGCTGCTGAGGTTGTTACAAACCTGTTTTTACATTTGTAAAACTTTGCTGCTTGTCACCATAAAATTCTCTTTTTTTGAATGAAATCAACATAATTTAATTCAGTTTTACTTCGCATCCAGTTTCCAGGTTCGATTCTCTCCTTGGGTTTGCGTGCATGGAGTTTGCATGTTCTCCCCGTGCTTGGTGGGTTTCCTCCGGGTACTCCGGTTTCCTCCCACAGTCCAAAGACATGTAGATTAGGTTAATTGGTGTTCCCAAATTGCCCGCAGTGTGTGAATGAGTGTGTGAGTGTGTGTATGTGTGTGTGCCCTGTGATGGATTCGTACCCTGTCCAGGGTGTACCCCGCCTCATGCCCTAAGTCTCCTGGGATAGGCTCCAGGCCCCGTGACCCTGAATACAGGATAAAGCGGTACAGACAATACGTGAAAGAATGAATAAGAGTGGGGAAGCTCAACACTTTTGCACAGTACTGTACATATACAGTAATAGATTTATTCATTCATTCATTCATTCATCTTCTATACCGCTTTATCCTGTGATCAGGGTCGCGGGGGGGCCTGGAGCCTATCCCAGGAGGCTTTCGGCACAAGGCAGGGTACACACTGGACAGGGTGCCAATCCATCGCAGGGCACACACACACACACATTCACCCATCCATTCACACATTACGGGCAATTTAGGAACGCCAATTAGCCTAACCTGCATATCTTTTGACTGTGGGAGGAAACCGGAGTACCCGGAGGAAACCCACCAAGCACGGGGAGAACATGCAAACTCCATGCACACAGAGACGGGAATCGAGCCTGGCCGGGGAATCGAACCCAGACCCTGGAGGTGCAAGGCGACAGTGCTAACCACTACACCACCGTGCCGCCCTGTAATAGATTTATTATTTTTTTTAATTGAACTTACAAAAGATTTTTTGCATCGTGTCAATTATGGTTCTTAGAAGAAAAGCATAAATAAATGGATAGATGAAAAACAGAATCTGGCCAGAGACACTTCAATCAGAGCATCTCTAGTAATGTCTCTACATGTTATGGTTTTCCAAAACTTTCTCGAGTTATAAAAGAACCGTTCTTGGCAGTCGACTCAGGCTTTTTAGACCCTATGTATGGTTGGTTAATTCACCAGAAAGAAAATTAACCAGCTGTTGGTAAACATGACGGCGCATGTCCATGCTGTGTGCTGATGTGAGCGGTGTGTGAAGTGTACGATTACAGTGAAGCCTTGTCTGTTTCTGTTTAGGTGATGAGCATGGTAAGTACTTGTACCTTGTCCTGAGTGTGCTTGCCTTGCTCTGCTTCTTCTCCAGGCCACACCTATATGTGTGACCGCACACATACAGTACACACACAAACAACACACAACTCTACCAGCATGCTGACCTCCAGCTCACGCCCACCGCCTCTGTTCGATCACATCTGCGCTGGCCTGCTGTCATTCAGCTCCGTCTGCTTCTCCTGAATTATCATCTGCTGGCTCTGCGTTTTTTTGACATTGCACGGAGCGATGTTCATTTTATTTATTTATTTAAATTTTATAATTTTTTTTTTTAATAAGACCTTGTTGGTATAAGGAAGGATGTCTTTTGTAGCCTTTGCGCACTCGTAGGTCTGCGCCCGACTCTTCGAGCTTCTTAATTAACCTTTGGCACTGTGAGGTGTGTAAAATTGTAAGCATGCCTTGAATCGAAAAAACAAACCTAAACGTCTGTGTGCGGGGTTCGCCTTTAGCCTCATCAGGAAGATTAAAGCTCAAGTTAATGAGTCAGTATATAAAGGAGAAAGACTCTCAACCACAGTGTCCTCCACGCCTGCATTCACCATTAGCCTCGTGTTGTTCGGCAGCCTTGATGACTCAATGTAGAGGGAAAATGTAACACGCTGGAGAAAAGAAGGTTATTATTGCGTACTTTGTACTGCTTAAAGACATTCGATTTGCCGGACACTTCTGGCGATGACGATGACACGCTGGTTAATATGATGGATGGATGGACCTGCTTTCTTATCTGACAAATGAATGCGAGTTTAAGTATATGAAAGACATTCTTCTCAGTGTACAGCCGATGCACAGACACTTATTTTAATCAATCACCGTGTCTGATCCGAGTGCACATTCTTTTTTTTTTTTTTTTTTCCCGAAGCGAATGCTTTCATGGCCATGGACCGATGCACTTTATAGCTCCTTTGCTTGTCTGGCTTGGTCTTCGTAACATACAATGCCGAGCACATCTTTCCTTTTTGCTGTTGGACTTTTTTTTCCTCCCCATCCTCTTTGAACCGTAAACACTTTTTATACAGGATCAGACCGTGAAGGACAAAGCGCTCCAGAGCATGGCATCCATGTCCTCGGCACAGATCGTCTCAGCCACGGCTATCCACAACAAGCTGGGCTTGCCAGGCATCCCTCGACCCGCCTTCCCAGGAGCGGCTGGGGTAAGAAAGCCCAATCCCATTACACACACACACAACACACCAACACACACATCCACATCTGATAAGTAACACCACTGTCGTAGTCTAGATAACAGGCCAGCATTGCACGTTAGTACACCTGGGTTTACAGGAAGTGGGCTAACACTCAGATCGTCCGAGTATCACAGGCCTGCAGAAAGTGTGTATGTGTGTGTGTGTGTGGATACGCTGTGCTTTGTTGTCTATTTATGTATCTAATTCTCCAGCTTTGGCAGGGCATGATATCTACGGGACAGCCAGGATCCTCACAAGAGTAAGTGTGTCTGCGTTTCCTTTTCTTTGTCCTAGTCTTTCCCTTTCATCTGCCTTCCATCTAGCTTCCAACTTTCACTTTAACTGCATCCACACTCTACCAGTAGGTTGCCAATATTTATGATTTTTGACCCCTTGCTATGCTGATAAAAGAGACTGCTTTCTGCATTCTCAGCCACAACAGCAGTCAGGCCAAATGTTAAGAAAGCACGCTTGTCTGAAACGATCTTTCACTAAACGGGACAGAACTAGAGCTGTGCAATTCAGTTGATTTCGCTAATCCGTCAAATCTTTTGTCAGTGAATTCGATATGTTAAACTTACACCCAATAAATAGTCTCAAATTTACCGATTTTTTGCAAAAAAAAAAATTCCAAACACCTCCCACAAAGTACTCTTGTTTTGCGAAAGGGAAAAATTGTCTTTGCTTTGTAAGAGACATGATATTTAAATAATCAACAGCTAATCAATGTTTGTTAAATAGTTTATTTTTAATACTTAAAAAACCTGATCGAAAATCAACAACACGTAAAAAAACTGAATCGTATCGACAGTCTTCCTTCGAATCACAGCTCTGGAAAGGAGACAGGCTGAGAAAGTTAGACACGAGACAGAATGTCTTAGTCTCTGATGGAGCAGCACAAAATCCTGCCGAGGCAAATTTGTCTATTGTACTATTTCTGGCTAAAAGTTGTTTATATAAGCTGTAGCTCGACTTGTGCACTAGGTGGCAGCACCGGGAGTAGATAGTAGCGTAGGACAAATCTTGTTTGGAAAAAGTATTTGCTCAGAACTTTGGAGGAAAGTGGAAATGCACAAACAAAGATCATGATTGTACTTTTTTTCCCTATATCCAATTAAAGCACTGAATGTGACATGCTTTTGAAGTTAAAGTAAATATAAGGCGGCAGTATAGTGGCGATGGCACAGACTTGTTATTTACTCTAATCGCCAATCTTTCCATATTAATAAGGTTATAATGAAATGCATGTATGGCAATTAAATACTAATAATAATGAGTTAAAAAGAATAATCCAGGGGGCCTGGAGCCTACGTCAGGGAACTCAGGGCACTGGAAGGGATGTGACTCCATCACAGGGTGCACACACACACACACTAACATTCACACACAGAGTCATCATACACTATCTGCAATTTGGAAACAACAATCCTCCTAGACCGCATGTCTTCCCATTGTGAGAGGAAACCATAGAACCCAGAGGAAACCCACCAAGCACAGGGAAACTTCACATGCAGTGAGCGCTAGATTCGAACCCCCAACTCTGGAAGTGTGAGGAGACCATTCAAGTGTGTGCAAACTATTAAGCATGCTGCCATAATAATCATAATCATAATAATAATAGAAGAAGAAATAAATAATAGAAACATATAATATGCAATGTAACATTTTATTCAGGCCAGTGTTATTTCAGGCCATGAAGTCAGTATCAGGATATCATGTCTCGTATCCTGGGCATAGTCCGTCGTCTCATGTCTAGTCCCAAGTGGTAACTTCTGAGCCTGTATAAAACAAGAAACCATGACCCTGGGCCTTCACTGGGTAAAAATAATAGAGGAGCAAGAGTAGCTACAATAATTCCATGGTCTGTTTATATTTTGTAGATTAGTATGCGTGTTATTTCCTTTTCCTTGATTCACGAAACCTTCAGAGATATGTGTCTTGAAGCTCCCTTCCATTCTGTTTCAGCATCAAGCCGTTTGCGCAGCAGGCGTACCCTATCCAGCCCACCGTCACAACAGCAATTTCAAGTACGTCATATTTTTTATTTGTCTTTGATTCAGGTGGGTCATAACGCGGGCGCCGTATCTTATTGCTAACCTCCACGTGTGTCCGAACAGGTTACGAGTCCACAGCAGCACCAGCACCCACAGTACCGGCGTGGCAGGGCCGCTCCATTGGAACTAGCAAGCTCAGGCTGGTCGAGTTCTCGGCTTTTCTGGAGCAGCAGAGGGAGCCGGACTCGGTGAGTGTTAAGACCGAAGCACGGGTTGTTCTGAAGTGCTTCCGATGATGCTTCAACATCTGGAGCACTTAAAAACAATGGACTTTTCAAGAGTGGTTTAGAGATACTGGGCATACAATAAGATTTCATTTAGTCACCTTTAGATTTAATTAAGGTATACAGTTTGTTGGCCAGTTCCTGTGTGAAAATGATTCCTCACTCTCCCAGAAGCACTTTTTCACAATTTGCGATCGGGAATACGCCTGTGCCATCAGGAAAGAAAATCTCTATTCATGTTATAACCTGGTCATTCAGTACATTCAGGTCGTCAGCTGACTTCATTTTATTGCCACATAACGTTGCCGAGCCTCGACCTGACCAACTGAAGCAACCCCAGATCACAACACTGCCTCCAGAGACTTGTACAAGTAGCCACTATGCATGATGGATGCATCGCTCCATGGATTTTCCTTCTCACCCTGTTTCGCCCATCACTCTGGAATAGAGTCTGCACTCATCAGACCACATGACCTTTTGCCGTTGCTCCAAAATCCAATTTTAATGGTCTCTAGCAAATTCAAACCTTTTTTTCTGATTAGTCTCATTAACAGAGTTACATCAAATAGCTCTGGTTTTTATTGTTGATTTTTGAAACCATGCAACTTAAGTGTTTAACTGATCTCCATTCATGTTTTTTTGACGATCCAGCACCATCTGCTTAGTTGTTTTCTTTGCTTGATGCATCAGATCTTTTTGGCCAGGCAGTGTTTAAAGTGTTGATAGTTTATAGTGTTTATAGAGACACATAGAGGCAATTTAATGGTTATTGATCATACATCATACATATCGATCATACAGCATATCCCTCCTGGGATTGGCTCCAGGATCTGGAGCCTATCCCAGGATTTTTAGGGCACGAGGTAGATTTCACCCTGCCAATCCATTGCAGGACATACACATACACACACTCATTCACACACTACGGGCAATTTGTGAACGCCAATTAGCCTAATCTGCATGTCTTTGGACTGTGGGAGGAAACCGGAGTACCTGGAGGAAACCCACCAAGCACTGGGAGAACATGCAAACTCCATGCACACAGAGACGAGAATCGAGCCTGGCCGGGAATCGAACCCGGACTATCTAAAGACTAAAGATTTTTATTATGACAACAATGTTACGGATGTTGAATATGTTTTATTGCTGTCCTGAACAGTCTGAAGATTCAGGGTGTGTGTGTTTCAGCGAGAAGGCAAGGGACAAGGCCAAACGCGTTTCAAGTCTCTCAGAATGCCGACCCTGAGATAGAGCAAAGCCAGGGGTAATTTTTTTCGTGACGGCGTCGATCCGTCTCAGTTAGTCTGCTTCTCCAGACGCTTTCGTTCCACTATCGATAACGGATGACACGGCTCATTTGTCAGACCATTAGCTTTTACGAGTTCATATGAAGGCTTTAGGAGCATGTGTGTCGCAAATGTAAAGCGCCACGGTAGTGCCGGAGGTTTCCCGCGTTTAAGAAGCATCACGTTTTCCGGGTCTCTGAGTCTCTGTCTGCTTTCCTTTACAGTACAACAAGCACCTATTTGTACACATCGGACAGACAAATCACTCCTACAGCGATGCCCTGCTGGAGTCGGTGGACATCCGTCAAATTTATGACAAATTCCCAGAGAAGAAAGGAGGGCTGAAAGAGCTTTTTGGCAAAGGACCACAGAATTCCTTCTTCCTCATAAAGTTCTGGGTAAGTGGTCTGGAGCTCACACAGCATTTTATCTCCCTTATGTAGGTTAGGCCATTTGTTTTTGTTGTAATTTTTATGATTAAGCACTAAATTAAGAGTCAGCAATAAACGTACGAGCCAGTGTAAATCAGTTTTGCGATTTATATAACAAATATAAATGAGTGATTGAAGGAAAAACACATGCTTATGAACACAGCTGTACCAAAACCGTCTCTCTCAGATGGTGTCTTAATAACGGAGGTAGAGATAATATCTCTCATACAGTAAGTGTTCAGCTGGGATGATATTTGACGGCTATGAAGGACAAAGCATGTGATTTACATTCCTTGCATCCTCTTCAAGCCTCTTCAAGAGACCACGCCCGTGACAGGATCACCGTGATTGGTCAGAGGAATGCTCTATTGATCCGCAGTGACGCTGCATATATACAGCATATGAAATCCACTTTCATATCCAGCGCCCGAGTGTGCAGTCTATTATTCACTCTTTGTACATTCGCACACTGTTCCGTGCCCTCGCTGCATTTTTGAGCCCGTGCCCAGAACTGCTTGAATACAACAGCGCACTTCAGTCTGAGTCTGCATATGCTCCGGACCATTTGGCTGCTATATTTGGCGTGGCGTAAGCAGGAGAAGTGCCAGATCAAAGCCTTCGCTAATTCCGTGTAATATTTCTAAACAATCAGGAGGGGCTCGGCTCGCAGCTTTAATAGCTGTTTAAACATCGCGCATGTTTTACCCAAAACCAAATGCTAACTAGTGGCAATCGTTAAAGTGGGCAGCGTCGTCGGCGAACGCGAGCCCGCTCGAATTCCGTTTGAAGTGACGAGCCGATCTGAATTTCAAACGAAACCTAGAATCTGCACAATAATGCCTCTCTGGGGTATTATGTGAAAATCTAATGGGGCTGCTTTAATGAAGGAAGAGCATGCTGCAAAGAAATATTTGTGGGTTTTCTTTTTTTTTTTTGTCCCTCTTATTAATTTCTATAATGACCATCATGTCTTAATGAAAGAAAACAGGCCAATGAAAGCTTTTTTTTTCCTTCACAAGGATAAAATAGCTTTTAAGTAACGTTCCATTTAATATATTTCTTTATCATCTGCTTTTGAAAGGCTACACTGATAAGGTGCTATTTAACTGGTGTCTAAAGGACTGGACTGCCAGCTCAGTGCCGTGCTGAACATGAATAGTGTATTATAAGACAAAGTACCGATGTAAAGGATACAGATTTCACAGCGATGTTTCATTATTTCACTCCGTAATGCATTTAAACAGATGATGTGTCAGCCTGCATTACACAGGATGTCCACTAGATGGCAGATGTATACCATATTTTACATTAGTCTATTATGTATGTATCGATTAATGTGTAAGACTGTAATTCTAGTAGTTCTACAGGCTCACTGAAACGCTTTTGGTTCTTTTCAGGCTGACTTGAACTGCAACGTTCAGGAGGAAACCGGGGCCTTTTATGGTGTCACCAGCCAGTACGAGAGCCCGGAGAACATGACCATCACCTGCTCCACTAAAGTCTGCTCATTTGGAAAGCAGGTGGTGGAGAAAGTTGAGGTACGGTTTTATGGTACAATATATGTGTCTTAGTGCTAATCAGGATGAGAGTTATGGTGGGATTAGATAAAAATTGTTAAAAACTTGAACAAATGACCTTATAAGAAATACTAACTTGTCTAATTATTTTGCGTTTCGTCCAGACGGAATACGCTCGTTTCGAAAACGGCCGCTTCGTGTACCGGATAAGCCGCTCTCCCATGTGCGAATACATGATCAACTTCATCCACAAGCTCAAGCACCTTCCCGAGAAGTACATGATGAACAGCGTGCTGGAGAACTTCACTATCCTATTGGTGAGTCACTGGATCGTTTGTTTTGACTGGATCATTCGCTGCCCACCTCAGCCCATAGAGGGGGGTGTTGAGTCTTCCGTAATCCGTAATCTCCTGGATGGGGACAGGTCAGCATTCCTGCCATTATTTTCAGCAATTGTGCATGGGTTCAAAATATTTTTACATTATTTAAATTAAAATAATAATAATAATCCAAAAAAAACCCTGGAAGACTTTCTTTCGGTTGCTCCCATCAAGGTGTCGCTACAGCAGACACTCCAATGCGCACACAACTTGGCACAGGTTTTACGCCAGATGCCCTTCCTGACATAACCCTCTCATTTTTCTAACCAGGCTTGGAACCAGAACTGTATGCAGTGGCTGGGTAGTTTAGGATGTGGCAACCCACCGACGGCAGGACTCGAACCCAGATCAAATCAATAACCTAGATCATTAATCGACTGAGCCACTAATGTTTTTATTTTATTTTATATAAATAATTCCATTAGTTAAATACTTTAAAGGTCCTACATTTTGCTGTTTCTTTAAGAACTTGGTACGGGTCTCAGGTCATTTTTTTATACCTTATACCTTTATACCTTTACTCCTCCTCTTTATGCACTGTTGGAGTTATTACTGTGCCACACCCCCCAAAAAAAAGAACAGATGTGCTGAGTGACTATAGCTGAAGGAGGAGCTCATCTTATATGAGGTCACAAAAGGGGAACAAAGCAGGAAATGCTTTTTTTCTCACGTTGTACATACATACTGTATCAGAGACTCATTGTTTAAAAATGACAAAAAGTGAAATTGGTGTAATAGGTCCTTTGCAACAATACGGTCCTCTGGTGTTTAAATAGCAATAGATACATAATTAATAGAATGCAGATTCCCACAATGTGAATCAGACATTCTCGCGGCTCACACTGGATTCTTCTTCACTTTGTCCATAGAACAACAACTATGTCAAACTTTGACAACATCTATGTCAAAATCTTAAAGGCGTCATAGTGAAACCACTGTTTTTCAATTATGTATAATTATATATGATATAAGGGCATTGGTGTCCTGTTGTGTAGTATTTTGTTGTACTAGCGTTTGTGTTTGAGAAAAAAAGTGAGTTCTCTCCGATAAGGCATCACGTGACCTTCACTTTTTTTCCTTCCGCCTAGTCCTCCATTCTTTTCTCGTTGATTCAGTTGAAGAATAGCTTCATTTAAGTGTCAGCTCCTCAGAATCTCTCCGTCTCTCCCCACAGGTGGTCACAAACAGAGACACACAGGAGACCCTGCTGTGCATGGCGTGTGTGTTTGAGGTGTCGAACAGCGAGCACGGGGCTCAGCATCACATCTACAGACTGGTGAAAGAATGAAGCTCATGCCAGCCAGCGGATCTGTCCTATAGACTCTCAACCTCAATTTAAAAAACAAACACAAAAAAAAAAAAAGTGGCAGTGCCTCTAGTTCAACCCTCACCCGCAGCGATTCGAGCTCTCATCCGGGTGATGCTTATTGTTATTATTATTTTTTTTTTCCAGCCTTTTTATTAATGTATATGTGTTCGATGTTTTGACTGCAGCTGTGAGTCACGGTACAGTTGTATTATGTTTTGATACAGGAAAGAATCATTTTAAAGGAATCGACTTTTCTCCATAGGTTGTATGTATATATAAAGCGGCAGTATCGTTAGACCTCGAGGTCGGCTCGAATTAGATTAAATCTGGCCGAGAAAGACGATGTTTTAGGATCTAACCCTATTCTAATTAATGTACACCTTAAAAACAGATTTAGCCTTTAGGTTCATATAAAACAATACCGTTTATGAATGTGTACGTGTCTGTGTATAACTGTACATACCCACATACCCATAGTCTTTCCAAAGATTAAAAAAAAAAAAAAAAAAAAAGTATTTCGGCTTCAAAAATTTGGTTAATTAGAGAGGAATAACTGTAAAGTCCATCTAAATAATAATTATAATTATAATAATACAGTTACTGGATTTTTTTGGCATCTGTAGCATTCAGGGAATTTAAATGTCCAGCCCTTGAAAACTCTCCTGCGTCTCAGCTGCAATAAAAATATAACCTGTCCTCTATCTAATATACTGCAAATAATTCCTGCTCAAAGGATGCTTTCACACCTAGGACTCCATTTGTCAAACCCAAATCAGTGTGAATTGAATAATTCCATTATGTTTTCTTTTCAGTGTCACGTTGCGCATGTTTAAACAAACCAAACGAAGGGCTGATTTCTATTTCCGAAATACATATTTTATTAATTGGTCAGAAATATATGTGCAGAAAGAAAAATGAGAAAAATAAGACGAGTAGAAATGTGTAGAAATCACAAAAAACGGTTAGTCATGTCTGTGAAGGAGACCCAGATGTTTTTTTTTTTTTTTAATGTTTTTTTTATTGCTCCCACGACTTTGTCTACAGAAAAAATATCATCTTTTAAAGCAGACCTGAGCTACTTGGTCAGAGTTTGGAAACATACAAAAATCTGATTAGCCACTGATCAGATCTTTTAATATTATCAATAATAACTAGAATAATAGTCTAATCGGAATAAAACTGCATCACGTAAATATGTCAGTTGGAACAGTCTGACACTATCTGGCCCGATCGAAATGAGAGGGGGGGTGTAAACTTTCAATAATCAGATTATTAGGTTCATTTTTAGCCATGAAAACACTTAATCCGAGTGTTTCTCTCTTGTAGGAATGAATATCTTTTCTGTGCACATTTGCCCCATGATGGGGTAACATTAGGTGAGATGACAAGATTCTTGATCGGTACACTCTGCTAGAACTCTGTCCGAAGTTGGCATCGATTGGCTTGATCGCATTTCATACGCAGACGAGACTGAATTCTTTTAACCAATCATAACGCAGAAGGCAGGATTTATCGTAAAATATAGGAAGCCTGACCTGACTAAAAAAAATCTCCCTCTACTGTTAAATTCTCAGCAGATAAAACACTTCCAATTGAGCAGAACCGCTTAATAAAAACATTCAAATTTGTATTTTGAATAAATGCTTTGAGCGCATAAGCACGCCTTTTCTGATCAGCGGCCATGTAAACAGTTAAATCGGAGCAAAAGATATTTATATAGAAATATTGTCCATGTAAAGGTAGCTGAGGTGATATAAATCTTTATGAATGTGGGAGGTTTTAGTGGACAGATGTGCTCATAATAAAGACAGATACGTGTCATGAATGTAAATAGTTAAGATGGACACATCTGATCTGGTCGGGAAAAAAAATCTGAATTGTGCAATGTGAACACAACCAAGATAAACAAACATAAAATACCAGTTTAAAACAATGTATGTCATCAAGAGTTTTTTTTTTTATTAAGAGTCGAATCATATTTTCACGCCAATCAAATCTGACTAAACCTGCCTAAAACCGCACCGAGGACGAAAAAACTTTCGATTCAAATGGACTGTATGTGTGAAAGCAACATAAAAAATAAAAACAGAAAGCACTACACCAGAGGCAAGCTGATTGTCAAAATGTCCTGAGCACTTGGATTCTTCTGGGACATGCCTTATCAAGCGAACCTATGTTTTCAGTTTATTCGATGAGACACAATCATATTATCTACAGACATCAGGGAAGATTCTATCATCCTTTTAATCACTTACCTGTCCCCGTTTGTCACCAGTCCTCTTAAGTTCCTGTTCCAGTGTCCTCTGCTGCCTTGAACCCCAACACCAAGCCTCTGTGGCCTCCTAAAACTGCGAGCCTTAACCATGGCTGTGAGAGATTTGTTTTTTTGCTTTCGAAAAAACAAACAAACAAAAAAAAGATGCCACTAAAACTGTGAGCTCTTTCCTAAGCTGGAAGACTTTTCACGTCCTCGTCCCACGTCGTTCCATGGAAGTGTACAGTCACAGAGCTGCCAAAGCGTATCAAAGCACAGTGCCTTAACGGATGCCTATGTTCACGTGAGCTGAGAAAACTGAGCTGAGATCATCGTTTCGTGGTCTGACGAGAAAAAGACTAGCGTGGCTAGCGTGCACATCAGCTCAAGCTACCACTACATCCTAGAAATCTAGTAAAACACTACCGAACTAGCCATGCCTTTCTTATCAGTAAAGACCAAAAAGATTTTTAAGAATCCCTGGAGGCACGATGAATCTCCTCCTCGTTTCCTGCACTGTAGCATACAAGTGCCTTTGGTTCACGTTTGTTTTTTGTTGTTTTTTTCCAGCTTAGAAAAGACAAATCGTATTTTGCATGCCTATGATCAGAACCAAATAAGTGGATGTAAAGTCAAATATTCACCACAATGCCTTTGCTAAAAGTTTATAGTAAACGACAAGGGACGGTGGTTAAATAATAAAAATATAACGTTATCGTTAACTTTTAATCAGAGATTATTCATTATTATTATTTGTTCTGTTGTAAAATATGTTCAATTTGTGTTCAATCAGAACTTGATAAAGACTGCTTGTTACTGTAAATTGGAAGCCCTTTGTGATATTTTTTCATTTTATTTTCCTTTTTTTTTTATGAGAACACTGACATTTTCTTTAGGAGAATATATGAACACTACATAAAGTGGATTTTAAAAGTCCATTATATTGGATGAAATCTACAAATCTTCAGCACAGTTTAACACTATACGCCTGTTTTTGTTTCGTTTCTAAACTGCTGTCATACGGTTTTAATAGTTTAATTGATCTCTGTGTTGTACTGTTTAATGTAAACTGTGGACTTTATTATGCGTAACAGGAAAAAAAAGCAAATTATTTCGGTTTTGTTTCCCCCATTTATTCCTCTGTTCTGGTTCACATTGTGCGAGTTGCGTATGGAGATTTTTATTTTTTTCATGTATTACTGTTCCATGTGTACTTTTTCTTATTTTTATTTTTAATTTTTTGTGATGACATCAGTATATTTGGGAGCCCCGTGTGGCCGTGATGCTGTTACTGCTGCGCTGCTGGCACCACGAACCTTCTCTTCCAGCAGATCCTGAAGATGATCGCAGCCTCCCTGCCTTTACTTCATCTGGGAGCTGAGTACACAACCATCGTACGCTGAACGTTAGAAGGACATTAATTGTCGATAGTGATGGACACTGAGCAGTCGCTTTCCAGAGGAATGATGACCGCACGTCAGCAGTCTAGCTCTTTTGTTTCTTGGTTTGTATTTTTGTCTATGTGTAGGTACTGGTACCTCCTTTGTTCGTTACCATTTAAAAAGTTGGCTTTAAAGTGAACTATTCTCTAGTTCAAAATAGTATCATTTAAAAAAAAAAAGAAAGAAAACTATTGGGTTTGTGTGCAGAGATTTTTTTTTTTGTAAAAAGGTGCTTTGTATAAAATTATATATTCTGGCTTTTCTTGGTACAAAAGCGTGAGATCTTTTAATATCATGAATGATAGTGAAGTGCTGGAGCAAAGGTGAGAGAGAGAGGAGACGGGAAAACCTGCTATGTGTATGTGTTCCTTACTGCATATGATCTTGTCTTTGCTCTGTAACATTTTTGATGCCTTCTTGATAAAGTGGTAGATATTTTGTAGCTTTCTAGATACTTTGTATGTATACCATATTGAATAAAATAAATAAGGAAGAAACAGCTGTGCATCCTTGAATTTAAGCAGCAGTGTGATGGGGAGAGAGTTCCCTCACCTGGAAAAGTTTAATGTTATGCTTTTATGGAATAAATATTATTTTCATAAATATGAAATATAGGTGCAATTCTTGGACAAATGTTCATGCACATATGACCATTCTGTTATAATCATTCTTCTGGAAAAGCTTTACGCTGGATTTTTGGTCCGGCATGCAGTCGGTATTCCAGTTTGTCCTACACGAAGGTATTCAATACAGATAATGTCAGGGATCTTGAGTTCTACATCAGGGGTGTTTGAATCCAGTGCTCAAGGGCCAACACTTAAACACTAAACACACCCACTGAACCTGGCAATTAACAGATCAGTTGAATCAGCTGTGTTTAAGCGGAAAATTTCCCAAACTGTTTCCCCAGCTGGAAACTGGCCCTTCAGGCCTGGATTTGAACAGGCCTGTTCTTGTGGAGCTCACTTTGTCTACATTGTAATCCTCTGGTATACAATGACATTTTATATAACTGCGTCCTAGCATTGACACTGGACTTTTGATCATAATGTACATGTAATGCCAGTACAGCCTTAAGGCATTTAACCCTCAGATGCTCAGTTGTATGAATGAGAAATGCATGTCACTCTGGATAAGTGCATCTTCAAAATGTGATGAATCTACAGGTAAGGCCTATGTGCAGTGGAAGCATATGGATCTAAGAGACTCTCACAATAGTAAAATTGTGATGGTTAGATTACTGGGTCAGAGCCTAAACTCTGATCCCTAAACTGAAATGTTTTTCCGAGAATGAGCATGTGAGGAGAGTAAAGAACTGCACCATGGAACAATAAAAGGGGAGAAAGTCTGATGAATTATGTTTTTATTTTCATCATATAGATAGTTTGGTCTGATCCAAGGAGGTTGCACATCACATCTTATATATATATATTATATATATATATATATATAAACTGTAATGTATAAAGTAATACCGATTGCAGACACGAGGGGGCGAGCTTGATCAACTATTCTCTATGATAGAATTTCTCTCACCTCTAAACTATATAAAGTACAGATCAAATAATATGTTATGTGAGATCAGTCTAAAAGAACACCAGGATTAATTTATTTATTAGTTGATTCTGGTGAACAGACGTGTCCCATTCACCAGAAACTCAAAACTGATGGAGTTTTTAATCTTGGTTGCTGTGCTCTATTTCAATCTTTAATGGAAAACTGATATCAAGGAAAATGCTCTTTTGCATGCCTTTATTCTATTACAAAAGATTTTTTTTAATGCTTACACATGACTGATTACAGACTGTATGTCGATTGATTTTACAATGTGTAGTCGAATAACAAACATGCCCAGATTATATGGATGGAAAAAGATACAGCTTTCTGTGCCACTGCTCATGTTAGTGCCAGTGCTGTTTAACTTATTTATTTATTTATTCATGTCAGTAAAGGTGTAATTTGTGTTCTCGGCCTCTGAGAACATTTACACACTAATGAAAACTGTAATGATGGCATTAATCAGGACGGTCAAGTAAAATAGCTTTAATATTTTGGAAAATCTTTTTTTTATGCAAAGCTGCAGCTGAAGGCTAAAACACACACACATACACACACACACACACACACATACACACACAGCTAATGATGGACTAGGATTCCCAAGAAAAAAAACAAGTAAGGAATAAAATGTGATTGGGTTGTGCTCTTAAAAGAAAATAATCAATTATGTGCTCGTGTCATGTGACCCAATGTGAAGCAAAGTTTATTTACCCATTACAGCATGTCACAGAGTATATTGTTCAACTTGCACTACAGCAATTTTCCAACAATTACAATGTTTTGTTTATAATTTTTTTTTGTCCATTTATAATTAATCGTTTAGTCAGTCATCTTCTACACCACTAATGCTATGTACAGGGTCGCTGGGGCCCCAGAGCCTAACCCAGGGGACTTGGGGCACGAGGTGGGGTACATCGCAGGGCACACACACATACACACTCACACACACTGCAGGCAATTGGGGAACGCCAATTAGCCTAATCTGCAGGTCCATGTGCACAGACTCAAAGGTGGGATTCGAACCCTCAACAGTGGAGGTGTGAAGTCACAGATCTAAGCGCAGTGCCACCCATTCGGAATTAAATATAGTTTATTTCATTTGATGCTTCTGCATACTAATGTTACCAGTGTGTGTGCTGTAACAGGCTTAATCCATCATTCCAGGCATGATTGCATTTTTTTTCTAGCAAGAATGAAGATATTGTGGAAACATTTATCTTCTTCTTATTATTATTATTATAATTAGTAGTAGTAGTAGTAGTATATTAGTATATTAATATTATTATTAATACAAGAATATAATTAAAAATATATAAATATAAGTAAAAAAAAATCATAGCAAGGTAGTAGTGGAAGTAGTAATAATAATATTAATGTAGACTATAATAATAATAATAATAATAATGCTCTGTTATGATTTTGATGTCCCTCACTCTGACATTTTGTTCACATAAATAAAACTTTCGTTATTGGAGTTGCATATTTGAAGTGAAGTGATTTGCACCTTGTCATTATAAATATTTTTTTTATGCTGTAAACAATTTTTTTTGAGCAAGTGGCGCGCTAGTTCCCCCCCAAATGGGCGGAGCTTACTCCTTCTTTGATGTCAAGTCATCAAAACAGAGACGCACAACAGCGTGAGTGAGCTCGTGAACAGGAGACGCGGTGTGAGGTGTGCGCGCGCTCAGTCCGCGGCAAACACATGGACGCTCGTGGGACTTTATGGTGATTTTTTTTTTTACTTTTTTGGGACAAAAGAAAAAAGTATTTTGCAAGAGACTCTTTTGACCGGATTTATGCCCCGTGTGTGTGGTTTCTTACCGGCACCCGTTACCGAGCGCACGAAACTTTTGATGAGCTCGAGTGTCAGAGATGGAGGATGAAGAGAGCAGAATTTCCGTGTGGATTTGCCGGGAGGAGAAGCTCGTGTCGGGTTTATCTAAGCGCACCACGTGTGCCGACGTTATTAAAGTCCTGCTGGAGGAGCAAAGCTTGGAGGGGCGCGCGTCCGCGTCAGCGCGCGCTTACTGCATTGTGGAGAAGTGGCGCGGATTCGAGCGCGTTTTGCCGAACAAGACGAAAATCCTGCGCTTGTGGAACGCCTGGGGCGAAGAGCAGGAGAACGTGTGTTTTGTCCTCGTCAAGCAGGACGCGTCGTTAGCCAGCAGCGCGCCACGGAGCGCCGAGGCGCGTCTCGTGCCCAGCCGGCAGAACTTATGCGTGCGCGAGGGCAACGTGCGCCAGGCCACCATGGGCCTGTCGCCCGAGAAGCAACGGCGCGTGGTCCGAAAGGCGTTCAGGAAGTTGGAGCGAATCAATAAGAAGCGTGCCAAGGCGCAGTGCAAGGACGCGGAGAGAATGGAGACCCTGGTGCATCTGGTGGTCTCTCAGGATCACACCATCCGGCAGCAGGTGGAGCGCATCCAGGAGCTGGACCGCGAGATCGAGCTCTACGAGGCCAAGGTGCACTTGGACCGAGTAAGAACGCATGGTGCCAACTATGTCCAGGAGACCTACATGGTGGAGGGAGCGCCATACAAGCATCCGTGCCCCGTCGATGGAGAACAGACTGTTGCCCAGTTGGAGGAGTACGCCCGAAAGTGTGAGGAGGTCATCAGGCTACAGGAGGATCTAACCGAACGTCAGGTACTTCTGGACAGCATCACCAGAGATATCCAGGAGGAGCTAAACCAGAGGTGGATGAAGCGGAGACAGGACGAACTGGCTAACAAGGACTGTGAAAATAACATCGCTCTCAGGGAAATAAATGAATGTGACATGCCTCCAAAGGACGATCCACTCTTGGAGGAGGAGCGGATTAGGACTCAACTCGACGCGAGTTTGTACATCGGCCTGAGGCTCAACACAGATTTAGAGGCAGTTAGGAATGACTTGGACTTGACTCAGGACATCTGGAGGGCAAGAGACAAAGAGCTGAGGGATTTGCTCGAAAAAGTGGACTCGCTCGATTTAGAGGAAGACGAGGAGGGGGACGGGTGTGATGTGCTGAAGGACACTGATGGACTTGATGAAGACGCAGAGAGTAGACATGGTGCATGGGTCGAGCAGGCCAGAGGACTTGCTGCTAAAGCATGTAGCACCAATGATGATGATTCAGACACAGGACTCAGCTCCATGCACAGCCAGGACTCAGACATTGCCCCTGTTTTCGAGTCTCTGGTATAGCAACACACACAGGGACAGGAAAATTCCCCGGAGTTGAATTAAGACATGAAGACTGTTTGTATTTATATCCATCTGGACTGAAATAAACACTGTAAGATTCAATTAATCACAGGAGATTTAGCTGTAATGTGGATAATCACCACCTGGACCCTTTGACCATTGTTCATGCAATATAAAAACACTAATTATAAAATCTCTGACAAAGATGCACTTAGTCAGTAGTGTTAGACTGCACAGATCATAGATCTTTTTTTTATTTTTTATTCATGTACCACATTTTACTGTTGACATCAGTGTTAATTTGTACCGAGGTTTGAGGGTGATTGTTAAGATTACACTACAGACACTTCTTTTCAAAGACTGTTGCAGTTTCTAATTAATTGATTAATTATTGAATCTTAATATAGTTGTAAAGACAAAACTGATTCTGGTAGAATGTTTATCAAGCCTGTATATAAGTCAAATAAATCCTATAATTCCAGATATAGTTAATTTGTAATTTTTAAAAAAAATTGAGTAATGTTAACCACTGAATTAGCTCTGTGACCTCAATTTCGGCATTTTGTTTTTAACTTTTCCATATAATCTTGTTGTCCAATTTAACATTGAAATTATGAAATTCTAATTGTCTATTGTCATCGACATTTGTAAGACTGAATCTGCATTGGTGTTTGGTTCTCAGCTGAACTCATTTCAGCTGAGAAGTGAAAACATTTAATTGTAATTAGATTTTTGTAGCATTTTTAACAATAGACTTTGGCACAAAGCAGCTTTCCTGAGATAAATATTCATTGTATAAATTAAAAATTCAACAAAAATATATAGATCTATAGCATTGTTGATTTACACTTAATGAGCATGCTGGAAGTGTCGGTGTTAAGGGAAAAACTCCCTGAGATGACATGAGGAAGAAACACGAGGAAGGATATATGTTCAAAAATGCAATTGCCTAACAAGGAAATGCATTTAAGTTTACACGAAGTGCACTTTTTTGAGGTTACCAATTATTGTCTGAGGGAGACTTGGGTACAAAACTGTTTATCATAAACACTAGAGCTTGATCTGCCAAGCGTTTTAATTAACCATCGCTCAATTCCTGTTTGGTATAAAATGCACATATTATTCAGCTAACTTTTAACATACCAATGATAAACAGTCTGTCATCTTTATCATGAACACCTGTATATAGTCATTTGTCTAATCAACCAATGACGATGTATTAAAATCTTGTAGACAGAGACCAATGACAAACAAATGGGATATCAGTAATTCTGATCATAGTATAGTTCATGGTGTCAAATAGGTAGTTTGGGTATTTCAGAATCTCCTGGAAACAGTACCTAATCAGTACCTTTACACTGAAACATGTGGAGAAATCATCTATTGTGAGTCAATGCTATGGGAGAATGGTCAGATTAGTTCAAGCTGACAGGAGAGCTAACTCAAATAATCACTCTTGGCAACCATGGTGAGTGGAAAAGCATCTCATAAAACATAACACACAGAGCCTTGAGGCAAATATGGTAGAAGAGCATATCGCATTCCAATTCTGTCAGCCAAAACAGGGATCTGAGTCTACAATGGGCAGAGGGTTACCAAAACTGGATAGCTGAAGACCTAGTGGTATGCCTGTTTCTGTTAGGTATGAGAATTCCAGCCGATTAGTAGTTTTTGAACTATTATATAATTGCATAAATATGGTTTATATGCAGGTGTACCTAATAAAGTGGCCAGTCAGCAATAAAAAAAATAATATGACCAGAAAGGTAGGTGTTTATGGATCTGGATTAAACTTCATTTTTATTATGGCTCTATATTCATCCAACAGTACCTTATTTAGTCATATTTTTTAAATACGTGCCAAACATGGTGGAAGAACTGGGATAGTAAGTTTGGCAATTAGGCTTCTGGAACATTAATGAATAAGAATACTTATCACATTAATATTTAATGCTCCTCTCCCAAAAAAAGATGGCATGTTCCCAAAAGCTTTAATTTGTTCAGAAGTTACAGGAGAAGGGAGTGTGAAATACGTTAAGGTCCTTACTGTAGTGTTGATTATAGATCTGAGCCATAAGACTAATCTCTTAATTTACCAGTCAATCAACATCCTCACCTACAGTCATGAGAATGAAGTCATGACACTGGAATGATTTCTTTTCTCCTTTTTGCCTCGGCTCACTTTTCAAGGAGCTCAGAGAAGAGCTACTGTTTATGTTATCTGAGAGCCAGGATACCCCATACCTGCCTCCTGCAGGTCTACTGGGAACGACACGTTGGGAGACAGATCTTGGTTCTTTGCAGAAATAGCTGAGAGGTATTGAGCTGGCAGTGTCTGGGAATCCTACTGGAAGAAGATGCATGCTATGTTACCTCCCAAAATAAAGTGTTTTTAAAGGATGAGATGAGAGAAGAGGTAATGCTAAGCCATTTTTCAAGCAGATGGGCAAGAAAAGTGGGTGTAATTGTATCTGTCAGTGGATAACAGGATAAGGCTGGGAGAGAAAGCCAGCTCAGGTTGCATTGCTTTCATTCCTTTAAGCACACACAAGTTTGACATTACGGAAAGTCATTTAAACATTTATAGATTGAAAAAATCAATTAAGATAAAAAAATAAATAAATAAAAACAATTTGGGTAAAATTTAAAAGGTACATACATTCAACTTTTAGGTTGACTTTAAGGACATACATACTATCATATAATAGACTTAACCATGCTAGACCCAATGCACATTCTTAGAAGTAAAGCTAACAAATTATACTCTTGTCTCTTGACTCTTGTCGCTGTGGTACTTTTGTACCTTTTAATATGTATATTTTACCCGGAAACCTGACTTTAAAGTGCTTGTAAGACAATTTAAGGTACATAATTGGATATTAAGGACAACAAAGATTCCTTTAGTTTGAAGCTACTGTAATTAAAAGGTACATCATAGAGATTCCCATGTAGAAATACATGCTAGTGGGAGAAAAGACAGCCTGTGATGAGACCAGCTGAGCATCATCTTTGGTTCTGTGAGTTAATGCCTTTGTTTCTGAGAATGTAGAGTATGGTGCTGCTGCCATGAGTATATGTGCATTGCATCTAAGTAACGCATAGGTATACTTCATGTTTTCTCCCAGGTAAATTAGACAAATTAAATGTAACTAGAGGAAAAATACAATTTGATACTTTTGTTTGTGTTTCCCCTAAAACGCTCTCCATTCTGTAGAATTGAACAAACCCAGTGACATCACCCTCAGGGTTTATGAAGAACCCATTTTGAAACTCAAATATGGGGGCTCTGGACGTTTCCATCCTGGCATGAGCTGACTATGCCTAAAGTGATGCAGACAGCTAGCAGTTTGCCACTCAAATTAGTCACGCCCATAATTATGCATACATTTATTGCTTAACATAATTTTAACTGATGAGTTATATAAACCCAAGACCACCCTGAATACGGGATAAAGCGATATAGAAGATGAGTGAGTGAGAGTTATATAAAAAATTCACCCCTGTAAAGTTGGCTTGAATGGGAAATCTAACTATGGACATCATAAACGTTTATTTCTGTAGCAAAGTTTTCACATGGCGTCTCTTTTGGATTGACTTGCTTTTGGAGCCAGTGGGCATTCAAGGAACTGCATGTTTTGGCATGGTACTAGCAGTTGAATGCTCAAATTACATGACAAACTACAGGTCCTTCTCAAAAAATTTGCATATTGTGATAAAGTTCATTATTTTCTGTAATGTACTGATAAACATTAGACTTTCATATATTTTAGATACATTACACACAACTGAAGTAGTTCAAGCCTTTTATTGTTTTAATATTGATGATTGTGGTATCTCAAAAAATTAGCATATCATGAAAAGGTTCTCTAAACGAGCTATTAACCTAATTATCTGAATCAACTAATTAACTCTAAACACCTGCAAAAGATTCCTGAGGTTTTTAAAAACTCCCAGCCTGGTTCATTACTCAAAACCGCAATCATGGGTAAGACTGCTTACCTGACTGCTGTCCAGAAGGCCATCATTGACACCCTCAAGACACAAAAAGACATTTCTGAAGGAATAGGCTGTTCCCAGAGTGCTGTATCAAGGCACCTCAGTGGGAAGTCTGTGGGAAGGAAAACGTGTGGCAGAAAACGCTGCACAACGAGAAGAGGTGACCGGGCCCACATATATGAATCTAAAATATATGAAAGTCTGAGGTTTATCAGTACATTACAGAAAATAATGAACTTTATCACAATATGCAAATTTTTTGTGAAGGACCCTGTATATGTTCTAAAGAAGCTGTCATCAATTCTACATGGAAAATTGCTCAGCCCAGTTAAAAAAGGAAACTTAAGTGCATTGTATGTATATTCTCAGAAGTAAAGGTACCTAATTCTACTTCACCTTATCATCGTCACTGGTTGTACTTGTACTATGCATCATTTCCCTGAAATGGTAAAGTAGTTGCGTCCATCTTAAAATCTTGTACCTTTTTTACAGGTTAAAGATACTAATGGAATAATAGATGTACTCTTGATGATACCCAACCCTGTCAGTATAAACAAAATCCAAAACAAATCTTGTGCAATGCCTTTCTTTGACTGTGTAATTCCTATCATAATAGGTTTGATCAAGCTGGCATCAAACAACAAAAAGCAAACATGTTCATAGCCTTGTTATTATTCTTGTGGTGCGATTTACCACATAATTGACACAGTAGGAGGAGATCAGGTGATCATTGTGGTTTGTCAAGTCTGTGTTTTTATTATATTTTCATTGACTTGTCACACGAGACACTAATTTACTTTCTTCCCAAAACATACAGTACAGTAAAGGTGCATGTTAATCTTTCATGTAGAAACATCGAGCGATGCAATTTTGGCCACTCAGTATTGTTTGACAAAAAATATTTTCATGAAGGAAGCCTTTACCTGAGATATCCGCCACTTCCTCTCTGATGTCTGTCGAGGATTGTTGGGGTGTAACAAGGTGCCTTTTGTGCACTCAAGCACAACAAAGTCACAGAACTGTGAAGGTGCAGCAGAGAGGAATGCACTAAAGTTCTAGGAAGATAACATGATTTTACCCACATTCTCGTATCAGTAACGGGACACATCCAGCACATTTTTTCACTACATAATCTACTGGAATGCTTGCCACTAGAAAGCTTGAGCTGTTCTTTTCTCATTGGCCACCAGGTCAAGTCTAGTGTTCCGGGTTTATTTACTGCACCAGGAACCAGTTACAAGAATTATTTCCAACTGAATAATCTTATTGGACGAGAGCCATTCCATGAGTAGGGATATACTGTACAGGGTGGGTAGAAAAGTAACTAGGCATTATTATTACAAACCTTTTATGGTAATAAAGTCCATATTTTCAATACAAATTCATAGAAACAAATTTTATATGTACTTAATCACATAGGAAAATAAAAGCAAATCTTTAAATTTGAATGTAGGAACGGCGACATCAACCAGTTTCCTCAAACTTTCGGGGATGGATTGCAAAGTTTTCTGAAGAAAGTTGTTTGTGATATTGCTGAGAATCTCCTGAATCCATGCCTCCAATCCTTCAGGGTGTGAGACCTTGTCCTGTACACCTCGTCCTTCGCGTTGCCCATATGGAGAGAGACATGGACTTCTTGGAGGCTGCTCATGAGGTATGCATTGTCCCAGGTAATGGCCTGTTAAATGCTGGTTTAACCACGCCCGCACAGTAAGAGCAAAATGGGGTGGTGCATCATGGGGTGGTGCTCCAGTGATGATACAAGTTCTATAGCCATTAAATATTGTCTAGTTCATTTTCTCATTATTAACTTTTCATAAGAGCACTGGACCTGTCAGTTACCAGCATGGGTGAAAGTAGGTTGATACGATCCATGGTACTGAATAGAGGGGAGAGCATCTGCTTGCCAAAACCCACATTCAAAACCAATCACAGAATCGCTTTCAGCAAGAAAACACATCTGATAAAAAATTGTGATCTTAAACAACACTTTGTCTCCTTAGTAATTGCCTTTAATTCATTCCTTTTAATGATCTGTGTTTTTTTTGTTAATGGCTATCACAAGCTACACAGCTAACTAGCGTCTAACAAAAAGCTGAATCCCAAATCCCTCTCTAACCCCTGACAAAGGGCACTACTTTGTGCGTGGAACAAGGGATTGCACTCTGAATTCAACTCTGAAATCCAGAACTTAGCTGATATTCTAAATGTGAAATAAAGGGAAATATAAAGTAATAAGTTCCTCAGGATTATCCACCACCTCTATGGTTTATTCTCCTCTTCTCACCTTTTGGTTACATACTGTAGTACCGGTAAGAATAATAATAACTCAACACGAGTTCCACCAGTCATGGAAAGATATATTCTAAAGGAGGAAAATAACTGGTTAAAAACAAACAAATCATAATTTGTTAATAATAAATGACATTTGTGGAACTGTTGTATAAAAGCAATATCACACTCAAGATCCTGATGTTGTGCAGAATATCAGGCTGCACCCTCGTATATTCAGACCAACAGCATGATATTGCTTAATTCTACTATACCTACACTATACTATAATATAATATACTATATAACTGAAATTTATATATATATATATATATATATATATATATATATATATATATATATATATATATATATATATATATATATATACACACACACACACGTATGGGTATTTTCCCCCAAAGGTTATGTCCAGTTTCTTCAGGTGATCAAGAAGATGTCAATTATTAATCCAGTTAGATCATTTTGTTTTTGGTAAATAAATATATATAAGACAAAAGTATGAGAATATCTAATCAAACAGAGAACATTTGAAATCGTCTGTTTTCAAATGTATAGTGGCGGATGTGGCTTGGGGATTTTTATTATTATTATTTTTTTCTAAATGAAATGGATAACATTTTAAATAATTTACAATAATTTTAACATTTCTACCTCAAATTAGTTCCTGAAATCCATGCTTACTCAGATCCTCTATCCTGCTGTAAACTGCAAAGTATTTTCAGCCTTACATGCTATCATGATTCTTCCCCGGCGGTGCTTTGAGCAATAAGCCTGCCGCGACAGCGATAACAGGTTCTTTATTGTTATTTCTCTATCTAGTCTATAATCATCTCCTTCTTGTTTGTATACAAGACAGTTCTTATGCAGCTGCTTATCACTTCGTCATTCACATGCCTGTACCTTACTATCTATACAGATACACACATGGATATTCACATAAACACACATACACACTCTCTTGACTGAATTGCAACATCAGAGACTCATTACATGCAGGTCCACTTAGTGTCAGATTGGAATCTTTTTATTTTGGTGTATGATGTACGAATAAAGAAATCCTATTCAACCTACCAACAAGCAAACCATTATATGCATGGATAAAGTAACTTTGATTTATTTTTCATAGGCTCACAGGCCTATGACTTACAGTGTATTACTGTACAAAATGAAAAATTGTAAATATTTTGAATGTTTTGCATGGGATTATGCACGCTTGTATGCCCTGTGATGGCTTGGCACTACGTCCAGGCTGTACGCTGCCTACTGTCCCGCGTCCCCTAGGATCGACTCCAGGGCTCACGGACCATGTACAGGATAAGCGTTATAGAACGTGAATGAGTATCATACTGTGTTGTTGTTACCCATGTCAATCAAACATGTATTTAAGGGTACTTATTATAGAAAGTTCATACTTTCATGATAATTCAATATACTATTTTCCAATAACTTATGACAACTTAAATTTTAATATAATGTAAATGCATGTTGCTGTATTCTAGAGTGCCTTTTTTCATACAACTGCAGTTTCACTTAATTGCCTTTAATATGTAATTATTAGACAGAATAGCATTACACTTAAAGTGTATTTTATTTCATATTTTCATTTATGAGTCAACATTTGAAGAAATATTTTCATTTAAGCTTATTTCCTAAATTATACTATTTTAAATAAATTTCTATAAAATATACATATTTTCAAAAGTACACTCAATACAAAGTTGTATTGAAAACTAGATATGTTTATTTTTAAGTATGCTTCACTATGTGAAGACATACATTTATATTATTGTATTTCCTTACAGCACACTAAAGCAAGAAAGTATCCATTTGTCTAGGCATTTTTTTTTATATTTGTATAAATATACTTATTAAAATATATATTTTCTTACAGTGCACTAAAATGTAATTTTAAAATCTACTTTTATATGATGCACTACATTTGAAATAATATGTTAAAATATACATTTAAAAAAATAAACAGTATATTTAATGTATATTTTCATATAGTACATTGAATAAAAATGCACTTTGAATATACTATTAAAGTACTTAAGTATGCTTCCTTTTCACAAGGGTAAATATATGGATCGTACCCTTAGTGGGGAAACCCCCCAGAGATAGACCTTTCAGTGTGTGTGTGTGTGTGTGTGTGTGTGTGAATTCTAGCTCAGCTGCATTACTCGAGTTTATAACTAGTCTTAGCTAAAGATGGACTGCTGATTGGATTGGATGGATTTTTTTCTAATAAATTGAGTATGAGCCATGTTTAATCCCTGCACACCCCTAATCAGGCAGATACTAATGATGCTGTAAATTCATAGAAAATGAAAACAATTCATGTTTATTTCAATCTGTTTAGAGGACAATCTCTGTTTACTCCCAATATAATTTTCAAATGATTTCCATTCATAATTAGATATCAGTAATAAAGAATCTGCATGGTTACAGATCTGGAGTAGACTTTGTATTACAGTGGAACATTTGTTTTGGCATAATACAAGCCAGGTGAGGTGGATTGTCTTACAGAAAGTTTTAGATTTCACATACTGTACATTGATTCACACCCTAATGCCCTAAAGCACCATTTACAATTTTTTTTAAATATAAGTCTGCACATAGTACTGTATGCTGGGAAAGTAAGATGCTTAAGATCAAAAGATAATTTGGAGGAAAACAAAAATGCCAGTAATGAACCCTAATAATGTTAATTAAACCTGGGTATTTAAGGATATATTATTTCCCGTCATGCATTTCTCATCTTCTTATAGTTTTCTGTAGAAAAAGATCAGAAAAATTAATTGAGTCAAATAATGGTTTGCAATTTTCCCAGAACAGCACAGGAACATCTTGCTGTCATCGAGTTTTTAATGCGTTAAACAACGAGCTCTGGACTCAGGGCATGTGTGAGCATTTATAGGTCTTCGGTGAGTGAGGTTTTAGTGTGGCCACCCAGGCTCACTGTGTTTAGGTGTAATGATGCAGAAAGGAATTTCACCGTCCTTTAGCAGGGTGGAAATCAGCATTGTGCTTGTTTTGGAAAAAAAAAAAAAAAAACGTAGACCAGGCTGGAAAAAGAGTTCAGATCAGGGGCAGAATGTAATTCTGAAAATTGTCCAAATGAACAGTTTGACAGCGAAATGAAATAAATCCATTTTTGCAGTTTTGAAAGAAACGTGTGTCCAAATGATGCAAGACATGAAAGGAAAAGCATGAAGCAAATTGTAGAAAATATTTGATGCATGTTTCCTTGCATCTTTAACAAAGGTGTTAAAAAGCACAAATAATATAATAAACAAAATACTGTGTCGAAATTGTTTGGGTTATATAAGTGGAAAGTTTTTTTTTTTTTTTTTTTGTGAAGTCTCTCAGTTTTGCCACAATGGAGAAATCAGACTAAAGTTGTGCTTATGGTGATGTAAGTATGCAATTTGGTATCAATATCATGTTAGTTGATTTTTAATGAAACAAACAAAAAAAAGGCAAACTCATGCATTGATTGTGCTTTTACAGTGAAACCCTTTTAATTACAAAAATTGCTGAAGATTATGAAAAAAACATTATAAGCAACACAAACCTTCAGTTTACAGCATCATCACGCAGTGAGTGCATCCCATGCTATCCAATCTACTCTTTTACAAGTTTTGTACTGTTGTTTATCTGCTTCACCACAAGACTTACACTAACTTGGTATATTAAAAATATACCATGTTGTTTCAACAACATCTAAGTTGTATAATGTTCTATTTCGCAGCATATACAGTACAGTATAGTGGATGTTAATAAAACATACCTGTCATTCATTACTGCTGAAGAGTAAAAATCGCGTTTTCTTGGCTTCAACATTCTCCAGAATCAGTTTAAACACATTCAGACCCCTCCTGGCAGCTGTTGTGTTGCACAGGAAATGTATTTGCCTTATGGATCACATAACAGAAAGTAGTGTTATGACTGGCTCGTCACAACGTGTCGGCTTTTGGCTTAAAAATCACGCAGGTACGTGTCATGCTTTGCTCAAAACATGGATGTATAAATTGAAAGTTGTGTTATATCCAACCTTGTATGCCAGAGAGGAATAATTTTCAATAATAATTTATCACATTCTACTGATATATGATATACTGCCAATATATATTCTTCACTGTATTTCACTTTAATCATAATATAAATTAATATACAATACCGTATACAATCACTTACACTTTGGATAATTAAGTGTTCGTAGCTTCCTAATCATGGTTTACATAATGTATATTTTTCTTATACTACAGGAACAATATCAAAGCTTGATTCTTTTTTTTGTCAAAAGTTTCTTCATTTTATTTTCTATAACAGTGCTCTCTGGCAGAAGTTAGGTCTGTCAGAGAAATTTTGGTGTCCTTGCTCTAATAAATTATTATTTCTATAATAACAATAAGCTTATGCAGGAATTTGTATTGCAGATGCTCCAAATGGAATTGAGTAACATTTCATTGTTTAAGCAAGTGTTTAATTGTTAATATGGTGATATTTCCTATAAGGAGTCTCCAGTGTCAGTACTCAAAGTTGTCCAATACAGGATGGAGAGTTTTGCTGTTTCTCAGTAATAGCACAGGCTAAATTGTGGACAGCTCTGTATAGTTGTTATAACACAAATTAAAACATGTTTTGTAGACGGTCTCCTACATTAAATGCAACTATAAATGGATAAACAGTCTGAGGCAATGTTCTTTATTTAACAACAATGTTTTAATGATCCATGCAAAATTCCCTGATTTAGTGGTTAGCAATGTTGGCTTGGAAATCCAGGGTTGGGGGTTGGATTATCACCTCAGTGCCTGCAAGGATTAATGACATTTCCCACATGGCTGTAGTGTGTGATTAGATGTGTGAGTGTATGTGCATGGCAGTGGGTTAGCACCCCATTCGAGGTGTATCCTGTCTAGTGCTCTAAGTTTCCTGGGATAGACTGCAGATACGCCCCCCACCCCCCGTGACAGTACGGTGCATAAGCAGTATAGACAATGGATGGAGGACATGCTGTTTTGGGGAATATTTGCAACTTCAGAGTGTTAGCAGTGACTCCATATATTTTGGCATATTGGTATATTCTTAAAATTGTGTGTTTGCACAAATAGATCTATCATAGGCATGTCACAGGTGTTTTGCCCCATTGTGAAAGTTGGCAGACTTTTATTTCTTCACTGAAGGCAGTAGGCAGCATCATCTAGGGTGTAAACGTGTGCATCAGGTCGATCTCATCATCTCATGCTGTAGGTACTGAAAGCCCAGATCAGACTGCCGAGCGTCCAGTGCATATGACAAGCAGAAGTATTGGCTTCCGAAACATAAGCTATCACACATTCACATATTTTATTAGTCTGGTTTTAGAATGAAATAGCCGTTAGTTTAACTATAGAACTGCAGTTGGGATGCTGTTTCTATAAAACCCATGATCATGGCTCAGATGATTTAGAGGGAATTTTCCATAAGAGAAAAAAACTCAATGTCTCAACTAGTATTATTAGGGAAACATATTGATGTTGTTAGGCTCTGCACCATGTGTGTGTGTGTGTGTTCGTGAGGTCAATGTTTGGGTGAATGAGAGGAAATGGACTGAAAGAAAAAAGGAAAAGCCAGCTGTGCCCAGCTACAAACACAGGTAATATGAACACATATGCGCAGCCCCTCTCTCTCTCTCACTCACACACACACACACACACATGTATTCAGTTCCCAGCTGCATTCTTGGCACAGCTGAACTCACACCCCCTCAGTTATCAGTATGTTATTGCGAACAAATGAATCAGATGACAGTTGAGGTAGTTTAAGATGCTCTTTCCTCCGTCTGGTAATTTGCACATTTTGCTCCCCGAACCCCCGAAAGACTTTCTGAGTGAAGATAAATTGATCCAGTCTAGTTACTTATACCCGAGTGAACCACATTCGAAGATAATCAAGTCTGGGGACCCATTAGACACTGCTCCACTTCCTCAGAGTCGTAGATGGGCCTCTAACGAGGTTAACATTCCTCCTGCTTGGAAAAGCTCTCAGACTTAATGCTCTCTGCTGGTGTTGTTTAATTCTGCGGCAGCTGTTCATGCACTTACATTACGCATACAGTACATCTGCAGTTTAACTCGGATAATTGGAAAAGCATAAATTTGGATAGATATAAAGTCCACTGATTGAGAAAAAGATGTGGGTCGGATCTCAGAAAGTCAGTGTTTGGGACGGGGCTCCTAAAAATCAACAGCAGAACACAGAACAGAAGGCAAACAGAGTTGCAGAGTTGCTCCCTGACAAGACTGGTGACAATTTAAAAAGATTTTTAACACTCCTCTGAAAACACATCAGGATTTTTCTAGTACTCTACAGTTTGTGCTTGTGGATGTCCTTAAATCCAGAGACTGAGACAACAGCTTGCTGTCATTTCTGTGAAGATTTGCGTACAGTGTATGCTGCAAGGACTCTTTATAGAGTCAAATGGCAAATATATATTGTACACTATATGGACCAAACTGTTAATTATTAAATTCAGGTGTTTCAATCAGACCCCTTATCCACAGTGAAGGGCAATCTTAATGTTTCAGGATACCAAGACATCTTGGACAATGCTATGCTTCTAACCCGGCGGCAGCAATCTGGAGAAGGCCCTTTTCTATCCCAACTTGACTGTGTCCCAGTGCACAAAGCAAGGACTATAAACACATGCTTTGATGAGTTCAGTGTGGAAGAACTTGATCAGTCTGCACAGAGCCCAGGCCTCAACCCCATCGAGCGCTTTTGGGATGAACTGGAATGGAGATTGCGAGCCAGGCCTTCCTTCTCGTCCAACATCAGTGCCTGACCTACAAAATGAATGGGCACGAATTCCCACTCCAAAATCTTGTGGACAGCTTTCCACGATGAGTGAAAGGTGTTATAGCTGCAAAATGGGGACCAGCTCCATATTAAAGTATATGTATTTGGGTACAATGTCATTGCTTATGTTTGGCATTTCCCACACTCATACCATTGGCCCAGCACACCACCGCTTAAAAAAATTACACTGAGCCCCAACAGACTGATAAACAGTTAACTTTTGGATGTGTTTTATGTCTGTTATCCAAATGCACCCCCTGATACTAGTAATTGTTGACTACCTCAACACAATCAATCACAATGGCAAGGTGACAGTACATTGTGGGACTTGGTCACTCTAAAGTCCATAACCATTGGTTTTGTTTTGGTGATGTTCCATTGCAGATGGAAAATTGACATCAGATCTCTGGATTAATTCTCCCGTCCGTTCCAAAGCCATCAGAACATTTTTGCAGATGATACAGATCACTGTTGTATCTGAAGTCAGAGGTGTATAGAATGAAAAGAAAAAGGGGCTTAATGCAGTCCCCTGTGGAGCACCTGTCCTGCTCATGACCATGGCGCATACATGGTCTTTAAGTCATACAAACAAAACTTATTGGACTCAACTCCATCATATAAAATTATAACATGCAAACACTGCTTTGATGAACGTAAAATGATTTTTGATCAATTTGATCCAGAAATCTCTTTGAACAGTATTGAGATTCAGTGAATATTCTATTTCGCAGGTCACAACAGCGATTGCTTGTATCCCCTGAAGGGCTCTTGGAGTAAAGAGCAGAGACCCAGAGCTCGTCTCATTGTCCGGCTTTTACTTAGTGTTTGGCAGCCGGACTCTCAGCTGTGTGTAAGGATGCCCAGCTAAAGCCTGAATTAAAAAAAAAAAAAAAAAAACAAGTCACAAAGCCTCCTTTCATTCTGACAAACAAACGTCTCCTGCAGCTCCCATGAAAGCTTTGCTTACGAACTTCTTGTAATACGAACACTGAAGTTGGGCTGTGATTTCCAAACAGAATGATTAAACCTTCATTAAGCTAAGGGGAATTTGGTCTTACATTAACCTTAGCTTAAAAAAAAACCCATAATACATCACATCCAGTTACGTACATACAGGATGAGTCGTGTAATAAAATGCCTGTATCTGTTTATTCTTCTGTATCTGTTTGGTGCTTTTAATACTGGTATATTTCAAGTACAGTAGGTGTGGTTAAAGCTACTTAAATATGAATTCCATGCCTCTATGGCTCCAGAAACATGAGAAAACACTGGGGGGGGGGGGGGGGAGAAAACTCAGAGGGAGAAATGTCAGCACTTTTTGCATGATGTGTGTTAATTTGTGGACTTTTTCTTTTTTCTTTCTCTTTTTTTTAATCCTGTTTATGCAGTTTTTCTTTTTAATTGTAACGGTAGTTTCTAACACCCTGTCCAGAGTGTACCCCGCCTTGCGCCCTAAGTCTCCTAGAATAGGCTCCAGGCCTCCGTGACCCTGAATATAGGATAAAGCGGTATAGACAGTGAGTGAGTGAGTGCACTTTCTAACAAATTTGTCTGGTTCTTGAATTCCTGGTTCTTGAAGGCCACAGCCATCTGTGCCTGGGATTCAAGAGAGCAAACTTGGCCATACTCGCTGTGTGGGAGGGACTGCAAAGTCTCTCTCCTGTTGACCACAACAACGCAAGCCAATCATGAGTGTTTGTGAGCCAGCATAATCTAAAGAGGTTTGATTGTGCTTTCCTCCGAGTGTGTTACAGTCCTCCCACCTTCGGAGTTTGAATGTTCTCTTGTGGGTTTCCTCTTCCTACTCTGGTTTCTTCTCACAATACAAAGACATGCACATTAAGCTAAGTGACATTTCCAATTTACCCATAGTGTTTGAGTGTGTGAGTGTGTGCGTGAGTCCAATGGACAGGCACCCTATCTAGACCAGTATTCCTGTGTGCCCTGACTCCCCTGGGATAGTCTCCAGGACTTCCCTGACCCTGTACAGGATAAGCAGTATAGAGAATCAGTGAGTGAATGAGAGTGCTGCAGTGGCTGGCTGGCTTCATATCTTTGAGTAAGAACATTTATTCTTACTCGGTTCTTTTTCTTTTTTTTTTTCTTTTTTTTTTTTACCCCCAAATCCATTTATAGCAATATTTTTAAAAAGAAAATCTAAATTGTACATTTCTTATTCCTTATCTGTCTTTGTATTTGGGTATTACAACTCTACTGTATATATGTTTTTTTCGTTCTATGTGTTTAAATTTGATTACACACACACACACACACACACACACACACACACACACACACACACACACACACACACACTTTCTTTTTTTTAATACAGTACATATAATAATGTAGGCACTGGCCAAATGTACAGTATTTTGCTCAGTGGTCTGATTCAAGAGATAAATGTTGTCTGTACTTTTTGTTGTGTGTATCAGTATCATCTTCCAAAAAGAAATGTAATATTCTGGGAGAATAAAGAGAAGAAGGAGTCTTCTTCAACAAACCAAGTATGTATTGTTTAATGATGAGCCCTGCCCAGTATTATGTAACAACTATAATAATTATCTGAATAATATGTCTATTTAACCAATATCACATGAGAGGGAATGCTGTTGTGCTGGATATCAGCACAGCTGTCATATGGTCGTAGGCATGAGGGCGCAGCCTGAGTTTATTGATTTAAACAGTTATTTTGCTCCACCAACACAATCCTTCCACAACTGGCAGAACTGACTAACCGCGACCAGCAGAGCTGGCGACTGACATGTAGTATAATTAACAGGGGTGGATGTAGTTTTTGTATGGCAAAAGGTGAGAAGAATAAATCTAGGACGTGATAGACAGTCCTGTACATCTCAAACATTTCTCATTATGTTGAGTTATTCGAATGACTCTTGTCTAATTTAATTACTAGGTTGGAACTTACTAGGTTTTAGATTGATTGTCCTTAATCAACATGTTTGATCCACCCTTATCCTGTGTAAATTCGCAGGGGGCCAATTGCATAAGGCAGGGTACACCCTGGATGGCTTGTGAACCCAATGCAAGGTGCACACACACACACACACACACACACACACACACACTCAATCACACATCGCAGGCAATTTGCAAATGCCAATCAACCTACTGTTAAGACTGTATATACACCATGGTATTGGTATCATCAGGCTACCATGGTAGCTATACCAAGGTAAAATGTCTTAAGGGCAAGGAGGTCAAAATTCATCTCTGCATTATATTGCACTATATTGCATTAGCATTATAATGCATTTATGTGGATAAGCCGAGGCATCATAAGTGCAAGTGTTTTAGTGGTGTTTGTTTATAGCCACATTTGTTTGTGTACAAAGTCAAATAGTAATTACGTCACTTCCTCTTTTGAGCATGAGTGCGTTCACATGTCCCACCCACCGTGCCCAGGAACGCATGAATCGTTCACAACACCACCTCTGCAATCGGTCAATTCAATTCAAGTTTATTTGTATAGCGCTTTTAACAATTGACATTGTCTCAAAACAGCTTTACACAATCAAAAGAATTATTTAAGTTTATATGGAATGTGAATGTGTATGAATCAAAATGTTCAGATATTCCCTGGTGAGCAAGCCCGAGGGCGACAGTGGCAAGGAAAAACTCCCTGAGATGGTAATAGGAAGAAACCTTGAGAGGAACCAGACTCAACAGGGAACCCATCCTCATCTGGGTGAAACAGGTAGCAGGAAATGATCTGCATTTATACAGTGTGTTAGGTGGCAGGCAGTTCAGCTATAATAGTTGATGTTAATTGATGTTAAAATGGAGTCCAGGTAGTTATTGGAGACTCAGATAGACTTGTAGAAAGTTCCAGTCCTGAACTATCGAATCGTCAAGTCCTCAGAGAAACAGCTGACAACACCAGTCGAGGCCAGAACCGTCTTCTAAGTAGATAGAATCATCCCCAGACACCAGACGCATCCCAAAGAGACAAACGGGGCATCCATGCGACGAGACCTCCAACCAGAAACGAGGCACCACGATGGATCAGACAGGTCCGGAGGCCAGAGGGAGGCTGGATCACTGGCAGCTCAGGAATAACATGTGTAGCTCGACAGAGAGAGAGAGAGAAAGAGTGAAAGGGGGAGAGAGGAAAGAGAGAGAGGGGGAGGAAGAGAAGAGGAGGAGAGATGGCAGTTAGGTATGGTCTCAGTCACAATGTATAATGTGAATGTATATTTACTGTAGAGTGCAAGCAGGGACTCTGGCAGGACTAACTATGACAGCATAACTAAAAGTGAGAGCCAGAAGGAAACACAAACATGAGGGGGAACTGAGATGTAAAGCAAACAATCACCTCACCGTCAACAAACCTGAGTGATCAAATGAGACTGAGGAAGACAGCATCTAAACATACCAGTTCACCATAATACTCTACGTCCATGAGTCCCCCAGATCTGCTCCTTTACCTAAGGCAAATTTATTTATAAAAATGCTTAG
Organism: Channallabes apus; assembly: GCA_030522415.1. NCBI lineage: Eukaryota > Metazoa > Chordata > Actinopteri > Siluriformes > Clariidae > Channallabes > Channallabes apus. The sequence continues at coordinate 8,341,627 of CM060119.1, forward strand.
CTAAATAAATAGGTTTTTAGCCTAGACTTAAACACTGAGACTGTGTCTGAGTCCCGAACACTATTTGGAAGACTATTCCATAATTTTGGGGCTTTGTGAGAAAACGCTCTGCCCCCAGCTGTAGTTTTCATAATACGCGGTACTGACAAGCAGCCTGCATCCTTTGATCGAAGTAGGCGTGGCGGATCGTAAGACACTAGGACACGCAGTTCGCTCAGATACTGCGTCAAGGGGTTGGTTCCAGCGATTAGAACAATTGCAAGCTCACAGCCAAAAATCAACAGGTCCCGGGACCAAGTGAGAAAATGCCTTTAGCCTCAGCCAACCATCGAAGTCATTTACTATAGCTTTAAAAGACAAACTTTTCTGCCCTGTGTTCCTGCATGTATAGAATCTGTATCATTTAAATCAATATATAGACTGTTAAAGTTTAAATAATTAAACTGTTCCATATACACTCACCTAAAGGATTATTAGGAACACCAGTCACATGGCAGTTGCTTCAATGCATTTAGGGGTGTGGTCCTGGTCAAGACAATCTCCTGAACTCCAAACTGAATGTCAGAATGGGAAAGAAAGGTGATTTAAGCGGATTTGAGCGTGGCATGGTTGTTGGTGCCAGACGGGCCGGTCTGAGTATTTCACAATTTCACGACTGATTCAAGTTGATAGAAGAGCAACTTTGACTGAAATAATCACTCGTTACAACCGAGGTATGCAGCAAAGCATTTGTGAAGCCACAACACGCACAACCTTGAGGCGGATGGGCTACAACAGCAGAAGAACCCACCGGGTACCACTCATCTCCACTACAAATAGGAAAAAGAGACTACAATTTGCACGAGCTCACCAAAATTGGACAGTTGAAGACTGGAAAAATGTTGCCTGGTCTGATGAGTCTCGATTTCTGTTGATACATTCAAATGGTAGAGTCAGAATTTGGCGTAAACAGAATGAGAACATGGATCCATCATGTCTTGTTACCACTGTGCAGGCTGGTGGTGGTGGTGTAATGGTGTGGGGGATGTTTTCTTGGGACACTTTAGGCCCCTTAGTGCCAATTGAGCATCGTTTAAATGCCACGGGCTACCTGAGCATTGTTTCTGACCATGTCCATCCCTTTATGACCACCATGGTACCCATCCTCTGATGGTTACTTCCAGCAGGATAATGCACCATGTCACAAAGCTGGTTTCTTGAACATGACAATAAGTTCACTGTACTAAAATGGCCCCCACAGTCACCAGATCTCAACCCAATAGAGCATCTTTGGGATGTGGTGGAACGGGTGCTTCGTGCCCTGGATGTGCATCCCACAAATCTCCATCAACTGCAAGATGCTATCCTATCAATATAGGCCAACATTTCTAAAAAAAAATGCTTTCAGCACCTTGTTGAATCAATGCCACGTAGAATTAAGGCAGTTCTGAAGGTGAAAGGGGGTCAAACGCTGTATTAGTATGGTGTTCCTAATAATCCCTTAGGTGAGTGTATTTCTACATTTCAAAGGTATTAAAGGATCCATTATAGCATGGTGGCTTAGTGGTTGGCACTGTTGCCTTGCACCTCCAGGTTCTGGGTTCGATTCCCACCTGGGGGGCCTGTGTGCATGGAGTTTGCATGTCCTCACTGTGCTTAGTGGGGTACACTGATTTCCTCCCACAGACCAAAGACATGCAGATTTACATTTGGCCCCTATCCAAAGTACTCTTAGCAAGTTAAAAAAAATGGGAATAAATACAATGGTCACCATTGGTCTCCACAGAGGTTCCTGGATGGATGGAGAAACCATTATATAACCAGCATTTCATAGCTGGTACTATTATGCACTGTACATTATTATGTTATTTGGACTGAACAATGTTTTTTAAATGGATAAAAATACATATACAACTATTCGATAGACTAATACTGTAGGAAGTTTCCATCGTCCATACTTTATCTCCATTATAAAATGACCATACGGTGAACTTGTTACTGTTTTTGTTTTAGATTCCGAATATCACTGACTGTGAGGTTATGAATTGTAGTGGCTTGTGTTGCAACAACATGCTCTACACAAGGTGAAACCAGACCCACAAACATCAGTAAACTGTTAAAGTCTGACAGTGTGTAACAGGAGATACAGTATGTGTGTACAGTACCATCCACACCTAATCCTCCAATGACCATACCATAGCAGAGTCAAGTAGTGCATTCAGTGTCCTCTTTTCACTTCCTTACATGGCTTCTTTTTTTTCTTTCTTGGAGAAATGTCAGCATCTATTTAGGCATGGCCTCTAGGGAACAGATCACAATGCAGCCTCTCTGTGTGCACGTCCAGGCTAGTGTGTGATCAGCTTCGTTTCAGTTTATATTAGGACAAATGCGGATTTTTCAACATGCTTTCATTTATCATCATTTGCATCATTTATCAAATAGTAAATATTGTAGAACATTCTGCAGGTTTGCATGCATAAATACCCTCCAGTTCAACTTGGTTTCCATAACCTTAAAAAAAGCCCTTTTTTAAAAAAAACTTTTTTCTTCTCGTGCCATTACTTGAGAAATAAAGGCATGGTCTGGTGGGATTGGTGTGATCTGGCAGATCTCTCTGGTTTCTCTCAGGTGCTTGTTCGCTGTGCTCCATCTCCACTATACAGTAAGTGTACAATGTACAATGCTACCATTCTCCTGCTGCTGCAGACCTCAGCCACACAGATAGCATCAGCTCTCACACATTGTTCTTATCCCTGGGGGTATGCTTTTAAAATGTTGGCAGAGAAGTGATCAGGGAGGAAAAGAAAGAAAGAGTTGTTTTGAAAGGAGTTCAGCTGATTTAGTCAAGTGCATTTAAGCAAACAGCCCGACTTTCCTGTTGTAATTCTTTTTTTTCCCCACTAGACATAATAATCATAATGATAAGAATATTATCTTTTTATTCATTTTTTTCTTTTTGGTTTTGAATTCAAGATCTCAAAGTGGCTTATAAATTAACAACATAAAAATATATATTTTTTTAAATCCCTTTTTTTCTTCTCCGAAATTTAGTCAGCTCCCCATCATATTTCTGAAACACATAAAACAGGCAAATGCAGTTTTCCACTAAATTGCTTCTTGTACTGTGATACAGGGCAGAGTATCAAAACTAGTCAAAAACATTGTCTGTATTCCTGCATATACAATTATTCATATTACTGGTGAAACTCGAAAAATTTGAATATTATGCAAAAATTCATTTATTTCAGTAATGCAACTTTAAAGGTGAGACTACTATGAGATAGACTCATTACCTGGAAAGCAAGATAGTTCAAGCCGTGATTTGTCATAATTGAGGTGATTGTGGTATACAGCCCATGAAAATCCTAGTTAGTTCTGATTTAGCAATCTAAATGGATTGGCTTATAGAGGCATTCCATGAGTGTTAATAATAGAGCATAACAGCACTGGGACATTTAACTGTGTGTATCACTCCATGTCACAGGTGTTCTAACTAGCCAGCATGAAGGAAAGTATGTACTGTACAGTAGTACAGTCTGCCGTACTGGAAAGAGGGGAGAGCAGCTGACTGTATAAATCCACATTCACACTTTCAGCAAGAAAACACCTCTGATAATATTATGCCATCTTAAACAACACATTATCTCCTTTATAATTGTTTCTAAGTTGTTCTGAAATGCCTCTAAACCATCCATATTGTCTGTCTATGACTTGCTACAAAGCTAAGTATCTTCTAACACAAGGCTGAATCTCAATTTCAACTCCCTACTTAGTACTAATTGGTGTGAGGAACAAGGGATTGTGGGAAACCTGAGAGTTATCGCATAAACTAAATCAAAATAAGTGGAAATAAAACATATTCTCATTTTTTTCTCAGGACTGTCCACCACCTCCATGGTTTATTCTCCTCTCCTTTTGGGTACGTAATACTGGTGAGATATTAAAACTACTACTGTTATTTACACTGTCAGTCTCCAGACTCCCGTTGCTGATAGTTAGTTTCACTGTGTGTTAGAGGAGCAAAATAACTGGTTAAATAAACATACAAACCATAATATGTTGATAATATATCATTTTTGTGGAACTGTTGTATTAAAGCAATATCACTGGCAAGGGAGTGTTGTTGTGCTGGATCTTCAGCATTTGGGCTGTGCCCTTGTGCCTTCGGCTACATCATAGCCATGCTGATATTCAACACAACAGCACTCCCTCCCTAATTTTTCTAACATATTCAGTTATTCTAACAACTTTAATGGCTTCCTAGTTACAAACATTTTAAGAATGCCTGCTCTACATCTCCCCTGCTGTTTCAGGAGAACAATAATATGTTCAGGGGAACAGTAAAATGTTATACTTTATTTTAGTATATTATAAAGCTTAATCATTCTGAGCTTTTAAAGTAGGATTATGTAGTCAATGTGAAATTCGGAAGATTGCCAATAGACATTAGGTGAATAAGGAATGCAACACGGCAGAATGTTTTGTAATAGGAAAATGATCAATGACTGGGTGGTGTGATGCAGCCGATTGCATCACAAGGGCCATTACCACTCTGGAGTTAACTGTTTTCCTATAATAGCACACCATAGATTCTCAGCATCATATCTTTTTGTCTGATGTTGTTGTTGGTCTTTCGGCTGCTCCAGACAAGGGGTCGCCATGGCGGATCCAGTCCGCACTACAACTTGGCACAGGTTTTACGCCGGATGCCCTTCCTGACGCAACCCTCCCATGCAGCACTGCATCCAGTGGCTGGGGTTTGGGCACTGGCTGGGAATCGAACCCGGGCCTTCCGCATGGCAGGCGAATATTTCTCAGATAATGTTAATAAACCATTTTATATTTGCTACAGTACGTCTATGAGAAGCAACTACTGTATGACAAGCATTCTCTGTAAAGCCACAACGGCTCTAATCCGAGGTGCTTTTTTGAGGTGGTTTGTTAATTGGTGATTTAAAAATAAAATTTTGCTACTTAATTGCCTAATCCCAGAGTCTTATTTCGTGTCCATTATTGTTTTAGAATGTAAAATATATATATCCAATGTCCAAACTTTTGATTGGTACTGTACCTACAGTACTGTATACAGCATATTGATGTCTATTTTATTTAAAATAGGGGAAAGAAAGCTTCATATAAGCTTTCCTACACTTGCATTGTACTTAAGACTCTTTTAAAGACTGTATGACATACAGTACAATAATAAAAAGTTATGGCTCTGTGGATATGGAAAACAAGAAAGAGTCTTTATCAGTAGTAATCTAACATTGTTGAAATAACATTCCTGAGGCAGCATGTACTGTTAGTGTTTATTATTGTGATTTCCTACTCTCCACATCAATAGAAACGCTCCACCAGATAAACCCTCTTCCCCACTACCTCTATTATGACATGGTCAATGAATAGAATAATACGAATTCCCCACTATCTTTGTCTGGATTATAGCATCACGTGCACACACTCACATACACAAATGTCTAGATTTTGTGACTCATGTCTCTTGTATAAAAATAAATTCTGACGCTGTAGACCAGGGATGTTTTTGGGGCTTGTTGGAATCCAAAAGGAGAATACATACTTACAGCTTGGTACAGTAAGAGGGCCAGAAATCTTTGCTGTCCTACTCTGTCTCGACACAGACTGTGAATCAGCCCAGCTATTGTGTAGGTGTCTGACCTCAGGCCTTATCACACCAATGGATCGAAACGAATGTGCAACGACTAGACTCCTGCCAAAGCACAACCTGATCCTAGATAATCCCCTCTCAGGTGTACATGCGGTTAATTAGAGCTTGTAGTGGTTTACTCAGACCACAAAGAGGGTTTTTTTTTTACTTTCTTTCTTTTTTTTTGCATAGTTCTTTTTTTAGGGAATTTAAGCTCACAACCGGCCCTTGACCTTTTTTTTTTCTTTCAGATTAAATAAAATAATTATCAAAATCACATATAAGTTAGTTAATCACCTACGATAAAAATGTCAGATAAGTAATTTATAGAAGTTTTGATTCAAAAGTAGAGAGCTGTTAACCGAGCTGCCGGGACTAAATTAACAAAAACTGGACAAAATCAAATGAAGATTTATTAAGCTATAATCACTTGTATATTTGCATAAGATATATTTATGTGTAAAAGTTAGTGCCCCCTCTTTTAATTCTTTGTCTTTCGTATAAACACATAATAAAGTATTAGGCGAATACAACCACAGATGAACAACAACATATAACATTTTTACGGTGCCATTATTTATTTAACAAAAGAAGCCAAAAAAAAGTAAATAAATAAAACGCTGACAATACTAAGTACTGTACCCCCTAATTCAATAGCTTGTAGATCCACCTTTAGGAGCAATAACTTAAAGTAATCAACTCCACTTTGGTCTCATAGGACGTTGTTCCAGAAGTTCAAGTTTACATTTGGCAGATGCTCTTATCCAGAGTAACTTACTTAAAAAAAAACAAAAAAAAACCACAATTATTATACATCTGAGAAGTTAAGGGTTTTTCTCAATGGCCCAAAAGGGGCAACATGGTGGTGGTGGGGTTTGAACTTGGGACCGTAGCCCAATGCCTTAATGACTGAGCTACCCTGCCCGTATTGAACATGATTATCACAGATATACATCTAAGAAGTTGAGGGTTAAGGGCTTTGACCAACAGTGGTAGAAGCCTTGTGGTTTGTTCAGATGCAGTTTTGCGAACCTTAACCATGCTTCCATGTTCTATTTTTAGACAGAAGAGCTTTCTTCCTGGAAACCCTTCAAAGTAAACCGTACACGTTCAGTCTTCTTTTAATTGTGCTGTCGTGGACTTTAACATTAAACAAGTTCAATGAGTCTTGGGTTTTTTGTATTTCTTGTAGCATTGCACCGCCTGATCCTACATACTGTATATTAACAAACTAATAGTGTAATTTTAACCTCTGCAACACTGATCATCTGGTTTCAACTGCATGAACGATGAATGAATGAACGATGAATGAATGTGCACCGTAAATACATGTAATGAAGGTTTCCTCATCCATGCGCTCAGCCATGGCCACACGAAAGTAAAAACCTTGCGCTCACAAGACTGTTTTATTGTGTTGTGCAGGATCCCATTCCCAATGCTTAGCTCCAATTTCAACCAGAAGTACTTTGAATCTTTTAGGTAAGCTTTATAAAATATTCTTGTATCTGTTATACATTATTCTTAAAATCTAGTTAAACTCTTAAAAAAAGGTAAATATATTTTTGGAGGTTGTCATTTTGTTTGGCACATTAAAATAAGTGTGATGTTTATTTTATATATTAACTCTTTCAGATTTTGACTTTTGTTCTAGGTTTGTCTATTTAAAGCCTAATTTCAGTTGGTTGATTTGTCTTGCATCTGTTTAAACATTTTGTGTTTCATTTATTGTCTATATTTTTATGCATTTGCTTTAATATTAGTATTAGCATAATCATTTTAATGCCTCTGTAGTTTTGTTATACAGTAGTTTTTGTTTGGCTTTTGTGTTCTTCATAATGAAATTATGTTAAAAAAAAATGTAAAGAAAACTTTACACTTCCTTTGAAAAACTGCTCATCACACTTTTTTGCTCTACCGTGTTTATAAAACATGTCAATAATTGACTTTTACATGGGATTGTGTAATGTAGCGGGCTTGCTGAGGTGCCCTGTGGGTGTATGTTTGTCAGACATGATGAAAGTGCAAACGTGCCTCAGAGCAGCTTAAGATAATCACACATGTCTTGTTAAGAGGCATAACACATATTTTAACACCAGAGGGGTGTGTGGCTGCTTTTGACATTCAAAGTGATACCTAAATCATGCTCTCAATCAGGGGAACCTGAGACCTGAAGTCCAGTGATGCGTATTAAAAGCCTGTAAAATACACACAAGTTAAAATTCAACATTTAGTGTGACTTTGTTCATTTAGAATGAAATTAATAGACTGAGTTTGTATTATGTGCACGATTTCTCACTATAATATCACTTTCCCTTACAGTGCACGCCACAAGTAAATAATTTTTACCTGATTTCACGCTAAACATGCAATGTAAGCAATAAAGAAAATATTGTTTTTATATATTATGCAGTCTGAAATATGCATACACTCATCATGAACCTGTATATACAGTAATGGCAATAATGAGATTTCAATTATTTCTTTAATATTATCTTTTATCTGGAGTTGAAAGATTATACAACGTAAATCTTTAACAGAAAAAAAAGAAAAGTTTCTGACATCAAAACAGGAATACTGAAAATTCTACATACAGGAGGAAAACTATACAAACACCCACTTTATTAATTAATTGGTGCTGAAAGTCCACACTCGCTTATTCATTGTCTACGCTGTATCCTATACACAGGGGGCCTGAAGCCTTTGCCAGGAGACTAAGGGCACGAGGTGCTGTAAACCCTGAACTGGCTGTAGAAAAACTGGGGACACCAAATGGCTCAATCTGCATGTCTTTGCACTGTGGGAGGAAACACGCAGTAGGAAGAACGGGATGGACATGCAACCTCTATGCACACAGATCCGTGGCGGGAATTAAACCAGAACCTGGAGGTACAAGGCGAAAGCACCTACCACTACGCCACCTATCCGCCTGCTGAAAGACCTGATTCGTTTGAAATGTGTTAAAAACAAAGGCCTCTGAGTTTCCTGTTACAGTAGTAATCCTGATGGATTACAGCTGGTTGCTTCTCAGATTCAATTCAATTCAATTTTATTTATATAGCGCTTTTAACAATGGTCATTGTCTCAAAGCAGCTTCACAAAAAATTTAAAAGATTTTGTTAGAAAAGAAAATATTTGGAAGTGTGTATGTGTGAGAAAAATGTGTATAGGTAATAATGAGATGAATGAATGATGAATGAAATGTCTCTGATGAGCAAGCCAAGGGGGACGGCGACGGTGGCAAGGAAAAACTCCCTGAGATGGCAATAGGAAGAAACCTTGAGAGAAACCAGACTCAACAGGGAACCCATCCTCATTTGGGTGATAACGGATAGAAATGACAACGTCATGTGTGTTGTGCAGGTGAAAATGCAATATGACTGAAAATCATTTAAATTAACATGAAGACCAGTTCAGCATAGGGATGAGCCAGTGGACAGGTGCAAAGGGCAGATGAGGTCTGGATCACTGGAAGCAAACATAAGAAGGGTTTGTGTGACAGCACTTATTCAATCGGCCAGCACATAGTGCAATGCGAAAGTCCAAGAAGCTCGGTGTAGACCTGAGAAGGAGGACGGTACTGTAGCTCTACACAAGTCAAGACAATGTCCCCAGACACACATAAAAGCTGGTTGTAAAATGGGTAAAGCAGACTAATTTTAGGCTTTTGGAGCCTCAACCCCATTTAAAATCTGTGGACCAGGTTTAAACATCAGGTCCATGCCAGAAACCCAAAAATATGTAATCGAATGCAAACAAATTTTCCAGGAAGAGTGATCAAATCCCCAGGCAGAATACTACCAGAAGCTTGTTGATGGCTACTGAGTTGTCTAACAAATTTTTTATTGCTATCATCATAATTGTAATTTCCGTAAATATGATAGCTTGGTGTCTTCTTATTGTTCCTAACATCTTTTATGCACAAACAGGTTTCATTATAACAATTGGATGGATCTTTGTATGTTGGATTGAGTACTAACTTTTTTCTCAATTTAACATGAACATAAATAAATGCTAATGCCCCATAGTGTATTCGTGGATAACAATGAAAAAATAGCTTTGCCTTTCACTGTGGAATGTAGTCAAAGAAGCATTACACCTCAAGAGATGCTCTTCTCTTATGTTTCCCCTAGGGACAATGGCCATTCTGGTTTGATCTACAGCTCAGTAAGATGACCTTCATTAGTCCCAAAGGCCATTCTGTTTTTTGCTGCAAACAGGGAAGCGCTGTTGATGAACAAAGGCTCCGAGTAAAGTGGGTTGCTGAAGCGTACTCCCAAAAGCACTCAAATCTCCCAGCAGATAATATTAGACCCTTGAGTCGGATTAGAAGTGACAAAATTTGTTTATTGAGGTGTGAAGGGTTCGGTCCAGAGGGGTTGATGAAATACAGGTGAAACACATAATGGTGGTGTATTCTAATTAAAACGGTGAAATGCAACCAACTATTGAACAGCCTAGATCATGTTGGCTCATACAGTATTCATTTGTAAATGAGGCAGCATTTCATTTGGAATATTAAACACATTTAGATTAATGTCTGCAAAATAACTGCTATATATAAAACCATGTCAGATACAGGAGCACACATGTCAATAGAGAATAAACTGAAGACCGACTAGAGGAAACATACTACATAACATACTTCCTGAACTTGGGTTACTGTCGGTGTGCAGTTTCTCCTGGGTTCTCTGGTTTCCACCCTCAGAATCTACAGGTAGTTTTCATGATAGGTTCAAAAACCACCGGCATCATGAATCAATGCATGAAAGAGATCTCTCATTTAACCCCATGAGTCTGTGAGTTGGCGGCATGGTGGTGTAGTGGTTAGAACTGTCGCCTTGGGTTTGGGTTTGTTTTTCTTGCCAGGTTCAAGTCCTGTCTGTGTGGATTGAGTTTGCATGTTCTTCCTGTGCTTGCTGGGTACCTTCCCACAGTCCAAAGCCCTGCAGATTAGGCTATTTTTCCAGGGTGTACCCTGCCGCGTGCCCTAAGTCACCTGTGTTAATACAAAATAAAGTGGTATACTGTAGATGATGAGTGGGCGGCACAGTGGTGTAGTGGTTAGCACTGTCGCCTTGCACCTCCAGGGTCCAGGTTCCAGAGTTTGCATGTTCTCTATCCCCCCCTCCTTATTTAAGATTAAATAAGAGTTAATCTTATTTCAAATTGTGTCTGCTGGAGCACAAATATCAACCAAAAAAGTTGTCAGAATTAGTACACGGATCTATGAAACTCCATTCCAGCAGCGCCAGGTTAAGAAACCCACCAAAAACAAACATTTTCAGAAGCTTTGAGGAGGAAAAGAAAGTCTTTTCAGCAGTGGGTTCTAGTATGACACTTGCATGTCACTTGTCCTTGTGTTGCTGTGAAAAAAATAGCGACTTGGGGGGGACAAGAAGCCACTTGGTGATTGATGCTACCCAAAGCCCCTGGCTGACAGTGGACTGATCAAGTAGAGATGGTCTGCTGCTGACAGACATCAGAGCCAGTCAGCACAATGGTGCACAATAGCATCTACGTCATGCCCCAGACCCCTTTTGTGTCGACTGACGCTTTTTAAGTCCTTTCTACCAGGAGGGAGAAAGAGACAGGCACCAAACATGGAGAACTGAGCCATTTAGACCAAAGCTTAATGTGTTACCAGACACTTCTCAAGGAGCAATATGACTGAGGAGGAGCCATGGAGACTATCGGTTATTTTCCCTGTGACAAGTAACAACCTTCATCACCTTTCAAAGCCGTGCACTTGAGCTGCTATTCAGCTGGAGGCTGAAGAGAGATGCTTTCCCATTTCAAATTGGCTTCTCAAAAGAGAATTGACTTGATTTGTATTATATGCATGAGAACGAAGAAGTAGGGAAATGTTTTCTAAACACTCTAATGTTCAATTTTTTATTTTTAGATATACAGTACAATAACTTTGTGAAGAACTTTTAACCAGGTATAATGCTGCCATATTCCATCTCCCACTCCAGGGTCCTCAGTTTGATCCTGAGCTTGGGTTAGTGTCAGTGTCACCTACATGTTCGCTCCATGTCACCATTTCATTCTTGTTCACCAGTTTTTCTTACTTGCCTAAACCGTGAGGATGGGTGAATTGGATATTCCCAGTTTCCCGGACTTGACATTTGAAATCTGTACAGACCCTCTTTAATTGAGAATTCAGCTTGAAGGACCACTTCTTAAAATCCTATATGCATGGCTTGAATGTTGCTTAGCTGACAAAAAGGGGCATTGGCATAAAAGCCCATTTCTTGCTAGAGCAGTTGTTAAATGGCCAGATGAGGATGAGGACACAACAACGTATTTCAGGAGAAAGTCTGAAGAAAGTAAGAATGTAAAAAATATCTAATTATCTAATAATTATCTAATTAAAGACCTAATTAACAAAGAGCTAATCCCATAATGGAGTTTTAATCAATTGAGAATTTAGCTATATACTGTTTACTAGGGGGAAGTGAGAATGATCAACTAACCACTGCTTTAGTGGTTCCAGGGAATGGATGTTTTCTACAGAATTGTGCTATGGGAAAAATGAACTAGAGTCTTCCCAAAACCTCAGAACTCAATTTGTATTATGGAAATACTTTACCAAAATCTGGCGTTATCATAAATAACAGTTTATGAGGGGTTTGTGTTCAGTACAAATAACTGCGATTGTATTGCACTATGCAACATTCAGCTTCTTGTGTTGATTTTTGGGCTCTTGCTTAGTCTGGTATATTTCAGCAACTGTGTTATGAGGATTTTATTGTGCTGTGTGTTCCAGCTGGGGAGTTCCCATTACTGTTTGTGCTTTACCGCTGAACAATAGGAGACAAAATCCTGTAAATTTGTCCTTGTACCAGGTCTGAATGCTCTTCCTTTATAAGCGTTAAGCACAAATATTAAACAGAAGTACTGTTTGTAAGATTTACGGCTCAACGCTTTTGTACGTCATTCCAAATTTCAGACTTTTGTATGCTTTTAAGTTAAACATGGTGGTGTTTGAGGCTTGTCAAAAATCTGACCTAAATAGAATGAGATGAGTTGCTGGGCCTGTGCTGGCACGCCAAAGGGAGGTTTTAAGGCTCCTTAATTAATGGCCACATGTGCATTAACCCAGGAGCTCTGGAGGGGGAAGCCCCCATTATCAGGAGCTTGGAAGGTAAAAAATGTGCAAAGGCAAATCTATGAGACTCATGGAATATGTGGATCTAGATATCTGCTAGATCTGTTTTTTTTTTTTTCCTGCGCAGTGCTAGTTGTAACATTTTACTAGAAGAGCTGTTCAAATCAAACGAGCAATGTGAGGAAGGCTGTGGTAGGTGGTTAGTGAAGGCATGAAGAAGCGGCCATGTTATTCAAGGTCTTTCTAGCTTTGTGTCGTTTAACCCATTTAGCAATTTTATTACAAAAAAGAATACACTTTCAAATGTCCTAATGTTCTAATACCCTATATCTCATCACAGCTGCTTTTTATACTGTATCAGTTCAAAGTTCAGATGATTTACCCACCAAAGCAAAAAAAAAAACAGACTGAATTGTTCTTGTGTGCGCCAACATTTTCAGTGACTAACACCACCCCCTTGGTTTCCAATAAACAATCACTTACCACCATTGTTTGTCCCACTGCTTCTGGTTGATATTAATGAGCTGTAATGAATATATAGCATATTCTCTACATACAAATGTTAGATTTATTACCTATCCCTTTGGGCGAGTGGAAGTTTAATGTTTATAGTTACATCGTTGTGTGGGGTTGCACCAATGTGAAGCTAGAATTAATAAATATACTGTACACCAATCAGCCATAACATCATAAACCATCTATCTAACACTGTTTACGTAGTCGAGGCATGGTCTTCACAAGACCTCTGAAGTTATGTTGTGGTATCTGGCACCAAGACGTTAGCAGCAGATATTTTAAGTCCTGTAAGTTGTGAGCAGGGGGTCTTCATAGATCTGAATTTTTGTCCAGCATATCCCACAGATGTTGAATTGAATTGAGATCTGGTGAAGTCAGAAACCAAGTAAACACCTTAACCTTGGTTCCTCAAACCATTGCTGAACATTTTTTGCAGCATGACAGGGCACATTTTTCCCAGGTTAGATCACTTTTTGCCTCCAGATCTGCCTTAATTCTTTATGTCATAGACACCTCAACAAGGTGCTGGAAACATTCTTAAGAGATTTTGGTCCATGTTAACATGTCAGCTGCAAATCTGTTTTACTGAATTCCAAAGGTACTTTGTTGGATTGAGATCTGGTGACTGTGTAGGACATTTGAGTACAGTGAATTCAGTGTCATGTTCAAGAAACCAGTTTTATATGATTTTTAGTTTTGTGACATGGTCTGCTGCTGAGGTGAATTTGGTATCTCCATAAAGCCTATCAGCAGACATATGTATGAAGTACTCTAAAATCTCCTGGTAGATGGTACGTAGCTTTGACTATGGAGTTGATAAAATAAAGTGGACCAACACCAGTAGATGACATGACTCCATAAACTATTACATATAGTGGAAACTTCACATTGGACAGACATCAATCAACCTGGATTATGTGCCTCTCCACTCTTCCTACAGACATTGGGACCTTGATTCCAAATTAAATGCAAAATTTACTTCTGAAAAGACAACTTTGGACCTCAAAGAACAGTCCAGTTCTTTTTCTCCTTTTACACTTCTGACTACGAATACTAGGAATGCATCAGTTGAAGACCATTTCCTGAAGAAGTCTATGCATGGTGGCTCTTCATGCACTGACTTCTGCCAAGCTCTCTCACGTTCTTATGTAAATCGGCATTGCTTACCAATCATGTGGATTGGTAGGTGGAATATGTGGATCTAGATATCTGCTAGATCTGTTGGGTTTTTTTTTTCCTGCATAGTGCTAGTTGTAACATTTTACTAGAAGAGCTGTTCAAATCAAACGAGCAATGTGAGGAAGGCTGTGGTAGGTGGTTAGTGAAGGCATCAAGAAGCGGCCATGTTATTCAAGGTGTTTCTAGCTTTGTGTCGTTTAAACCCATTTAGCAATTTTATTACAAAAAAGAATACACTTTCAAATGTCCTAATGTTCTAATACCCTATATCTCATCACAGCTGCTGTTTATACTGTATCAGCTCAAAGTTCAGATGATTTACCCACCAAAGCAAAAAAACAGACTGAATTGTTCTTGTGTGCGCCAACGTTTTCAGTGACTAACACCATCCCCTTGGTTTCCAATAAACAATCACTTACCACCATTGTTTGTCCCACTGCTTCTGGTTGATATTAATGAGCTGTAATGAATATATAGCATATTCTCTACATACAGTACAAATTTTAGATTTATTACCTATCCCTTTGGGCGAGTGGAAGTTTAATGTTTATAGTTACATCATTGTGTGGGGTTGCACCAATGTGAAGCTAGAATTAATAAATATACTGTACACCAATCAGCCATAACATCATAAACCATCTATCTAACACTGTTTACGTAGTCGAGGCATGGTCTTCACAAGACCTCTGAAGTTATGTTGTGGTATCTGGCACCAAGACGTTAGCAGCAGATATTTTAAGTCCTGTAAGTTGTGAGCAGGGGGTCTTCATAGATCTGAATTTTTGTCCAACATATGCCACAGATGTTGAATTGAATTGAGATCTGGTGAAGTCAGAAACCAAGTAAACACCTTAACCTTGGTTCCTCAAACCATTGCTGAACATTTTTTGCAGCATGACAGGGCACATTTTTTCCAGGTCAGATCACTTTTTGCCTCCAGATCTGCCTTAATTCTTTGTCATAGACACCTCAACAAGGTGCTGGAAACATTCTTAAGAGATTTTGGTCCATGTTAACATGTCAGCTGCAAATCTGTTTTACTGAATTCCAAAGGTACTTTGTTGGA
Organism: Channallabes apus; assembly: GCA_030522415.1. Classification (NCBI taxonomy): domain Eukaryota; kingdom Metazoa; phylum Chordata; class Actinopteri; order Siluriformes; family Clariidae; genus Channallabes; species Channallabes apus. The sequence goes on from CM060119.1 coordinate 8,357,143, forward strand.
TTGAGATCTGGTGACTGTGTAGGACATTTGACTACAGTGAATTCAGTGTCATGTTCCAGAAACCAGTTTTATATGATTTTTAGTTTTGTGACATGGTCTGCTGCTGAGGTGAATTTGGTATCTCCATAAAGCCTATCAGCAGACATATGTATGAAGTACTCTAAAATCTCCTGGTAGATGGTACGTAGCTTTGACTATGGAGTTGATAAAATAAAGTGGACCAACACCAGTAGATGACATGACTCCATAAACTATTACATATAGTGGAAACTTCACATTGGACAGACATCAATCAACCTGGATTATGTGCCTCTCCACTCTTCCTACAGACATTGGGACCTTGATTCCAAATTAAATGCAAAATTTACTTCTGAAAAGACAACTTTGGACCTCAAAGAACAGTCCAGTTCTTTTTCTCCTTTTACACTTCTGACTACGAATACTAGGAATGCATCAGTTGAAGACCATTTCCTGAAGAAGTCTATGCATGGTGGCTCTTCATGCACTGACTTCTGCCAAGCTCTCTCACGTTCTTATGTAAATCGGCATTGCTTACCAATCATTTTAAGCCAATTTAGGAATTTGGGAGAGCATCACTAGGAGTGAAGTGAGGCTGGAGTCAGTGCTCCAAGAGCCACCATGCATAGATGACTTCAGGAAATGACTCCTACTGTTGTATTCCTAGTACAGTATTTGTAGTGAAAAGTGCCCCTTATCTGGGACACTTGGAACCCATTTCCTGAAGAAGTCTACTGTATTTATGGTGGCTCTTGATGCACTGACTCTGACTTATCTTTGTGAAACTGCCCCAAATTCTTAAACTAGCCTTTCGTACCAATCTCCTTAAGCCTGTGGCTTGTGCAAATTTTCTTACTACACTCTTTTAGGCTGTTGGATTGTCTGATTGGTGTATATTCTACATGACCATTTTGCATGTACTGTAGGAGTGTGTGTTAATTCCCAGGGTTAGCAATAGCAATTTAGCCTCAAATTAGTCTTGACCTTAACCTCCTGGATAATGCTGAACATATGTTATATAACAATATAACACTTAACAATACTGAGCATTTGGCAGATGCTCTTATCCAGAGTGACTTACATTTTTATCTCATTACACATCTGAGCAGTTGAGGGTTAAGGGCCTTGCTCATGGGCTCAACAGTGGTAACACAAAAACTTGGTGTTTGTGGGGTTTGAACCTGGGATCTTCCGAACCATAGTCCAATGCCTTAACCACTGAGCTACCCCTGCCCCCCCCCCACACACAAAGGAGATTGCATCATGTCACAACACCATTTAGCAGGGTTAGGGTTACCACAGGGTATACAGTACATAGGAGGGGGAAAATAAATCCTGTATGAGCTTCTTACTTTACTTCAATAAGTATTATTTGTTCAACTTACCATTAGTAAAGATAATGGTCTCATTAACAACTGTTATGTAAATTTTTAATTAAAATAAAATCCATATTAATTTAATTTATTACGAAATCTATAGATTCTGTATTTTCTGTGAGTATCCCAGAAATTATCTTATGGTCATACACTTGAAATTTTTGCAACTTAATTATCTGAAAATGTACTTCTTATTAAGTACCTAAACTTTCTAGCTAAACTAGGTCTTTACCCATAATATATTATTTAGTCAATATTATTAACTTGATAAATAATGTGGTGGGAAAAGGAATATAATGTGCATAATACATAATATAAACTATATTGCAAGAGGCTTAAAAATATAGAAGAATGAAATGATTGTATAGAAGTAGATATTGCAAAAACCCTTATCAGGTAGACATGGAGAGGGGTTCAGGAGCATACTTTTAATTAACAAAAAACATCAAAATCACTGAAGCCTATACAAGAAATACAAATTTCATAAACATAGGAAGACCTGGGCAAATGTGGCAAAAATTGTGACAAACAACTGAAAGTTGGTCACTACATAGAGAACCTACAGTACATAACTTAAATTAGAACATAAATTAAGCGTGAAACATAAATCCGTTGAACATGATTAAGAAGGCATGTAACCAGGTTATGAAACCTGATGGGGCTGATGGGAAATTAGCCCATAAAAGTCTTTGTGGCCAAATCATGACCAGTACTGATGAGTCATACTGTATAACATGTTGTAAAGCCATACTGTCTAAGGAGAAGTGTGAGAAAAGGCAACATACCCAAATCAAACATGACACTATCAATACACATGCTACAATAGCACCACCACCACTGCCCTTTGCACGTGCCAAGAACCATCAACGTGCCAAAAGCCATCATACACGGGCACGCACTGTGTTGTGTCAATTATACTTGGCTACAAAAAAAATGGAACTAACATGCCATATCTGTCCTCATAGCGCCAGTCTGACAACACGACATGGGACTCTCTAGAATTTCAAAGTGAACTCCTGCCCTACAGGTACCCGTGTTAAAGTCTCTGTGTAAAATGCCCCCTCTCTTTGTTTGAGCAGTTTAGCCTAAGATGCTGTGAAAAAGATACCAGGAGGCTTGTGGGGAAATGACAGAAGTAGAGATCAGAACAGTACGTCAGTCTAGCATAGGAGGTGGACAGACTGTCAGGACTATTTGGCATTAGGCGACTTGGAAAAAGATTTCAGTGTTTTTGATACTGATAGTGATATTTATACCACCCTATCGGGTCTGAAAAAATTCCCCCTAGTCTGTGGTGATTCATATCTTCTCTCTGAGTATTGGAATGACAAGGTCTATTCTTTTGTTTCTGATTTATACTGTAGACATTTTATGATCAAAGCATGAATATGAAACAATCGAGAAGCATTTCAGTTCTCCTCCTGACATATTTGTACTGTAGCTGGAACCCACCCATTTTACAAGTAAGGAAAAATATTAAAACTATGTTGCATTAAAACCATGCCCTGTTACACAATGTGTTGTTCTCATTTGACGTCACAACATACTACTTTGTCGTTGGCAAACTATGGAAAGTTTTATGAGCTTTGCACATTGACACGCTGAGTTATAGCATGGAAGCATTTACACCTTATAATTTAGTTTGCATGTTATAGTACTGTCGCCTTGCACCTCCAGGGTCCTGGGTTCAATTCCCGCCTTGGTTTGGATGTTCTCCCCATGCTTGGTGGGTTTCCTTGCACAGTCCAAAGACATGCAGATTAGTTTAATTGGCATTCCCAAATTGTGTGTGTGTATGTGTGTGCACTGCAGTAAAGACAACGTGTGAGTGAGTTTTAGTAGCTTTACTGGCCTAGCTAGCATGGCTAGGTAGTCACTATGCTACTGATCAGGAAAATCCTGCCAGAATTTAATTCTATTCATATGAGGAGGAACATTTGTGTAGTTATGTCTTAAAAAATTTTCCGTGACATTATACCAAATACGTTTTCCAGTGCCCATGTACACCATCTCCAGAGCTGTACATGCTATAATTTTAAATAATTCATGAAGATAGCAAATCAGCCACCTATATATGAAGCAAAATGACTTCTTTAAACATTTATAAGGGACTAAGCGAGGCAATTTGTCATAAAAAAAATTATATATACCCTAGTATAACTTAATAGTATAATGATAGCATGTTGCATAGGTGTAATCTTTTCTGTTTATGCAGTCTTAACTTTAGATGCACCATCCTGTGACACAGAATGTCTATCTGCACTATGTGTTTGTTATTTTGCCACACACAGTACGTACAGGATATTATTACAATGTACAAATGGAGCTGTCATGTGGCATTGACAACCTGCTGATACAGTAGTATTTTCAAAGTCTCTTTCATCCAAGTTTACCTTAGGTATGATGCGCATTTTAAAGACTTCCCCTAGTGATTTATTACAGTGTGGGTTATTGCATGTGTTTAACAACACTGGGGTAAAAACCTATAAATGCTGTTAACAACCGATAAATGGGACCATAAATAGCATTTACTGTGATCGCTGTGGGTGTTAGCCAGAACGATCCTCTTAAGATGCTACAGTATAATTTTGACATTGTTTAAATACCTGTCTCTTATAGGCATCTGAGCTATGGTGCCTTCATAATGAATCTTTTTCAACATATTTATAACATCATAACCTTAAATACAAAGTTGTACTGTCCTAAATCACTTTTTTAAACAAGTTGTTTCAAACGTTTTGTTTAAAATCTCAAGAGTACACTTCAACACAGTCTCAAAACACACAATACAATAACCAATAGCAGCGCAGTATCCAAACCATTCTGCAACACAGTGTACTGTACTATGGTCTTATTAAAGTTTTGAGCGCATTTAAAAACATTTTAGCACGGGCTCAAATATAGTCAACATCAAAGATTTCAACATGTATGAAACAGTCTAGGGTTAGGGTGTTGTCTCCAACGCAATATCGAACACAATCGCCAAGCAATGTCCCAAAAGCAGCAAGTCACAAGAAACATACTTAAGAATTTTTTCCCAAAACACCAACACATTTTTAAACGCAATCTAAGACACACTATCCATCAGTCCTAAACACAATCTCAAACACAGCCTGCAACACAGTCTGACTGTCTTCAACATGGTCTCTACCGCAATCTTAAACACACTCCATCACGATCTCTACCAAATATTCCACCACACAATCTTAGATAATTTCAGTATAATAAAATTGCTGCCAAATCCCTGGAAGAGAGGCTTTAAAATCTGTCTTTCTGTGAACAAGCTCTACTGTGACACAAAACACCTTTACTTTCTACATCGATACTGTATATAAATAACTAGGCAACTTGTTTTAACAAGACCAATGTGACAATATATTTATCTGCTGCAGGATATTTACCACTTGGGTTAATGGGTGTAATTTGCTCAATGCAACTGATGAGTTCTACTAGGGCTTAATGAATTTGGCGTTTTGTCAGAGCAAGTTTTACGATGGGTGGATTATCAAAATAGCTAGAATCCTCTCCGCGATGGTGAGCTTGATTACAATTTGTTTCTGTTTATATGCTATAATGCAGATTGCAATTGCAAATTAAAATGCAACCTGATCAAACACATCAGGAAAGATGCATCGTGGAATTTTAAGTGAAACGCTTGCAAAAAAACTAAATATAAAAATTTTAATTTTTTTTTAATAATTAAATAATTTAAGTAGCAATAAATAAGTATTTATAGCCAATAAATAAGTTTTGGCATTAGCATGTGTGTGTTTTTTGTTTTTCATTTCATCCTTTTACTTGTGAGAACCACGGTTTTATTTAAACATTTACACAAGTGAACCAACTACACAGCCCTCACCTAGAGTGAGGAAACCTATTATATTCGCATGTTTGCCACCTACCTGTTTGTCCACAATTCATGTGACAAGCTTTAAATGTCATCCATATGCTGGCACACCTTCACAACGCTCAGTGTTTGTGCGTGTGTATGTTATGCATGTGCCTACCTGCAAGGACGATACCAGATGTGTGTATAAAGCTACAGCCACTTCAGCTACAAGTAACTCTAAGATAAATATTGTTGCCTTTTGCTGACTTGGGAAAAATCAGAACACCACACCTGGCATATACTGTAGATGAATGTAGTCTCTATTGTGAATTTTCATAGGGTGGTGATCAATTTTCTGGAACAGAAGCTGAGACGGTGGTTCTGACTTTATTTTAATGTGACCATTCGAAATACACCATCATTACTGTAGTAACAATTTAGACACAGAAATGTACAATATGACAGACACAAGCTGATGAAATAAAATTAACTGTATAAGATTTATTTTATGCATGCTTATTATATAGACATCATTTAGAACTTTTTGTAAACATAGAATATGTCTTTGATTTGAACTAGCATGCAATGCTGAGCTCTATACTGTAAATGCTTAATGTACTGTACTGTCAGTTGCACAGGATAGAACTCGGTAATGCATGTCAGGTCAGATGATCTTCCCTGAGACACACATTGCAGAGAGTAAAGACCTCCCCCATAGTGTATGTGGCCCTGTGTTTGTTCAACACTTCGTAAACCTGGATAAATCTTGTTGCTTAATCAGTCTTAGACATCTTGTTTCATCTGCATGGATACAAATGAGCCCATGACAACCAGGCGGTGTTTGTTCGTCATTTTTCTGAGAGCACACACCGAGTTTACACACTGGGACTGCTGTTAAGCTGTTATCTTTGCTTCCTATGCTTTTGACACCCTGAATCAATCATCTACAACTGTGTCATGAAGTTCAGCTCTCAAAGATGAACTCTGATCTGGCCGTTACACAGATTTCGCTTAGATTAGCTTTTGAGCCGCAGTATCGAGTAAGCTTCATCCAAGATCTTGCAATAAGTACACTTACTTTGCAGGATAGAACGCCACATTTCAGACAGATTGCAGTCTTTTTTTTTTCTTCAAAAGGTTAAGATATTAATTATTAAGATTAAAAAGATTACTAGTAGATTTTTATGAAAAGTGGAAAAAATAAGAAAAAAAAAACCTGGTGATGGTGGAACGGTGACTAGCATGCTGTTTATTTTAACTGAACATGTTACAACCATTAAAAAAATTAAGTTTTTATTTATAATTGCACAACAATATTATTGCTATTTATTATTAATGCCAAGTTGGCATTATTTAAACCTACTTGTTTTCAAGTTGTTGAGGTTGGAATTAACCAAACTGAACTTAAGCGACCAGTCGGACTGGATAATAACTATAATCCTCAGTTGTAAAAAAAAAAAAAATAATTAATCACACACTGTAATATTTCATTGGGCCGCCCTTAACATTGATCACAGCATGCTTTCGCTGTGTCAATGCTTTGACATCAACATAAGATTTATTTCTGTCCATTATTTCTTTGGCTGAGATCTTGTATTGATGACAGGAGAATTATAAAGTCTATAAAGTTTTTATAGTGTTTTAAAAACACTTTCAATGAGGTCAGTATGGTGGAAAAATAATCGACTCATTTATACCTATACCTTCATAAAAGCCTCTAGATGCTTTAATAGTGGGCACTATGCACCATGATTGCATTGGTCCACGTACTTCCCATTTTACCCTGTTGCGTCCGTCATTAGGGTCAATCTGGTTTAAAACACGGTAACATCTTTTCCACAACCATAGGAAATGTTTTCTGTAGTTGCTTAAAAAACAAGAAAACTACTTAGTTAGGGGTTAAATGAGTTGCTGCCAGCTGAAACATATCAATCACTGCATTACGTAATTATCCAATTATCAAATTAAAGTAATAATTGGGTAAATATTTTCTCATTCAAATTCACACATTTGTTGATACGGTAAAGCTTTTGTGTCTTTATCACAGTAAGAAGTAAAGCTGTCTCTAAAGCCACGTCGCATTCTGTGGATGTGCTGTGAAATGACAAGCAGCATTTTCAAGGAAAAAAAAGGAGGTTTGGTGAAATGATTGTTTGTTACTGCTCTCATTTTTCCTTACATTTCTGTAAGTCACCTTTGTCATGATGTTCATAGTTATATGTTCTCTACAAATAAAATTTAATTGAACTGTCAATTTTTACTTATTGTACTTGTAACATGATAATTATAATCAAACAAAATATGCATATGACCTGTCATTCTCAAATAACTTAAAAAATCTGTCATGTGTGTCACACACACCCTGAAATGTCCCCCCCCCCCATTTATTTATTCATAAACAGGGTTGTAGGAGTCCTGGAGCCTATCCCAGGAGACTTCCAATGGTGCCAATCCATTGGCGAGCACACACTCAAACAATGGGCCATTTTGGAATGTCAATTAGGCTAATCTGCATGTCTTTGGATTGTAGGAGGAAACCCGCAAGCATGGAGAGAACATGCAAACTTCATGCACACAAACCCAAAGCAGGAGTCAAACCCGGAACCTGTAAGTGCGAGGCGACAGTGCTAACCACTAGGCCACTTTTACATCATGCCTCAGTGTTTTTATCCTTTACTATCCAATAACCATATCAGAATTTACCTTAATGTCAAGTAAAGTTCATGTCAGTTTATATTTAATGACTCTCAAAATCTCTGACATTTCTAATCTTAAAAGAACACCGTAAAAACTATTGTTCGATTCTTGTTTATGTTCCCAAACATGTGATTTGCTTGAGGATATTATCTCAACATCAAACCCCGCGGTAATATGAGTGATCTTGTGCAACTTTGTGTAAACCTGCCAATGATCCATGCCAGATCTTTAAGTTTCGTTGGCAATAATAAAGAAGAAGCACAACAAAGGCTGACTTTAAAAAGAGACTCTACCCCAATCATCATATTGATTGACTCTTCTCGGTTGAAGCATGTTCCCAGTCTGGAATGACACAAAAAGTCGAAGAATCCAGGTGAATGTCACACCTACTTACTGAGCACTTATGCTCCTCGGTGCGGCATGTTCTGCATCTGTTGGGATCTGTTTAGGTTCTGAACATGACTTGCATGTCACATCCTCTTTTTGACCTTATAGCCTGGCCTGCTCTGGAAGGCCAGCTGGCTCTGAAATCCTCAGGCTGCTGTGAAAGAGCTCGGCCATGTAAGGAGGGAGGGACACAAGAGAGCATGCGGTCTGCACGCACTCCATACGTCTGCTCTCAAAAGGAACCTCTTTATGCTCAATCTGTCGTCTGTAAAAACTATTTTGCATGCTTTCGTTGACAAAAGGAGGCAGTCCATCTGTGGGAAGCAGTATGGCTTGATTTACTTCTTTTGTTCCGCGGGGCAAGTCCCGGATGAGATGGTTGAAGTGGAGTGTGGGAAACCACATTAGGTGGTCCCTTATGAGAATCATACTGAGCTCGCGAGCGGATGAAATTGCCGAAGGAATGCACTCTGTGTTTAATGGTGGGATTATTAAAGGCAGTTTTTCAAACTGTGTTGAAAAAGTAAAAAAGTGCAAAATACCTGGTGGTGTCAATTTAAAATGATTTACTCTTATTTGGTGGCAAAGTGAAATAAGGCATCATGTTAAAAAGACATCTGCAGTACCCTGGTGTCACTCGCTCAATCCATGCCTGTTTGTAAGCTTTATGAAGATTCATGAAGTTCACAATCACTTAAAAAATTCACTAGCTTTAACCTTTTTTGTGGCGAGGTGGACACCCCGGATTCTTTTGTGTACAGAAGACCCAGGTTCAATTCCCAGCAAATGCTCAAACCTTTCATTCATTCATCTTCTATACCACTTTATCCTGTATTTAGGGTCGCGGGGAGCCTATCCCAGGAGACTCTGGGCACGAGGCGGGGTACACCCTGGACAGCGTGCCAATCCATCGCAGAGCACACACACACACACACTCATTCACACACAATGGTCAATTTGGGAACGCCAATTAGCCTAATCTGCATGTCTTTGGACTGTGGGAGGAAACCGGAGTACCCGGAGGAAACCCACCAAGCACAAGGAGAACATTCAAACTCCCTGCACACAGAGACGGGAATCGAACCCAGACCCTGGAGGTGCAAGGCGACAGTGCTAACCACTACACCACCGTGCCGCCCATGCCCAAACCTTTTTAATCAAATTTGAATTGATAATTTTTTGGTCTTAAATCATTACAGTGTTTGCATCAAATTCTCTAAAAGAAACAGCAAACATTTTAAATCATCATATTGATTTACCCTTCTCTTGAAGCATTTTCTCAGTCTGCGTGAATGGTTACCCGAAAACAAATCTTCGGTCTCTGTGTATTGTTGGCATTTGAATGCACTTTGCTGCTTTTTGTAAATGCAGGCATTAATTTTGTTCCAGACTCTTTCACAGGTCAAAACCTGCATATCTCAGAGGAAACCATACAGTATGTTTATCCATGTTTTGTGCTCTGGTCTGCTCAAAGTCTTTGCCTGCTTTGCCATGCAGTAGGTACCAAAAAATAACTCTGCAAATCTTACAAAAGAAAAAACATCCTATGCTATATACAGTACAGCATCTTTGTTTTCTTATTCTTGTTGTAAATGACCAGGTGTGTGAATGATAAGAATTAACACTTAACTCTTTCATGAAAATTTTAATTACTAGGTGGAATCTTTTCAGGCTGATTTGTCCATTATTAGTAGGTGTGAAATGGCAAGGTCAAAGGTCAGAGCTGGTTTCAGAGGTCAAGCATGTCTCCGGGTATGGATAACAAAGTCCTGCGTCCTGGTGTTAAGAAATTCTTCTTTTTTCCTCAGCACTGTGTGGAGTGTATAAGCAGGGTCTGAGTTTCTGTTCTCATCCGTGCAGACGTCTCATTTGATGAGCATGCGTGAGAGCATTTTAACTTGTTACAATAATATAGACAATGCCTGCAGTACCTTTTAAAATTTCATTATAAGTGAAATATCAAAGTACGTATTGCAGTAGCCCTTGAATCTCAGAGCATGTTTTAATGAGTATTAAAGGGTTGTGCAATATAGACTGACCTTTTTTTTTAGCACAATCTAGGCAATATGATGAATAGAATATTATTTAATCAAAAAATCCCCAAAATTAATAAAAGTAATAATACTTTGGTTCTACAGTACATGACATATCCGAAAACCCAGATGCATCCTTAGATGTCTAAAGCCTCCCCCATCGACACACATCATAGGATTTAAAAAATTTTTTAACCAGTCATTGACCAATTCTGTGTTGCCGGCACATGTACAGTACATGCCTATTTAGTTTGAAGGGTTTTAACAAAAACAATACTTTAAAACACAATATACAATGTATTATTCTTTGTAGAATCACATTTCCCTGTAATTACAACCACAAGTCTTCCATGATGTTTTTCTCTCGTTTCTTCCGTTGGACAAAATGAAGAATGATGATGAACTGCACACGGATTCACATATTCAAATTCAAATTTTATTTGTCCCGTACACAGTCATACACAGTACGATATGCAGTGAAATGCTTATACGACTGCCAGTGACCTTTAAAAATAAAAGCTTAAACATAAGAAATAAATATGAATAAAATAAATATGTTAGAAAATAAAATGAACTAGTAAAATATACTGTACAAGTGAAATATACTGTAATAAAAGAAATATGGTAGAAAAAGAAATTAACTAGTAAAATACAGTATACTGTACAAAGTCAAATAAAAAATTTTATATACTGTACAAATATGAACAAAATATCAATATAGTAATATAGAAATATAAAAGAAGAAAATAAAGAAAATACATATTGATGTTTGAGCGTGGGAAATTCTTAGAGATTTACATTTCAATTTTGGGGCCACATCTTCTGAATGGGGCAGTTTACGTGATCTTCTAGGCATGTGGCCTTTGCTGACTACTTAGAGTTGTCTGCTCTACGGAGGACTTCCTACCACTGCATCACTGTAATATAAAGTATAAGTGATTTTATAAAATGATCATGGTAAAAATAAATAAATAAATAAATAAAGGTTTTGTCATAGGACGTGTATGCAACAACACTTGCAACAATTTTTTTTATGAAAACCTGTCTCATTGGAAGTGGATTACCTTTTTTTTTTTTTTAATATACAGTGGTGTGAAAAACTATTTGCCCCCTTCCTGATTTCTTATTCTTTTGCATGTTTGTCACACTTAAATGTTTCTGCTCATCAAAAAACGTTAACTATTAGTCAAAGATACCATAATTGAACACAAAATGCAGTTTTTAAATGAAGGTTTACGTTATTAAGGGAGAAAAAAAACTCCAAATCTACATGGCCCTGTGTGAAAAAGTGATTGCCCCCCTTGTTAAAAAATAACTTAACTGTGGTTTATCACACCTGAGTTCAATTTCTGTAGTCACCCCTAGGCCTGATTACTGCCACACCTGTTTCAATCAAGAAATCACTTAAATAGGAGCTACCTGACACAGAGAAGTAGACCAAAAGCACCTCAAAAGCTAGACATCATGCCAAGATCCAAAGAAATTCAGGAACAAATGAGAACAAAAGTAATTGGGATCTATCAGTCTGGTAAAGGTTATAAAGCCATTTCTAAAGCTTTGGGACTCCAGTGAACCACAGTGAGAGCCATTATCCACAAATGGCAAAAACATGGAACAGTGGTGAACCTTCCCAGGAGTGGCCGGCCGACCAAAATTACCCCAAGAGCGCAGAGACAACTCATCCGAGAGGCCACAAAAGACCCCAGGACAACATCTAAAGAACTGCAGGTCTCACTTGCCTCAATTAAGGTCAGTGTTCACGACTCCACCATAAGAAAGAGACTGGGCAAAAACGGCCTGCATGGCAGATTTCCAAGGCGCAAACCACTTTTAAGCAAAAAGAACATTAAGGCTCGTCTCAATTTTGCTAAAAAACATCTCAATGATTGCCAAGACTTTTGGGAAAATACCTTGTGGACCGACGAGACAAAAGTTGAACTTTTTGGAAGGTGCGTGCCCCGTTACATCTGGCGTAAAAGTAACACAGCATTTCAGAAAAAGAACATCATACCAACAGTAAAATATGGTGGTGGTAGTGTGATGGTCTGGGGTTGTTTTGCTGCTTCAGGACCTGGAAGGCTTGCTGTGATAGATGGAACCATGAATTCTACTGTCTACCAAAAAATCCTGAAGGAGAATGTCCGGCCATCTGTTCGTCAACTCAAGCTGAAGCGATCTTGGGTGCTGCAGCAGGACAATGACCCAAAACACACCAGCAAATCCACCTCTGAATGGCTGAAGAAAAACTAAATGAAGACTTTGGAGTGGCCTAGTCAGAGTCCTGACCTGAACCCTATTGAGATGTTGTGGCATGACCTTAAAAAGGCGGTTCATGCTAGAAAACCCTCAAATAAAGCTGAATTACAACAAGTCTGCAAAGATGAGTGGGCCAAAATTCCTCCAGAGCGCTGTAAAAGACTCGTTGCAAGTTATTGCAAACGCTTGATTGCAGTTATTGCTGCTAAGGGTGGCCCAACCAGTTATTAGGTTCAGGGGGCAATTACTTTTTCACACAGGGCCATGTAGGTTTGGATTTTTTTCCCTAAATAATAAAACCCCTCATTTAAAAACTGCATTTTGTGTTTACTTGTGTTATCTTTGACTAATAGTTAAATGTGTTTGATGATCAGAAACATTTTGTGTGACAAACATGCAAAAGAATAAGAAATCAGGAGGGGGGGCAAATAGTTTTTCACACCACTGTAATTTGTGTTTTATAAAAAAAAAAAAAATTTAAAAAGTAGCTGCATCCTTTGTTGCCAGGAAAAGGAAAGTCACCCATGTTGTCTATATTTAAAATGGGAGCGCCTTATTCGCTACACTGTGACAAAATCCATTTTCAAATACATTCTTTGAAGGATGGGGCTCAGAATTGAAAAACACTGCTGGCAGTATGCTTAGGGTTTATCCTGTTTATCCTGTTGGAATTTGAAGCTCCACATACTCTAAAGTCTACTGCAGTGTATTTAGCTTCATCCATTTTGTCCTTAACTCCAACCAGTCTCCCAGTCACTGCTGATTTAGGACACGCCCAGACCACTGTGTTACTGCTACTATGCTTCACTGTGGTGCTGACATTCTTTTGATGATGATGATGAGTTCTAGATCGATGCCAAATGTATCACTTCGTGCCAAGGTCGTATGAAGGTTGCATTTTGTTCTCACCAGACTAAAAAAACTGTTTACATGTTTCCAAGTACATGTCTCAAATACATGTTTCTTATCTGAGCTGTGGGTTTCTCCAGCACTTTCAGAGTTACCCTTGACCTCTTTGTGGACAGAACATTCAATGTTTGTGATGCATTTGTATAACCAAACCTTAACTGATATTATATTTGCCCCAGGCTTGGTATGTTGTTTGTATAGATGTATTTTATAATAATCTCTGGGGCTTTCCAGGAGCAGGTGGATTATTAGTGAGATTATATATCTATATTCAAATCTCATGAACACTGATTGCACCAGAAATCATTTAGGGTTTTCACAGCAACAGGAGTGAACACTTATACAATAAGTAATGAATCAGGTGCTTTTAAGTCTTAATATAATTTCAGTTTCAGGTTGTAACACAAAATGACATGTCTAAGTAAGGATCTAAGAAATAAAAGTATTTATGCAAATCAGACATGAATGCTAAACTTCCATCCATTATCCATGCCGCCTATCCAGTGTAGGGTCTTAGTGGGCCTGGAGCCTATCCCAGGGAACTTTGAACAAAAGGCAGGGGTACACCCTGAATGGAGCCCAACCCATTGCAGGGCAGAAGCACACACTTATACACCCAGTCACACACTACTGTATGTATGGAGACACCAATCAACCTACACCACATATCATTGGACTGTAGGGGGACACCATAGTACAGTACATGCGGAGGGGGGGGGGGGCATGCATTTCCCATATCGAAGCACAGGGAGAACATGCAAGCTCCACTCACACAGGTACGACATGGAGATCCAAACTTCCCAACCCTGGAGGTGTAAGGCAACGGTGCTAACAACAAAGCCACTGTGCTGCCAATGCTACACTTTAATTAATCTAATGATTTACTGCTATTGTGTAAAACCTGTTCTGGGTTTTCTGTGACTGGTTGAGCAGAAACTGTGCAAGATGTTGTGAACCTTACTGCAAGCTCGATATTGAACAATACCCCTTGTATTCGTTGGTTTGTCCTAAAGTGGCTTACTGTGTTTGCTTGTGTGTTGTGCTGGGTTACACACTTACAATGTATTTCCATATGTGCTCCTTACAAAATTGATAATAATTGATAAAACTGACTGTTATTTATTATAACTTTATTATAACTTTAATGCACATGCATCCTTAATTTTAATATACAGTAATACACTAGGAGTTGCGTCAACTTACTTTAGGTTCATTCTGCATAATGATGATAATGACATGACCACCCCAAGATGGAGATGGTATGGAATAATTTAATGCTTGCCTGAGAAATTCAAATGAAATAAAATGGGAAAAATCTATATATTTATATTTTTCAGAGGTATTGTTCAATATTTTATTGTAGAGTTGAATGTCCCTCATGTTTCGACAACTTTTTTTATTTAACTTAATATTTAACATATTAGTCTCAAAATAAGTTATTAATAAGGATAATTATGTTGAAAAGAAATTTAAAAAATTTATTGTTTGCGGCTTTTTCAACTATTTATCGATAGAATTTGTGTCAAAATAACAACATACATTTATTGAAATGTAGTCATTTCTTTTTATATCACACTATTCTTGCCTTTTTATGCTTGATTGATCATTAATTCCATTCAATATTTAATTATGTACCACTTGTATAGCACACTTTTAACAATAACAATTTTCACAAAGCAGTTTAAATGGTACCAATTTCTATTGTAATAGTCCCTAATGAGCAAAAGGAAATGGTAGCAAGAAAAACGTGTCGAGATGGCACGAGGAAGAAACCTTGAGAGAAAATAGACTCAATATATATATATATATATATAATAATGACAATTAATTTCTTCTTTTAATAAGCTTGATCATTTAACAATTATGTTTTATTTTTATAGCTTATGTAATGTCCATAGAAGTGCATTTCACATTTATTATAAAGATGGAAATGTAATTTAATACAAAGGTATAGTGATTAAAAACAAACTTTCTCTAAAACAATACATTTAACATGACAATACATTTAAGTGATAAAATATTACAACTTTAGATATTGTTCATTTAATAATTTGAAATTATGATAGTTTGAGTTTTTGTTTTCACTGTCAAGCTAATAATTTAGTGCAGGGTAGTGTGTTGTTTTTTTGTTCTTCTTCTACATCTACTTCTTCTTTTTTCTTACTCCAAACACTCCTTGCATACCGTGCAGTGTTGATGTGTTGACACATTCTGTAAGAGCTATATTTTTTCCCTCAAAAAAGGTGTGGTTGCTAATTTAACTTGGGTTTATAGGTTCAGAAAAACAGGTTTGTAATTTGTCCAAATTAACAGCAGAATCATTATTGGATTAATATAATAATGAAAAGATTATCACTAAATAGGACAGAGGGTAAATGGTAAATAGGATATTAAAGTTTTACCCAGTGCGAGTGTGCTACATTATTTTCACTGTATCCGTAGCTAAGACTTTAAGTACAGATAAAGTACAGTCAAATAATAAAGAGCAAAAGGCAACTAAGAATGACAAGTGTATTGAAAAGGTATGTAAAATTAAAAGTAACCATTATCACAAATTTAATGCAATTGGAAACCAGACATTAGGTTTGAAAGCTGATCGTCATCGAGACCTTTACAACAATGATTTAAGATGCCGTTACTTCTGAACCTTGTCCAAGACCAAACACGTGGTGACCTGGTGGTATTTCTCCAGCTGGCATTGGCTGCCTTTATCCACTAGTCACACATCTGTGAGCTCAGACAAAACATCCAGAGCAAACAGCTTTTAAAAAAAACCTGTTCATACCTGACATGTTCCCATGTCAGTGTGCAAGTGGATGAAATTTCCTCCACAAGATCTGGGTCACTAAGGGTCATCTAGTGGCCTACTGCAATTCCACACATGTTTGGCAAGCTTTAGCTCTTCATTCATCACTGGGCCTAAAGCTCTGTTTGCTTTTTAGTGTAGTGGAAATCTCCTAGTGTCACGAATTCGGGTGTATTGCTGGCTGTTGTTAATGCTGTGGGTTAAGAAGGGCAGGCATACAGTAGGCGCAGAGGGTTTTCAACACATAACAAAAGTCTTTTATTTTTAAAACAAAACAAACAATACTTCAACAAAACTAAATAAACAAAACATTGGCTCCTGAAGCGTAACACACACAGACTCTTTAAACATAACACACGCACACGCCTTGAACATAACACACACACTTAACATAACAGACCTACATCCTCTTTAAACATTACAGACACACCAGATATTCTAAGCCTGGCACACACCCGCGCTCCTACGCGCGGCGTACCACACACCCGCGCTCCTACGCGCGGCGTACCACACACCCGCGCTCCTACGCGCGGCGTACCACACACCCGCGCTCCTACGTATGCGCGGCGTACCACACACCCGCGCTCCTACGTTCCCGCGGCGTACCACACACCCGCGCTCCTACGTACGCGCGGCGTACCACACACCCGCACTCCTACGTACGCGCGGCGTACCACACACCCGCGCTCCTACATTCCCGCGGCGTACCACACACCCGCGCTCCTACGCGTGGCGTACCGCGCTCCTACGCGCGACACAAATACACTCTTCCACTCACTTGTAGGGCATACCCAGGCTTAGAGCTTAGACTAAAGATATGGAGCAACACTAGGAACAGGGGAGAACCACTAAAGACTAGAGGGAATCTAGAGGCATGGTGAGAACCTCGAGACTAAGGGGAACCTAGAACCAAGAGGAAAAAACAAAAAACATGAGTAACTTGAAACAAGAGAACAAGAGACACACTAAACAATACTCACATAAACTTATGGTCAAACTAAAGATACACTTAACTACATACAACACTGAAAACATGCTCTTAAACGTTGAGCATCGTACTGTATGCAGCACTGGGTTGCCCTCCAAGCTGGGCAGCCGATGCAGCACTGGGTCGTCCTCCCAGCCAAGTGATGAAGACAGTCCAGGATCCTCTACTGAGGCTCTTGAACGAGGGTGGAGCCTCCACTGAGGCTCTCGGACATTGACGGGACCTTCCCTGTGGCTCTGCCGTGGGCCCCTCTGCTATGCCCTCGTAAAGGTCGAGCATTTTGTCACGAATTCGGGTGTATTGCTAGCTGTTGTTAATGCTGCGGGTTAAGAAGGGCAGGCATACAGTAGGTGCAGAGGGTTTAACACATAACAAAAGTGTTGTAATTTTAAAACAAAACAAACAATACTTAACAATACAACAAAACTACATAAACAAAACACTGGCTCCTACATAACTACATAAACAAAACACCGGCTCCTGAAGCGTAACACACACAGACTCTTTAAACATAGCACACGCACATGCTTTGAACATAACACACACACACAACCTAACAGACCTACATCCTCATTAAACATTACAGACACACCAGATCTTCTAAGCCTGGCACACAGGCCCGCGCTCCTATGAGCGAACCACACACTCACACTCGTGCTCCTACGAGCGGCGTACCACACACTCACGCTCCTACGAGCGGCGTACCACACACTCACGCTCCTACGAGCGGCGTACCACACACTCACGCTCCTACGAGCGGCGTACCACACACTCACGCTCCTACGAGCGGCGTACCACACACTCACGCTCCTACAAGCGGAGTACAACATACACACTCTCGCTCCTACGAGCGACATACCACACGCTGGCGCTCCTACGAGCGACGCACGCACTCTCGCTCCTACGAGCGACGCACGCACTCTCGCTCCTACGAGCGACGCACGCACTCGCGCTCCTACGAGCGACGCACGCACTCGCGCTCCTACGAGCGACGCACGCACTCGCGCTCCTACGAGCGACGCACGCACTCGCGCTCCTACGAGCGACGCACGCACTCGCGCTCCTACGAGCGACGCACGCACTCGCGCTCCTACGAGCGACGCACGCACTCTGTGTCCACTCACTCGTAGGGCATACCCAGGCTTAGAGCTTAGACTTAAGACATGGAGCAACACTAGGAACAGGGGAGAACCACTAAAGACTAGAGGGAACCTAGAGACATGGGGAGAACCTTGACACTAAGGGGAACCTAGAACCAAGAGGAAGAAACAAACATGAGTAACTTGAAACAAGAGGACAAAAGACACACTAAACTATACTCACATAATATTACGGTCAAACTAAAGATACACTTAACTACATACATCACTGAAAACATGCCTTCAGAGCCAGCTTAACACAAATCCCAATTTAAACAAAACAAATCAAATGCCCACTAGACAGTCTTAATGCTCGACTCAGTTTCACAGAACTAACAGCTTTTTATAACCTCTCTAATGAGCTACCTCGGTTCAGGTGTGCTTCATCATCACCTGACCGAGGTGCCTTCTGGGAAACTGAGTCTACCAGCAAAACTACACGAACAAAAAATAATCATGGCCACAGTGCCCTCTAGGGGCAGTCCCTTACACCTAGATGCTAATTGAGTTAATTGAGTTCAGTGAGAGTTTTTCAAAATACAATGACTACATGGGGCTTTAATGCATTAAATTCATTAATTTAATAGAAAAAGATGACTGAGATTTACATTTGTAATTAAAAGCATAGTATCAAAATTTGATATGTTTAAGGGACCACACTTACAGTAAATGCTCGAGTACATAAAATTTTTTTTTTACCAAAATCATTTTTATTTGCTTTTGTTCATTTTAGTTTAATCAAATTTAATTAAAGTTATATTTGAAGCTGTTTTAACAAAAGATGTCACGAAGTTGCTTCGCAAGAATCCGGATGTGGATGTAGAATCAAAATCGGTAATGAGCTTGCCTGAGGTGACATCGCTGTGAGAAAAAACAACAACATACTGTAAGTAAAAAACACTTGTTCAAAAAGGACTCCTGCGATGGATTGGTAACCTGTCCAGGGTGTGTACCCTGCCTCGTGCCCTAAGTCCCCTGGGATTGGAGTATTCGGAGAGGTGCATAACCCCGTTAACGGCAGAGCTGCTCTCTGTGCTCCTCCTACAGTACAAAGACATGCAGAGTAGGTTAATTGGCACTCCCAAATTGTCCGTAGTGTGTGAACAGGTGTGTGAATGTTGAATGGCGATCCCACTACAGTCATGAAATGGGAATAAATGATAACCATTGGCCTCCATAGTCTCTAGTTGGACTACAGAGGTTCCCAGATATTAAAGGACAACTTATATGTAATTTTTTTTTTCTTCATTTCTTTGTAAACTGAAGCAAAAAACAATATTTTAAAGAGTTATTGTCTATAGCCTGGTCATTGAAGGTTTAACTGCAGTTCTACCCCAGATTCTAACATATTGATCAGATAAGCTACGAAATCCAAGTGTATCCTAAAACATACTGTAGCAGATACAGTCTTCGTGTCAAATATCGAATCTCTACTCTAATTATCAAAATCACATTGTATTGTATTATGTACCAGATCCCATTGAGTATTACATCATTGATTTTTGTCTAGACGTAGAAACAGGTTTAGAGTGTTAGTGTTTAGAGAGTTTAGAGTGTTATCACAGTCATATGGATCTTCTGTATAAAAGCTAGACTAAAGCTACCTAAGTGAGACTAATAGGCATTTTTTTTTTGTGTGTGTGAAAAGGTGATCGTGGCATCTTTGTAAACAACTTGGTATTGGTAAATTGTAAAGATTAAATCAGTTTGTGGTTATGCTGTTATATGGAAATAATCAGTAATGTAGTGATGTGAGCCAATGCCAACTGGAGTTATTCCCAAACATTGCATCCTATCCATTCAATTTTCGTACCACTTATTCAATTCAATTCAATTCAATCCAATTTTATTTGTATAGCGCTTTTAACAATTGTCATTGTCTCAAAGCAGCTTATTGTGTGTAGGGTTGCGGCGGGCATCAATCCTATGCCAGCAAATCAGGGCGCAAGGTGTAGGATACCAGGTGACGGGGCACAAGAACACACACCAACACCAACATCCAATTATATGCTATTGGAAAAGCCAATTAATATACAATGCATGGCTGTGATGAAAACCAGAGCACCAGGAGGGAACCCAACAAAAGAAACAAGAGAAGCACAGAGAGAACATGCAAACCCCATGCACAAGGGCAGGAGGGAGCTTTCAAACCTCTAACCCTTGAAATGATAGGGCTTAGTGGGTAACACTGTCACCTACTGTATCATTACCCTGTCATTACATCCCAAAGTGTTTTGTTCCTCCTACTGTATAGTACAGTAATGTAAATGTTCAAGGAGCAATGTTTATGGAAATAGATGTGAGTAACAATACCATTACAATGAGGTAAAATACATAATTAATACATAACATACGGTTTATAATCCAGATTCTCAGAAGTGTTACAAAAGAAAAATTTGGTAATACCACATGTCTGATAAAATAACATTTCAAGCGCTTTCCTTATCGTGAGGTCTGTGTTTTTGTCGCTGTTCGAGCTGTTTGAAAGTTCAGAGGTGGAGCAGCTGGTTAATAGAGGGCCAATAAAGTCACTCTGTCTCCAGTGAGCTGAATGGTCAGCAGCATCTGGCCTTCCAGAGAACAACTCTGCAGATGCTCCTTTATTGTGGTAGCCTGCCTGAGATTCATCCATAAAAAAACAGGTTTGTACTGACTAAATGCCCATAAACTCTGGCCTCGGGATGCTGACTGGTGTTCATCATAAACCAAACTGTGTGTGCGTGTGTGTGAATCATCCTTGACATGTGACGTGTTTCAGTTTTGACTTGGCCTGCATTTGTTATGACTTGTTATTTGCCAGTAAGAAAACCGATGAGTTTGAAATATGCGATGAGAAAATGAGCAAAACCTGTGAGTATTAGTCAGAAGACAAGCAGTATAGTGACTCAGTAATTCGGGAAAATCCTTTTAAGTGTGTAACTCTAGAAGAATTCTCTGTTTCTGTTACCTTGGGCATAATGGCGTGATGAAGTAATAAATTAATGTAATGTAATTATAATTTAGGATATAAAAAGCTCCAACACTGGGAATGGATTTCTGATCAAATTCATTTTACTGATGAAGATCTTTCAGAAACCTGGCCACTTTTATGGGACAAGCCCAGCTTCATTATAATTACTGGATTATTATAATTTCTTTTTTACATAAATAATTTCCAAGGCTTGTGAATTTTCCAAAGGTTTTAGAAATCTCTTTTCCAATCTCTCAGTAATGTTTGGAGAAAATATAAAAATATATTATATATATTATATATATTATAAACATATACTGTATCTATAACTGTTCATTTTGCTTTTTTGTTGAAGAATATTACATTAAACGCCTTACTACGTCATACTGTACCAATCAGCCAGTTAATTACAATGCAAAATATTATGCCCAGTATTCTACCGGTTCCCACTGTTCCACTGTGGCAGATCTGACCCCTTTCATGGTGTGCTGTTGTGTCGAGGATGTTGGCAGAGGATCCTTTACTGTATGTGCTGTGGGTTGCAGGGTGGGGCCTCTGTGGAAGACTTGTTTGCCTGGAACATCCCATGGGTGCTCGAATTGGATTAGACGGTCCCGACCTCGGCTGATGCTGACAGCTGTTCTCAGAGGACTCATGACTGCAGTCGCTCAATAGTTCAGGACTGGAATTTCCTACAGTCTACCTGAGCATCCAATAACGAACTGGATTCCATATTAACTTGAACACATCTCCTGTTATACTGAACGTCCAGCCTCCTAACACACAGTATGACTGCAGATCAAACCCTGCTATCCGTTATCACCCAGATGAGGATGGGTTCCCTGTTGAGTCCGGTTCCTCTCAAGGTTTCTTCCTATCGCCATCTCAGGGAGTTTTTCCTTGCCACTGTCACTGTCGCCCTTTGCTTCCTCATCTTATCATTTTTATTCATACTGTACATATTCACATTTCATACAAACTTCCATAATTCATTTGATGGTGTAAAGCTGCTTTGTGACAATGACGACTGTTACAGTAAAAGCGCTATACAAATAAAATTGAATTGAATTGGATTGAGATCTGGGGAGTTTGGAATTCAGGTTGGTGGTCTTTGCCTGCCAGCCCTGGGTGTTCTGGTGCCTTTCTATCGTGGCCAGCATTGACTTTTTTCAGAGAATGGTGCTGCATTGGCCTTTCTGTGGGATCGGACTAGACAGGCTGGCTTTTCGTCCCCGTGGGCATGGGTGAGCCCTGGGTGCCCATGATCCTGTCCCCAGGTTTCTGGCATATCATTGATAATAAATGTTAATGAGTTAATGTTTTGTGGTGATAATGTTACGGCTGACGGGGTGTTTTGTTTTTTATGCATAATAAAAATAAATCTGTTAAGACTATAAAAGAATAGGTCATTACAATTAAATGCATTGATTTAAATTTTCTAATCAAACAATGACTCAACTCATTCTCAGTAGTATTTCTCAATAAAAACAATAAGTTTAAAATAATCAGTTTAAATTGATTTTATTAAAAAAAAAAAAGAAACAGAAAAGTTTAATTTGTTTATCTTAGATAACTATGTTGTCCTAGTACACAGCGAATGCCCATGTTGAATTAGCACCAGTTGGATAAACTCTGAAAGTGTTAAATGAACATTTGGGATTTTTTTCTGTGTAACTGTCCTAGATCTGCAGTATTAACAAAACAATGGTCACTTACTCTTTATTCTTCTTCTTCTTCTTATTATTCATTCATTCATTTTCTATACCGCTTAATCCTGTGTTCAGGGTCGCGGGGGACCTGGAGCCTATCCCAGGAGACTCCGCACTAGGCGGGGTGCACCCTGGACAGGGTGCCAATCCATCGCAGGGCACACACACATACTCACACACCCAATCACACACTACGGGCAATTTAGGAACGCCAATTAGCCTAACCTGCATATCTTTGGACTGTGGGAGGAAACCGGAGTACCCGGAGGAAACCCACCAAGCACGGGGAGAACATGCAAACTCCATGCACACAGAGACGGGAATCGAGCCTGGCTGGGGAATCGAACCCAGACCCTGGAGGTGCACGGCGACAGTGCTAACCACTACACCACCGCGCCGCCATTATTATTATTATTATTATTATTAGACATTGATATGTAACACAGAAGCTGCTAATTTCCAAGTGCACTAACAATTAATGCATGTATCAATTCATCATTATGAAATAATTACTGCACTAGACATATTTGTGGACCTTATAGAGATTTACACTGTGTATTATTGTCTATATTGTACTTTTTGACATAAAACCTATAATGAGGTTATTGATACTACTCATAATCACCCCTTGATGGACTATTGTCATATCCCTGTCAGGTGGACCGGTTTACAATACCACACCTCTCTTGCTGTGCATTAATGATTCCCAGAGCAAGGGGCCCTTCCTGTGGCCAGCTTTGAGCCTCTGCATGAACAGGATCAAAGTCCACATTGGCATCCTACTGATCACAAAAGCTGTGACTACAGCTATAAATTCATATATAGTCCCACAGTCTAAGAGAAAAACAAGAGACCAGGGACACTGAGCTTTTGTACCTTTTCTTACAAATTTATTCTGACTTGTACTAGTCTTGTGAGAAATCATGCACATTGAGCTCTTAGCGACCATACTCTAATGAGTTAGACTGCCTTAATTCCAATAGACACTCCATCGAGCCCTTCTTCTCTCGGCACTCTCGTACCCCGTGCAGGGAATGTGTCCCCCAGGCTCAGAAACCCCGCATTACAGCCTCTGATTTAGGTGAAGTGCACTTGAGCAGGTCAGAACACTGCTGTGGTTGATTGGTGCCCTGCAGGACTGTGGATGTTTTGGTGAGGTTTTAATGAAAGTCTCTCTCAAGGCCCTACCTTCATTAGTGACCAAGCAGCCGAGGTTATGAACAATGGGACATAGCAACACAAAGTGACACATTCCAGGGATTAGCCAAGGGTGAAAGATTATGCTACAAGGAAAAAAGACGATATTACCCTGGGGAGTCAAGTTTCACTAAGATTAAGAAGTTGAAGCAGGGACAAACATAGCCATAGCTGTTCAGATAAACTTTTAAACAAATCCTGCGAATGTTCCTGCATTTCTGGTTTGGATCAGGTGAAAATTCTGAACTGATAGTAGAGTATGTTCAATATAATATATAAAATACATAAAATATAAAAATATATTTTGTGTTCTAATATTTATCTTAATGCTGGATGATGTTGTCATGTAATTAGCTTGCAATCTTGTCCACCCAAAACACAACATTGGAAAAACTTAGGTTTGTTTAGTTAAGATGACATTAATAAAAATGATGAGTGAAAAGTAACTAATTATTAAAAAAGGGTAATAAAGTTGATATTTCTAATACAAATGTATAGAAACAAGTTGTACATGTACTTTATTACATAAGGAAATGAAAGCAAATCTTTCAGGTTCAACATAGAAGTCCAGATCTCATTCCATGTGATTATGTCCTGTGGGGCTACGCAAAAGAGGAGGGGTACAGGACAAAGCCTCGAACATTGGAGGACTTGGAGGCAGTGCATGTACATGCATTTGTTTCAATAAATTTGTATTAGAAATATGTGGTTTATTACCAATGCTTAATGCCTAGTTACTTTTCACCCACCCTGTACAGGCAACATACTGTATATACACATCTGTATGGTCCCTTCAGGTTTTTAACAGATTTTAGAAACCCCCATTAGAGAATATGATGTAGGAGAAGGAACAGCTTCCCACACACAGCATGTGTCTCTTTTGTCTCTTGGTCACAAAGCACTCACTCATCACTTGATTAATGTGTTGTTTCGTTTTCTTTTCAAAATTATAACGATGAAGAGCATCATGGCTCCCAAATGCAGTGAAGTGCATTTATTAACATGATGGTTCAATGGACCAGTGGTCTCAGGCACCATGGGATAGTAGATGCAAGTGCAGGTAAAACAGTACAGCAGCATTTACAGAACTGTACATCGCAATTAACACTTCTTACTGCAGAGTCTTATTTATAGAGGGGCGTTATTGTACGACAATGTTTAGGTGTGTGTTAGTACTCAGGTGGCCTAGACTGACTATGCTGAGTGTTGTAATCCTCAGGAGTGGGGTTTCTAAGGCCTGAGTTCGAATTCTGTCTGGGAACCATCTTAGTTGCCAAAAAGAGGGAAAAGAAAAAGGTGCAATCATTTCAAAGCTGTACAGTATTTCAGTTGAGGTATAATTTATATTTTTTTTATCAATTGTATTGCGATCATTTATTCAACATGTGGTGAACATTGGGCAAATGTAGTTTTAATAAAAGTAGTTCTAACTTTCAAAATCAATCCAATACCAAATGTGTTCCAACATACAGAAAATAATTTTACTGCAACGTTTTAACAACCAAATATATCCTCTGGGTAACTGAACCTAATTTGTGCATTCAATCTACAGAGTTTCTTTGTTAGGGTAATGTTGTAGAGAAGAGTTTCAGAAACCAAGCAAGCCCACTAGAGACGGCCTGCTGGAATCTGGAGGGTCCTTTCTGACAAATTCCTCACTGGCTGATTTAATGAATCCTGTCTACTTGCAGTTACAAGGAAGTTCTGCACCTAATTGCCGTCTCAGCACAGAGACTAGTTGCCACTCTATCAGGTGTACATCACTTACATTTGGCGCTTTTTATTGCCTGCATCCTACATATAGATCAGTTTACATTGTGTGTACATTTCCAACCCTTAGTGTACAGGATACACTATAGAGACAATGCTGATCATATATTATTTGACTAACAGCAGCTTGAATTTACATCACATTGAGCCCAACACCTTTTCAAAAATTTGGTTCAACGCAGTAAGAACCTGGTTGGAGTGAAACCGGTGAGCGTGTAGTATTGTCTCCATTGATGTGGTACTGCTGCTTTTTTGTGGACATGTTAAAAAAAAAAAAAAAAAAGCCTGGTGAGGATGTGGTCTAATCAGGAAGCAGGAATAACTTCATAAAGACGTATTGATGACCAGATGAGCAATCAAAGCACCTCTTGGGTGCTTAATTGACGTTCTACAAGCATGGTGCGGATGGGAACGTTTGGATGGCGTCCTGACTGAGTTGTCATTGGGATGGATGTCACAACAACCTCTCCAGGCTTGACCATGTATGTAAGTGACCATAGTCCATGGACCATGCCACTTTGTTTAAAACCACATTAAGTTCATATTACCTTCTTGTGGTGCTTACTACAGTATGTTTATGGCAGGTTATCAGTCATGTGTCATTAATATAAATACTGGATCCAGTTTCCCATATACAGTACAGTAATGCAATTTGCGATGGTGCAAGCTGATCCGAAATACAGTAGAAATAACTCTAGGTCTCCGTGGTGAGCTTGTGATCATGTGCTTGATTAGGAAATTAGTGCCCACATCATGGACACATTGAGAACCTGTCAGGGACATGGCTAGGAATTAGTATGAACTTGATAAATGCACATTTCGATATTTTTAGGATCCATCAGAGTGTGATGGGGCTCTCATATTAATTCTTTTGTTATCCTTTCTATATTAAGAGCTCATTCACAGGGACTTAATAATAAATTGGTTAGCAATATGTCATTATATAACGAAAAATGTATAATCCTGGATATGTTAAAGCTGTTTCTAAGGAGACGTTTGTTTGACACTTATAGAAGAAGCCTCGAATTCCAGTGCTTTGTACTGTAACAGGGGCCAGGTGTAGCTCAGTGGTTAAGGCATTGGACTACGGTTCGGAAGATCCCAGGTTCAAACCCCACAACCACCAAGTTGCCACTGTTGGGCCCTTGAGCAAGGCCCTTAACCCTCAACTGCTCAGATGTATAATGAGATAAAAAAAAAAAATTTTAAATGTACTGTAAGTCGCTCTGGATAAGAGCGTCTGTCAAATGCCTAAATGTAAATGTAGCATGCGGGAGTTTTCCGTTTTGGGAGAGTCTTTAGGACAGAAGACTTCCTGCTTTCCGGTTTTTATTTCATTCCCTACTTATATTCAATAGGATTGAAGTGTACATAGACCTCAGAATAGTGACACTATTGCATGTGTATTCTGATTCTCAATTAAAGTGACAGTTAAAGTCTTTCTCTTCTATTATAAAACCTACAATGCTTATTACATCACTCAGTTTTCTTTATTCATTGTCAATAGGTGCACTGTCTAATCTGTTTACTTTAAGGCTTAAGTAAAATCTGCAGCTATTTATCAGTAATAAATAGTACGGTTAGCAGAACACAAGACAACAAAACAAAGCTTCCTAACCACGCAAAGAGTTTTTCATTCTTTCCTGCGACTGCAAATCCTTCTGAATGTCAAGGGCACATTTGTAACCGCAAGAACAGTCGTAAAAAGCAATCAGTCCCTCTCAACCTTTTAAAGCACTGTATTGTGAAACATCCTGCTATAACTCATTTTATGCCAAACACACCCTTTATGCTCAGCTGCACACACACACACACACACACACACAGAACCTTCCTCTAGCACAAAGACCTGTGACCTACCTGACTTCTTCCTGTAACCACATAGTTTTATTCAGTTCTCCTGTAAGGTGAGAATGTGAATGTACTGTATAAGCTAACCGGTTTATTTTTAAGGACAGGTCGTCTCTTACTGTACACCTTGTCTATTTTAAACATTTCAGCTATGCAATGTACAGTGTACTGATCATATGTATTGTGTCATATATTTACAGTTTGCATAGATTTTTAGTTTGATAATAATGAAGTGGTAATCATTCTAAAAATGGATGATCGCTGATGTATGTGATTTTAATGTGTTAGGAGTTTCATATTATTTTTATAGTGATTTTTAAAGTTCAAACATTAAATTAAAATGATATGCCTATAATAAGCTTAAAGGGCTAGACAGAAAAAAAAAGAAAGACATTAAGCTTTAAAACGAGACTTTTTTCAAAAAGCAAAAGTCAGGACTGTCGAAAAAAACAAAAGCAAGAAAGAATATAATAGACTTTACAGTGTGCACTTACTGTATGTGAAGCTGACAACAAATAAACAAACAAACAACTTTTTTTGTTTTGTCTGCTATTTGTCTGCAAACAACAAATAAACAACCATCTGTTGTTTCTGTAGAGTGTGAGTTCATGTAATGCTCATTATTGGTTAGATAATATAACATTTATGAAATATATATCAGCTGACAAGAAGGAAGAAGGAAGGAAAGATGGAAAAGAAGAAGGAAGAAGGAAAAAGGGAAGGGAGGAAGAAAGGAAGAAAACTGCTGTAAATCTGGTAGTTGAAAATATAAGTCGTAAAAAGAAAGAAAGAAAGAATATAAGTTCCTACAGACTTATCATTTTTAAATTAAGAATTGATTCTAAAATCTAAATGAAAAAGAACTAAATTAATGTGATGCTTCTGATTAGGGTCAGCCAGTGTCATGCTTATTATGATGTTATCAGCTGGCTTATGAAAAAAAAAAAAGGAAGGAAGGAAGGAAAGAAAGAAAAAAACTTAGATAGAAGTTTGGACTTGTGTAAAGTTCCTGACTGCTTCGCTTCTGTAAAACTCATTATCATATCATCAGCTCATTGTTAAGTCCTCAAATTTCCTGTGTATTTCTTTGTGTTTCATTCTGGTATTCTAAAAGCTAAAACACTTACCATATTTCGCTGTAATTAAATAAAAAGCTGCAGATGAAGTGAATCAGGTTATATTAGGAACATTTTATAAAACTAACAGTTTTATACAGTTTACTAGCACTGCAGTATGTAAGAAAGCTGATACTTAGCTCTGGGCATGTAAGAAGAGATGGTATTGTAAGACTTCATCACTTTTGATCAACAATCTTGAAAACATGAAACCAATGTACTGTAGGTGAGAAACATAATGTCCACAATTTGTTTAGCTGACATGTTCTCAATCTTACTTTTGCAACTTTTTAATAAAAGGTTATAACATTTATGGTTACGCTTATGGTTTAAAAGCAGGTTTTGCATTACTTTTCTTTTCTTTTTTTTTTAAACCCTAACCTGGAAAATAATTACTGTACATATTATAAATATATACTAAACATATACAAAATATAATAATGCACTACAGAAAGGGATGGGTGCTGGTATATGCTGTTGTAGCATGATCCTATCTTTTCAAGAGATTTCCGGAAAAAAATAGAGTTGCATTGTAAAAGTTTAATATTATGTCCTACAATGGACAGGTTTGCTTTCCTGGTTTCTGGATTAGTCAGTGTGTACAGTATGTTTCGTGTGACTCATGTGTTTGGCCTTGTCACTCTGAGTTCCTCTGTGGCCCACCACGTTCAGATGTATATTTGTTTGGGCCTGCTCTCTTCCTACAGTAAATTTAAAGCATTTGGCAGATGACCTTACCCAGGGAGACTTACATTTATCTCATTATACATCTGAGAAGTTGAGGGTTGAATATTTTGCTCAAGGGCCCCATAGCTTGGTGGTGCTGAGGTTTGGACCTGTGATCTTTTAATCCCCTGCCTTCATCTGTAACTGTTTCTTGGAATTTTGTCTTGTTGAGTCAAGGATAAACCACTGAGCATTGCAACAATGCACAGCAACACAGTAACACACAAGCCAGTAGGAAACTTTTTGGGCTTTTTTTTATTTAAGTTTGGGATCAACAATCTTCTTTTCTGACTTTGAAATGGATGAAGGCTTTAAACTTTGTGGAGTTTGGTAATTTTAGAGCAAAATGAAATCTTATTTTATAGCTAGAGAACACCCATCCATCCATCCATCCATCCACCCATCCATCCATCCATCCATCCACCCATCCATCCATCCACCCACCCATCCATCCATCCACCCATCCACCCATCCATCCATCCACCCATCCATCCATCCATCCATCCATCCACCCATCCATCCATCCATCCATCCACCCATCCATCCATCCATCCATCCACCCACCCATCCATCCATCCACCCATCCACCCATCCATCCATCCATCCATCCATCCACCCATCCATCCATCCATCCATCCACCCATCCATCCATCCATCCACCCATCCATCCATCCATCCATCCACCCATCCATCCATCCATCCATCCATCCATCCATCCATTATCTGTACTGTTTATCCTGTGCAGGATCACAGGAAACCCAAAGACTATCCCAAGGGAACCTATGGTACAAGGAACGGTACACCCTGCATGTGATGTTTTACTTTTTTATTTTTTATTTTTATTTTTTTATCATATTCTACATTACAAAATTTATTAGCAGTGAAGGAAATCATAAAGACAGCACCATAATTTACCTTATCTTATGTAAATCACTGTAATGCAGACATGGATATAGCCATGCATGGACCATGTGTGTGTGTGTTAAATGGTGCAGAAAGATAAAGGGGCCATTGGGATGCAAGGTTTTGTGTTTGCTTTGCTTAATGGAAGCCTGGACATTCTTCGAAAGGTCTGCATTGAGCTGTTATGCAGAAAGCAGCAGAATATTGTTCACACATACACATTTTTTTTTTTGATCGGAACTGTGTTATTTGTGTTTTGTACACACTGTTCTTTTACCACTGTGTGACTCCTAGAGCATTTTATCATCTATTATCTAGGATCCTTATAGAAATAACATACTGTAGGGAGTACGAGCTACTGTATTGCTTTGAAAAAATATATGTTTTTGTTTTTCTCTGTTAAACAACAGAGAATTATGTAATGGTTGTTTTTAGAAAATATGGCCATGTTAATATTTTTCCTGTGATAGGAGGCCGCACACAAATGATTAAATCATGTTTGTTGTCATCCATAGTGTACATGCATACACACATAAATTACGGTTAATTGCTTTGTTCTGTAGACTGGTGTGTAATCCAAGTAACTGGCATATACTCTCACTAGCCACTTCATTAGGTACACCTTGCTAGTACTGGGTTAGATCCGCTTTTATCTTCAGAACTGCCTTAATTCTTCATGGCATAGGTTCAACAAGGAAATATTTCTTGGAGATTTGGTCCATATTCATGTTATACGTAGCATCATGCAGTTGCAGCAAATTATCCGGCTACACATCCATGATGTAAAGAAATCAGTATCATTAAATCAGAAATCATATGGTTATAAAGGGATGGACATGCTCAGCCACAATACTTATTTAGGTTATGGCATTTAAACGATGCTTAATTGAAACTGAGAGCCCTGAAATGTGTAAGACGGTATCCAAGCACCATTTCACCACCACCACCAGCCTGAACTTTCGATACAATGCAGGCGTGATCCATGGTTTCATGATATTTACACCAAAATCAGCCAATACCATCCGAATCTCACAGCAGAAATCAAGACTCGTCAGGCAACATCCCAGGAGGCTTAGGGCATGAGGCAGGGTACACCCTGGACAGGGTGCCAATCCATCGCAGGGCACACAGATATGGGCAATTTGGGAACGCCAATTAGCCTAACCTGCATATCTTTGGACTGCGGGAGGAAACCCACCAAGCATGGGGAGAACATGCAAACTCTATGCACACAGAGACGGGAATCGACCCCGGACACTGGAGGTTCAAGGCGACAGTGCTAACCACTACACCACAGTGCCACCTTAGAGATGGCCATGTGTGAAAATCCCAGCAGATCAGCTGTTTCGGAAATACTCAGACCAGCTCACCTGTCACCAACAACTATTCCATGTCACTTAAATCACATTTCGTTTCCCAACCTTGGTTTTAACTTCAACAGATTGTCTTGACAATGTATATATACAGTATGCCTAAATGCATTGAGTTGCTGACATGTGATTGACTGATTAGATATTTGCATTAACAAGCAGCTGAACAGGTGTAATGAAGTGCTAATGTACATGTATTCAAATTCTAATTTTATTTGTCACATTCACAGTCATACACAGTACAATATGCAGTGAAATGCTTAAATGTATATAAATAACCAGTTACAGTATTTGTTTGAATGTCCCTTAGCAATTCTTGCCTTTAGTAGAGGTTTTTGGTAGCCATCAACAAGTTTATGTAATCTTTCTGGTTGGATATTGAACCAACAGTATTTGTAGTGTTCAGACTAATTTGTGGGTTTCCCCAAGCATGGACATGATTTTCAATAGGGTTGAAACTCCAAAGCTAAAGTTAACATGCTTTATCTAGTTTGGGGGTCATTGTGCTGTTGGAACAATTAATGTTGTCCCGAGGTATTCTTTCTTCTTCATTATCTCATTCACTTTGTGCAATGCACCAGTTACACTGGCACTGAACTTTCCTCCTCCAATCATACTTCTAGTCAAAGCTTTCCTCCAGGAGGCCTTTTTTCTGTCCTTGTGCTTGTGTCTTATTTAGTGCTCTCAAATAAACCCTTTATACAGTATGTTGGCACAGAGAAGCCACCAGCTGTAGTCAATTTTGATCACTAACAGGAAGTGGGGGGCTTTGGACTGGCAAATTATCAGACATTTGGGACTTTCGTCACTATGAATCATCATAATTAATCATCTAAGCGATATCTTCTAGATAATCATCTAAATGATATCTACATCTTTTATGCTGTAGATATCATTTTGCCTCATAATGCTTAGTCTGTTTCTAATAAAGATCTATGTTGAAAAGACAAGTTAAAAAAGGATTCATACTGAGTGTATGTAAACTTCTGACCAGAACTGTATATATATATATATATATATATATATATATATATATATATATAGGAATGAAAACTCTTTGTGCCATTGAAAGTGTATATAATAAAGTGGTGTAGCTCTGCTGCCCCCATGTGGTAGAATCTTGAATATAATGTATACTTACTGTAAATGTCTGAATACACACACACACACTCAAAATAGGGAAATTGTGATAATGGATCAGACTGTATCCCAAGCTCAAGATTAACACAGGGAAATTGAATATAGAAAACTGAATCAAAGAACCAAAATGTTTCAGCCAACCTCATCCTTATTATACTGCACTTATCAAAACGTACAGTTTTTACCCCTGTTTAATCACTTTCTTTGTTAAAAATAAAAAGTTTTATATGTATTATTATATATCTCAAATAGTTGTACACATAACCCTTTTACCACCACAACTAACTCTATTATCAACCACGCTGAAATCTGATAGGAATCTGAAACCAGCTTAGCACATGACAAATAAACCTGTAACACAGCTGTTCTCTGATGGCTTGACTGCAATCGCTCAATATTTCAGGACTGAAATTCCTACATTCCCTCAGTTTTGTACCTGAGTCTCCAATAACGAAAGTTTAGGCACACAATATGAACCTAAACACCTCTCCTTTTATATTGAACTTCCTGGAGCCACACAGTATGACTGAAGATCAATCTCTGCTATCTGTTATCCCCCCAGATGAGGATGGGCTCCCTGTTGAGTCTGATTCCTCTCAAGGTTTGTTCCTTTTGGGGTGCCTGATTGTCCTGAACTTCAGGCCCCCCATGGCCCATGCTATTGAAGAAAAAGTGTTGTTTTTTTAAATATATCATTCATCCATCTTCTATACCGCTTTATCCTGTGATCAGGGTCGCGGGGGACCTGGAGCCTATCCCAGGAGACTTCGGGCACTAGGCGGGGTACACCCTGGACAGGGTGCCAATCCATCGCAGGGCACACACACTCACACACCCACTCACCCAATCACACACTACGGGCAATTTGGGAACGCCAATTAGCCTAACCTGCATATCTTTGGACTGTGGGAGGAAACCGGAGTACCCGGAGGAAACCCAAACTCCATGAGAACATGCAAACTCCATGCACACAGAGACGGGAATCGAGCCTGGCCGGGGTATCGAACCCGGACCCTGCAAGGCGACAGTGCTAACCACTACACCACCGTGCCGCCGTTTTAAATATATATAAATATATATATATATAATTTAAGATATGTCATAATTTATAATTAAATTAAGACATATCTTGGAATGTACCTTGTGTGGGGCTCCAATGAGACCCCAGTTTGGGGGTCACCAAGTCACATGACCTAGAAGCTATTGAAGAAATGGTGACTTAATGATATTAGAATTAAAATAAAAATGAATGAAGAGATATCTTGGGATAAAATGAGGTGTACCTTGATGGGGTGTCCAGTGATATTATTTTGGTGATATTAGTTTTGGGTCACATGGTCACACGACCAAAAAGCTATTGAAGAAATT
Organism: Channallabes apus; assembly: GCA_030522415.1. NCBI lineage: Eukaryota > Metazoa > Chordata > Actinopteri > Siluriformes > Clariidae > Channallabes > Channallabes apus. The sequence continues at coordinate 8,391,680 of CM060119.1, forward strand.
GTGATTTAATAAAGTTTTTGTTAAAACCAACGCAAATTAATTCACAATACTCAATTAACATTATCTATAAATTCAACAATTATTAATAAATCAACAAAAACGGTATGCAATGACGCGTGGCATATGTATATTTAATAAGAAATTAGAATAACTGAGGCACGTAGCCAGGTAAATAAGTATCACAGGAGCAGCCGAAAAACCAACAACAACTTTTCATTTGGACAGAAATTTGTCGACGGTCCCTTAAATACCGCTTCCGAATGTCTGTCGAATGTCTGAATATCAAACAAACTTCACCGCGGTAATTTAAACAGGACTGTGATTAAGTGGGGTTCTTTCGTAAGCCGCATACTGAGCATGCGCAGAAACTGACGTCACAACTAAGCGGAAAGATTGAGTGACTCTCTCCTTAATATGTAGTCGATGCATTTTTCACAAATGACAATAACAATTTGGTGGTGTTTTTGCACTCAAGTTATATTTACACTTCTGCATATTGTTTTGAAATTTATCAGCTCTTAATTTCCCTTTGATCCCCCCCTCATTACTACTTTCGTCTGTTTTTATTAAAACGCTTTCACTTTCCATTCACGCGGTCTTGCGCTTGTTTGTATTTACTCGGTAACGATGGAAACACATTAGACGCGTTCCTGATCCTCGCGACGCTATTGGCTGCCGCGGCCCTAAGACGCTCTCTGATTGGTCAGTGGTCGAGTCAGGGCTCGCTCTGTGCCTGCACGGGATTGGTCCGTAACTAGGTTAGTGGCGCGCTGGTTATTCAAGGCGAGCGACGAAAAGTAGGTCAGTGTAAACATGAACCGCGCTCCGCCGTCCATGTTACCCTGACTGTCTGTACATGTGCCTTTTCTACCTTCATGTAAGTACCACCTTATTATATAGCTGTTCATTAACGTTGGCCTTTTTTAAAAGACCGTTTTGGTTCATTTAGTAATGATAGGAAGCTCGGTTTTAAGTAGCGTCTTTAATAATGTTACATCCTTATGCGCAGTGTTTTTACAGATGCGCAGTTTGGACGCAGCCCATGTCATTGTCGTCAATGACACGATATCACACTATACAGTATGTATGGGTTTCCCTCTCCCCGGTATTTTAAGATTCTCCAGACATAGGCAGGAAGAAAAACGCCAGTTATTGTTGTTTACAGTTTGTTTTTATATAAAAGACAGACGCTCAAAGCCCACGCGCATGCTGTTAATCATTTTATTCCCGACACGCATCGGTGCAGCAGGGTAACAAAATAGCTCCTGTTTTCACACACCGAGGTTGCCAGATTCGGGTAATGATCAACCCGTGCAAAAGCCTATAAATAGCTCAAAACTAGAAAAGTGGGCGTGGCGATGCATCCTAGTGGTGAGAGAGAAAAAATCTTATCACCATCCTTTTGTTGTTGTTGTTGTTGTTGTTTTGGCCTATTTTATCCTAGACATTAAATTTACTTACTCATCTCACCTGTCATCTATACCGCAGTATACATGGTTGTTGTTGGGCCAGGAGACTGGGCCATCGCAGGGCACACGTACACACACTCACACACTCATCCACACACTACAGGCAATTTGGGAACGCCAGTTAGCCTATTCTGAATGTCTTTGGACTGTGGGAGGAAACCAGAGTACCCGGAGGAAACCCACCAAGCACAAACTCCATGCACACCGACCCGGGGCGGTAATCGAACCCGGAACCTGGAACCAGGAGGAGCAAGGCGACAGTGCCACATTTCAATTTAATTCAGTTCAGTTTTATTTACAGCAAGTCCTCAACATACGAACAAGCCACGTTCCGAGAGCTCGTTCTGAAGTCCAATTTTGTTTTTAAGGCCAACAAACATTGTCTGGGTGCTAGGAAACAAAATTGGCAATACGATTGTTCTTTAGAATAGTGCCAATCGTTGAATGATTCATGTTAAAAGAACGAGTTTTTATTTTAACAAGCCATCTTTTCACTACACTCCACTGTCTGTTATTTTCACTTTTGTCTTTATCGTCATTGCATGGTGCTTCTTAGCAGTACCAGCCAGCTTCATCACTGCTCCTTTTAAGCTTGCTTCTGGACGTCCTGGGATGCACGCTGCACACATGTGACAGTGTAAGCCATTAAGCCAAATGTCGCACATCTGGAGAGCTGTTTTGACATTTAAAATAGTTGATTAATGTGATTGTTTATATTTAAAATTTATATAAAAAAATTATTTAAATTCAGTTCAATTTTATTTATTTATATTTATTTAGTGTGTTTTTACAGAATTAAAAGACAATTAGGGAAATGAGTATAAAAAGCGTGAGGGAATGTATATAAATTAAAATGATCAGATTGACCCTAATCAGCAACCTGAGGCCGACAGTGGCAGTGAAAAAACCCTGAGAGGAACCAGACTCAACAGAGAACCTATCCTCATTTTGGTGATATCAGATAGCAGGGAATGATCTGCAGTCATAATGAGTGAAAGGAGCCTGGAAGTTCAGTATAAAAGGACAGGTGATTAAGTTGATATGGAGTCTCGTTCATTATTGGAGGATCAGGTACAAAAATGGAGGAAATTCCAGTCCTGAAGTATCGAGCGACTACAACCACAAGTCGTCAAGAAAACAGCTGTCTGCATCAGCTAAGTCCAGGACTGTCTTCCCAGTAAAGGAGAACCATCCCCAGTCACCATAAGAATTCCAAGTGGATCACATGGGACCTCCATGCAACGAGATATCCAACCAGAAGCATTGAGTCAGACAGGTCCAGAGGGCAGATGGAGCCTGGATTGACATGTGTAGCCCAATAGAGAGAGACAGAGAGAAAAGAGTTAGATATGGTCACAGTCACATAATGTATACTATTTGATTTGTAAAATTTGGCACAGGATTTTCTCCAGCAATCACCCTTCTCCTTGCAACCCTCACATTTATTAATAGGCCTTGGGATCGGGACTCTATGCAGTGACTAGATTGTAGGGTTAAGGGTCTTGCCCAAGGACCCAACAGTGGTGATCGAGCAAGGGCGGGGCTCAAACCTGCAACCCTGCTCCGCCTTATCCTCCACAATCCTCCGCCACAATCCTTACACGAGATATTTTTTAATCACAGTTTTTAGTTTAGAAGCTAAATGTGAACATGATGCTACCCCACAACTCCAGGGTTCATGGGACGATCCTGAGCTTGGGTTATCTTCTATGCCGAATTTGCTCTCCTCAAATCTATGACAGTTTCCCCTGGTTCTCAAGTACCTACTGAACCCATGCCAGTGGGTGGATTGTCTGTGCTAAATTCACAAGTGTGTGTGTGTGTGTGTGATGCCTTACAAAGCACTGGAGTTCCATCTAGGGTTTTTCCAGCCTCAATGCCTGGTTTTCCACCAGTAGCAGTGTATCTGGATAAAAGCTGCCAACAGTGTGGAAAGACGAACACCGCTAAGCGTCGACTTTCCTGGAAAGAGCTTTAAGATAACCGCGGCCCTCCCACGACTAGGAGTGGCAATGTTAACCCAAACCACAGTTAGGAAATACAAATGTACAGGGTTGTATTTGATTGGATTTATTTCCAGTCAATAGAGTTTATTTATATAATCTTGCAATGCTATAAAAAGTTGTATTAATACCATATTCAGGGATTAACATAAAGTGTAAATGATTTTGATACAGTAAATCAGCTTTTTTTTTTCGTAACTGTACCATACTGAATTAGTTTTACTCATTTTCTTTGACATAATGTCTCATTTAACCAGCATGCTAATGGTTTTTTTTGTGATCTGGTCAGCCAAACTGCATCAGGACGAAGTCTGACTTGCGTTGTTATTGGATTTTTGTTTAAACATTATCGTTAGTAAAATTATTGATGCAGTTTGACCATAAATGGACACATCTACCAGCAAATGTTAGTGCTAGTGTTCAGAGGAGTGAGTGAATCGTCTACGCAGCAGTGTGTGCCCAAGGACAGAAGGCTCAGCGTGTGTTAATAGTCCATGCGAGTGAACGTTTCAGCTGTTTACCAACTGCTCTGAAACAAACAGGAACACACTCCAGATTAACAGAAGCAGTGAGTCAAGCGGAATATATAAAGCAAGTGAATTGTGAGAAAGTTATTCCATTATAAATCACATGATATATAAATAGTGATAGTCACCAGAAAAATATTTTTTTGTGCCACGCTATGCGTGCACACACAGGTTATGTGCAGACATAAACCTCAGTCTTCATCTCAGTACTCCATCTGTACATCTGTTATTCATTCTGTCTTACTCATCGCCCTGCCTTACTCATCCAGCATGTCATAGTCATCACACTGCTGCTCCACCTAACCTACACTGATCTTTAAATGATCACCATTTATTGCATTTATAATTAATGTATACTGGTTTCTCACCACGTTATTAATTAGTGTATTATTAAAATAACTACTAATAAAGAAATCAACATTTCCAGGCTTTCTGACTGTGTTTCTCGCATTTATCTGTAGGTTTTGTGCCTGGCCGCAAGTGTTCGGAGACACAGTGTGAAGATTGGAATCTGGGCAATATAGCTTTGGTAAAGAATTTACATCTTGCACATTTTAATTTAGTAAACTGACTGTCAGTTTAATATAAGACCCAGTCTTAGAATACATGATTACATTAGTTCTTTAATCTTTTAATTTGTCACATTCAACAAGATGAATACAGTAAAACCTTTAAAGTGTTCCATGACAGACTGTGCAATAATGTGTTCTCAGATGAAGATAGAGCTACAATTAAAGAAAATTACTGTGTTCATGTCATCTGTGTAATAATAGCAGCAATGCTATGCAGCAATGCTACGCCTAGTGAAAATATTTAAATGGCAAAGTAGAGTTAGAAGCCATTCATGTCTGAATGAAACAGCATGTCAAATGTCAGGTCTTTAAATATCCCATATTGTACTATTTTATTTAATATTTTCGTACAGTTCTCAGAACTCTTTGCCAGGCCACAGTTGTAAATAAGAAACCTGTTCTTTATCTGTCTTGCCTGGTTAAATAAAGGTAAATAAAAAAAATAAATAAAACTCTCCTAAAAAGCGTCATGCTCCTTCTTAAATATATTTTTCATTCCGCAAACTAGGACAAGTACAGTAGATTAATACACGACTTTGAATGTACTTGAATAAACACAAAGCAAGAAGTATTATAAATTGACAAAGAACATTATGTTCAAGTTTAGTAATGCATCAAGAAAATGGTAAAAAGCACAAATGTCAACATATGTCAAAGTAATTGTTAAAATTATAAATGTCATAACATCTTCCACAATTTTAGAAAACAAGTTTAAATTACAGAATCCCACACAGTATTTATACAGGTCCTTCTCAAAAAATTAGCATATTGTGATAAAGTTAATTATTTTCTGTAATGTACTGATAAACATTAGACTTTCATATATTTTAGATTCATTACACACAAACTGAAGTAGTTCAAGCCTTTTATTGTTTTAATATTGATGATTGTGGCATACAGCTCATGAAAACCCAAAATCCCTATCTCAAAAAATTAGCATATCATGAAAAGGTTCTCTAAACGAGCTATTAACCTAATCATCTGAATCAACTAATTAACTCTAAACACCTGCAAAAGATTCCTGAGGCTTTTAAAAACTCCCAGCCTGGTTCATTACTCAAAACCGCAATCATGGGTAAGACTGCCGACCTGACTGCTGTCCAGAAGGCCATCATTGATACCCTCAAGACACAAAAAGAAATTTCTGAACGAATAGGCTGTTCCCAGAGTGCTGTATCAAGGCACCTCAGTGGGAAGGAAAAAGTGTGGCAGAAAACGCTGCACAACGAGAAGAGGTGACCGGCCCTGAGGAAGATTGTGGAGAAGGACCGATTCCAGACCTTGGGGGACCTGCGGAAGCAGTGGACTGAGTCTGGAGTAGAAACATCCAGAGCCACCGTGTACAGGCGTGTGCAGGAAATGGGCTACAGGTTGCAAATTTTGCATGTCATTCGGAAATCAAGGTGCCAGAGTGTGGAGGAAGACTGGGGAGAGGGAAATGCCAAAATGCCTGAAGTCCGGTGTCAAGTACCCAGAGTCAGTGATGGTCTGGGGTGCCATGTCAGCTGCTGGTGTTGGTCCACTGTGTTTTATCAAGGGCAGGGTCAATGCAGCTAACTATCAGGAGATTTTGGAGCACTTCATGCTTCCATCTGCTGAAAAGCTTTATGGAGATGAAGATTTCATTTTTCAGCACGACCTGGCACCTGCTCACAGTGCCAAAACCACTGGTAAATGGTTTACTGACCATGGTATTACTGTGCTCAATTGGCCTGCCAACTCTCCTGACCTGAACCACATAGAGAATCTGTGGGATATTGTGAAGAGAAAATTGAGAGACACAAGACACAAGAATCTGCGAAAGGATTCCCGACCAAGTATTGAGTGCAGAACTGAACATAATTATTTGAAGGTTTACTTTTTTTTGTATTAAAAACACTTTTCTTTTATTGGCCGGATGAAATATGCAAAATTTTTTGAGAGAGCTGTATGCCACAATCATCAATATTAAAACAATAAAAGGCTTGAACTACTTCAGTTGTGTGTAATGTATCTAAAATATATGAAAGTCTAACGTTTATCAGTACATTACAGAAAATAATGAACTTGATCACAATATGCTAATTTTTTGAGAAGGACCTGTATATGTATTTATACACAATATATACGGTATTTATATGGTGTTTGCCAAAAAAAAAAGACAAAATCTCGTATTTCATAAAACGTATTGTTATGACATATCATAGCACATTTTATGACACTTAGCACATATTGCACATGTTATGACACTTACAGTAGCACGTACTCCATTAATGCTGGGGTAAATGTAATTGCAGTGACAGTGTGTGCCCATCCTTTTTTTTTTTTTTTTTTTTTTTTTTTGCTTCATTGTTCTCCAAAAGTCCATTGAATGCATTTTCACTGAAGGCAGGTAATGTTTTGCCCAGTGGTAGTTTCGCTTAATGTGGCAGACAGAAGTGATGCAACTGGCTTGTTAGGACTTGTTTTGATTTGTTCTGCAATGTGCCAGTTCCATGTCATGGTATGCCAAAAATGTGGAAGCTTCTCAAAGTTTCTAAAAAAAAACAACAACATGTAGGTGTTTTTTTATTTATTTTTTTATTTCAAGTTTTGTTACAGACAACCTTTCGTGCCAGAGAGAAATAATTTGCCAGATTGAATGAAAACATGCATTTATCACATTTTGCTATCAAAATGTTGCTATCAGAGTATACTGTACATACACAGTATGTAATGTGTGTGTTTATATGAATGTATATGTGTACATACATAAACAAAGTAGACTTCAGGTGGTTCTTTAAAAATGGGTTAACAGAATTACCAAGCTGACCTACATTCTTCCATTTTGTGCTTTTCCTTTCTTTCATTTTTGGCCTGTTTCCATTTCGCTGCCACTATTTTCCTCACTGCTAATGCAACCAGGCTTTTTTGTCATGGTGTTGTCCAGTAGCAGGGCTGTAATGTTGGATAATTTGCCTCTCACATCATGTTCTCCCATATTTTTTATTTACTAGAACAGGGCTGCTATTAAATCTTTTCCAGAAGACTTTCTGTCACCTGATTGAGCTCTGAGACCCTCATCATATTAAAACTCTCTCTGGTGGCCAAAGTTTGTAGTTCATATGATTAGTTTTTAATGGAACAGGAAACGATTAAACAAATCATAAATGTGTTAGTTCACTTGATTTTACTTGAGAAAGATCTTGGTAAAGTGAGTCCAGAGTAAGGAGCAGATCTTCATCTTTCATTGGCCAAAGAGGTCTTGATATTGCATAATGTATAAGATACTGAAAACCCTTGAAAACTGGTCATTTAGTTGATGAAATCTGGTCAGCAATGCTATATGAGATTCTCTCACTCACTCATTGTCTACACTGCATTGTCTTGTATACAGGTTCATAGGGTACAATTAGCCTAACCTGCACGTATTTTGCCTGTGGGAGGAAACCCACCAGGCATGGGTAGAACATACAAATTCCATGCACACAGACCTCATGGCGGGAATCGAACTCGGACCCTGGAGGTACAAAGCGACAGTGCTAGTCACTAAGCCACTGTGCCACCCCATATAAGATTTTTTTTTTATGTTAAAGATTTGAAGGTTTAGCTATCTGTGCAAGTTGTACTCTATAGTTGAGAGACCTGGGCAGACTGAAGGACTAAAGCAGCATTACATTCCTTGGTAGGAAACAAAATAGTATGAAGATGTTAATCAAAATAGATCATGCCAAGAAATTGTTAAGTTAACAAGAAAAAGCCGAATCTTGGAACATCTTATGCACTATTGCACTATTATTTATGTTGATGTTTCCTGGTTTTAACTGGTCTTGTTGGGCAAGAAGGACAAACAACTTTCAGTTTCTGATGTGCTGTTTTTAATATCGCCAGTAAGATATCATCTGATAATCATGGAATAGTTTTGTCAGGTGTTAAATGTGTGCAATAATAATTTAACCTCAAATAAATTTTGTTAAGATATCTAGATGGGTAACAAATAGTGGATCTTTTGTGCTGTAGGGGGTGCTTAGGGTATTTTAATTTTTTTGCTTGTATAGTTTGACTCCAGCATTAGAGGTAGGTGACCTGCAAATTAGTACAAAGTTCTGCTGACTCGTCAGCTTTATGATCTGTATCACAAAACATTTCTAGCCTGATAAATTTTAAGATAACTCCGCCCCAATCCACAAGGCATGAGGACTCACGGAAAGGTTTGAGAAAGATAAAATAACTGATCTACTGTATGATATGGCTTTACAGTCAACATAGTTGAACATTTGATTTGCTAGAAAATTCGTTACCAACACCAGCATCAAACCCCTCAGGCTGGGCCAAGACACCGAACTAACACACTTCAGGTTGTTTATTTGTTTATTTATTTTCCTACTTGTATGTTTCATTAATCACTATTTTTTTGTAGTACAGCAATTATGCCAATGACTATAACTTAAAATGTATTAATGAAAGATTCATCATCTTCCTCTATGTGGAACATCTAGAAGACAAGTTACTGTATCATTTCCATCACACCCTATACAGTACGGTAATCTTTTTAACAGCTTCCCTTTTTCTCTATTGATGTTAATAAGAGAAAAATTGCAGCTTCTCCATGTTTCCAGGGAAGTAGAAAGTGCAAAGTCCTCTGATGGGAGTACTTTACTTTTGTGGAAAACTTACTGACTGATTCAAAGCTCTGACATTTGAGACACTTTCCATAAATGTTAAATAAACATTCCTTTGCTGAAAACACAATATACTATAAATAGTGGGTTAAATAATACAACTTAAAAAAAAATCTGGATATTATTAGCCTTCAATTGTGTAAAGTATTTACCTTACCATGGTGAAAAGAGTGAAAGAGTTGTTACTATAGAAACTATAATATACACAATATTTGAATTGTGTTAGAGCTGCTATTATAGTAACTGATTTAACACTTTGACACATAATACTTTTTGAAAATGTGCCTTTTGAGAGTTAAGATGTAGTTTTCAGAGGAGAGATAGCTCTAGCTCTAAAACTGATTTAAACTTAATACTTTTTTAACATTTATGAATAATGTTTTGTCCTAGTACTAACACAAAGTGTTTCTACTACAGTTAATGTTTATTGTATTTGAAAAACCTCTAAAAATCCAAAAATAAAAAATCTAGATTTTCTAGTTTATTGAATAATTTCTAATGTGAGCATTATAATATCCCTGAATAATTAAAGGGATATTTCAGGTTTTTTCAAGTCTGTCTTAAATCAAAATTTAGGTGCATATAAGTAGGAGCTTATACATTTTCCTGCTCTGCACACGGACTGTGAAGTTTGTCACCTGCAATGCGAGTGCAATGCAAGTAATCAGAGCCACATTCCACAACCCTCATTCCATGCAAAAATGCATTCCAGCTGAGACTCCTATAAGCTTCTGCAGTCCCACTGAGCAAAATCGAGTTGGCATCTTTTATGTTAATGTATTCAGTTACTAAATTTAGCTCTTTTATTTCTTAGCCACACAGCTAGTAGACCTCTGATGCTCTTGTAAAGGAGTATGTACTGTATATGAACAACACTACTTGTGTGATGGTTAAAAGCAAGCATGTGCATGTAGTGATATTGAGTTTGATATACAGTAGAGTGGATCTCGTGTAAAAACAGATCATTCACAGGGAGAGACCGAACGATATGAGAACAGGATGTCTTTAATTCACTGTTTTGTAACCATGACACCCAGTATGATCTGGTTTGGCTGAACATATTGAGGGAGTAAATGGGAATCAGGACACTGAAAAAGAATTCTGAGCTGATTCATTGCAGATGATTCTCACAGCAATACATAACCTGAGGTCGTCTGCGTTACACACGCCTACTTGAAGCATTTAAAAATTCAGATGAATAAAATCCACACATGTGGGAGAAAAGCATTAGATAAGAGCATGTGATAAACTCCTTTTAAAATGTCAAGGTCACTTCTGTTAGGTCTTCAGGGAGATTTCGATTTTTGATTAGATGCTTTAGGCAGAGTGATTGGTCAGGAGGTGTTGATTGATTTTCTATAGCAGCTCTGACAGTAAATAAATAGATAGATATTTTTGTGCTTTATAGGTTTCTATAGTAACTCTAACCTTATTGGGATCTGTATCTCTGCCACTCCACAAAAACCGATTTATTTTATTAATGTGTAAATAAAGATTCGATCAAGCTTCCAGTGATGCAATATTTATTTTAACAAGGAGTCTCCAGTGCCGGTACTTTTGTAACAGGAAGAAGCTTGGGCTTTACAGTTGTTGTTTTTTTTTTTAATTGTTTTGTATTATTGACTCTAGGAGTGACATAAAGAGAGGCTGCTGAAGGTGTGACTTGTTTTTATGGTAAAAATGTAGCTACAAATGGAAGAAAATGACATTGTTATTTCTTTAAAAATAAATCAACTTAACAACGAGATGCTTTAGGAAATTAATTAACTTTGTCCTGATATCAGTCACACTACCAAATACTGTAGCTCAGTGGCTGATTTAGGTATGGATGGCATGGGCAGGCGCCCAGTGTGGCATCTTTCCAGGGTGGCACTGAGTAAAAGTTAAAAATAGAAGTTCAGAATGATGATAACATTTGCGTAATTGGTTTTCTATCACTTATGTGCGTGTCACATTTTTTTCCTCATGACCCTGTTGGTCAAGGAATCTTGCTGATTCTAGTATTTCAGTGAAGCAGTGGACTGACTAGTATAAATAGTACTATACCGTTTCACGGGCATATGTCATTCTTCTGTTTTGTGTGAAATCATACATTATATAGATAACTAGTCTACATAGTCTACACACCACCGAGGTGAAATGGTTGGGTCTTGACCCTTAACTAGGGTAGATAATGTTCTGATGTTCATCAAAAAAAATTAATTAATTAAAAAAGGTTAAAGCCGTAATTCATCACTTTGTGAGTATACTCGGCCAAAACATAGTGTTAGTGCTAAAGTATCTCACCTAGGTGAAAAAGTGAATTTTCAGATCCTTGCATAATTTTTTTGTAAATATGTCTACACATTTATATTTTTATCAAATAAAAGCAACATTAGCATTTTTTTTGCATTTGCCCTTTTATGTAGTGTCCATAACCTTTTTTTTTCCAAATCTTTCAGTGATCTTAATTGTCATTCAGATGAAAATTGGCTAATTTAGATTTCACATGAAAGGCATGAACCTAAAAAAGTGTATTATTCTAAAATGCAAAATTGTTAAGAAATTGCAACATGAATTTGACATGGTTATGGACATATTTACAGGTCATATGATTCTAGAACTATACACCAATTTTGGTATCAATTGTCAAAATACACTAGGATTGTCACTGACTGATTATTGCTAACACCCCACCACATTTTATTCCTGGAAGAACATTTTTTCTCTTTTAATCACTTAATAGTAACTGTGCGAATTTCTTATTGCATATTTTTGAATTACACCATGATATTAAATATATATTGTATTGCTTCCAAGCTTGCCTTAAGACATCATGTCCATTGTCTGATTCGAACCTCTGTTCCTTGCAGTTTACAGACAAAGTTTTCGTGACATGGTCTGGGAACGACACTCCTCATGAGCCTTTGTGGTAAGTTCTGAAAGCAATTTTTATGATGCCACTTAAATTTTTTTCACAGTTCACTGCTTCAGTTTTCAGACTGGTTGGTGTGTTTATTTCTGCAGATGAACTCATGGCAGACCAGAGGATGGATATCTCCTCTACGATGAATGAGTTGATGTCTCCCAGCTCCACTGATCTCATCAGCAGTTCCATCAACACGTCCTCCATGGACTACACCCGCAAGAGGAAAGGCAGCACTGACTACCAGTACGTCCAACTCTGAATTACGTTGTTTGTGTAATCAAGAAAGTTCAACATGCGTGCATCGTTGTTGTCGTCCACAAAGTCCAGTCAACAACCTCAAGATGACCTGATTGTTTTTTAGAGATTTTATTACCTTATAGCTACTTGTTGTGTCATAAAATGTCTATAAAGCAAGTTCCTGTTATCACTAGCTGCATGTTACAGGGACTATAAATATCATCCTATCACCAGTCACTCTATCTGTGGATAATACTTTGTTTTACAAAACAAATATAAATTACAGTATTTGCATTAAATGGGTCCATGTTGTTCACAAACAAAAAAATTTAATTATTTAACAGGTCACATGTTATAAAATAAAGTTCATTTCACTTTTTTCAACACATATTCATCTTTTAGATTTGTATGTACAGTAAGTATTTACCAAATAAATAGCTTCAACTTTATTTTATATTTTGTAAGGGACAGCATGGATATGGACAAGGACAGACAAATTGGAAGGTAGGTATAACAGTAGTAACACATTTTAACAATTAAAATGTTAAAGGATGCATAAGGACACCTTATTTTATTTAAATTTCGTTATTGTAAATATTATTTGTCTTTTATCAGGGATTGTATGGAACCACAAGGCCGGATAAAGAATGCCAGGTAACACAGTAGCTCCTTTTGCTTCTTCCCTCGTCTAATACTAGTTCTTTTCAAAGGTAAAGTGCAGGTTAATTTTTGTATTTTTTTTTTTTTTTACTTTATATTTTGTATTAATTATTTTTATATGAATATATTTTGGTTGTGGAATGAATCATCCATGATTTCCTTTGGGGAAATTCGCTTTCATAAATGAGTGCTTTGATATACAAGCACCATTGAATCCAAGGTTTAACTGTATATAATTTGTGACCCTTATTCCTGTTCCATTTGTAGGGAGGCTCACAGTCAGATTGAGAAGCGACGCAGGGACAAAATGAACAGCTTCATTGATGAGCTGGCTTCACTGGTGCCTACCTGCAACGCCATGTCCCGCAAACTGGACAAACTGACTGTTTTGCGCATGGCCGTCCAACACATGAAAACAATACGAGGTAAAATGATGCATAATGTGAAATCAGATTTATTTTCTATAACAGCTCAGACAGTAATAAGCCAAGTCACAGCTTTATATTCATATGCCCATCTTAGTATGGTATTATTTCTATAGTTTATCAGCTTACACTTGGATTTGTATGTAAAAATGTGTCCGAGATTTACAAATGTCAGAGATTTTCCAACATCTGAAGCTCCTCAGACCTTTTATTTTATGCATTGTGTTTTTTCCCCTGACTTGTTAAGCTTTATTTGTTTTGTCATAACTTTAGTAGAAAGAAAAAAAGAGATACAGGTGGGGAGACTTTTATAGGCATTATATCATAAGCAATAATAGAGCTGCACAATTATTGGCATAAAAATCAAAGTCAAACAAAAAGATACAAATAAGCTGCAATTTATCACAGGTAATATACGCATACTCAAGAATTTATGTAGAGCTTGCCAATAATTTAAGAATTTTTTGAAAAATAACTTTTGAGGATGTGACACAGTGGCTTAGTGGTTAGCACTGTTGTCCTGCACCTCCAGGGTCCAGGTTCGATTCCCGCCTCTGCTCTGTGTGCATGGAGTTTGCATCTTCTTCCCCTGCTTGGTGGGTTTTCTTCGGGTTCTGTTTTTTCCTGACACAGTCCAAAGACGTGCGGATCAGACCAATTGGTGTTTTGTATTGTGTGTGAATTGGTATATTTTGTGTGTGCTCTGCGCTGGCTTGGCACCACATCCAGGGTGTACCTCACGTCGTGTGATAGGCTCCAGGGACCCCGCGACCCTGTATGCAGGATAAAGCGTTATAGACGACGATGATAGACGATTTGTCTGTACAGCAGAGACTATCTTTAAACGACGACTCAAGACGTATCTGTTTCTCCAGTACTTGGACTAATTAAAAAAAAAAAAAAAAACTCTTCCCAGTTGTTTGACTAATGGCACTTAGTTATTAACCTAGTTAACCCAGTGTAAGTATGTATCCAATGATGTAAACTTTAAAGCACTTTTTGTAAGTCGCTCTGGATAAGAGCTTCTGCCAAATGCCTAAATGTAAATGATGGATGAGCTCAATAAATATTAAGAATAATTTGTGCCATTATGTTATGTTAAGCCAGATAAATATGTGTATAAATAATCACAGATCTAAGTGATAAGACTAAGACTAAGTGATAAGTCTATAACCATGATTTTTATACAGTGTGTCGTTCTTTAACAAAAAAAAAAATTACTTTTTTTTTTTGTTAAAGAACGACACACTGTATAACAAAAAATGTAAGTAATTGATCATTTTTGCACCTTGTCTGGTTTTTATAACTTGGGTTTTCATTGTGCACTGCAATTGTACTGTAATAGTCATTTCTTTTATTTGTGTGTAAGGTGCTGCAAACCCTTACACCGAAGTTAACTACAAACCAGCCTTTCTGTCAGATGACGAACTGAAACACCTGATACTGAGGGTATGTGCCAATGCATTTGTATTCCTAATACTCTGACTAACGCTCTGTCTTGGGTTTTGATCATAAGTTCATGTTGGATCCACAGGCTGCTGATGGCTTTCTCTTTGTGGTTGGCTGCGATCGGGGAAAGATTCTTTTCGTTTCCGAGTCTGTGTATAAAATCCTGAACTACAGCCAAGTGAGTTCACCTGCTTAGGCATGGTACTGTATGACTTAAAAGTACAGACTGTGTTTCGTGATATACAAAATATGAGGTTACGACTGCATTGTATAAGACATTCCAGCTCACCCATGTAATCTCATATCTCTTGGCAGAATGACCTGATTGGCCAGAGCTTGTTTGATTATTTGCATCCTAAGGACATTGCAAAAGTCAAGGAGCAGCTGTCCTCATCTGACACGGTGCCAAGGGAGCGACTCATTGATGCCAAAAGTATATTGAATTACTCATTTCCTTTTGACCACTAAGGAGTTGGGAAGAAATAAAGTTATAAAGTCATTGTGTACAAACGTAATGTTACAAGCTTATGAATATAATTAAGAAATAATACGCAAGATAAGAGTGCTGTTGTGCTGAATATCAGCAATCCTGGGATGTGACTGTAGTCATGAGGGTGCAACATTTCCAGAAACACCATTTCTTATCAACAGATTATGATTTGTTTATTTTGCTCCACAGAATGGAGGTTTCGGGATGAATCACAAATAAGATTAAATGAAAATCTAGTGCACTAGGGCGTAAAATTCTTTGTTCCACACACCAAGAAATCACGGACGGGTCAGAGGCAATTCGAAGCGACGTGGATGTTGAGACTAAAGAGACAATGTGTTGTTTAAGATGACATAATGTTATCAGATATGTTTTATTGCTGAAAGTGCTCCTGTGACTGGTTTTGAACATGGGTTTTGGCAGGCAGATGCTCTCTCCTCAGTATTACCGACCATATCGACCTACTTTCACCCAAGCAGGCGACTGACAGTTATCGTGGTTAACGATTGTTAGAACAGCTATGTGCTCTCACCACTCATTTAGTCCACACAGATTACTCGGTCAGAACTTTTGTAAAACATCTAAAGTAGCTGCAGTTTGATATTGAATCAAACTTCAGGTTGAGTAACATGTTATTCAGGAGTGATACTGTATTGATTTTGATTGACAGCCATGTTAAAGTAAAAATTTACATTGCATTTACATTACATTGGTTATTTGTCTTTCAGCCGGGCTGCCAGTTAAAACCGACATCGCGCCAGGCCCGTCCAGGCTGTGCTCTGGTGCCCGACGCTCTTTCTTCTGCAGAATGAAAAGTAACAGACCTCTCATCAAAACAGAGGACAAGGACTTTGCCTCCACCTGCTCCAAAAAGAAAGGTTATTTAAAATAATTAAACTAAATAATAAATTATTTCCTGTTTAATCCAGCTTGGATTACGGTGCCAATGAAAATAAATCCTCATGCTACCAGAAGAACTCCTCAACAGTTTGAATCCTGGAATATGCCTGTGCTATTAGGCAAGAAAAAAATCAGTAGATGTGATGACCTTTTCATTCAGTAAATTCCGGTCATCAGTTGACGTCTGTTTATTGCCACATATTGTTGCATCACGTCATGCACTTCCCTTCTTACCCTGACACATCTGTTGCTCTGGAATAGGGTCATCCTGTACTCATCAGACTACATGGCCTTTTCTCATTGCTCTAATGTCCAATCTTGATGCTTCTAGCAAATTAAAATTTGAGAATATAAAGAGGTGAAAAGAAAAATGGATTTGAAAGAATTAATTATTTGGCAGTCTTTGATGCAGCTGCACTGAGTTATGAGCCAAGATCTGGTTTGAATGAAAAGCAAAAACAGTTAAACGTTTTAATATACTGCTATGATCAGATCGATGCACAATCTGGTTTGTGTATGTACATTATGCATTAGTGTGCAGGGAAGAATAAGAGAGCTCACAGTTTAAAGGCACTAGATAACCCCCAAAATTATTCCACTTGTGTTACTGTCTATTCAAGAGTTAAAGAGGAACGTTACAATTTTTATTTATTTATAAATAGCTGCCATAAATAGTCTGATGGAAAACGGAAATTTAATTTAGCTCAGTCATATTGGCGCAGGTCTGAATCAAATCACGGTGGTGCTGAAGTGAATCGTTTTAAATCATTAGTGAATTAATGTGTATCAGAGTGCTATACGTTTAAATGTATAATACATATCAATTTGTATAAAAGAGAGAAATTCTCTTTTTAATTTCTCTGTCTGCCTATTTAAGGGCATAATTCTTTTGATTGTGTAAAGCTGCTTTGAGACTATGACAATTGTTAAAAGCGCTATACAAATAAAATTTAATTGAATTGAATTTAGCCAAAATAAGTTTATGAACTGCAGGATAACTAAATGATGGACTTTTAAACGTGACCATAAAGGCCATAGCCGTAAATCATGCTTTTTAGAGTATTAAAACTACACAGAAACAGGTGTTTTTTTTTAAGTGGGGTTTATTGTTTTTGACTTATGTTTCAAGAGTAAGAAATATTATACCAACAGTATAACTGTTTCGGATTAATTATAGTACACTACAGTCACTATAATCAGAATCCTGTCATTTCAGGTTCTCAGTCAATTGTCATTAGTGCTTTTGAATCTAATCAGTGACCTCATGCTGACACCATATTCCATTTCTTCTGCAGCCGATCGCAAAAGCTTCTGCACCATCCACAGCACGGGCTACCTAAAAAGTTGGCCACCCATGCAGAAGGGCTTGGATGAGGACAACGAGCCTGATAACGAAGGCTGCAATTTGAGCTGCCTGGTGGCCATCGGCCGTCTGCACCCTCACATCGTCCCTCAGCAAATGAACGGAGATATCCGTGTCAAACCGACAGAATATGTCTCGCGCCACGCCATCGACGGCAAGTTCGTCTTTGTTGACCAGAGGTCAGTAGAACAGACTGGTCAGTGCGATCAGTCCCAAAGTATTGGAAGTTTATGATTCTAAAATCTATTGCACTTTAATGCTTTAATCTTTGAAGCGTATGTTGCTTATCAGCCAAAGCTGCATGGTGGAAAAAATTGCTTATAGTTTATATTATTAATAATATATGAAATTATTTATTAAAATGTGGAGTTTGTCATATTGTGGGTTTTCGAAGCAGGATTTATGCATTTTTCTGGTAGATTTAGACACTCAGCTTCATGCCATGACCAAGAATGCCATGACTTTAAATCACTGTAAGATACCTGGTCCCCTGGCTTGTTGCTTAAATTTAAATTAAGATTATTTTTTTCAAAATAAGATTATTTTTCCTTTTAAAATATGTCATGGTGAACTGAAGTTTTAGAAATTAAATAAAAAAAATGGATTTGGTCTATTAACAGGTTAAGCTTGACCTATAATCTAATAATTTGATTATCTCCGACACAATTAGTTATGCGTTAAATGTTCAGATTATTATCAAAGTATTAAACTCTTGCCCTATTATTCAGGACAAGAGTTCATAGTCATAGAGTTTTTGTTAGTTTTTTTGACTTACTAGATTTCTGAGTGGTGTTGCTGAGGTGTGCAGTAGCTGTGCAATTACTATATTTTTCCCAACAAAAACTGTTCCAACAGAGGGAAAAGTCTGAAAAGACAGGCTGAAGAGAAATTATAGGGCATCCACTCTTACAGTATATGCCTCTGGGCCAGTGTCTGATACAATGGCTTAGTGTTTTTTTCTGTGTTAGTAGGGCAATTAGACACTAGCGGGTTTTCATGTGGTCTGGGAAAAACCCTTCATAGTTGACTGCAGATATACAGTAGAGTAAATAATATATAGCTGACAAACACGGGCATCTATTCCTGTTTCTGTGGTTTCTCACAATGACTGTTTCATTCCAGGGCCACTGCCATTCTTGCCTATCTACCACAGGAACTGCTGGGGACATCTTTCTATGAGTATTTTCATCAGGATGACATTGGACACCTTGCTGAATGCCACAGACAAGGTACCTGATTTCTGCAAACATTGTGGTTTCATATACAGAAACCAGAAAAAAATTGACTGATTGATTGATTTCCCTTTTTTTTTTAATTTATTTATTTTTTTTTATACATACAGTATATTCTAGATTTTCCACCCTTTTAATTTTAAGTGTAATGACTACGGCTTACAGCTTAGAAAAATAAAAAATAATAGAAAAAGTATTTACAATACAGAAATTCATTCAATACAGTTCGATTGCAAGCATAATTCATTCCCGGAAGCATGCTTGTAATCCAAAGCACTCGTATATCAAAGCGGATTTTCCCATAGGAAATAATGGTGCAATAGCAAATAACTAAATAACAAACTCTGATGATTCGTTCCCCAACCGAAAAATATTAATATAAAAAGGATTAAAGTAAAATAAATTAACCTGCACTTTACCTTTGAAAAGAATCGTAGCACTAACAGAATCACTCCTCTCTGAGACAGAGTCTATGTCTGGAAAAATGTAATCTTTAACAGGGAACCTCTCTAATGACACTTATTAATCTCACGCACTGCTACAGCCTTTTTAACCTTTTTCTTCATGAGGGCCGTTGTTGCAGTAGTGCTGTTTCTAAAGAACAGTCACTACACTTGAACACAAGTAAAAAATAAATGATTTACACGCACACACGTGGTCATAATGTTATAATAAACAGTATACACTCGCACGGATGTTGATTATACAAGTGATGCATGGAGACTGAACATTGTAGACGATTACACACAATCCCAAGCAGGAGAGAGAAAAGAGCGAGCGGTAGACCTTGCTCGTTTATCAAGTTAAAATTTTATTTCAAATTTAGCTCGTAATGCAAAAACGCTCGCAGACCAAGGTTCCACTGTATATGGTGGTATATATTTAAGTGTGTTTCATATGTGCCTTGTTTCTGCAAACTTATTTTAATGGACATTTAAGCAAATTGCTTTTGTGATGTATTTTACTAAAGCAATTTAACACCTTCATTTTTTGTTTGTCCTCTTTTCACAGTCCTGCAGATGCGAGATAAAATCCACACCAGCTGTTACAAGTTTAAGGTTAAAGATGGATCCTTCATCACTCTGAGAAGTCGCTGGTTCAGTTTCATGAACCCTTGGACCAAGGAGGTCGAGTACATCGTCGCAACGAACACAGTCGTCTCGTAAGTCGTCTCACAGTCGTCTTGGGTATTTAGGAAACCTATATAATTTATCCAGTAGATCACAGTGGATATCTCAGTGTATACATGTTTAAATCGTTTAAGTAACAAAAGGATAGATGAAGCTGCATTTTGTTACTGTTATTAATTTAAATTAATAACAACGATGCGCTGTTACAGTATAGCAAATGAATCAATACCAGGGTGTGTGATGCAGCCTGGAACAAAGTGGAGCTACTGTACACCACACTTCTAAGTTATAGAGAGAAAGTTATTAAGGCATGTTAGAAGCAGAATCAGGGTGTATGGTTAGGTTCGAGCTTGCAGGATCACTGAAAAGGGTTGTATTTTTTCAGGAGTGGTACACGTGATGGAGCCGATCCCAGCTATCTCCAGCTCACTGCCTCCCCCCAGAGCATGGACAGTGTCCTCACAACCGATGGTGAGATAATGCTGCAATGTTGTCCATTCTGCCTTAGTCGAGAATGAGCTTTAGGAGCGACACATACCACGAAGCACCTTCATGCTGCATGAAGCATTGTTTTATTTAGAGTTTATTTCTGAATATTTTACCTCATTGTGAGATATTAGGAAATAAACATTACTAAGAAAAAGGTTGAAAGATTCTCAGTAAACAGCTGAATAAGTTCTTTACATTTGAATTAATAATAAAATATTATTGCTGTATGATAATCTATTACAAAAATGTTAACTGTTTGGTTGCAGATAGGAAAACATTTTTTGGTCAATTATCATTTTGTTTTAGAAAAGCACTCGCATAATTCTGTGCTGATAATAACTTCATTAGCACTAATGTTAGATAATAATAACAACAAAAAGGTTCTGGATGATCGGTCAAAAACAAAACAAAAAACAATATTTCAGAAATTCTGGCAGGGTATGTAAACTTATGAGCACCGCTCATGAGCACCATTTCTGATGTGGTGTGTTCTGGTTAGCTGTACTCTTCCTCACCTTGTTGCTCAGTACCACGTTTGATTCCAGGTTCAGGGAAGCGTTCTCTGCAGACGGTGCCTGGTATCCCAGGGGGCACGAGAGCCGGAGCAGGCAAGATCGGCCGCATGATAGCAGAGGAGGTGTTGGAGATCCAGCGGTGAGCTGCTCTGACCTGCTTAGTTTCCACTGTCGGTTGTAAAAAAAAAAATATATATATATATTTTTTTAAAGTTCAGTGCTTAATAACCCGATGACGCAACCGTTAGAGCTGCTGTTATAGGGGTCTGTGGTAGCTCAGTGGTTAAGGCATTGGATTACGGTTCAGAAGATCCTAGGTTCAAACCAGGTTACCACTGTTGGGCACCTTGAGCAAGGCCCTTATTAACCCTCAACTACCCAGATGTAGAATGAGATGAAAATGTTGCTCTGGATAAAGGCGTCTGCCGAATGCCTAAATGTAAATGTTATAGACAATTAATCTGCAGAGAGATCCAGAGTGTTGTGGTGTAACAAATACAACTAGAATTTAAGAGCTTTGTTGATTGTACATCATGATTAACAGGATAAGAGGTTCGTCGCCCTCTAGCTGTAGCTCGAGCCCTCTGAACATCACCAACAGTACACCCCCCCCAGACATATCATCTCCTGGGGGCAAGAAGGTAAGAGCGTGGATCACCTACTAATGTGGTAATAAAAAATATTTTACAGGAAATAAGAATTGTTGTTTCTGGTTGCATTTTTTTTTTCTGATCAGATTCAGAATGGTGGAACTCCAGACATTGCTTCAGCAGGGATGGGGTCAAGCCAGGACTCCATAGGATACCCTTACTCAAATAACTCCATTTTAAGTAAGTTTAAAAGAATGCACAGAAAGAAGTATGATAATTTATTATTATTTCTTTTTTAAATAAAGTCTGTAATTTCTGAAACGGCTTCAGTTTCTGTATGGTTTTCAAAAACCAGCTGTGTACTCATACCGCTTTGCTCATGTCCTACAGGCGATAACTCTCACATCAGCATCGGGGACATCATGGACGATCCTGGCTCCAGCAGCCCCAACAACGACGAGGCGGCCATGGCCGTCATCATGAGTCTCCTGGAGGCTGACGCAGGACTCGGCGGACCCGTGGACTTCAGTGATCTGCCATGGCCTCTGTGAGAGTAGAGGATCCCTCTCAGGTGGGGGATTGGGACACAACCATGGGAGCACAGCTCTCCTTCATCAGTGTGTCCATCATCAGGCCAAGGTTTTCCCACACAGCCTCATACAGTAATGATAAGGATTACTTGTTATTCTGACAAAACACTTGCCAGGAATACAAATCATCGTTCAGGAATTTTCTCAGTATACAGAGTGGACCACTGGAATTATCCACTTTTGGCTTCATGGCACAAGCTTTTTTGTATTTTTGGCGCATGTGCGTGCAGAAATCTCGAACGTACACTCACGTCCCACCTTAATACGAACACCTGCTAATCGTGTCTCAGTAATGCAATGTATATAAATCATGCAGGTCAAAAGCTTCCGTTAATAATCATGTCAAACATTAGAATGGGGGGGAAATGTGATCATGTTGACCCTGTTGTTGGTCCTGGTAAGTCAGGCTTCTTACAGAAGCGTGAGAAACAGCTCTGCACATGGAAACATGCCTGAGTACACATGGGTACAGGTGTTCCTATTAAAGAGTCCTGTGGGTGTATGAGGTTTTTCCACAAAAAAAAAAATATATATATATATATATATGTATGTAATGTATGTATGAGTATTGTTTGAGCTGTGATATATTTTTTAAATAAAAAAAAGAAATAACCCAGAATGTTCCAGAAATATGACCTCTACATGTCTAATTTACAGGCAGAATTATTGCACAGCCTAATATTTTGGGATTTTGGATCACTTTAAGTCGAACACGTTTTCTTTTGCCAAATACAGGTCTTAAACGTATTGGCACCATCACAGCTAATATTTGCTGAACCCTGCAGTGGAAAGAATAACATCACTGACATTCTTCTTGTAATACAGAGGCATGGGCAGGATTAAATTTAATAGTACACCGACCGCCTGCTTGTACTCGCATTTAATGTCTACATGCACATACTGAAAAACAACAGCCTAAATAATAGGCTACAATATACTATATCGTTATATAACATATTTTAAAAAATCGGAAAAGCAAACATACTTTGTTAGAGTTAGGGTTAAAAAAAACTATTCAGTTCCGTCTAACGATTCTTTTGTGTGGCAATTCATCTTTTGCCGAATGACTCCAATATATACAGTGGTGTGAAAAACTATTTGCCCCCCTCCTGAGTTCTTATTCTTTTGCATGTTTGTCACACAAAATGTTTCTGATCATCAAACACATTTAACTATTAGTCAAAGATAACACAAGTAAACACAAAATGCAATTTTTAAATGAGGGGTTTTATTATTTAGGGAGGAAAAAAAAATCCAAACCTACATGGCCCTGTGTGAAAAAGTAATTGCCCCCTGAACCTAATAACTGGTTGGGCCACCCTTAGCAGCAATAACTGCAATCAAGCGTTTGCGATAACTTGCAACGAGTCTTTTACAGCGCTCTGGAGGAATTTTGGCCCACTCATCTTTGCAGAATTGTTGTAATTCAGCTTTATTTGAGGGTTTTCTAGCATGAACCGCCTTTTTAAGGTCATGCCACAATATCTCAATAAGATTCAGGTCAGGACTTTGACTAGGCCACTCCAAAGTCTTCATTTTGTTTTTCTTCAGCCATTCAGAGGTGGATTTGCTGGTGTGTTTTGGGTCATTGTCCTGCTGCAGCACCCAAGATCGCTTCAGCTTGAGTTGACGAACAGATGGCCGGACATTCTCCTTCAGGATTTTTTGGTAGACAGTAG
This sequence comes from Channallabes apus, assembly GCA_030522415.1. Lineage (NCBI taxonomy): Eukaryota > Metazoa > Chordata > Actinopteri > Siluriformes > Clariidae > Channallabes > Channallabes apus. The sequence continues at coordinate 8,415,548 of CM060119.1, forward strand.
AATTCATGGTTCCATCTATCACAGCAAGCCTTCCAGGTCCTGAAGCAGCAAAACAACCCCAGACCATCACACTACCAACACCATATTTTACTGTTGGTATGATGTTCTTTTTCTGAAATGCTGTGTTACTTTTACGCCAGATGTAACGGGACACGCACCTTCCAAAAAGTTCATCTTTTGTCTCGTCGGTCCACAAGGTATTTTCCCCAAAGTCTTGGCAATCATTGAGATGTTTTTTAGCAAAATTGAGACGAGCCTTAATGTTCTTTTTGCTTAAAAGTGGTTTGCGCCTTGGAAATCTGCCATGCAGGCCATTTTTGCCCAGTCTCTTTCTTATGGTGGAGTCGTGAACACTGACCTTAATTGAGGCAAGTGAGGCCTGCAGTTCTTTAGATGTTGTCCTGGGGTCTTTTGTGGCCTCTCGGTTGAGTTGTCTCTGCGTTCTTGGGGTGATTTTGGTCGGCCGGCCACTCCTAGGAAGGTTCACCACTGTTCCATGTTTTTGACATTTGTGGATAATGGCTCTCACTGTGGTTCGCTGGAGTCCCAAAGCTTTAGAAATGGCTTTATAACCTTTACCAGACTGATAGATCTCAATTACTTTTGTTCTCATTTGTTCCTGAATTTCTTTGGATCTTGGCATGATGTCTAGCTTTTGAGGTGCTTTTGGTCTACTTCTCTGTGTCAGGTAGCTCCTATTTAAGTGATTTCTTGATTGAAACAGGTGTGGCAGTAATCAGGCCTGGGGGTGACTACAGAAATTGAACTCAGGTGTGATAAACCACAGTTATTTTTTAACAAGGGGGGCAATCACTTTTTCACACAGGGCCATGTAGATTTGGAGTTTTTTTTTCCCTTAATAACGTAAACCTTCATTTAAAAACTGCATTTTGTGTTCAATTATGTTATCTTTGACTAATATTTAATGGTTTTTGATGAGCAGAAACATTTAAGTGTGACAAACATGCAAAAGAATAAGAAATCAGGAAGGGGGCAAATAGTTTTTCACACCACTGTATATATATATATATATATATATATATATATATATATTTTTTTTTTTTTTTTTTTTGCATTTTAAGTGGTAATACAGTATGTTGCAGTTTATAATCCTATACGTGGTGCACTTTAAACTATTCGCACAGCCCAGAATCCCTTGTAGTAGGAACAAGTCATTAGTTTAGTGTGTAACAAAATCTTTTAGAACTCTTAATACCAAGTCTGGAAATTTATAAAGACATGATGCTTTACATTGTGGTATTGTGATATCATATCGGGAGTTTCCTGGTGATTGGGTTTCCTCCCACAGTCCTAAAGACGTGCAGATTAGTCGTGGTTTTCCCAAAATTGACCGTAGTGTGTGAAGTGGTGTGTGCATGTGTGCCCTGCAATGGAATGGCACTCTGTCCAGGGTGTATCTCACCTCGTCACCAGAAGCTGAACGACAAATGTTCAGTTGTTTGCTTTTGCTCATTTCTAGGTTACTTATTTTCTTGCTGACACACAAACTAAGTTTAATCAGGTTACACTGCCAACAGTATGATTAAGCAGCAAAAGTGTGTATTGATGTAATAACTGACCAAAATTATTTAAAACATTTTAGTAAGCACAGTGAGTCCAGGATTACAGCTGACAATTGCTGCCCTTGCCCCTGCTGTAATGAGTAACAAAGCTGTAGAAGATTCTGGGGCATTTCATTGTTTGTTTTTTCATTGAGTTTGTATGCCACACCCACTTCTTGTTAATTCCCTCTGGTCATGTCTTATCCAGCTCTCCCTTATGACAGCTGATTGATTTTCTCTGGAAGCAGCTCTGGAAATAGTCCGGCTGTGAGGGAAGTCACAGGTACATATTAAATGCACTTGATTTAATACACGCTTTCTATAGTAACAAATTAAACAGGGACTTGTACAGGGACAGTCTGCTAGTTTTCTGTAAGGAGACATTTATTTGCCAAATTTCCAATAACACAAGCTGACAGGGTGGTAACACCATTGGGGTTTTTTTTTTTTTTTTTTTTTTTTTTTTTAACAGCATACCAAGAGTATGTATTACTAATCACAGTAGTACTTTTTTGAATTTTTTTTTATAATTCCTCAACAAACTTTTTTTATAAAAAGCTACAGTTAAAGCTTTCTATCCTTAACGGGGGAAAAACTTGTACACAATAAATACAGCTCAACCTAATGAGGTTTGGTCTGCAGCTGAATTTCACATCCAGTATTTATAATACTTTATCGATTCAACACACTGCCCCATAAACGTTTAAGCAGATAAACTTCAACTAACGATGTGCGGCTGTGGTTGCAGTATTGTAGGCAAAAGTAAATAAACACATGCCGATGACCAGCTGACGCAGGAATAAAAAAAAAAAATTAAAAAAAAAGGCACCACCTTTTGCTATCTAAAGCAGCTGATGTAATGTTTATTTTGGCTTGTGTAACGCAAGTGCACAGAATCTCAAGTTTCCGCTTTGGAAGCTTTAAATCTTTGTACGTGCAAAGTCGAGAGGCACATGATATTACACTAACTGCACAACAGCGCAAGGTTTAACACAAGCCTGTGCGGTATAACTTTATTTATACAATGACTCAAGCTCTGAACAGTGGGATTCTGACCACATAAATGTAACACTGCATCCATTCAACAGGCAAACACAACTCCTTTGGCTAAAAAGGAGCTTCGGAGGGGAACCATGAACCCGGGACTGACAGAGCATTTTTGAGTTGAAAAAAAATAATAAAAAATAGTAGTGATAGGTACACAGTGACACCACCCAGGATACATATCAAAAACTTAGCAAATAAGAGCAAATACCATAATAAATCAATAATGATAATATAATGGAAATGGAAAAGTAATAATAATAATAATAATAATAATAAGCCCAATTACAAAATAAGTGAGGTTGCTTATTTCTTCTCAAACAACAAAAATGAAGAAAAATTCCTTTGGTCAAGTAAGAGGAAAAAAAAAAAAAAAAAAAAAAAAAACACGAGAGCACTGCCCATGCCAGTATCCCGAGTCCCCTCTTGGGTATTTTTTTTTTTTTTTTACATTTTCATAGTACAGTAGGACTAGCTTGTTGAGGCTCTAAGGCTGCGAAAGGAGGTGCAGAAGGCAATCTGGTTAACGGTGTCACTCTCGAGCCATGCTGCAGCATGCTGTGGGAGAGGAGAGGAAGAACAGAGGGGGGGGCAAAGGTGTGCATTCAGAGTGCAGGTGAGGCAGCGTCAGCATCAGGCTCGTAGTTGTTGCTGTAGTGGTGTCCTGGAGCAGGGTGATTAGGCAGAATGTCCAGCTCGTCCACCTGAGGGCCGGGGTGCAGTACCACCAGCTGGTCCTGTGGAATGTCAGCCGCTGCTGCTGCCAGGTTTGTGATGGATTTGCTCTTCACACACTGGAAGTCCACATGCCGGCTCTTACCCTCCTCCTTCTCCCAGGACATGCGGATGAAGGGCCTCTGCACGTAGTTATAAATTACCTCAGGCCTGCCGCCTGGCCTCTTCTTTACCTTTTCTTTGTAAGTCGGATATCCTATAAAATATGGGAAAATAGGACATAATATTTGAATAACATGTAAGCTCTAATTAATGATCAGTTAACATGATTTAATGACTTAATTCAATAAAAGCTTTAGTATATTTTACCCACATTGATCTTGAGATATATTAATGGTTAAAATTTACACTTTGGAATTTGGATTTTGAAAACAAGTTTGAAATGACAGCACCCCATTTTAATCATAATGAGAAAAAATGTCAAAAACATATTTACACAGGACACAAGTTTCCACATTAGGTTGCCTAACAAGCAAAAAAAAATATTCCCCTTACTTCATTTTATGGAAACTAGAGTTTTACCCAAAAGCAGAAATAAATGCTAAATTTGGGTAAAACTTTAGTTTTGCTCTAGGGGTTAAAAAAAAAAAAAAAAAAAGTAATGAAGCAGAGAAAGAAAATTAAGCAGTTTTTATTTAGTTTTTGTGCATTGATATAAATGATCAGTCATTGTATTTGTAAACATAAACAAACAGTTTTTTATATATATATATATAATCACATAATACAGTTGATAAGTTTCTTTACACTGAATCGTATCTTAAATAGTTGAGAAGTTGGGGTCAGAGCAAAATGTCACCTACTGTATCATATGGCATCCATGGAGCAGAGAGGGTTAAGGGATTTGCTCAAGTGCCGAACACGCCATATTTGTTAGTGACGATATGTTTGCAAATAAAGAATTACCATGAATGAAAATTAGTTTCTTTAGCCAAAATAAAGAATTTTACCTTCAATGCCTAGCCTAATCTTCTTGAGTCCTCGTTCTTTTAAAACAGATTTGGCCACATCTCGGTTTTCAATGTACTTGAAGAAACGGTAGAGTTTTGTACTGTATATTACTGAAACACAAGACAGAGGAGGATGTGTTCAGTGAAGGGTAATGTCTTGCTGAAATGCAACAAATTGATACATGCGTGTGTGGGTGGGTGTGTCCACTCACTCTGTGAATACTCTTCTCCCATCTGGGGTGGATACTCCTCGTCCCAGTCCACCACGTCATCGTCTGTCAGCACAACAATGTGACACTCCCTCTCTCCGCTCTGAGCACTGGCCACCATCAGTGGCAGCACCATCTCTTCAAGGTAGAACTCAAACTGATGGCGTGCACCGTCGTTTGACAGCTCGTGCATCAGAGCACCTGAGGACAAAGAAAAGATCATGAACACACATTTTACTTCAGCCGTTTTGTCTTTTCCCCAGTATAGGGAAATTTCAAAGGATTCATTTTCCTAAAATTTCAGCTTTTAGGGTAAGGATATAAACCAAGCTCAAAATACTAAATCTTTTTTTTATTCCAGAGAGGCAGAAATTTCACATAACAGAGACAATATATAAATATCTTCAAAATATATAAATTCTCAAAAGCATGCTATCCTGATACATGTTTGCATACAACCTGTCAAAACATGTTAACAAAATACTTTTTACACATGCACAATTCTGTTAAAATCAAAATACTGTAAATACACACGAAATCTTAAAGTTGAGGTGGAAAAATATACAGACAGACTACACAATTAAAATCACATCCAGTCTTTTAACTATATTGTGGCATTTCTTATAAAATCAACAAATCATAATAACAATGTCATCATATTCTCCCAGCACTACTGTGTTACAGTGTACAGTAGTTAATGCACACTGATGCAACAAAAACAAGTAACTGCCCTCAATACGATGTAATGTCCATGATAATCTGGTAAAAATGTAAATGAGAATCACCACGTAAGTGTAAAACTAGCGCAATGAACAAAACTAAGTTTTCTGTAGAAACAGCATTATATCACTGTAGCAAATTCTTGTAAACGATCCTCCCATGTGCAATGCACAGAATAATGACGCGCGTGTACTCACTTAGGTCCCTGCACTTGATCGTGCTATAGTCGAAAGAGATGCACAAATAGTCGCATGCTTCCCTCAGCTCGGGAATGGAGATTCCATCCGGACAACGGATTATCCCGGTTTTGTAGTAATCCTAAGCAGGTAGAAAGAAGGCATTAGACATTACAGAAGCAACCGCATTTAAATACCTCAGTCCCTGAAAGCAGAATGACATGAGTATCAAGGCTAACAATGTGCTGACACTTTTATACAGATCTGGAAAGACGATCACTCAGCTCTAGTTGAAAATAAGCTTTTCAGTGGCCGCAGAGGGATACGGTTTCACCTCCTGCTCAGATGCAAATTACTTTTGTCCTACATCTCTGTGGCACAAGCTAGAAAAATAGCTTTGAAGCAGAGGTTAATGACAAAATGTACTTTGTATGACTTGACGCTTCCTGTCACAATCAAAATGTGTTGTATCTGGTGTCCGGGATTAAACCCCTTTACGTAACCGTCTGTAACAGACACCAGAGTGTGATTACAGCACCAGTTTGGCTGTCAGCTTTGAAACACCAGGGCCACAGTATGAAGCTTGGACATATTGAGAGATAGCTGATAGATGGGTTTTTTATTATTACAATGCACCAGAAAATAAAAGGAAATAATCAGGTATGAAAATGTTCAGGGACACCTTCATATAAACCAAGCTCAAAATTAGGTATGAAAATTAGTTTTTTTTTTTGTAGTTGTAGTTTCACAAACCTAAGAAAATAAATGCCTCCTCCACCAACACACATGGACTGAGACATGATGGTATTTAAACAGATCAAGAGAAATTAATTATACTCTAATATTTCCAGACTATATCCAGACTCTAATATTTTACTTCACAGCTTACATTCACATATACTGACTTGGTGACTTTGTCTTGAGGTCACAAGCACAATGTGCTATATCGAAAGATTTATAAGGAGGTGATAAGGATTATGGCCACACAGACATTATTTAAACTGATATTATTGTGATAGTGCAAAACATTCTAGTCGAGAGCCACATCAACATGCTGTCACCAGTCTGGAAATATTACCAAGTCTCTTTAAAAGACGTAAAATTTGCAATATGCAAAGTTTTTTCTAAAGCAGTCACATGAGGAAGAAAAACTTTAACACAAAAAAAACTTTATTCTGCCAGTTAAAAACAACACAACATGAATAATTTGAGTATGAAATTTTATCCGCAAAGGCAGCAGCTATATCTTGCCAATCCTCAGGCAGCCACCTATAGCAGAAGCCCTCGAAACCCTAGAGCTTTACTCTACAGAGAGTAAAAAAGCATTATGACAAAAAATAATAATAAAGAGAGAAATAAAGCGTGCAAAAGACTATTCAGTACGGCTGCACACATTCTGGATGATAGGATTTTTTTCTTAAATATGCAGAAATTGTGATATTTATAAATAAATGCCTGCCCTCACTTTATGCTAATCAGTAGCCATGATTGGCATGCCAAATACAAAGTGACTGATTTGTGAGTTTATGTAATAACAGTTCAGTGCACAGTTTTCATGTGTTATTCAATGACGCAGTGTGCACATGCTGAACGTTATAACGAGTGAGTACAGTAGAACAATATTTTAGATAAGCATTTCAGCATGAGATGAAATGCTGGTGCTGGTTACGAAATGGAAAATGTTTGCTCTTTATTCAAACATATGGTAGGTTAGTCTGTTGGCTTCAGTTTCTTTATAATCAACATGAAATAATAAGAGAAAAGTTTCATATGTTGTCTTCCAATGAATAAGTTTTGAATTCATGATCCTTTTTCAGATCTTAATTATATTTGTTAAAATAGTTATCTTTACTGCTATAAATGGTGAATAAAAACAATATTACATAATAAATATAACTGTAAATGTAATACCCCCCACACCCCCTCCTGATTTCTCTAATCCAGGATCCGTGTTTAGCCCCAAAAGCCTAGGATTTTGGTCAACTCAAACCTGGGACTGGCCAGTACACTGCACTGCCTGGATGCCTAGCTAATGAATTTAACTAGTTATGTCAGCAATTTTTCATATTAAAACAGAACCATTAAATGTCTGTTATCAAATTAAACTTACCAATATGGCCCTGAAGACAGTGGAACTGATGCCCTCTGCCACCTCATATTCCCCCTTCTCATTCGGCCTTGTGAAATTGTGTTCGCGCCCTGAACCAAACATTCTACAAAACAAAATATAAACAAGATTTCATTAACGATTCACTTCATTACTCCTGAGGTCACATTAGATTTTTGCTAATACTAGAGCTGGGCGGTATGACCAAAAATTTATGTCACGATATTTGACGGTTTTTTGTTTTTCCATGCATCATTAGGTGTTAACCCTATTTCCTAATATATTAGAGAATAATTACTGCAGTATATTGGCTTACATTGACCAGACTAGTATTAACCCAGGTTTGACTGGTCTCACAAAATGCTGCTGTTCACAAGGAGGTGACAGTGACACTCATAATTGTAATGAGGTGAAGAAATCAGAATTCATGACTTGCAGTCAAAATACACAACACTTTATTGTGCAAGTTTTGCAACTTGAAAGCATCTTCAAGCTGGCTACAATGTAAACAATATGTCCCCTGTAACTGCAAAATGAAAACTTTATCCACCGGACTTTCATTAAGGCAAATACAAAAGGAGTGAAACTTTTCACTTTGTGAAACATTAATAATATTACTTCAGTATTAATATTATTAGAGTATTAAGCGGTACCATGTTTTTAGCTAAGTGGAAAGTAATAGCTTTGGTAATATCGTTCCATCCTTTGCTTTTCTTGTCGTAGGCAGTCCCCTTAGGAAACGCGTCTTTGAGTGACGTCTGAGTTGCGTTTTGTGTTGCAGTGCCAACTTTATCGTTACCTGCTGATGTGGAAGATGCTTAGTTTCATGCATTCTTCATATTCCAGGACGTTTATGGCGGAGGTGGTGAAGCAAATTGCTTGTGTTGCCTCCTGCGGCTATAACTTTAGCTCGACATTTACATATGATGGTTGTTTGATCAACATCAGATTTTTTTAAATCTAAGTATTTCCACACAACCGACACGGCTCCTGTCGTGTTGCACATAAGATTCCCCATCCTATGTATAGCTTAAATTTCTAGGCAAGCACTTCTCAAGTCTACTACAGAAATTGACTATTATATTCAGATGGGTACCTTTTGTTCATTAAAAGTAAGTAAAATCTCATAAAACCAGATGGAAATATTTTCCACACTCCTCTTTTCGGAAGAAGGTCCTCTTTGTCTGTGACATTTTCTTCGTCCATGCTGTTCACCGCTCAACACACACAGGCCGTGCTTCCACCACTCTCATGCAGACGCATACAGCTTGTTTGGTACCACTGCAAAACAATGTCCCGCAGCGGTACGTTCCACCGCTCTGTGTTCCCGGCGCTGTTTACGCACACACTCACCAGTATTGGGGTATATGAAAAATTTATATACTTTAAAAAATAATAAAAAAAAAACACCGGTATTCGGTATGACAAGGTATACCGCCCAGCCCTAGCTAATACCATTATTTATACGTTATGCTGTACTCAACACCTACCTGCCCAGCATGGTATTCGGCTGTGCAGTAAAGATGGAGGGGTCCACCACAAACCGCGTGTTGTCTACAATGAGTGTGACTCTCTCTGAAGTGCGCATACTGCGAGCACCTTCTTTGGAGTTTTCGTAAACAAACACCATTTCTCCCGTGCCCATGCTCTTAAAGGTGCCCTCCGTGCTGGACAGGCTGCTGTTGCGACTACTGGAGCCACTGGGAGAGACTCTTTGAGGTCTCGGGCTGTTAGGCCGTGACGAGACACTCTCCCGTTCTGCACAAACAAATGAACACATATAATTGCGATTAGAATAATCAGATGAGTAATCTGGGTGACATATGGTAAACATTAGGTTGACTTGAAATATTTGATCATGGATGGAGGTTTTTTATGTATATCAAATTACTGAACACATACTAAACTTTTACAGAGCTAGTGATTCTAACTGCATCAACTTGTAAACTGGCATCAAGCAGTCATTTTTTATTTTGATAAGGTTTTCTTCGATAAATAATCTAGCAGTTGATATCATAACATTAGTTTTTACCCTAAGCAAATAATACATGTAAATGCTTTATAAAAATACTTAATTTTATCATAAACCTCTGACTTTGTAATGAAAAATAATTACAATTACAACAGTTACTCTATTTTTATAATGTATATACAACATAATTTTTTTTATATCAGAAATGCTTGTTTCTAAAACGAAGCCAAAAACCTGTGCATACACACCTATGACTAAGCACATGACTCTGTTGTGTCTCTGTCTCTATAAATATTTAATATTGATATAGCAAGCTCTTTCCTCTTAGCGCAAAAGGAAATTGGTCAAATGAAGCTTGTAAGCAACATATAATCACATTCGTTTTTCACTTCTACAGAGACCAGTATCTATCTGCTTCAGTGACTCAGCACTATGTCACAATAGGCCCAGGGACTTTCCTGTCCTTTTAAGTCTGCTGCAGCCACAAAAGTATCAGTGCGAGTAATAAAGAGAGCAGGATCTTACCACTAGTGTGTTGTCGTGTGGGTGAGGTGACATTGCGGATACACGGGGTGAGCTGGCCTTCTCCCCGCTCGTGAGAGGAGTCACGTGAGCGGTCACTGGAACGCCGGCGATCCCTCGACCGCTCACAGCCTCCACTCGCACTGTGTAGACTCATCTTCACCTGCTCAGCCTTGAATCCAGACTAGTGTGATGGCCACTGGGGAGGAGATGATAAATAAACTGTGTGATGCTTATATGAGTCCTGACTTGGGCATGAAAGTAAAAAGTCAACATTTAAACTATCATAAAGCTGTAGAGTTTTTATTTGACAATGAGAGAAGGTGAAATGCTTCAGTTAAAACAAAAAAAACAAAACAAAACAAAAAAAAAAACTATTTGATGAACCATAAAAATTGATTTTAAACAAATTACTGTACAAAATAACATTGGGAAAGTTAGGACATAGCTATACCTAATTTACGCTTAACCAAATTACTAAAATAAAACTAAAACAGTTTTTTCCCACAAACATATAAACCAATCTAAATGAGATGTCAAACTTCTATAAAGAAAAAGTTTTGCTAAACCCTCAGTTCTGACGCAGTACACAAAGGCCTTCAGTTTTCATTTAAATACCAGGAAATACCATAGATGTCTTTCCATCTAAAGGGATTTCCAAGTATACACACAATGAGAGGGGGGTAAAAATAACTGAAGGCAACTTCCGGTACAGGCAATACTCCATGAATTGTCTGCACTGCAAATGCGATATCTAAACACAGCATATACTGTACACGAGAAATGAAAGGTGTAGTTTCAGCTGACATACTATTTGAGTCAGCATGTAACCAATATAAGAATTCAACAATACAGAAGTTCTGTTATGGGCCAAGATGTGACGTCTGTCTTTGTGATCAGACATTAATGACTCTTCCATACTTAATATAACTTGGCTGCCGGTTACACGAGCCAAAACAGCAGGTTCAGGTTTATTCAACTCTCCATGAGTGTAAACACGGTGTACATTATTATAGAAATTCGTTCATCTTTGCAGATATTTAAATATTTTAATAGGCACAACATTGTAAATGATCTCAATTCATTCCTTGCTGCAAAAGTTATATATATATATATATATATATATATATATATATATATATATATATATATATATATTTTTTTTTTTTTTTTTTTTTAATCATCATAATTATTCTAAAAATTAGGTGTAAAAATTATTATACAACTGGGAATTACATTGTATTTTCTCAGTTTAGTTTAAAAACAAAGTGAAAATTTTTTTTTACACAATTGATAAACATTAATGGTTAAATAAAGTAACAAATGCAAGAGCTTGTCAGAAAAACATCTGCCAATATTTTTCTAAAACTTATTATTATTATTCTCATATCCATGAATTCTGTCAGTTTTCTAATACGATCACACCGCGTTTTAGCTAATGCAACCAAGAGAGATGCCCACAGGCTGTTCAGAAATGTGTACTGCTTGCCTTGGCTGTAAATTCACCTTTAATGTTTTTTATTTTGGTTCAAATCAGGAAAGCAAGGGGGGCAAGTCATCAATTTGGCTGGCTAACCTATCTGTGGTGTGCGTGGATCCATGAGATGGAGCATCATCTTTCATCAGTATCATGGACCACTTGAATGGAGCCTTCTTCTGGTGCCACTGCTTGATTAAGGCGGGCTGCAGAATGTTTTTGGGAACTTTTTTCCGTGGTTTATTTTCCTCACCTTCTGGCTACAGTGTACCGGTAAGAACATAAACTACTCACACCCCTGTTAATTACACTAATGCCTCTTTTCCACTGCATAGAACGGCACGACACGGTTCAGTTCAACTCACTTCAGTTCGGCGCAGTTTGGCTCGGTTTGCTCTTCCACTACAGTGTAGTAACGCTTTAGCGTGGGCGGGATTACTCACGCGTGCGGCGCCGCTACTGCCGTGACGTCATCGTAAGCGCGCCACAAACACACACACACACAACAATGGAGCATATCGACGGCATGGTGTTCTTCATTCTCGGCATGTGGATGTTTTTAACAGCGAGACGAAGGAGTTTGTTTCAAAAGAGGCCGACGGTTAATACAAAAAGGTGCGTGCGATCCTTCTCTGGCTGTTCTAAATATATCGGTTCTGTTGTGTCTCGTGTCGCAAGTTCGGTGACGCAGTAATGATGATTTTCTCCGGCTAATCAGTGACTAGCGTGTTTACACGTTTTGGTAAGGGTTCGGCGCGCTTGGAACCTCGGCTGAGGTGATACTAAAAAAAGGAACGGGTACTATGTACTGTTCCCAGTGGAAAGCCCCCCAAAAGTGAGTAGAACTGAACCGTGTCGTGTCGTACTATGCAGTGGAAAAGCGCCATAACTGTCTAGCTCTACCAGTCGTTATTAGTTAGGTCCACCAGTTGCAGAAGGATGTGTGTTGGCGGAGCAAAATAACTGGTTAAATAAACAAACAAATTATGTTTATAATAAATGGTGTTTATTGAACTGTTGTACAAGAGCCATATAAAAGACATCAGCACTCATTATTGTGTGATATTCCGTAAATATATGATGGTTTATGAGGACCAATGCCATGCACATTTTAGTGTTGTCAGCTCCCAGCACACCTAATTTAAATAATCGATTCATTAACAGCTTTTTTTCTAAATTGAAGTGGGTAAAATATGCAGAACAGTGGTCCTCCAGGAATAAGGTTGAGAACCAATTAATTATTATGCAGTGTCCTCTCCTCTGGTAACTTCTAGATTATGCATTAGCTGCTTTCCTGAAGGAAACTTTTGGCAACACTGATGGCTGTAGTGTGTTTAAAACTGTAATCAGTTACTGTGACTTCTGAATGATTTTTGCGAGTCATTTGAAATTTAACTGCTCAAAGCCAAAGCGTGGGCATTGAGTTAATCATTCAAAGTGAAATAAGGAAATTAGATCTATTTTGGGGATTAAGTCAACAAGTTTCACTGCTTTGTTTTCAAAGTTCAGTGTGTAAGTGGGAAGTTGCAGTTTAACACCAGATAATCAGTATTGCTTAACTACATTTTGTAAGTCACATGACTTTTTTTATATACACTTAATGGCTGTTGACCCGAAGCAACAGAATAATCAGGTGTTTCTACAAATTTTAAACCTTTAAAAAACGTTTAATGATATCAGAAATGGACTACATTTAATTTCATTAAATGGACTTATACATTTAATGATACAAGATGGACTACATCAATCTTACCCAAGTGCAGCATTTATACAATACAAAATAACTTTAAGTACATAGGTTTAACTGAGCAGCATTTATCCATTTAATACATCATCCACCTTTTTCTTTTTCTAAACAAACTTAGCAAATAATGTACGCCCACCACACAGGATAAATATGTGTAAATAATATAGTGTTCCACCTGTAGGATTATTAACAAATGGCGGTGCTTTATCACATTAAATATCTCCAAAGTCTCAAAACTCAGTAAGTGCAGGGGTTGAGTGGCAGTGAGCCACTAATTTGTGCTCGAGATCTTTTGAGATTTGTGTAAGAGTGTATAACAAGCGGGCTTGAGACTAATTTGCTCATAGATATCCATTTTAAATTATTTTTTTAATAATATGTGAACAGGAAATATGTGAACCGTGCACAAAAGAATTGCAATTCGTAACTGAATCGATTTTCATCATCATTACTATTACACAAGTTCTTGGGTGGCTCATAGATTGTCTATAATCTCACTCACAGTAGACAAGTCCAAACAAAAACAAGCATCCCAGACCAGAAGTCTGTTTCTCATACATCTAATTTACTTTTAATAAGTCTTAATCCATTGGCTTTATTTTACATCACATTCCTAATTACCTTTCAGGTTATTTCTATATGTAAAGAATGATTTCTGGTTAAGGACCAGATGAAAGGAGATTTCGGTCAAATAATTTAAACGTCATTTAATAGTTGCTTAATTATTGATATACTATCTGATGAAAAACAAGACATTTACTCCAGGCAGAGAACTGACAAACCTGATATCACTTTTAGTCTCCTACATAAACACCGTCCTGAATATTGTCACGTACCGAGCATTTAGCTAACGAATGGACATTTGTTAAATGTATTTCCATTAGTGGTTTTTAAACCATACAACAGTGTTAGCTGACAAAAGAGCTTTTTCAACGTTGAGCACGGAAGTTGCCTAACAGTCAGCTAGCTTTGGTTCTTCAGGCAGGTAACGTTAGCTACCTAGCTCAAAATAAACATACTCCACCGAGTTAGCCGAGAACTCCATTGTAGCTAGCTGAAAGAATAACCCATTTACCCATCATAATATCAGACTGCGTAATACGCTTATGCGTTTTTCCCTCACGGCTGTCTAGCCTCCCTGTTGCTAAGAGAAGAGACGAGCTAAAAGGCTAGCAAGTTAGCACATACTGTATTTTTAACGGAATTTCACTCGACAAAAGTAAAACCTTAAAGCTAACAATGAAAACTCTTAACATGTCTATAATTAGGCTTGTTTCTTACCTTTATACCGTCATAAGTATTGACTTTCGTGTCAATGTAGTTGGTAAAAGAGCCAAGTCATCGAGGGGCAAAAACAAAATCATGAAACATTCCACATATGCGTCCGCATTTTCCAAAATCAATCCTGTCTGACTGGTACTGCTGACAGGAAATAACTGTAGACCGAGTTAAATCTCGCGAGAACTGGAAACAGCGCCACATCAGTACAAATTTAAAAATTACAACTCTCGCGAGAACTGTAAACCGACGCTCGCGCACCTGAGTATTACTATGAACAGTATTGTTTCTTGGTTTTTAAAAAAGAAAATCTTGATTTTTTTTTGTTTGTTTAAATCTTTTCACAAGACTTTATATATAGTCATTAATAATTCGAAGCATATGCTTGTTTGTCCAAGACATTTTACATATTATTATTTTGTTTATTTATTTATTATTTGTAAAAAAAAAAAAAAAAGGATTTTATTTGGCCTTTTTTCGGACATTGTATAATTAAAAAAAATACAAAAATACTTAAATATTCAAATAATAGGCTTGCATTAGAACCTACAATATGTCCTTTCTTGTCCTTGTCCTCTATACATTTGAACTTATATACACAAGTTTAACTAGTCCTTTTTTTCAGATTTGGGTCACTGAAGCTATTAAATAAATAAATAAAGAAACAAACAAACAAAAAAATAAATTAAATAAATGAAGAATTAGTGCACTTAATTAACAAAAACTCAACAAAGCGACAAGATTTTTTTTTCTTATGTGCCTGGCCTTATGAACTTAATAAGCTTTTAAAAAAAAAAAAAGGAGGTAAGACAAAAAAGAAACAGTTCCTAGCGTTAACTTGAGATCCAGACTGGACGGTTCCAGGCTTGGAAATCTGAAGAGAGAGTCCTGATTTTCCCCTTTTGTCCCTTCTGTGAGTCATTTATATTCGGTATAATTACAGTCTTTAGCTTTACTTGAAGCCAGTCCTGCCTTTCCACTGCTTGCTTGTGTTCTCCAACGTTGTGCATTAGCTGGACTTCACTAATGGACCTCTTGCTGTGAGAAGTGTGAACTACTGATCAGTCAACACGCCCAGTAACAAGTAAAGTAAATACTGTCAAAATACATTTAAATGAGTAAAAGCAACAAAGTTTCTTACCTGATTGGTAGTCCTTCCAAATGTACTATACTGCAAAGACTCCAGAACAAAACCATTAAAATTGCTTTATCCATTGCACACATTTTGTGTATTACTCTGCAAAAGATTAAGAACAAAATTAAGAATAAAAATTATTTACTTGAATTAAAAAAATGACAAATTATGTACGATTATCTTGGGATATTAAAATGACTACACCACAATCAACTTACAAAACTGTGATTTGCTGTTGTGATTTCGAAGTCCCATGCATCAGTCAGAATTTCAGTTGTGGTGGGTGCTGGTGTCTTTTCTTTTTATTCCCAAGCCCCTCCCTTTGGTCATTGATGAGCAATCCCAATTATTGATGGTGATGTCACCCCATGCTTTGATGCTTTGGGAAAAGGCATGTATATGAGGACACCTCCAGTCACCCTCCACCACTACCACTTCTGTTTTCAACACCTCGACTAAGACCGCTTGTGATCAAACTGTCATCAAACTGATACAATATATGGATGTTCAGAAATGTGCTTCCATTTGATGGAAGGTAGATGATGGTGGAAGATAGAGAATCTTACAGAGGATCTTGGTTGTATTTGCTTTAAATATCTTGGTCCTAAGACAAACTATTAATAAAAAAGAAAACAATGAACCAAATTAAATACTACAACTTATTACAATACTTATTATTATTATTATTATTATTATTATTATTATTATTATACAGCTTTGTGTCATATTCATTAATTGTTTGTGTACTCTGTTAATTGTCCTAATATGTCAAAGAAAAAACATACAAAAAAGTGAAAACTAAATATGTATCCAGGTATTTTCAAAATATCAATTATATAAATCTTGCCTTTATAAAAAATAAAGTACATGATAAAATAATTTAATTATTTATTTTAATTAAATATATTTTTTTTACTACTGCAAAAAAGTCATGACTCCCATTTTATCTGTGGTACCATAATTCATATGCTGGAAATTGATTACCATATTCGCCATACTGTATATGCATTGCAAAACAATGCCTAGCTGATGCTTGCATGATCTGTGATGATCTATGGGAAGTGAACAACCTTGTCATACTCTTGTGGGACACATTGGGTAACCATGAGAGATGTTTTCTAAATGTGGCAGAGGAATGGTTATGTCATGACACAAGTAGTAAGTCCTAGAAAACATCCAAAGTGATATATGGTACAGCAAAGCTCTTGTATAGTATTGAAACTCTTTTGTCGGAGGTCACCTGACCATCGCATGGTTGCTTTGTTTCCCAACAGCGCATACTATATCTTAACTTTTACTTCTAACTTAGTAAGTGTGAGCTATTTCTTTCTAAATCAGGAAGGGGTAGCTTACAGATTGAGGTCGAAAGGACTCCTCCCCCGAGGCCACATGGCACAGTGCGTAGCGGGGCATTTTTCGGACAACGTTCAGCATCTCTTTAAAGGGCAAAGATTGATTTGTGTATTGTGTGATATGTAAAAGCACTGGTAGGTCAGTATGGTGGCAGTGAGTGCTATGCATCTATTAATAATAGTAGCCTATTTGGTGTCTGGTCAGTATGACATCATAGTGATTTTTCTTTTCTTCAAGTAATTCTGAATTTTGAGAATGCAGTGACACAAGCAGTTCAAATAAATAAAAAAAATGTAGAAATAATTATTTTAAATTTAATGTAAAAATATATTTGTATAAAGAACAGTTATACAAATGAAACATAGGACTACTTAATTAAATATAAATTTTAACAATTCAGGCTAAAATTAAGTTATAAAAAATCTAAATGTAAGACTTATCTTGTTATAATAGGACTAAGTAAATGCTGTTATTTTTAGGTTTTTGAAAGTCAACAGATCTTAGACAACGGATATATCACAGGATTTACAAACCGGATTCCAAAAAAGTTGGGACACTAAACAAATTGTGAATAAAAACTGAATGCAATGATGTGGAGATGGCAAATGTCAATATTTTATTCAGAATAGAACATAAATCACGGAACAAAAGTTTAAACTGAGAAAATTTATAATTTTAAGGGAAAAATATGGTGAATCAAAATGTCATGGTGTCAAAAAATCCCAAAAAAGTTGGGACAAGGCCATTTTCACCACTGTGTGGCATCTCCCCTTCTTCTTACAACACTCAACAGACGTCTGGGGACCGAGGAGACCAGTTTCTCAAGTTTAGAAATAGGAATGCTCTCCCATTCTTGTCTAATACAGGCCTCTAACTGTTCAATCGTCTTGGGCCTTCTTTGTCGCACCTTCCTCTTTATGATGCGCCAAATGTTCTCTATAGGGGAAAGATCTGGACTCCAGACTGGCCATTTCAGTACCCGGATCCTTCTCCTACGCAGCCATGATGTTGTGATTGATGCAGAATGTGGTCTGTCATTATCTTGTTGAAAAATGCAGGGTCTTCCCTGAAAGAGATGACGTCTGGATGGGAGCAGATGTTGTTCTAGAACCTGAATATATTTTTCTGCATTGATGGTGCCTTTCCAGACATGCAAGCTGCCCATGCCACATGCACTCATGCAACCCCATACCATCAGAGACGCAGGCTTCTGAACTGAGCGTTGATAACAACTTGGGTTGTCCTTGTCCTCTTTGGTCCGGATGACATGGCGTCCCACATTTCCAACAAGAACTTCGAATCGTGACTCGTCTGACCACAGAACAGTCTTCCATTTTGCCACACTCCATTTTAAATGATCACTGGCCCAATGAAAACGCCTGTGCTTGTGGATCTTGCTTAGAAATGGCTTCTTCTTTGCACTGTAGAGTTTCAGCTGGCAACGGTGGATGGCACGGTGGATTGTGTTCACTGTCGATGGTTTCTGGAAGTATTCCTGAGCCCATTCTGTGATTTCCTTTACAGTAGCATTCCTGTTTGTGGTGCAGTGTCGTTTAAGGGCCCGGAGATCACGGGCATCCAGTATGGTTTTACGCCCTTGACCCTTACGCACAGAGATTGTTCCAGATTCTCTGAATCTTCGGATGATATTATGCACAGTTGATGATGATAACTGCAAAGTCTTTGCAATTTTTCGCTGGGTAACACCTTTCTGATATTGCTTCACTATCTTTCTGCGCAACATTGTGGGAATTGGTGATCCTCCATCTTGGCTTCTGAGAGACACTGCCACTCTGAGAAGCTCTTTTTATACCCAATCATGTTGCCAATTAACCTAATTACTGTTAATTGGTCTTCCAGCTCTTCGTTATGCTCAAATTTACTTTTTCCAGCCTCTTATTGCTACTTGCCCCAACTTTTTTGGGATTTGTTGACACTGTGAAATTTGGAATCAACATATTTTTCCTTTAAAATGATAAATTTTCTCGGATTAAACTTTTGATCTGTCATCTATGTTCTATTCTGAATACAATATTGACATTTGCCATCTCCACATCATTGCATTCAGTTTTTATTCACAATTTGTTTAGTGTCCCAACTTTTTTGGAATCCGGTTTGTATTTCATATGTAAACAGCTTTGCCCTCCCACTTAACACTGCCCTTGATGAGGCTGAGCACTGATGAGGCTGAGCCTGCAGCACGAGTGGAATCCACTGCTAAATTGTGCTCATTACCTCATGCGAGTACAATGTGTGTCATCCCACTAATGGTATGTCGGTGCAGTAGTTTGCACAAGAACATAGCAGGGATTAAGGTGAAGAATTGCCTACAAACGATTAACTGGGGTCAATCCCCTGTTGTAATGATAGCCATGCAGCAATAAAATCATACCAAGTTTCCCTGTTAAGGTGGAACCGTGAGGTTAGTATACAAAAAATAAATCTATATATAACCTTTTGTTCATCTTGTTCTTGGTATGGCCCTTTGTTAATAGACAATGCTCTATTTATATCGGTGAGAATGTGAAATTTTGCACATGTGAGAAAGAGGTATCCTCCCAAGCATTTCAGTTATTCTCAGCAAGTCATAAATTCTGCATCTGCATTATGTATGCCACTGAACACCTCTTAGTCCAGAAAGTGACAGTGTAAACCTGTGCTGTATTAACACCCATGCCTTATGTGATAACATATTTTAAACATAAATGCATTTTATTTTAACAACGTTGATAACCCTTGTTGAGGATCATGACCTTGTTGTTATGAATGGGTTTCTGTAGGTTAGTGAAAGTATGCACTTTTTAAAACTCTTTTTTATTTAGAGTCACACTTGGCGAACAGATATGAAGAGAGACGTCAGACAAACGGTGAACGTAAAGAGCTTCAACAAGAGTACGATGACATGTGCTCCTTCTGGTTTAGGTTTACTGGGATCCACCCCTGGAGCCAGGCCCAGAAGCAGTTGGTGTGGGTGTGTTGACATCATGTACAGTAGCCTAACAAATTACAAGATTAAGTGTGTGGATTAGGAACAATAGACAATGGGCATCAGTCTTAAAAGGACTAGACTTTTGCAATTGCAAGTAACTTTGGGAATGTAGGAATGTCATGTCGCTGACAGGGAAAGAGTAGAGCTCACTAGATATAGTCAGATTTACATCCACACACAGTCTGGGATTCACTGTGAAACTTTAATGAATTTGGTGTTTGTGTCATCAGAATTGAGGCCATATATTTAGGACACTCTAACAAAGAGATGGGCAGAGCTGTCAACTCATCATCTCCTGGTAGTGAGTCAGATTTATGTGGTAAACTCAGGAGAGTCACTGAGTTGCTTGGAGGCATCAGCGAGAGCTTATGTGAAAGAAAAGTTTCCCTCCAACCTTCAAGGAGAACTTTCTTACTTGTGCTGAGACAGGTCATGGACACTGAGTTTGAAAAGTCCATGTTAAAGGCCTAACTGTGGACAGAAGGCTGCCTGTCTTCGACAGTATTCTAAGGATGCAACATCAGGGATTTGGAATGTTACCCCAAGTTGAAAAAGGAGGATTTCTGAATAATACTCAAGGAGGGCTCTCCTGATTAGTGCTAGAGGAGAGGTAGAATGGGGCACAAAAACAATTCTTTACACAACAATGGCCTAAATAAATCATTTAGACTAGCAGTTATTAAACCCCTAATTATGAAACCTGACCTTGCTCCCTGTCAGCTGCCCAACTATAGGCCAAGATATTAAATCTTATCTTTATCCTGAAGATTCTGGAAAAAAAATAATAAAACATGCAGCATTGCAGTTATCTTCACACCTACACAGAGAGTATAATTCATGAAATGTATAAGGATTTAGGCCTCATAGAACAAGAACAGCTCTGGGTAAAGAACCAAATGACATTCTACTGGCATCTGGTCAGGATTGTGTTTCCTTGTGGTGGTATTACTTGACCTTATTACAGCTTTTGACACTGTTGCTCATACTATTCTCATTGATAGATTAAAAAATGTTGTAGGTAATAAAGGAATTGTCGTCTACTGGATTAGGTCTTATTTGACTGATTGTTATGAGTTTGTAAATGTAAATAGTGACTATTCTACTGTAAGTGTACTAAAGTGAAATGTGGTGTTCCTCAGGGTTCTGTAATAGGACCACTGCAATTTTCTCTTTATATGCTTTTTCTGGGTAACATAATTCATAAGCATGGTATTAGATTTCACTGTCATACTGATGACACATAGTTATCTACAAAGCTTTGTAAAGTTGAGGAATGTATAAAGAACATTAGACACTGGATGCTGAATAATTTCCTTTTCTTTAATTGTGAAAACACAGAAGTATTTGTACTATGACTACATGCAGCTCGAGGTAATCTTTCTGATCACACTGTAGCTCTGGATAGACTTTCTGTTTTATTATGTGTAGCAGGAAAAGACCTTGGTGTGATTATTAATTCCAGCCTTTCACCTGAAGTTTATGTAAATAGATAATATTACTAGGATAGCATTCCTTCATCTCAGAAATATTGCCAAGATGAGAAATATAATGTCATTACATGATGCAGAAAAACTAGTTCATGCTTTTGTTGTATAAGGGTTAATCAAAAAGTATCTGCACTCTAGTTATATTAAAATTTCTGTTGGCCGCACTGTTTTATCTGCGCTTTCCATTCAAGGCTACTGTCTCCCCAGTCACTGCTGTGCAGGTGTGAATGTGTTATATCAATTCTTTTGTGGTGCAAGCATAAATGGATGCCCTATTTGTAATTTTCATGAAAGAAGAGCAGTGTGCAGTGATTAATTTTTTTTTTTGTAGTCTAAGAGTTTACCTGGTGATATTATTTGTCAAAGACTGTGCACAGTATGAAGAAAGTGTTTCATCATAAAGAAGTGTGTATGAATGGATGGACATGTTCAAGGAAGGTCGCACAAGTGTTAGTCAGCAAGGAGGAGCTGGACTCCTCTCCACTTTCACATCTTTTGACAATATTGCATCCTCCCTATAGTCCTGACCTTGCTCCATCAGGCGTTCACCTTTTTGGCCCCTGATAGCGGCCCTATAAGGACAAAGATTTACAAGAAGACTGTGAAGTGAAGACAGTGGTGCTCGCAGCAGTCTTCCCCCATTGCATAAAATATACACTGACTTTATTGCTCCACTTGATGAACATGAAGATGGTCTTGGATTCTGCTGATGCAGACAGTTTTTCTATAATGGCTTCTGACTACAGTCGCTCAATTGTTTAGTGGATTTAAACATATTTCCTGTTATATTGAACTATGCTCCTTATAGCACACAGATATAGCAGGGATTGATTTATGGTTATACATTAATATATGTTAAATGTTAAAGCACTATACATATACAATATTATTTAATAAAATTTAACTATCAGAGTGGCCTCACAGCTGTTCTAGCAAACTGGTAGCCATCAAAGGTGATGAAGAAAAGGCCATGCACAAGCTCTGTTGAGCAAGTGTGGGGGTGTTGACCTCTACTGGGAATGTTGTTGAGTGGTGGAAGAAGCACTTTGAAGAACTCAGGCAAAGTTCAAGAGGTGGGGTTATACATATCTTGCGTTTTTGAGTATAGCTATGTCAATGATGTTACTATAGTGGTCAGAAACCTTCATAGGGGCAAGGCTGATGAGATCTAACCAGGTGTATCGGAGACGCTGTTTTATCAGGTATGTCCACAATAGGCCAGACCCACTGGAGAGATTACACACTTTTTGTGCAGAGGTGGACACCCTGGCTTCAGAAAGCAAAAGTCCTTCCATATACAGTGGTGTGAAAAACTATTTGCCCCCTTCCTGATTTCTTATTCTTTTGCATGTTTGTCACACTTAAATGTTTCTGCTCATCAAAAACCGTTAACTATTAGTCAAAGATAACATAATTGAACACAAAATGCAGTTTTTAAATG
Source organism: Channallabes apus (assembly GCA_030522415.1). Taxonomy (NCBI): domain Eukaryota; kingdom Metazoa; phylum Chordata; class Actinopteri; order Siluriformes; family Clariidae; genus Channallabes; species Channallabes apus. The sequence continues at coordinate 8,438,452 of CM060119.1, forward strand.
AAGGTTTACGTTATTAAGGGAGAAAAAAAATCTCCAAATCTACATGGCCCTGTGTGAAAAAGTGATTGCCCCCCTTGTTAAAAAATAACTTAACTGTGGTTTATCACACCTGAGTTCAATTTCTGTAGTCACCCCCAGGCCTGATTACTGCCACACCTGTTTCAATCAAGAAATCACTTAAATAGGAGCTACCTGACACAGAGAAGTAGACCAAAAGCACCTCAAAAGCTAGACATCATGCCAAGATCCAAAGAAATTCAGGAACAAAAGTAATTGAGATCTATCAGTCTGGTAAAGGTTATAAAGCCATTTCTAAAGCTTTGGGACTCCAGCGAACCACAGTGAGAGCCATTATCCACAAATGGCAAAAACATGGAACAGTGGTGAACCTTCCCAGGAGTGGCCGGCCGACCAAAATTACCCCAAGAGCGCAGAGACAACTCATCCGAGAAGCCACAAAAGCCCCCAGGACAACATCTAAAGAACTGCAGGCCTCACTTGCCTCAAATAAGGTCAGTGTTCACGACTCCACCATAAGAAAGAGACTGGGCAAAAACGGCCTGCATGGCAGATTTCCAAGGCGCAAACCACTTTTAAGCAAAAAGAACATTAAGGCTCATCTCAATTTTGCTAAAAAACATCTCAATGATTGCCAAGACTTTGGGGAAAATACCTTGTGGACCGACGAGACAAAAGTTGAACTTTTTGGAAGGTGCGTGTCCCGTTACATCTGGCGTAAAATTAACACAGCATTTCAGAAAAAGAACATCATACCAACAGTAAAATATGGTGGTGGTAGTGTGATGGTCTGGGGTTGTTTTGCTGCTTCAGGACCTGGAAGGCTTGCTGTGATAGATGGAACCATGAATTCTACTGTCTACCAAAAAATCCTGAAGGAGAATGTCCGGCCATCTGTTCGTCAACTCAAGCTGAAGCGATCTTGGGTGCTGCAGCAGGACAATGACCCAAAACACACCAGCAAATCCACCTCTGAATGGCTGAAGAAAAACAAAATGAAGACTTTGGAGTGGCCTAGTCAAAGTCCTGACCTGAATCCTATTGAGATGTTGTGGCATGACCTTAAAAAGGCGGTTCATGCTAGAAAACCCTCAAATAAAGCTGAATTACAACAATTCTGCAAAGATGAGTGGGCCAAAATTCCTCCAGAGCGCTGTAAAAGACTCACTGTAAGTTATCGCAAACGCTTGATTGCAGTTATTGCTGCTAAGGGTGGCCCAACCAGTTATTAGGTTCAGGGGGCAATTACTTTTTCACACAGGGCCAAGTAGGTTTGGATTTTTTTTCTCCCTAAATAATTTTATTTAGAATTAAAAACTGCATTTTGTGTTTACTTTTGTTATCTTTGACTAATAGTTAAATGTGTTTGATGATCAGAAACATTTTGTGTGACAAACATGCAAAAGAATAAGAAATCAGGAGGGGGGCAAATAGTTTTTCACACCACTGTATTTGTTCCATCAATTAACTACTGTAGATTAGCTAATTCTAATTAACACAACTCATAGGTGAGGTAGGCAAGAGCTTATTGGTGACATCACCTGTTTAGTGCACAAAGATGAGTTATATAATACTTCACACATGTTGCCTTAAAACTGTATATATTTATCAGACAGTCCCAAGCGTAGAAAGGGTTGTGATCAATGGTAACTTGGGATTGCCATGTGTAGCACTGGTGATTTCTAAGTCTGGTAACTCAAAATGAACTTCTCCTTTGCAGCAGAGGTAAGTTTTGGTCTTGGGACCTGCGATGGTCTTCATGAGAGATAGTTTCATCCTGGTGCTTGGTGGATTTTGCAAATGCACTTGACAACACTATTCTTGCAAGAACTATTCCAGAACAGCTGACTTTCATTTTCTAAAATTAGAATAAATGACCTAATTCCATATGTTATTTCACAGTTTTTAAAACTGTTCTAGAATGTAGAAAATAAATCCAACACACACAAGACATTATTATTTTATATCTTTACATTGCACGTTCGTTATATTGCATATTGCACATTCTAAACATCCTTTGCATCCTTTACATATATTTATATTTTTATTCTATTTTTATTGGAACTTGTAAATCTGTACCATTTGTAGATTTGTACATTCATCCCAAACTTTTACATTTTACACTTCTCTTAGTGCAATTTTTCATATTACGGTATAATCTTTCTACCTTTTTATTCTATTCTTTCTTTCTTTTTAGATCACGAGCAGTCGCATAAGCATTTCACTGCATATCATCCTGGGTGTGGTCATGCGTGCCTATATAAATAAAAGAAAGGCTTTGTCTGTACATTGATAAGGACTCGCTCTTTCAATGATCTCTTTAAGTTTTATATTTTTGAATAATGGTATAAGTGGTATAAGTGAAAAAACTTCATCCTTATCCGATCTACTTTTTTCTTATCTGTGACTCACTCTCTCTGTAATTACCGACCAGGGAGTTTATTTGGCTGATGATGAAGACATCCGACTTAACATAAACAAGGTGTACGATTCTTAACTTTACAAAATATAATTTCTTTGTGTTAATAAGTGAGGCAGAGAATTCTGCTGTACACAAAGACAGGCAGCCACTCACATGGGCTTCAACATGAAGTAATAATATCGCTGATCAGTTTATTATTTTTTTATCTTTAATCTATTAACTATTTCTACAAACTCTTTTCCCATCAACCAGTGTGAAATCGAATTTGACTTGAAATTTAGATGTAGTAATAGTTTTTGAACACGAGACGGCAGCAATGAGTAATAGCAGCGTCTAAATTGCCAATGAAAGAAGAAGTCGACGTCCATATTCGCGGTTCGTGCTCCTTTCTGCCCTCTAGTGGTCGTTTTAGGTTTTGACAGTGGATATATTTGTTCACGTCACTTTCTCTTCATACTTTCTGCCGAACTAGAAGCTAGAATTAGCTTATATTCAGTCTGTAGCGGTTGTAAAAAAAAATCTCCAAAGTGTCTTCTACGTACAGAACCGAGTTTTGGAGTGTGGTAAGTTAAAAATGTCGATCGTTTTTGATATTTAAGGTGGAATGAAACTAATGTAGTTGCCCTGAGCCACCGGTGTAGTCTTATTGCAACTCCAATTGTATTCTGAATCACAGTGATGTTTATTTGTGTATTGTTGCAAAGGCTAAATGTGACGGTTTGTAATGTTGGCTGTAGGACGCTGGTGGTGGTGAGCGCTCAGTGTGGAGGTGGAGTGGAGAACGCAGGCCACACTCGCCCTGTGCTAACTTACCTAACGGGCTGCTATGCTAAGCTAGCTTGAATAAGTGGAGAAAACAGAAAATAAACAAAAAATACCAGTCTAGTTTTTATTTGAAGAAGTTATATTTACTGTTTTTGTTTGTTAAAATATATGTTTTGGGCTTCTTTCGCACTCGGAGTTTTATCAGCATGTTAAAGTAAATGAACGAGTCAATGCTAATAGCTTTACAGTTGTTTGGGGTTTGCTGTGATTTGTTGTCAAAATCGCAGTCGGGAAATAATGCAGAGAAACTTCCTGATCATGACTTTTAGCTTTAAAAAACACTGGAAAGTCTAAATCAGTTTTTTATTTATTTTTTTTACTGAATATTAAAGTCTACAGAGTGACACTAATTCTAATTTGAGTTTGTTTGTTTGTTTGTTTTTCGCGTTTTTGAAACCAATAAATCAGTTTAGGGGACATTTTTGTTCTAACAGAAGTTCTTGTTTCAATTTCATACTTTATGGCTTGTGAAAATGATTCATCCTGTACTAGCCTTGTGTCCATCCAATCAAATGCTCGCTATGTGATATGTCCCGCCCCCAGAGGCGGGTCTTGTATCTCAGCACTCATGGTATGCTGGTATGTCTTCTTCTTCTTCTTTTTTTAATGTTGCATCGCTTTCCTCCACATCTTTCTCATTTCTTGTTTATTCTGTCCAGCTGTTTCTTGATTAAGGAAATGGTCTGTTAAACTTTAGCCGTTTCATATAAAGTGAAATCCGTCACAAGTTCACAATTCTTTTCTGACTGACTGGTTGTTGTTCACTGGGGATGGGAATCACCGGTCTTCCATGCACGTGAGAATTTACGCCAGACATGTGATCTAACCTCCGCGCTTAAACATGCGCTAATGCGAAAAATTATCGTTATCGCGATAATAGTATACGCAATATCTGTAACGCAAAGAGTTACGATAAATGCAATCGATGAGTGTATGGTTACACGTAAATAAAAAGTAATGTTTGAAAGTAATACATATTGTGTTGGCAGGTTTATAGTAACAGTAAACCAGAAGTCAGAATATCTGCTGAGGGTTTTAAGTCATTCATAGTGTTTTGAAGTCTAAATATTTGCAACTTCCTTGACATATTTTCTTTCTAGCCTGAATTAGATTTTCTTACATCAGACGAATATCTATTACCTGTTTATTTTAGTATGATCATTACATATAAATAAATTATTTTAAAAAAAATAGCCAATAATAATAAAAAATGAATTTCTCTAGGGAAATGTTATATCGCAAGAAATATCGTTATCGCAATATTCAACAATATTGCATATCGCATATTTTCCTAATATCGTGCAGCCCTAGTTTGCATCTTTGAAAGTTTGTATGTAGGGAACTCGCTGTATTTGGCGCTAACAAATTGCCTGTTGTGTGTTTGTGTGCGTGTGTCTCTTAATGGATTGGAAAACTCTCCGGGGTGTACCGTGCCTTGTGCTCAAAGTCTCCTGGGATAGGCTTTAGGATATAGAAATGGATGAATTAAATAATTAATGGATGAATAGAACAATACTGGTGTTTTAAAAACTTTGAAACAACAACAGTCAGTTATTATTTTAAGACATGAGGGTCAGCTGTTCTGGAACAGTTTTTGCAAGAACAGTATTGTCAATGCATTTTCAAAACCCATCAAGCACTCTGATGAAACTGGCTCTCATGATACCTTCCCAGGAAAGCAAGACTGCTGCGAAGAAGTTAATTTAGAGTTACTAGCCTCAGATATCACAAATTAACAAACATCACCACAGATTTGAGCCGTTATGAAGGTTTTACAGCGTATAATTAGCAAATGCATCTCAATATCAAGTGGCTGTTCGATGGAGATTATTTTGTATTTTGGACACCGTCTTTAGTGTATAGGAAACACATCATATGATCACTAATCATAATATTTCAGATGAAGGAAGTTAAATATGCTGTTTGTTGATGTTTTATTAATTATATATTAACTTTTGAACAGAAATGTAAGTTTTGATCTTAAGCCATGTACAGATTCTCTATGGTTATTTAAATTAACCAGTCAAGCTTGGCAATTGAATTGGTTTATACAATTAATTAAATCACTGAGTAGATTTTAGGTTCAGAATCTATTCACACATTAAATTATTTAGGTAAAAAACTTATTAAACAAATGATAAATGTTCTAACACAAATACACACTTTTTTTTTTTGGTCACAAACAGTCGTGTAAGCATTTCACTGAATATTATACTGTGTAAGTTTGTGTATGTGACAAATAAAAAACAGTTTTAATTTGAAAATGTAAATTATAGATTATGGGCAGGTGGTGCAACACCACGCCTACTGGACTGGTGGGTGATGCAGGAAAAAAGTACGAGATCTGACATTTAAACAAACAGCAACACCGCATTCCAGTGTTTATTAAATAATTTTAGTAGTTTTTGTGTCAACCTGTAAAAATGTAGCTGTTTGAGACGAATCAGACAGTAAGCATTGCATTTAGTGACCAGAATAAAGGGATAAACATGCGTAAACATTTTTGAAAAAAATGAATGCCAGTTAGGTGGTCTGTCTTCTTGTAGAGAAGTTTCCTGACTGGTTAATATACTCTCTGAGATCTTTCCCAGTCTGTGATTCGTCCAGCTGTCATGTTTCTATGGTGTCACTACACAGGATGTCAGTTTCCAGGTCCTGTGTATTTGCCCATAATTGTGGAAGCACAACATTGTTGGAGGGATTGTTCCATTTGATCATTCCATTTATCATCGGGTCACATAATTTGTTGACGCCGTATATACCAGTGGCGGCTGCTCTAAGACTACTACTGTATGTCAGAAAATAAATGTGCATATATGCACTGTCGTATTTATATTGGTTTTAATAAAAGTGCGCTAGAACGCGTTCAACTTCATGACTAGCTCGTTCAGAATTCGGTATTTATTGTAGATTGTTGACGCGATTTTCTTGTCATACATTTCCGTGCAGCACAGCGCGTTAAACCCTCCCCCTGAAGCCCAGCTTCTCTGAAGCTCTATGGAGAAGCACAGACTAGCGTTTTTCACTGCAGAAAAGCTGGACGGTAATTGGATAAACGCACCAAAATCGTCACTTCCAGGGAAGCTGAGCCTCTCTGGGGGTGAATGGAGCAGTGGGCGGGACAGGACGCTGGGCTGCTGCATGATGATTGGAGGAGCTGTTTAAACGGCGGAACCCCTTTTTGATTGACAGCATGTCTTAAGTATACATCAGCACTACAGACAGCGTGTTGCTAGGCTATTTTTAGGGGGGCTAAACATTTGTACTCAGCCCCCCTAAAAATTCTCCATAAACTTCACACACATTGCTGGTCCCCCATCATCGTCCCCTTTAAATTTCATATGAAAGTGTCGGCAGACTTCGGCTCCTCCCTGCCTTTCAGCGGGTCTTCAATTCACCATCACAGGGGGAGGATTAAGCCAAGGTGTGTGTTTTCCAATAAATTGTTATATCTGCATCAGTGCAGTCCTTTCTCATAAATACAGTTTACAAAATGTCATGAGTGATTAATCAGTTAAATCTTCACTGTGTTCACCCTCATCACACCAGCTGTTTCCTCTAGTGAACATGAAGCCCCTAATACAGACTCTATGAACCTATAGTCTACTTTATACAACAATCATCATGTTACTGTTTTAATTGGAAAACCTAATTGTCTATATAAAACATTACACAGTGTATATGGCATTAACTACCATAGAGTTATGGCACATAAATGATTAAAAATAGTGACAGACAGCATTCAGTGCTCTCGTTTAACTGTATAGCAGTGTGATTTACAGAAATAGAAAAATCCTTTTTTTTTGTAATAAATATTGTATTAAATAATGTCCCAAATCGTAAAACACATTTATTAGCCTTAGAGTAGGGTTTTTATCACTTTGATTTAGAAAAAGTTACTTTTTTTAATGAATAGAAACAAACAAAAAAAGAATTATATTAAAAAGGTGCTTTTAAAAAATTACATTAAAACAATGTTTATCTATACAGTATTAATGAATTTGAATAAATAGCCTAGTAGCTATGAAATTTTAAGGGTTTGAATAGAGAACCTACTGTCTTATTTATGTAGCTAAAACACTAAATTAAACTAGATAACATGAGCAAAGTTTTAATATTTATATTTAACTGTAGATGGAAGGTTTTTCAAGTCACATGAAAAAAAAAAAGATGTTCTATTCTTCAGGCCTGCTGTGCATTTGGAGACTCCCCATGTGACATGAAAAACCTTCCATCTACAGTTCTGTGTTCAGTTTTCTGAAAGCGCAGCGGCCTCTCGGGCACATTAACGCTGTGTCCCCAACATTGATTGAAGTCATTGCATCAGAAACTATCTTTCACATTTTTTATGTCTGCCAGTTTCCAACAAAAAGCAGCAGTATTGTCAAAGAATGAACAGATAAACGTTTGACACTATTGGCCCTCACACAGTTTATTCCATTGTCCAGCCTCATAGGTGTGTTGTTTATATTGCTAATCAATGTAAGTTTAAAGTTATATGCTGTTTTCTTGGTTATATTTTTTTCATTGTACCTGTACATAGAAAAAGGTTTATATGGTAAACAGCATGTGTGATCAAGAAGACTCATTTGAGTACTGATTCTGTGTTAAACATCTATGGGGCTGAACCCCCCCTTACCTGAAAATCCTAGAAACGCCCCTCAATCCGCATGGGACTGAACTCGAATCTCTGTAGCCTACAGAGATTCGAGTTCAGTCCCATGCGGATTTGCAGGTGATTTTTTTTTTTTTTATGATAATTTTAATAATAATAAAAAAATGTATGATGGAGGCCTAATATGAGCTTGTTTCAAAAGCTAGCAGCCGCCACTGGTATATACGATATTCTCCAAACTGACTTCAAACCTGTTCCCTGGTGCTCAATCCGTCCAGCAAATGAAAACCACTGTACATGTATATGTGGTGAGTCCAAATTAAGATCTACCAAAAATATGTGATACTTCGGATGATTCACAGAAATGAACTTGATGGTGTCAAACAATAACATAAAATGATCTAGAACATGATTAGACAGAGTTGATAAGATGTATGAGAACTTAATAAAAGCAGTCGACTAGTAGAGGAGGAGGAGGAAATGAAGTCAAAGCAATACCAAAAGCACATGGAAAAGTAAGAATTAAACACATCCTGTGTGCTGAGACAGGAAATGTTTGGCAAATGTGTACAAGTTTATTATCCACTCGGTGCAAATAATCATGTGCCAGATGTACGACAAAATAAAAACACCTTGCTCGATAATCCTTTTTATAAGATTTTGGCTTTGTGTTTTATCCTTATAAAGTATACATTTAAGAATGAATTAAAACAATTATTAAGCCAAGGCATGTTATGATTCAAAGCATATACACGATATATCCAAAAGTATGTGGACACCCGTCGGTCATACCCATGTACACTCGTCTGGGAAGGCTTTGCAATAGATTTTAAAACACGGTTGTGGGCGTTTGTGTTTATACTTCCACAAGAGCATTGGTAAAGTCAGGTACTGATGCTGGGTGAAAAGGCCTGGTGTGTAATCAGCATTTCAGTTCCCCCCAAAAGCCCAGTTTATGGTTTTGTGCAGGCTACTTGAGTGCTTCTAATCCACTCTTGGCAAATCATGTTTTTATTGACCTTTTGTGACCTTATGGAGCACTCTCGTGCTGGAATAGGTTTGGGAACACACAGTTCCAGTAAAGAGAGATCTCGATGCTACACCACACAGATATCGAACAAATTGTTGTTCTAATGTTCAACGTATGGGTGTGAAGGTCAGATGTTGCATGTAAAACCCGCCAGTGGGATAAACCACAGATCTGCAGCCTTTAATGTAATAATCCCACAAACGTAATGCATTTTAGGGCTGGGAATCAACAGTGATACGAGGATGTCATACCCAAGTGCTGATTTATATTGCATGAATTATATTACGGGTTTGTAACTATCATGATGTTTGTTACTACATTTTTACAGATTTTGTTACAATTTAAAGACCTTGAACCTTAAAAAGGAAAACTTAAAAAAAAGAGGTTTTATACCTTAGGCACCTATAATTTTATTCAAAAACTTCACAACTGAATTGAACTTGAGTAATTAAATGTAGCCCATTATTTACAACATTAGTTTTCTCACTTAAAAACCAAGCACAGCATTAAAAAAAATACAAACTATCTTCAAGAGTTTAACAATTAATTTAAAATGAAATTAATCTAAACTGAACATTTTTACTAAATAGCCTGTATCTCTGTTGTCATCTGCTGTAATTATTTCTAAACAAAGTTAGCAAATCATTCACTTCGACCGCACGTGTTGGAATAAAGCCGACCACCTGTAGGATGGTTTTACTTCATCAAATTGCATGAAATCTCAGAAGTTTCAAAATTCTTGATATTTGAAAATGAGCCCAGTTGTGAGCACACGGGCACGTGTGGCTTCTAACACAGGCGAGTGCGGTTTATAGCGGGTGCGATTTTCAAGACTAATTAGCGCTCGCAGTGTTTTGAGACTGGTGTAATGAGCGAGTTTCGAGACCGATTCACACGCAGAGTTTGGAGAGAAAGGCTGATCAGAAGTTTTTTAAATCGAGAGACTTTTGATAATGTAATGCCATAAAACGTGTTTCTGTTGCACCACTCAGAAGCTCGTTCTCTGAGCCCAGGAGTTTTTCTTGCGGATATATCCAAGGTTTATCAGTCATGGCTGACCAAGCTGGAAACCAGCACGTTCTGGTCATGTAAAAAAAAATGTTTTCAATAAAAAGAAATCAAATTTGAGTCAGTGAGGTGATGCATGAATCGTCAAACAAAAAAAAAATTGCAATTCATAACTGGATCAGTTTTCCCTCATCTCTAATAAATTTCATATTAGATTTGAAGAAGGTTATAACAATTTTGAATGCTGAAGGTTTTCACCCGGTGGTTGTCATTACATTAACATCCACATGAATACCAGGACCCAAGTTTCCCCGCAGAACAATTTTCCCGAGCGTCACATTCCCATCCACATACAACAGGCCATCCTCATGATGTAAAGGAAAATATGATTCTTCAAACCAGGCCACCTTCTCCCATTGCTCCCTTGCGCTATTGTCTATCGCACTATTTATTGGTGGACAGCAGCCAGCATCGGTACTCGAACCAGTCTGCAGTCTCACAACCCCTTATGCAGCAATTTTGCGATTCACCCTGACCCTGTTACTGTTTCATGGGTTATCAGTCTTTGGATCACTTTTGGTAGGTACTACCCACTGCATACTGGGAACACCCCAGACCACCCGCCATATTAAAACTGCTCTGACAAAGTCGTCTAGCCATCATAATTTGGCCTTGTCAAAGTCGCTCAGATTATTTAGCATGCTTGTTTTTTCCTCAATGAACAGATTGTTCATTTGTCTAATATATTCCACTTCTTGATTGGTGCCATTGTAATGAGAAAATCTGTCACTTTACATGTTTTAAAATTATGGCTTCTCTACAGACTGCAGACTGGCAAAAGTCTTTTTTTTTTTTTTTTTTTTTTGTACAAACATTAATATGGATATTGTATATATTTTTTTCTATCAGTACAAAAACGTATCTGATTTCAAACATCGATATTCCACTACAAAATGAGAGACATTATCGAAAAATTGATGCCTTAAAAGAAGGCAGCATATTGTATAAATACCCACGTTTTAGACAAAAATTAAATGCTGCTGGGTTTTTCTTGCAAAAAAAATAAGCAGGTGCAACAGTCAAAGTTCTCAGAAGAACTGTGGGTGTGTTTGCAGGATGCTCAGTAAAACCTAATAGCCAATTTCCTTATAAAACTCTAAGTATCAAAAATTCTACCTCACTCTAACGGGTTATTAAAGCATCGTTACATCAAATACTGACTTTTTCATTAATAGTTATAGTTTTTTATTTTACAGTGGAATTTTGGATTGCGAGTAACTTGGTCTGTGAGCAAATTTTTTAAATACATTTTAGGTCTTGACACATGTAGTAGCATGTGCTTTGTCTGCCAAGTGTCACGTGATTTACAATGAAGTCAATGGTTCTTCTCTCTCTCATGCTCTGGCATTGTGGGTAATCGTCTCCGATGCTCCGTCTCGGTGCGTGTGCGTCACTCGTGTAGTCAACATCCTTGCGGCGTATACCGTTTACTATAACATTGTGACCGTGTGTGTGTGTGTGTGTGTGTGTGTGTGTGTGTGTGTGTGTGTGCACGTAAAAGTAACTGAACTGCAACAACGGCCCTGTGAAGAAAAACAAAAAGGTTAAAAAGGCTGTAGCAGTCAGGAGATGAATCTGTCATATATTTTCGCTAAATAAGAAAAAGAGGCAAAATCAAGTGTCATTAGAGAGGTTCCCTGTTAAAGATGTTTACGGGACAGTACAGTGATTCCATTAGTATGTGTGTGTGTTTGTGCACGCGTGTGTGAAAGTCATCCTACACAGTAGCGCCTCCTCCTCCTCCTCTTCCTCCTCTCTCGTCTTTCTACAGCAACGAGTCTTTTCAAAGGTACAGTGCGGGTTAATGTGTTTTATTTTTACTTCATATTTTGTATTAATTATTTTATCTTTATATTTTGAGTATTGGAATGAATGGAAACTTGAATGAATGGAGTTTCCGTTATAGAAAATAGAAATTCACTTTGATAAACAAGTGCTTTGATATGCAAGCATGTACAAATGATGCTCGCAATCCAAGGTTTAGCTGTATTTATTCATTTTAGTTTATTGAAGGCATGTTTTCTCCACAGCATCTCAGCATTGTCTAAGATTTTTGCACGGTACTGTACATAGATGCAGACTGTAGATTTTTATTTTCTTTTTTTAATGTTTAAAATGTTTCTGGATGTTTTTCACCCCCCCTTTTTTTTTTTTTTGACCTACCTTCATGATCATGCATCCATCCAAGAGAACTTCTTGGGTCAGAGTGACAACATTTATTAGTGTCTGATTTCAAAAAGGTCCCAAATCCTAGGGGGACACTGGAGTTTGTGTCCATGCAGCATTTTTAGGGGACGCTAAATGATAAAGGTCCTGCGCCGTAAGATGGATGGGGTGCTGTAGCAGCTGCTAAAGACTTGCAAGACCTAAGAATAGCAAAAGTGAAGTAGAACCTGTGTGGCCATTGAAGGAATGAACTAGGTTTCTCTGCTGTAAAACTGTTATGCAGATGGTCTATTTGTCCATAGTAATTTTGTGATTCCAAAACCTGCCCATTTTTCTCCATGGCCTCTTTCCCCGGCCTAAAGAGTGACCCTGGGATACAGAGACAGAATTTTATCTCTTTGCACACATTCATTAGAGATACCCTACTGTATGCCCTGGCCTACATGGATCAGCCCACTCATAGTGGGATCAGCCTTTACAGTTATGAGCAACTGTATGAATGCTAACAGTGGGGAGGGGGAAAGCTCGCGTCATCAGTGATGCAATACAGTCATCAACAGCTGGCGTGTGATTCATCATCATAGCCTGGATGCACGCTAGTGTAGCAGCATCAGTAGCACCTAAGCTGCCCACAAGGATCTCTCAGTAAAAGATGTCCGTAGACCGACCATGCGCTACTCACTCACACAAAGCCAGAGTGGCTTCATCGCAAGGTACTTCGTCATTCCAAAGAAGAGAACTCGAGCTCTTTAAACCATAGTGAATTTTATTATCTTTTAAGGATGTACACTATTACAATAGTCGTATGTACAGTATTGTATCAACTGGCAAAGATGGCCAATCCTGTGGAGAAATATCCATTTTTATCTCTGGAAGCCATGCATGCATGCATAAGTTGTATTGAACTTGTGGGAGGATTCTCCTTTATGAAGATTGGAAACTCAACACTGAACAGTGCCCACTGTTCTTCGCTTTATGACCACAGAGCATTGGGGAAGGATGTACAAGCACATAGTAGTTACTGTGCAATGCCAGGGGACGCTAGAAGATTCTGCTAGAGCTGTCCATGGATATTTAATACCCGATGAGCGGTTAGAAGTGCCAGCATTTCAATACTCTAATCACTATTAGGTTCTTCATTGTGAGTTCCGTCCGCTAGAAGTGTGCAAGTTAGTCTAGGCATGAAACCGGATTTAAAAAGTTTTGCCAGCCGATGGCTTCTCTTTAGTTTCGCCTCTGCGTCTTTTGCCCCGTTTTGTTACTTGTTTATATCTGGATCACTTGATGGATGCCGGTGGCATCAGTTGTGCACAGAGAAGCAGCCTTTTTTGTGCTCCAGTGATGATGATGATGACGATGATGATCTCTTTTTCTCCAGGAGCTGCCAAATAAGGAAAAATAATTTTCAGAAATCAGTTTCCGAACCATTTTCCCCAACCGCAGCTAAAGCAGAGGGTACAGTGTGTGTATGTGTGTGTATATATAGATAGATAGATAGATAGATAGATAGATAGATAGATAGATAGATATGTGTATATATAAAAGAGAACCCACAATGTGCATTCGCTTCTGGTAACAGATTTACAGTTTTACCGTGAATCAGTTATGAAATATCGGTTCCCGGAGCTGGTTCAGAGCCGGAGCCCAATTTCGAACCCGCCAAAGCACTGGCACTCAGACAGTAAAGCCGTTTACATGGCAGCATCAAAGCTTTGCTGGGCTAGAACAAAGAACCGCTCATGTCATGGGCTGGGGGCGGGATTATCACGATCACCATTTAAAAAAAAAAAAAGGCTGGGGATTAAAAATAATAATATGCAATGGGCAGCTCAAATGCTTTCTAGTAATGATAAAGCCAGGAGAGACGCTCACAAAGCCAAGTTGAAGTTCTCCATTGTTGTTGTCGTCGTACTTGCCGCTAGTATTTTTTTGCAGCTAGCATTGCTGGGAAAGTGCCGATATAAACAGTGACGTAAATGTGATACTTGATATGTTAATTTGCAAACTCGGGTCTTGTGAGCAAATAGAAAACAAGTTGTTGGTATTGTGGTAACTCTTGTCTGGCAGACATCTGGAGACTGCAAAATCATACCAGCCTGAACCAACATAGTGTTAATCCACACAAATCAACAGTATCAAGAAAAATGTTTCATCAAGGCACTGACACTCCATGTGGGTTTGTGTGCTCATCCGGGCCAAACATCAACCTCCTGGGCTGTGGGAGTCTCAGGTTGTGACTCCCAAGAAACTGTTTCCCGCTTCATATTTTCTAAGTTTCTATGAACTTTTTATGAAACTTAATCCAGCTTAAGGGTACAGATAAAGCTTTTCAATAAGGCTTAGTTATTGGAGAGTGATTTGTTCAGCAGTATGTGAGATTTTTCCCTCTCAAAGCAAACAAACAACAAAAAAAAGTTAAAACAAACGCTTGAACGCTGTCATGGCGTAGACGAGGTGAGCTGATCGCATAGGTGAGGTGGCTCGCATGAGGTGAGCAAGAGATGTGTCTCTGGTAAACAACTGACGTGGCACAGAAATGATATACTGAAGGATGTAAACATGAAGAGGCAGCAAGCCAGCCAGTGGTCTGAGATAATGGAATAAGGACTTGTGAAGTATGGTTGAGAGAGAGGTCTCAGCCATGACAAAGCACTGTAGCGTTGACCTGGGGCTGATTTTACCACTGTGGCGAATCTAAATTGGCCCAAGGTGTGATTGAGTGTGTGAAAGTTTTGTGTATGTGATAAATGGTAGTATTCCTGCCTTATGTCCAGTTTTCCCAGGATAGGCTCTGATGAGCACCATAATCGTAAACCATAAAGTAGTTAATATGGATGGTTGAATAACGGTTGGATGTTTGGTTGATTGATTGGATGAAATACGTGTGAAGGTTGAAAGTACAATGCAAGGTTAGTGGTAATTATCCATCCGGAATTGCAAAGTATGTCCTTTCTCAAGCTGTCGAACATATAATTTAAATGAAAGTCTGTTTTCTCTTTGGCTATTTGCACAGGTTATAAATGCTTGTTGTACAGTCTAATTGTAAATGATCAGTTCACTGGCTAAATCATCTAATTATTTGATTAGGGATGCAGATTTTGCACATTGTTCTTGGGGCAGTGGTAGCTTAGAAGGCTAAGGTACTGAGTTACTGATCAGAAGGTCGGTGGTTTGAGTCCCAGCTCCATTAGGTTGTTACTGTTGAGGCCTTTAGCAAGGCCCTCAACCCTAACCGCTCCAGGGGCGCTGCATCATGGCGCTCTGACCCCAGTTACACTGGGATATGCCAAGAAAGAATTTCATTGTGCAGTAATGTATATGTGACAAATAAAGACTTAACTTAACTCTAACCCAATAGATAGACAATCGATAATTTATTAATCATAACAGGTGGGAGAAATTTTTATTCAGTTATTAATTGCTATTTTTTTTGTGTGGTAATTCACATTTCGCCAGACAGACTCCAAAATCAAATTATAAAAAAATAAAATTTACATTTAAAATTTAATTAAAAAAAAAAAAAATGTCTGGTTGTCAGTTTGATTGGTCATGACTGAGGATCGACCAATCAGTCTTAGATATAAACGATTCTGAGTGCAGAAGCTTCCGGATGCAGCAACAGAAATGCATTTTATGGTGTTAATTTGTCAAAAAAAAAACTCCTGTGTTAAAAGCCTTCGATCTGCCTCTTTACTCTAAACTCTGTGAGGAAATTAGTCTCAAACCCACTCATTACACACACTTACACCAGTTTCACAGTGAGCACAAATTGGTTGAAAATCACATGCGTTAAAAGCTCCACGTGTTCACGTTAGAAGCGGGACGTGCACGTGTGCAAATCAACCTGTGTGTTAACTGTCAAGTTGACCTTTGAGACTTTTGAGGCTTTTGAATTAATAAAATGTTGTTGCTTTATTTATGATCCTACAGGTAGCGCACTCTGAACTATTTACACGCTTTCATCGAATTAGTTTAGAAATAATAATTATGGTGGGTGACAGCGATGCGTGCTGTTCAGTGAAAGTGTAGCTTTTTTGCTTAACTTTTGCTGAACGTGATTTTGAATTGAGAAAACGAAAGTTAAAAGGAATGACCTGCATCATTAAAATTGTAACAGTGTAATGGGGGATGTAATGGTTTTCTCGTGCTTATTTGTAGGTCGTAGGGTCTTTGAGATCTCACCATTCACTTTTCCTGTGTGCTAGTGTGTGTGCACGCGCGTGTGTGAGGGGAGTGTCCATGGCTTGGCCTGGTTGTCTGTGGCCTGTGGCCGTATGTCTGACTCACGGATGTAACTCGACGGCAGAGTGAGAAATGAATGTCCGGTTTTCCTCTGGTCCCATATAAACCGTGATAGTTCTCTAACATTTTGCCCAATCCTCTCCATTTAAAGTCTAATCAAGGCAGGAGACCCAGCTCTTCATTTTAATATAAACTTTGTGGCTGTGTGTGTAAAATTGAGCATGTATGTAGTAAGAGTTTATTTATTTATTTATTTTCCTCAGTCAGTTTTTTTCATTGTAGTCTATGAAGGGATGTTTTTCTTGTTAGTGATTTCATGGTAATTTTTTGAAGGGGTTAAATATTTTTGAATGACACGGTTTTTTATCAAAGTAGCAGAGTTTGACCCTGAGAGCAAGCCTACTGATAAAAAATACAGCTGTGCAAAATACTGCCTGTCACTGTTCAAAAGTGATGCCACTGAAAAGTACAGTCCTAGTCCAATACAGATTATCATCTGAACTGCAGGTGCACCCTCTAGTGGTACACAAGTTAACAGTTATCTGAGCTACAGAGAAACATTATGCAAAACATTTGTTTTTTTTCCCCATTTAAGTTTGTGGTGGCAATTAACTGATTTGCGATTAATGTCCTTAGTTTGGATTGTTGTAAAGGCGCTGTTTGTGACTGTAACTCTGCTGTGCATAACTAATAAATCGTTGGACGGTTCAGTCATTTTCTCTCCTTATGTTCAGATTGTGGTGACCGACTTGGATCAGACACTTAAAACCATGTAAATGAACGATGTGGAAAAACTGGACTGTGATGTTTAAAACTTAATCAAAGTAATCAGAATCTGTCTCCATTTTCGCTTTCCTGTCTCACTCCCTGCTACCCTCCCTTTCCCCCTCCCTCTCTCTCTCTCTCTCTCTTTTCCTCACTCCCTTTCTGTCTCCTTTACTCTGTCACTCCTCATTCTCTCTCTCTCTCTCTCTCTCTCTCTCTCTCTCTCTCTCTCTTTCTCTCTCTTCCTCCCTCCCACCCTTCCCCCTCCCCCTCCCTCATTCGTCCTCTCCTTCCCTTTCTTTCTGTCTCCCTTTCTGTCTGTCTGTCTGTCTCACTCGCTCTCTCCCCTCCCTCGGTCATTCTGTTTATCTCCTCCCCTCTCTTTCTTGCTCTCTCTCTATTTGTTCTTTCCTTCTCCCTCCCTCTCTCTCTCTCTCTCTCTCTCTCTCTCTCTCACTCCCTCTCTCACTCTCTTTCTCACTCTCTCCCTCCCTCTCCCTCTCTGAAAGACTTCTCCTCCCTCATCCCTCCATTTTCTTGTCTTCCTGAATACCTCTCTCTCAGCCATTTTCTCCTGAGGTGTAACCAGTACAATTCTAAAATGCCCCCAAAATGAAAATGGGTTCATATACGTGTACAGTACGGCGCAACACTGTATCAAATATTGACCATGATCAAATAAACAAACTGTTTGATGTGACATTTCTAGTATCCATGCAGTTTAATATTCCAGAGAAAGATATGAATGTTAAAAGGTTTTCTTTTTTTCTTTTTTTTTTCTAAAGAGGAATTCAATTACCAAAAATAAGCGAAGTAAGTGAAATGAAAAACATGTACTTGGTTGCTAAGTAATAGAACTTTAGCAAGTTTGGGTTTTATGGATATAATATTTGCAACATTATTGGACTTGGGTATAGACTGAAGATTGGCGTATTTGAATTATGACCCTCTGACTTTGTGGCCAGTGCAGATTTCTTCTCCTTCATCTTCTATTTCATTCATTATTCTTTTGCACATGATGTGTATGTGTCCTGTCATTTAATTTACACTCTCTCTCTCTCTCTCTCTCTCTCTCTCTCTCTCTCTCCTGTTATTCTTTGTTTCAACTCCTCTCAACCGAGTACTGATTTGGGGTGTTTATATCTAATATGTTTTTCTTTGGGGCATAAAAGCAAATACCATAATATGTGTGTGAGTGTGTTTGCACCAGTGTGAGAGAGAGAGAGAGAGATGGGGGAGGGGAAAGAGGAAAATTAGAGCGAGCACATACGAGAGAAAGGAGAGAGAGGGAGGGAGAGAGAGAGAGAGAGAGACTGTCTGACAAAAAGGGAGGGGAGAGAGAGGAAAAAGAACAAGCTCACATACAGAGAGAACAGACAGTGTGTATCTGTGTGTGTGTGTGTGTGTGTGTGTGCGTATGTTTGTGTATAGCTATAGACAGCAGTAGAGTGTGGCGCAAAAAGGGGCGGCAGGTAAACGTGAACTTTTGACTAAAGATGAGGTCGCTCAAACATCTAAAACCTCAAACCAAGAGAAATTTGGTAAGTTTATATTTGTATGTGTGTGTGTGTGTTCACTTATTCTTTACAGTGTACAATTTCTTTGAAGGTTTTTACAAGACTGAAGAGCCACGTTATTTTATCTTCATGCCTTTTTCACATTTATGACATTAGACTGTTCTCCCTTTCTCTGCTGTATGTTTAAATTCAATGTTTTATTTTTATATGTTGTTGATTTTTATTCCTTTTCCCCTCCTCTCTCTCTCTCTCTCTCTCTCTCTCTCTCTCTCTCTCTCTCTGCCTCTTTTCTCTTGCTCTCTTTCACTCACCCACTCTCTTGTTCACTCAGTCAACCCCTCCTCTTTTTTTCCTCTCCCTCCATCACTCGCCTAATCTGTCTTTTCTGTCAGTCGAGCTTCCTTTCATGCACTCTTCCCCTCACTGTGCATATTCATGATTTTTTTTTTTTTTTTTGTTAGTCTCTTTCTCTTTTTACTTCTTTTGGTAAGAGTATTGTGTTGAAGAAATGGGGGGGGGAAGAATGGCTCAGAGAGCTGAATTCACAGCTATCTCTGCGTATCGTCGTTACGTGCAATTATTAAATTAGTTGATTGGATTATGATGTAATTACCTGACATGATTTTCAGTTCCATCCCAAATAAAGCATTTTCATTCCTGATGAGATGAATCGAGTGTCTCTGCGGTTGAAATGCTGAACAAGGAACGCAATCTGATACACACATATATATTTTTTTCTTCTAGCAGTATTTTACTTGAAGTCTTGAAGGTTACTCGTTTATTCACTCTGATGTATTTCCTATGTGGCAGGAGGAGAAGACCCAGCAGCTGGTTCGATGTTATGCTGAAGCCATGCACCAGCAGATGGATGTGGGGACACAGACAGACCCAGTGGTGGTCTTGTCTCTGGCCCAGGCTGCTGTGTTGGGGCTTATATCCCAGAACGAGGTCTTCGGTGCCACCATTGCCCCCAACGGCTTTTATACCGGAGAGCCTAAAGAATCGCCAGCTCCGTCCATCGAGCGGATGGACTACGAGTACGCTGACCAGCTCATCGGCGCCAACGGCGACTACCTAGGCGTGAACCTTGGAGAGGACGGCCAGGTTCACCCGAGCTGCGCTGAGAGGAGATGGCAGGGGACGCCTGAAAACACAAAACCTCTTATAGGCCACCAGAACACAGGCTCACATGTCAAAGGTGAAGTTGTGACCCCTGGACTACCTTCCTGCAACCACATGATGAACATGATGCCCAGAGAAAGCATGCAAATGGTAGACAACTCCGGTTACCGCCTCGCCTCCAAACCGCACCCCAGCAACTGTTGCTCTTCATGTGTCCGGGAACCCAAGAGCACACATCCAGCACCTAACCACCACGTTCACCCCCACCCCAGCACTCATACGCCGAACGAGGTGCATTCTCACGGCAGAAACCACACGTTGGAGAAAAGAGGAAACGAGGACGTGCAAGAGGAAGGGAATGACGCAAGGATGGGGAAGGCCGGCGGTGGAGGGGAAGAGATCAGCAGCTACTTCCGTGCTAACGAGGTCGGCTACGAGGGCGGGGATATGGATGGGGTGGGGGAGTTCGATGAGAGCAACCAAGGCATGTTCTGGGGAGAGCCTGTGGAAGGCGAGGCACCTCGCGGGCGCCGCATCGACCGACTCGACATCAACATTCAGATCAACGAGTCGTACTGCGTGGACGTCGGAGAAGGCTTGAAGCGCTGGAAGTGCCGCATGTGTGAAAAATCCTACACTTCCAAATATAACCTTGTAACGCATATCTTGGGTCACAACGGCATTAAACCGCATGCTTGCCCACATTGTGGAAAGCTCTTCAAGCAGCCAAGCCACCTGCAGACGCACCTCCTGACTCACCAGGGCACGCGGCCGCACAAGTGCACGGTCTGCAAAAAGGGCTTCACTCAGACCAGCCACCTAAAACGGCACATGTTGCAACACTCTGACGTCAAGCCCTTCAGCTGCCGCTTTTGCCGTCGAGGCTTCGCCTACCCCAGCGAGCTGCGAGCCCACGAGGTGAAGCACGAGCGAGGCCGATGCCACATCTGCCCGCAGTGCTCCATGGAGTTCGCCACGTACGCACACCTCAAGCGGCATCAGGTCAGCCACCAAGGGCCGGCCACCTTCCAGTGCAGCCACTGCAATAAGACATTCGCCTACCGTAGTCAGTTGCAGAACCATATGCTGAAGCATCAGGCCCAGCGCTCGTTCTCCTGCAGCCAGTGCGGCCTACAGTTCCTGCAGCTCCACCAGCTACGTCAGCACTCTCTCACACACAAAGTGCTCAAGCCTCAGGCGCGTGTCTCTAAGGTAAAAATGACTAGGTTTCAAGATGTATGTGTGGGTGTCTGTGTATATATGAGTGTATGGAGCGTCTCGGAAAAACTCCTAACAAACTCATTTACGTTCTAAATACAGTACAGTTATGAAAGTATGTAGTATACACATGCCTTGGGTGTGTTATGACACTAAATCCTAAACAGTTGGATGAAAATCCAAGGACTAAAACAAATGGCAGAAAAACAAGGTTTCCAAATACATTTTTAATTCATTGTTGTTGTTTTTTTTTTTTTTTTTTTTTTGCAGTGAAAAAAATATCTTTGCACAATATTCAATATATTGGCCAGGGGTAGCTCAGTGTTTAAGGCATTGGACTACGGTTCGGAAGATCCCAGGTTCAAACCCCACAACCACCAAGTTGCCACTGTTGGGCCCCTGAGCAAGGCCCTTAACCCTCAACTGCTCAGATGTATGTCGCTCTGGATAAGAGCGTCTGCCAAATGACAATGTAAATGTAATATATAAGTATAAACAAAGAGCTCAGTTTATTAGATACATTATTAAACACAGGTTTGTGTCTGTTTAATAAACTTCAAACCCAAGTAACCCTACTTTAAATTTTAAATACATGGGTATCGCTCCCTTAGTGGCTGGTTCAGCTAAGATGCATAAAATATTGAAAAGCAGGATTGCGGGATTTATCTGCCATCTGGCAAGAGCTATCTGTTTACATCGAATGTTTACAATGAGCTCATCATGTCTAAGACGTCTTGCGGTTTGGTCGATTCCGAAAACATCGCATGTCACAGTGAAACTTGCAAGTGACTTTAAAGTAACATTAATACAGTAATACTTATTAAAAAGTATTATTAAAGTAATTATTAAAGATGTAGTAAGTTTGTGCTTTGCGAGTTTTTTTTTTTTTTTTTCCCCCTCGTGTCAGTTTTCAGGTACACAGTTTGTATGAGGTTCAGGCTTATATGAACTATTGCTTGAGTTAAAGCCGTAATTCTTCCTACATTGAGCAGCAGCCCACAAGTAATTCCTATCCATCGTGGTGTTAGTTTCTGTAAATGTATTGAACTTTACAGTTATCCAATCCAGATGTTTGACGTCTCTCGTTTATGTTTTTCTCACTGTTCTTTTGTTGTCTGTCTTGCACATTTATTGTTAATATCCCCTGCAAAATTATCATTGTAACCACCAGACGACCTGTTTTTGGAATCAATCCAAGCTAGGTCAAGGTCACACCTAGGTCATTAAGCTAGAAAAAGAAACATTTAGTAGTTTTTATTAGTGTTCTTCAGAGAGGTTACTTACACCTCCATGTTCAGGAACTTGAGGCCCATTTTTGGCTAAGCTGTGAGTTTTGCCATCAGTTATACATGTACAGTATTGGTCTGTCTTTCCATGCATCTGTCCAAGATTCTCGCAAGTCTGATATCTCAAGAGCAAGTAGTTGAATGTTTTTAAGATTTATATGGAATCAGAATTGAAACCAGCAGATGAACTGAGCAGATTTTGGAGTTGGTCCAAACTGGATAAGCAAGGGCAATTATCTGAAATAGTGTTGTCCCCCCACCCCCAACAGTCTGCTTCTTCTTTGAGGTATATTTAAGGGTAATACCGGGAGAGATAGGGACATTCCCATTAGCACCTCTGACGTCAGATTCAACTTGTTCTCTCTGCCTTCCTCTTTTTCCTCAAATATACCAGATATAACTCATTGTTTGTTTTGTGCTCCCAAGGCCCTCATGGGATGAATTAGGTGTGGTAGAAGAGAATCAGTTCAAGTCTCTGTAGGGTTTTTTCTCTCCAGATCCTGTGTTCAAAACCCTTATTGTAGATTATACTAAAATATATATCTATTTAATTTCCAAACTTTTAACTGCGTTTATCGTCTTCTACCTGGACAGACGTAATGTATTTGACCAGGCCATGATTCAAACTGACGCTTGGTTGTGTCGTATTTCAACTCAAAAGCATTTGCCATGTTGCTTGGAGACCACAAGTTTGAAGCCTAAAGATGCCACAGCTGGCCACATCTTATGTCCAGCAGAAGGCAGGAGGATGTCATTGCTATTGCACTAATAGCAGCAATATTCATCAATCGTGGGAGAGGGCAATTAGCGTTTTCCTCCGAGTTCCTCCTGTGTTCAGATTCCTTGTGATGTAGCAGTTCAGAAAGCTCCGTCTTTTAGAGAAAAAACACATGCTACACATGCTTTATTGTCTGTAATGCATACCTATAATAGGGGATATATATATATAGCTAGTAGTTTATTGCAACCGTTCAGCAATGATGCATGCCTCATGTAATGGTTTATCATCATTCTGGTATCCTATAAAATGTGGACAAACTGTATACATGGGAAGTCGGTCATATTCATACTCATTTAGTGCGTGTCAGTAAATCTCATAAACCCCTATAAGAAGGGGGCTGTGGATCCATGCTGCTTGGGCCAAAGTCAGAATTTTCCCTACGGCATGGAATATAGATCTTGATCTGTCCAGCCAGCGCACATTTCTTTTCTCCTCACCAGTATAGTGATGTCCTGTGAATGCTGGAGAAATGCTTTGTCTAAGACAACACCTGTTATGGAGATGCTCCAGAGGGTGTGTGCTCAGTCTTACCTACCAAAAGGCCACTGCTATGTTTCTTTCCATATTTGCAGATACCAAACCTGATCAAAGGTAAATATCACCTGATGTAGTTATACAAGTGGAATCAGTGGCTTCGCTTTGGTTGGAACGTATAACTATTTATAATTGCACCAGTTTTAGGCAGATAAAAAAAAAAAAACTTGATTTGGATACATGTGCATCTGTAAAACTAGCTATCACCAGCTATCATTCCATAAACTCATTTATGTTCCTTCATGTAACCTATTCTAAGAATCAGTTTAACACTCACTAGAAACGCTGGCCTGCTTTATTTCAATCACACAATGCAGTTTACGTCGCGCTTGTTGAATGTACAGATGGCGAGAAGGAGTTTTGTACCCAGCGAATGTCCAACTCTGTATGTAAACAAATAGTTTTTCAAAACATCATCCAAGCCTTAAAGAAAAGCTCGTTATTTGCACGAGATGTATGAGTGATGCATGATGAGTGCTCTGAGATTGACATCTATTGTACATCATTTCTTGAGATGTCACCAGTCTTGCTGCTTCCTGTTGTGCCTCAGGGAACAAAGGGCTTCAAGTGTGATGTATGTGCTCGCGAGTTCACGTTGTCTGCAAACCTGAGGAGGCACATGCTGATCCACGCCAGCGTCAGGCCCTTTCAGTGTCACGTCTGCTTCAAGTCCTTCGTCCAGAAGCAGACTCTGAAAACTCACATGATCGTCCACCTTCCTGTAAAACCCTTTAAGTGCAAGGTAAGGCTTCAGTATGTCAGTAGCCGTAAATCATATTCACTTAATTATACAACTCCCAGTGTTTCCCCACAGGTCTGAAATATGCTTGCGGTGGTAGCCAGCGAAATCGGCCAGCACAAAACATAATATTTTATTCAGCTTAATTTGATATTTCCTGTTCATTTCGCATTTCAGAGCTCCAACGTACTGTACGAACCCTTTCCTCCATCCTCCCATATGTGAAGAGGAGTAAGAAGTAAAAATAATTAATAATTTTGCGATGCCATGACTATATTCCAGTATAAAATTTACATGTTTTAAAAGTAATGATAACTTTGGTTCTACATATCAGAAAGCTTCCTCTGTCGACAAATACCAGCAGGATTTCCATATAAGCGTTATTATTTATGGGTTTTTAAAGAAAAAGCCCATTCACCACGTTTGCTGCATTTACTGCCTCTCAGTACTGTATATACAGCTCTCACTGTAACAGAATAAACGGGTACAGGAGCGGTAGCGCGAGAGGGAACTGTTCGCTACTAGTTATCTGATTATGGATGGCATCCTTCTCCAGGACAGATTTTGAAAAAGGGTGAGCGAATATACTTAGGCTGTCATCAATATACTTGGATGGCTCACCCCAGCCTCTACTCTATGTGAGGGGGAAAATACAAAAAAGTGGTAGTAAAGCCACGAAGGATTCAAACCCTTTTGATTGACCTTCCTGCTCACAGTGTGGTTGTCCATCTACTACAGTATATGACGCAGCTACTCACTACCACTGCATGTGTTGATTGTGTTCATGATAAAAACTAATAGTGTTTTGTAAATATATAAGTAATTGCTTTGACTATTTTTATTTTTTTAATTTTTTTTGGATGACTTCTTTCTATAATAAATCATTTAAATTCTGTTATTTTCTATTCTGCCAAACCTCCTGTACCCTTCTTTTCTGTTCTATACTATCTTCAAAATCTCCCTTTCTCATGTAACATTTTGATATGCAAATGATCCTGACAAATGTGTGAATATGCAGATTAGTCTCTGACATCATCCGGTGACGTCTTGAGCTTACAATAGCTACTTTCACCTGAAAAGCACTGCTGTCACAAGCGCTATCTATCCAGCAATAAATGCTCACTTCCTTCTATGCAAGCTGAAATAAATACATACAGCATCTTTCCAAATATCATGTAACTGTTTCTTTTTTTTCTGTCTTTTTTAACATGTAGGTGTGTGGAAAATCATTTAACCGAATGTATAATCTTCTGGGTCACATGCATCTTCATGCTGGCAGCAAGCCGTTTAAATGTGCGTACTGCTCCAGCCGATTTAACCTGAAGGGTAACCTCAGTCGACACATGAAGGTCAAACATGGCATGGATGTATCCCCAGAGGGACATGGTAAAGATCAGCTTAAAACATCTATTTGAGACTGTTGTTACATTCAGTAATATTGCTCTATCTATCCATACACATAGATACATGCAATTTTTTTAGTTTTTTATAAATCCTCTTAATTTGTCCTTCAGATGCTCCACCAGATCTGGAACCTCATGAGGATTACGAAGAGGACAACTTCAACTTTGCCTCCCCTGAAAATATGGATGCTAACGATGCACCTAATCTAACCAAGCTCTCCGAGGTTGCTATACAGGAGCTGGACTATTATAACTTTGGAAAGGATGTGGGCAGCTACAGCACAGCATGAACCCTATAAATAAGACTAAAGCTGAAATACTGTTGGGTATCCATTGAACTAATTGGGCACTTATCGGCCATATGCTGGTTATGTATTTTACTTCAGAACCGCGACTTCTCCATTATTACTGAAGGACAGGTGACTATTTTGGATTCATTCACTTATGTTGTAACTATTCTGATCCTGTTTCATAAGGACCACTAAATTTGCTAAGAGTCTCCTAAACAGTTGTACATTCACCCCGTGCTGCAACTTGATATTTCTGCAGTACGTTATTCATTAAAGGTCCATTCAGCAAGATTCATGACCAAAAATGAACAATATAGATATATGAAAGTGCTTTATTTATTGTCTTTAGGTTTCGTACATACATGTACACTCGTATGAGATGAAGGGCTAAGTTTATTTGTTGCAGCTCGGGTTACTGTCTGTGCAAACTTTCTCTGCACGTCCTCCCTCCTAAAAACACGACTGTAGCTGGTTTGGCTGTGCTAAATCACCCCTAGGTGTATGAATGAGTGCATGCAGAGTGCCTATGATGGATTTACCCTACCATCAAGGATTATATTACTACCTCGTGCCCAGTGTTGAATGAGCAAGTTTAGCCTATGTATTGGGTGAAAATGACAGGAGAAATGTTTTGAGCGGTCGTCAAGTGCCATCTTAGACGTCCCGAGTCCTATAATTATCCTCCTGATCTTCACTTCGGGACATCAAACTGCAACCTGAAGGGAGGAATTATTAACATGTACGAAGCACATTAACTATTCATCTCATGCAAGTCTATGTAATGTATGAAAAAAATAAAGAACATAAATAAACACTGTTGTATTACAGATAAGGGAAAAAAATAAACATTGCTGATTGTATCCATCATCAGCCACCAGAACAGTTTCAGTGTGCCTTGGCATAAAGGTCTCTAGAACTGTACTGGGGGAATTCTTCCTAAAGATAAGTTGGCGTTTTAGCAATGGTAGTGGAGAGCGTCATCTAATGGTTCACTTATTGTCTAGTGACTGCAGTAGCTAGAGCATGACACATTTTCATCTTCATCAAATAATTTAGTGAGCCCTTGTGGACCGGAATTGGAGTCATCCTGAAAGAATGATGCCCATCAGGATCGAGCTGTTCATCATGAGAACTGATTTGCAGCGAGTGTCCAATCTACATGGACTTGAAAATATGTTCTCGCCTACACCCACTGCTTTTTCTTATAATTTGTGACCCGTCTGTGTATTGTCTCTTTTTGATCAATGACTGGACCTTTAAAAGCAAACAGTTAAACTAATATCACTTAAGTTTCTTTGCCTCTACTTACTGTTGTTAATATCTGAGAAAACAAAAAAGAGTGGCCATTATGTTTGTGCTCAGTGGAGCAGTGTACTAGTGAGTGTACATACTTGAGAGTGTGTTTGGGCCCCATTACCGAAGTCACTGCATGACCGTCCACCCTTAGGCACCACTACAATTTCCAAAAATCAATACAGTCATCAGAAACCAGTTATTTGTAGAGAATAATGGTTCCCATATAATAGTTTGATATTTATTTTGCACCTTTTGATTAAAAATGCATTTAAAGTCTTTTGAGAAGAAACCTGGTTTATGACTGACAGTTAAAGCTCTTGTCTAATCTTCATTTCATAGGAGAGAGATAGGGCAATAATGCCAGTTCTGTTAGTTTCTTTAAATAAAGCATTTTCAAACTGATGTAGTCTTTCCTTATTCATGTGACTTTGTACAGGCCTTTGATTAGTTTCTTATATTATAACTGGTGCTTTTGTACCTGCAATTGTTTCCAACATAAACAAAAAAAGAGTAAATTTATTAAAGACCAGGCGACAGTTTTGTAGCCCCATTTCCAGCTCCAAGAGGGTACGGTTCAATTCGGTTCAAAGTAGTTTTATTTGTATAGTGGCTTTAACAGTGGACATTGTCACAAAACCGCTTTCCAGAAAAAAAAATTCTGGATATAAATAAAAACTTTATACATTTATAGCTTTTTTTTTTCCCCCAGTTTTGTCTCTAATGAGGAAGTCAAGACAATGGTGGCCAGGAAAAACTCCCTGAGATGACATAAGAAAGAAACCGTAAAAGGAGGTAAAAGGAAACCAGTCCTCATCTGGGTGAGATCAGAAAGGATGACCATAAACAAATTCTATATAACTGTAAGCTATATGGTCAAAAGTATATATTGTATAACATAAAATGTGTTATAGTTAACAAAAAGTCCACTTTATTGAAGTTACCAACAGTTTACTGATCTGTAGAATCTGTTTCTTCGCCATTTCCATTCTAAAACTATTTAAGTGATTCCAAGCACAAGGCATCACAGAAAAACTGCTCGTATTAATGCTGTCCAAGCCCTCTTCATGAATATTAAATGTGACCATCCTCAGTTATCATCCTCAAGCAGATCATAATGGCCCATCTTCAGCAGCAATGAGTGATCTTCATGCAGTGAGAACTCCAACCAGAAGTAGGGCATCAGGAAGAATTAGGCAGGTCCGGAAGGCAGAAGTCAGGACCAGTGGTATCACAAGATTGCCATGTGTAGCTTGACCGAGGAAGGGAGAGCGAGGGAGTGAGAGAATGAACAGGTAAGCTCAGTCATGTGATGGTCATGCAGGGGCAGGATTAGCTATGTAAGCGTTATTAAAAGGGAGAGCCAGAAAAACATTTAATTTCCAACCGGTTATTTTACCCTAAAATAAGACTATTCAAAAAAGGTGTGAACACTGAGACTCGAGCATTAATTGGAAGGCAATTCCATATACTATATCTGGGGGTTTGTAAGAAAAAGCTCTGGTCCCTGTTATAGTTTTCATTATACAAAATACCAACAAATAGCATGCATGTTTTGATTGAACTAGGCATGGTAGATTATAAAATATCAGCAGTTCATGCACATAAAATGCCCAAAAGCTATCCTAGTAATATTATCCACATTATTTTCAGAGTTACTGTGTAATCAAAAAGTTTACTTCTAACTGCATGCAGTCTTACAGTAGTAATTACTTGTGTCGTGGAAGTAGAAGGAAGTTAATAAGCATCATCCATTGTCTAATATCCTTTACACTTTCCTCAGCCTTATTAAGCTGGTGTTTCCTTTTCATCTGACATAGTATAACTGATCAACAATCGTTCAGTACCAATAAGCGATTTTGATGTACAAGATTTACTGATTAACAGTTCCAGCTTCGGACCAGAGGCGCTGCCTGTCCACTTGGTATGGTCTAATTTTATGTTGATTTATATTACTGAAGAGAACTTTCTACATAGACAAGATCTCAATATGTTGGAGCAACTGAGTGCAGATACTGTAGCAATCAGACGGTTTAGCCTGTGTATCTGCTCCCTGGCAAGGTACCTGGGTTCTCACTGAACAAGATCTAAACCTGTTCCGAGACTCTGAGCCATGCTGCAAGGAATATCCCAGAGTGGGATAGATACTGTCCTGCCCTAACGGGCCCTATTTAGTCACTCTTAAGTCTCTCAACTTAAGTCTGTTAAAATGTAAACACTTTTTGACTTCAGCGTAAGTAGATTTTTGCCTTCATACCATTACTTTTAATTGGGTACATTCTTGACACAGTGCCCATACCTTAATTAAGTACTTTCTTTGTCATCTTTTTACACACTTCGACCATGCAGTTCCTGCCACACTATTTTACATCTAAAGACTGCATCTTTATACTGCTAATAAAGCTTTTAAAGCAGGAATGCATGTTAAGGTCTTTTAGGCAATCCGTTATAGGAGGATGTTATCCAGCAGGTTCTCATTATAACTGTAGGAGTGGATAAGAATTAAAACCATCATCAATCAAAGTTGAAACCATGTCTTCATGATCAGATTTCTAATAGAATAGAACACCATGCCCAGATGCTCATCGATGTTTTGTAGCTGTTGTGATCTCGTATACTGGAGACCTAGTTCATGCTGTAAAACATGGAGCAGTCCTCCTGCTTTGGGTTACACACTGCATGTGGCTGTGGCTGTTAAACAGCAGCTGGTTCTCCTTTATCTTTTATTGCATTGTTTGTATCTGACCCAGGTTCAGGTGAACAACCATTCTCGCTTTAGGAAATCACAGCTGTGTTTTGTAGAACAGCTGAATGTTTCAGCTAAAGCAGAGGACAGACACTAGCTTAATAAAGTTAAGGAAGATGTAAAAGGACATAAGGTTGCTGAGGAACTTCCTCCTACATAATTCCAGTGAGACTGGGGTACTTCCTTTGAGGCCACAGGCAGATAGAAGTGATCTTTCAGATATAGTATAGTAGTATAGTGTGCCTTTGCTGTTACTTCATGTACCAGGATTATGTAAAATAGCAGTGGTTGGCTTAACCTACACCTTCTCAAAGCCTGACAGATTTCCAACTGTGATTATATTGTCTAAATTGTTACTCATCTATAAATGTTTTCTCGTCATCATTGCTTTAATCATTAAGTTCTAAAATCATAAAGTGATTGTGCCAGGATTGTTATTCACAACATACTGTATCTGTACCACACATCAATTAAACACACATAATGTACATACTCTCAGTTCCTCAAAAGCTATAAAAAGACCATCTACAAGGCAACGTGTTCATCATGTTTCTTCCTTAATCATAAAAACAACTCCTGCAACTTTTTCTCTCCACTAAGATCAAACATTACTGGAGTGAAGCACTATGGCTTTGCACCTACAGGATAGATGGTTCGATTCCTGCCTTGAATTCGTGTGCATAGCGTTTGCAAGTTTCCAGGGTTGAGGGACTTGCATGTTCTCTCCGTGCTTGGTGGGTTTCCTCCAGGTACTCTAGTTTCCTCCCACAGACCAAGGGCATACAGATTAGGTTAACTGGCATTGTTTTAAAGTGTGCTGTTATCTGGTAGGTTCAAACCACTGCATACCATGAACACCTCAAGTACCTGCCTTTTTGGAATTGCGTTGACCCGCTCGTCTAGCTATTAAAATATGCCTAAACTTACTGTAGTCACTCAGATCTTCCGGCACTTTGAGAACCAACTGTTTGCTTGCTGCCTAATATATATAGTATATCCCACCCCTTGACATATGCCAGGGTAATGTATAATTAAGGTTATTCACGTCATCTGTCTGTGGCTTTCATGCTATGGCTGAGATTGCATATTGTACACTATGTTGTTTTTGTATTACTAAACTAAGGATCATGACAGTGAAACAGCCAGCAGATGGAAGCATAACACCATACTGCTTACATCTCTTGTTTTCATTCTTGTGGGTTTGAGGTACTTTCTTTTATGCTTTAAAAATGGTATTAAGAAACAATTTTATTTTCGTCATCCTGTGGGAAGGCCATTTATCAGTGTTTGAATAATGGAGGGAGCAATAACGACTGAACATTATGGCCATTCAAATTATTACTTAATTAACGACATATTACATTAATAACATTATAATTTTCCCCAAAGTGCTTCATAAATAAAATTATAATTAAATTTAGTCAACAGTGCCTAACCAGCACTAATAGCCTCATCTGCCTGTTCTCATTCTGGAAAATGTTCACTCCTTCTAAATGCTCCGGCCAAGCATGAAACACCTGTATGCTGAGACCATCCAATAAAGTCAGGGACTGACTTTGTATTAGTATTTGCAATAAATACCACTGTCTTGTAGCGATATTTTCTTATTCTGTGTACATGTATAGAACTACGGTTTGGAAGATCCCAGGTTCAAACCCCACAACCACCAACTGTTGGGCCCTTGAGCAAGGCCCTTAACCCTCAACTGCTTAGATGTGTAATGAGATAAAAATGTAAGTCGCTCTGGATAAGAGCGTCTTCCAAATTCATTCATTCATTCATTTTCTATACCGCTTAATCCTGTGTTCAGGGTCGCGGGGGACCTGGAGCCTATCCCAGGAGACTTCGGGCACTAGGCGGGGTACACCCTGGACAGGGTGCCAATCCATCGCAGCATCTTCCAAATGCCTAAATGTAAATGTAAGTGATATCTGCTGGAGTCAGTCTCCTCTCATTCCTTTCTAACTCCATGAGTGTGCGTTCTTCATTTTTTGTGGACCTCTACAGGCTGCCAGGGTCAATTTCTTTTTTTGTCCCAAATTAGGCTGGCTCTAGAACAAGGTTGCAAAAAAAATACAAAAGTAAGTCCACAGATGGCACTTTAAGACTTGGTTTAAAAATGTTCTGTATCGACCATGATCATGTTTTAAAGAACTAATAGGATTGAAATTAAACACAAGTCTTGGCAAATGAAGGATTGATTTCGCAACGTCTAAATATTTTAGGTTAATTTTAAGTAGTGTTTGAAAATTTGACAGCATGTAAATACGGCTGGGACCTGACTTCCCTGGTTACACAACTCCATCATACAGCATCATCAATTAGAATAAAGTTTTTTTTTTTTTTACCTTATCAAGTTGCCCAGTATTTATCTAGCAGCTCATGGCTATTCGCAGTGTACTTTTCCTCTCAGCTCTTCTCTCCCTGCATGGTTTCTCCCACACAAAATCTTCTCCTTAAAATATACCATACTGTATATTCCAAATATTGTGACTAATGTATGCCTACCATGACTGACCAGTCTCTCTTAATCATACTATACGCTGTATATTGCTGGAATCAGTTTTCTCACCAAACGGTCGAAAACGGGCACCACATATGTACTCACTGCTTCATGACTTGAAAATCTCTAGGACTCTGTGTCTGACATCCCTTGTGCTGACTGCTCAGTAATACTTATGTCGACACAGCGCACTTGGCTGGCAGATTCAAACCTTGGCTTAGAGTCAAATCTGGCCCAAAAGCACTCAGTCTAAACAGATCGCAAGCATCCTGGGAACAAATGATAAGTACAACAAGAATCAGAACTGTTAAAGCAGAGCGAGATCAAGAAGAAAAACAGAGGTACTCTTTAGAGCAATCTAATGACTTGTGGAAGACACAACTGACATGTAATCTCCACGTGGCTTAAGTCTACACCCACATCTGGATGCTTCTTCCAGTCTGATAATGACTGTATCACAGCAGCATCTAAGGAAAGGTCTAGCATGACCCTTATCTCCTCCAGATACCCGTGACAGGCTCAAAACAAGCCATAGTGTTCGCTCTAAAAATGGCAGCCAGCCAAGTGGACACTTGAATGGTGCAGTGCGACCCACTAGAGTTCACTATGGCACAGTACAAGGACTTTATTGACAGCGGGGAATTTAGACAGGCACCCTGAGTCACCCATGCCTGGTTTCTATGTTGTGTATGCAGGATGAAGAAGAAGCTCTATATCCATAGTTCAGAACAATGGATTCTTCTTAATATTACATCCAATATTTTAAAAAAAGAGAGTTTCTTTTTTGCTTATTATTTTAAGGGCAGTGCCATTCATGCCATTTGATTCTCAAATCAGGGAAAAACCTGCTTTAATGAGGAATGCCACCTGATACCAACGTTTGACACTGAATTAAAATATAACCGTGCATTCAATTGAATAAACAATTACATGAGTTAAGTGGGTCACCAGGTATTACTGATTTGCCTGGAAGATCTTCACCTGAGCTTACTCCTTCATATTCTGGATGCATATCAGCCATTTGCATTGTGCTACCTTTGCTCTTAGTCATCTTCAGGTGTGGTATCAGTATGTGCTGGGACTCTAATACTGATGATTGTGAAATACTGGAACTGCTCGCTACTTTGGTCTTACTGATTAAGTGATTCTGTCTATCTGATTATGACTTTGTGTCGCTGTTTAACAGAGTAATTGAACAATTACAGATGATTAACTGAACTTGTATTGATTGCCTTGTTTTTTAAAAAAAATATATTATATTTAGAAGAATGACTTGTTACAAAGTCCCTGTAACTTATACATTCCTTTTGTACTGAATAACAGCATGCAGTTTGGCTTTTCATTTACACAAGTGTATTTTAGATTTCAATTTTATAGCACTTCAGGGCCATATCTGGCTTCCCTGATGATCTGTATAACATCATGCACAAGCACATGAAATGAAATTGTATTATTTGCAAGGTGCGTTCAAGTTAAACTGGGAATTTTAATTTTGCGGAATTACAGAACACAGTTATGTGAGAGTAAAAACTCCTTTATCTCAATGTTTCTCTAGTGCTTGGATACCATCAAGGTAGAAGGTTTGCTCAGTATGCTGGAGCCATGATCAGACTGCCAGCTTCAAGTCTGAAACCCTGGCCTCCCAGGAATTCCTTAAATGGAACTCCTTAAAATTTGCTGAATGTTCGCAGGAACATTTGCAGTGGGCACGGAGCCACCGTAGCTAGGATGGTCATTCATGAATGTATGGCATTTTGTTAAAATGTTCGCACCATGCAAATGTTTTACAGCAACTACTGTAACAGTCTTATCACCGTTCTGTGCTTGGAATATTCTGTAAATGTCAATCAGTTTCACACATTCATTCATGAGAAATTTCATCAAGTCTTTGTTTGACATGAATGTGTATTACCTCTGGTATTACTATTTTAGAATATTAATGAATACATTAGCACAGTGCAATAATTATGCAGTGATGTAGACATGTGTTAAATACAAAACACAAATCAAATAAACACCTTATAGTGACAAGTATGTAATTAATGATAAGAATGCAGTTAGATATTAAGCCAAAATGACCATTTGTCATGTTCCATAACTCAACATTTTTCATTAATCATCACCATTTCTTCATTTTCCATATCCCTTATCATGTGTACTGTTGCAGGTGGTGCTAGGAGCTCAGAGTGCAAGGCAGTGGGCATCCCAATGCACCCATCATCACCGTGGGCAATTTGGAAACAGTTGCTCTACAACGCAGATCTTAGGACTGTTGGGGGAAAGCTACCAAGCATGGGGAGAACATTCAATCTTCATGCACACAGACTGCGATTAATATTAAACCCCCAAACACTGGACATAGGGGGTGACAGAGCTAACTGCTGAGCCACGGTGTTCCCCATACCACACCCAAATTTTTATATTTTTATTCTTCTCTTTCGCTTGTTCTACTGTTTGCATTTAGTTATTTTACTTCCTGAAATTCACTTTGAAAGATGATTATAGGGACAATGATAAATTTGTCTCTAATCTCCCCCTGGTGGTATTAAGACACTGCACTGCCTTAATTTGAAAAGTCCTTGGGTGACTTAAAATAGAAACAATTAGTCAGTAGACAGATTATGTGGGTTTTTTATTTAATTATGCATATCAGGTATTTGGATTTCTAGGTAATTTGAGTTTAACCCCATAACACATTTAATCATGGCCATACATAAAACAACAATTCAGGGGTAGCTCAGTGGTCAAGGCTTTGGACAATGTTTCGGAAGGTCCCATGTTCAAACCCCACAACCAGCCACTGTTGGGCCCTTAAACAAGGCCCTTAACCCTTAGCTGCTCAGATATATCATGAGATAAAAATGTAAGTCACTCTGGATAAGGGCGTCTGCCAAATGCCTAAATATATGATGGGGACTTATGACTAGACATTGCTGTAGTAGTAATCACATTTTGGACTTTATATATATTTATTAGATATATATACAACAACAGAATAAATTTTTCGCAATTCAGTTTTCAGCATTTTTATTTGATGCAAAGTCAAATAAAAACCTTGGGAATTTGTGCTGGGAATGCAGGCTGAGTAATCCCAATTCAGAGCTAAAGATATTTTAGCAGATCTCTCGTTTTCTGCCTGAATGAGTCGGCTGTCTGTTTCAGACGGAACTTTGGGAGCAGATAAAGGATGGACAAGCCCTGTTTATTTTACCGCGAACTTTCACATCGTCCACAGGAACTCAACTAGATAATCAGTCACAAAGCCTCTAAAGACCATGGTTCCTGCACCCTGACAGTGGTATGCTAAGACATCAGTAAACATCATTCACAGAATGGCCAGTCAGTTGGAAATCTAGTCAACCTAAATAAAATTATTCTGTGTTTTTTATATAGACAAAAATTTTTTTTTAATATATTTGTCCCAAAAAGGAGGGTCAGTATGGGCACTACTACTACTACTACTACTACTAATAATAATAATAATAATGGGACAGCACAATAGCTTTTTTAGGTAACACTGTCACACTACACCTACAGGGTTGGGGGTTCGAATCTTGCCTTAGGTTTGTGTGCATGAAGTTTGCATGCTCTCCCTGTCCTTAATGGATTTCCTCTGGGTAGGCTGGTTTACTTCTAAAGTCATGTGGCCTTTGTTGATTGATGGTTCCAAATTTCCCATAGTGAGTAAATGGGAGTATGATTGTGTGTGCCTACTGTATGCCCAGTAATTGGTTACCTGTGAGGATGATGATGATGATGATGATAATAATAATAATAATAATAATAATAATAATTTAATTAAGAACGTATTGAATAAAACCTGATGGGGCATGGTATTACAGATGAATAATAAAAGGTTGGATGGTACGTATCCAATGTTGCTGTAAATAGATTAGAAACAGGAATAGATAGGAATAGATTTACTTCTGACTGTATCAAAGCATTGACACAGGTGATTATACTGTATTTAAAGATGTTCTTACAAAATACCTATAAACTCAAAAAAAAATCACCACATCAATCAAAATTAATTTTCAATCCGTGTCCCCCTTTGTAAGGTGTTGCTATAGCGACAATACATGGACTGTAAGTACAAACAGTCATAGGCATCATATTATATGCTGTACCAATTTTGTTACATATGTTTATCATGTCTGCATAATTATGTACAAAATCATTCAGTATTTCTGTATAAAACCTAAAAATTAATGACTAAATACTATTACAGGAGAATATATACATTGCTATAAAGAAAGAATTATATTACAAGACAGAGCAGTTTTCAGATAGAAACAAAAAACTTAATGTACTGTACGCTCCTGGGATTTGCATAAAAATAGAAAAGAGCGAGTTTGACAAAGTTACCAGAAGATTCTCCAGCAAGCTCAGTAAAACCTAACAGCTGTTTTCTTATAAAACTGCACAAATCTGTGTCTAAAACTCCTGATTTTACGCAGTGTTTTCACTCCTAATATTGACTGTTATTTTATTACTCTTTATTGCTCTTTATAGAAGTTTCTTTCATGCAGAAATGTTTTCAAAAGCATCTTTTGCTTATGCCATATTTTTGTACGTATGTGCCCAAGACTTTTGCACAGTACTATGAGTAAAATAGTTACTCGCAATCCGAGATTCCACTGTAATGTACATTAAAAGTATGTGGACACCAGGTCAATACACCCATACAGTATGTACTTGGTGAACTTTCCATTACAGATCTTATCCCTCATTTATTCCTATAACATACCAGCAATACTCTGGGAATTTCTGCTTGTTGAACTATAAGAGCATTAGTGAGGTCAGGCAGTAATGTTGGTTGAGAAACCCTGGTGAACAGTCAGCATCCTGATTTGTCAGGAAGGTGTTCAGTGAGGTTGCGGTCAACCTTGGCAAACCATGCCTGCAGCACCGTCAAAGTTTTATTAATGGAGGGAAAAGGAAATTAATCAATGAATTCTGACTAATTAGAATTTATCATTAAATAAATGATATTATATATAGAGATTTTTCTTTTTACATTTATGATTGAACTCATATTGTCACAAGCACTTAAAATGATCCATTTTATTAAATGGCTTTAATCCAAATCTCTAAAATGCTCTAAAACTCAAGGAATAATCTGAATTTTTCTGTACAAATTTTAACCCATAAGGCGAATGGTATAATACTGGTATAAAATTTTATCTATTTACTAGTTATGACTGGCCCTCAATCAAACTGCAATGACACATATCTGCATTCATTAACTTAAAATGAGTTGGCAGTTGAAAAGGATTTCATCACATATTTGATCTGGTTCCAAACCGTTGCCGAGTGTTTATTGAACTGAGATATTAAACCGTCCTGACAGGTGAAAAGCACATTAGATAGATATTAAGTGCACCAGGAAGTACTTCCCCTTTCATGGGCATGACAAAAAAAAGCACTTCAACTGCCTCCAGGGAAGTAGAAGTAGAGTGAAGCTGACAGGTATGTGAAGATCAGAATAACACAGGAGCAGTGGACGCCCATCTGTCCCACCTCTGTTCCAGTTACTGGTCAATTTTCTTTTCTTTCAGAACCTAAAGCAAATAGGCTTTAACCTCTGGCCTCAGGGTGAAACCTCAGCATGGATCTTCAAATCTGATTGGGAGTTGAAATACAGTAAGGTGGGGTGAAGGGGGAATAAAACTCCTGAGAACGATGTCTCTGAACTTTACAGTGTAGTGGACCATATTTGAAAACACTCAGGAGACTTTTAGGATGGAAACGGTGAATTTGAATAAGAAGGACTTTACTGATATCAGTGATATCAATACGGTGGTGGTTGTGAACATAATGAATGGCCAAAAGCACAGAGACTGCTCACTTCTGCTGGAGCGAGCAGTAGGAGAGTTGAATTTGGGATTAAACAGTGTATGTTCCTTCAATGGTCGTTCACATGTCCTTATCACTTTTCCAGCCCAGCTAATACTTGTGAATCTGTTGGACGGAGAACTGATAAGGGTATGTGTCTGATACTTACAGCTGTACCTCTTCAGGAAGATGCAAGCCATGTGGTAGAAGATGAGTGAGTGACATTCATTGATTTTATGTAATATTTATTATGTAATATTTATACAATATTGGAAATAACTACATTTAGAAGTATAAAGAGTGGTTACAGCAGTAATTCTCTAAGTTTTACACCCCTACCCTAGTGACTTATTTAATTAAAATAAATAATATTATATATATATATATATATATATATATATATATATATATATATATATATATACTGTATATATATGGAGAGAGATTTTCTTTTACATTTATGATTGAACTCATATTGTCACAGGCACTTAAACTAATCCGTTTAATTAAATGGCTTTAATCCAAATCTCTAAAATGCTCTAAAACTCAAGGAATAATCAGAATTTTTTTGGTACAAATTTAAACCATAAGGCGAATCTCATAAAAGTTTGAGAACTTTCTCCTGTAAAGTTATACTTGTTCATTTTTGGATATATTCAGGATGGACTCCTAGGACAGACTTCAGATCCCTTTATTCCACTTTATCCCTGAAATCATGTTTTGTAAACCAAAAAAAACACACTTTTGAGTGTGTTCATTGTTCACAATTCACACAAATTTCATGTACCTGTAACTGTAAACTGTTACTATTGGTTAGAATTATTTGTTGGCACTGTCATCCCACACTTTCAGGGTTGGGGTACAAATCTCGACCTCTGTTCTGCACATGTGGAGTTGCATATTCTCCCATGTTTGGTGAATTTCCTCCTGATACTCTGGTTTCCTCCAAAGTCCAAAGACTCCATTGCCTTGTACGCTTTTCGGCATTTCCAAATCCTGTAGTATGTACACCTATATTTGTTGCAAGAAATTGAGTTCTTGGCAGTGTAACTTCCCCTTACAGCAATAATTGCTAACATGAAGATAAGGTAATTAACCATCATCCGGGATGATATTTTGAATAGATCAATTATATATTTATGATTGTATTTGCAGTAAACACTGCAAAGCTACTTTGTTACAATGTCTGTTGTTAAAAGCTATATACAAATATCAAAGCGCAGTCAACTCCTACAGCAGAAGACCATACTGTATATGGTTCCTCATCTGCCAGCCAAGAACAGGACTCTGAAGCTACAGTACAGTGAGTGCTCACCCACAGTGGTTTGTAAAGAATGGTTATCTGAGTAACCACAGCCTTCCTTTTAGCTCAAACCAGTCTGGCTATTCTCCTCTATCCTCTCTCATTAACAATGCATTTCCCACCACAAAGCTGCTGCTTACTGGATATTACTTTTCCACAATGTGTGTAAACTTTGGTAGCAACTGTTGTGTGAAAATCCCAAGAGATCTCAGTTTCTCAAATATGGAAAGCACCTTGTATAGCACCACCAACTATCAGCTATGACACAGTTCAAATCTCTGACACTTTAACACTTTTCATATGCATTTTTCGCCCAAAAAAATAATTTTGTTGATCCACAATTAGTCAATTCTAATGTTTGGTGTGAACATTAAATTTTACTTATATAGCATGTTTAGTTTATACTACCTGGCCAAAAAAAAAAAAAAAAAAAGTTAACAACTGGATTTAACTAAGCAAATAGTTTAGAAGAGCATTCCATTTGATAATTATTGAAGTAATTAATATGGTTCAACAAGTTATTTAACCCTAAGTGAGGCAGTGAATAGCTTCTCATTTCTTAAACAACTATGTCTAAACACATATCCTATGGTTGAGGCAAAGATGTTGCAATTTGTTTGTCTGTATCAAGTAAAGAAAACAACGAAGGAGATTGCTGA
Source organism: Channallabes apus (assembly GCA_030522415.1). Classification (NCBI taxonomy): domain Eukaryota; kingdom Metazoa; phylum Chordata; class Actinopteri; order Siluriformes; family Clariidae; genus Channallabes; species Channallabes apus. The sequence goes on from CM060119.1 coordinate 8,478,832, forward strand.
ACCTGAGTATCTGGGGTTGCATCTGTTGGTCAGGTCTAGGTGTAGCAATGTTATGTGTACAAAAAAATAAAGTCATCTGAATATACCGAATGACCAGGTTTTTCCATTAATGGATTATTCTTCCCTGATAACACAGGCATATTTCAACATGACCATGCCAGGATTAATCTGGCTCAAATTGTGAAAGAGTGGTTTAGGGAGCATAAGACATCATTTTCACAAATGTACTGGCCACCACCATAGTGTCCATGTTAAGGATCTTCTGGATGTGATGGAGGCGGATTAACGATGGAATCCCATCATCAACACAAGATCTTAGAGATAAATTGTGACTGAATGGAAATAAATGGTGTGACATTGCATAAGCTTATCGAAATGATGGCAAGGTGAATGTGTGTCGTAATCAAACAAAATGTGGGCCAAGGAAACCTATTTTGAACTTTAAAAAAAATAATTTGACCAAACAGTGCATATTCCCTACTGTTACCCTCAAGGATACACTACAGTATATATTTTTTGCAGAGAACACCATTTCCAATAGAAAGATACATACTATAGTCAATCAGAGCAAGGAAATCTATTATTATGGTTTATCTGAAGTTCAAGCATACATTTGAAATAATAGATAGGTAAAGACATATGGTTTATTTCATATAAAGTATATAATTATATAAATATTAACTGATCTAATTAATGCCACAACAATGGATCAAACAAAGAAACAAAGATAGACATATGATTGTACTTTATGCTGCGAAGAGGATTCCTGTGTGTGCGCGTGCGCGCGCGCGCGCTGCTGTTTGTTCCGGTTTCAGCCACTAACTGTAACAATCTGCCAAAATAAAAGTTCTCAGTTGCAGTTAAATATTGTATATAAACATCATTTTAAATAAATGAATGAATGAACAAAATAAATAAATGAATTATCCTGGATTTTGCGAACAAGCCTGAAAGAACTGAAACCAGTCCTTTACACATTTATTCGTATTATAACAATGTATTATAAAATATTAATTAATTTAGGAGAAATTGCGTACTATAATTGAATCTCGACGTATGCTTTGGTTACAATGTTACACAATTCTTTTTTCATCATTTTTTGTTTGTTTGTAACTATCTACTGCACGCGGGTACGGTTTCGTAAAATGTTTTGCTTTGAAAACAACCCGGAAGTGTGTGTGTGTGTGTGTGTGTGTGTATGCCACGTCAGAGTTGAAGAGAGATTTGTATATTTACCGCACTGTACATTCAAATCTACAGCTGCTGGGAATAAAAACACTGTTTGTACATTTAAAGAATATGTTTGGTGTCGCGGTGATCATTTTAACTCTGTCCTCAGCTCTGGTTAGTGGCACGGAACTGACTTTTGAACTACCTGATAACGAAAAACAATGTTTTTACGAGGAAATAGAAGAAGGAGTCACGTTTCATGTCGACTATCAAGTAAGACAACATTAAAAAAAAAAAAAAAAAAAATACATAATGTTGTTAAAGTTATACCTGCAGTATTACATGTGTAAACTTAATCTTTTATCATTTAGCAAATGCATCACAGTTCAACACAGATGAATTTAGAACTAAAGTATTATTTTTATGTAACAGATGTGTTATGCTTCCTACAATAGATAACAACATATATGTCCAATATACATCATATAAATGTGCCCAGTATATAATTATGTATATTTATTCATAATGTATATATTTTTAATCAAATTTTTATTAAGGTTTATGTTTGAAAATAAATGCATTTTCTATTGAAATGTAATTCTTTTAGGCTAATCATTGATATTAGCCTACAATAATAATAATTAGAGAGGCACATTTCCTGAAGAAAATGTGAGCGGTGCTTGCCGTGGCATCATAGTCATAGCTGATGTTGGTCTCAATGTTAGGGTCCAGGGTTCGATTCCCCGGTCAGGCTCGATTCCTGTCTCTGTGTGCATGGAGTTTGCATGTTCTTGGTGGGTTTCCTCCGGGTACTCCGGTTTCCTCCCACAGTCCAAAGATATGCAGGTTAGGCTAATTGGCGTTCCCAAATTGCCCGTTGTGTGTGATTGTGTGTGTGCCCTGCGATGGATTGGCACCCTGTCCAGGGTGTACCCCGCCTAGTACCCGAAGTCTCCTGGGATAGGCTCCAGGTCCCCCGCGACCCTGAACACAGGATTAAGCGGTATAGAAAATGAATGAATGAATGAATTGAACCACCCACCCCTTAGAAAAGTCATAGCATTCCCGAATAAGCCGCACGGTTTGAGTTACGCGCCAAACTTTTGGCGGAAGAAGAAAAAAGAATAATAATAAGCCTGTGAAATAACAATAGTAGTGCTTAGCTTCGCAAGCACCACTAATAATTCCTGGTTATGCAAAATACACACTCACATCTGGGCAGAATAATTACTTTTTATTATTATTGATTTTGTGAATGACTGCACTACATGGAGGAAAATTCTGATGTAATTTTAGTTTTTTTTTTAAATATATAGCTAACAGAATCACATAAAATAAAATTTTTGGGAAACTTCCTGTTATAAAGCCATAAAAAAACATTTAGGAAATTATTTATGTTAGGTGGCTTAGTGGTAGGGGGCACTGGTGGCTCAGTGGTAGGTGTTTCGCCTGCCATGCGGAAGGCCCGGGTTCGATTCCCAGCCACTGCCCAAACCCCAGCCACTGGATGCAGTATCGGTCCCAAGCCCGGATAAAATGGGAGGGTTGCGTCAGGAAGGGCATCTGGCGTAAAACCTGTGCCAAGTTGTTGTGCGGACTGGACAATTGCGCTGTGGCGACCCCTTGCCGGGAGCAGGCGAAAGACTAACAACAGCAGGTGGCTTAGTGGTTAGTGCTGTGGCCTCACACCTTCATCAGTGTCCAGGGTTTGATTCCTACATCGGGTCTGCGTGTGGATTTTCCATGTTCTTCCTGTGCTTGGCGGGTTTCCTCCATGTGCTTCAGGTTTCCTCCCACAGTCCAAAGACATGCAGATTAGGCTAATTGGTGTGCCCAAATTGCCCACGCAAACATTCTTGAAACATCAGTTTGTAGTTTAAAAATGTTATAAACTTACCTAAAATAAGACATTCTCAGAAATATATGCAATGGAATGTGAAATGATAAATGGGAAAATGTATGGTAATGCTAACAAACAATTAGCAACAATTTTGAAAAAACGTATGCAAATATTAACAATATTTTAAATCTATTTTGTATCGCAGGTTATTGCAGGAGGCAACTATGACGTCGACTGTTTTGTTACAGATCCACTGAATAATGCCTTGTACGATGAACGCAAGAAGCAATATGACAGTTTCACACATACTACTTCTATGAAGGGAGTTTATAAGGTCTGCTTCAGCAACGAGTTCTCAACCTTTTCTCATAAAACCGTGTATTTAGATTTCAGAGCAGGTGAGCAGGAACGACTGCTGCCTGGTATGAGCAGTCCAACAGCGCTTACACAGGTACAATCATAGCATCCAAAGACATTTGTTGTTTTACAATCCTGATGTGAGACACAATTTTAAATCCATTGATGAATTTACAGATTGAGTCAACCTGCTTATCCATTCATGAGATTCTGAAAGTGGTGGCAGACACTCAGACGAAGTACCGTCTTCGAGAAGCTCAGGACCGCCTTAGAGCAGAAGACCTAAATCTGTGCGTTTCTTACTGGTCCATCGGAGAGGCTGTCATTATATGTATGGTCAGCATCGGACAAGTTCTTATGCTTAAGAGTTTTTTCAAGGAGAAAAAAAGTAACAGCATATAGTTATGAAAACTTTCCAACAATCCAGGCACATTACCAACTATTGTAATGACCTACTATAGAGTTAGAAATTAGGATACCAGCAATGACACTAACAAGGACATGCTATGTTTCCTAAATAATATAAATGGAAAAAAATGGGTACTGTTATCAAATTTTCATTTTTGAAAAAAGAAATGTCAAATCAGTGAAAGCTTTCTTGGGTGCAGAAATAAATTTTAAAGAATTGGGGATTTTTTAAACCACACTTTTTTTCTTTCTTTTTAAATACAGCAATATTGTCAAAATTTTATGAGGGTTAATGGTTTTGCACCTTTATTGTAAACGTACACAAGGTCAACTTGCACTGCAAAAAATTATATCTTAGCAAGTGATATATGTTTAATGTAGTCAAATTTATCACATATTTCAGTAGACAATACATAATATATTTAACCCCATTTCTAGATTGATGGTTTATGTATTGATTTCTAGAAAGAATATAAAGCTTGAATCAGAATGTATATGGAAATATCTACAAATATGTTCAGTAATCATGTATGTGGTGTACTGTAGCCCTGTAATAGGTAAAACTAGATCAATTTCACTATATTATTACTTGCTAAAATGACTTTTTTGTTGTGTGGGATTTACAAGGTACTGGCAGTATTTGTGACTTTTTTTTCCCCCTTACAATTTTCTTGGGATAATTAGTGCAAAGTTGTTTGTTATTATCATCATTCCTTTAACAGCTGTTTACCAAATGATTGACTGGAAACCAAAGAATGTATTTTTAGAATTTCCAAATATTTTACATTTTCTATGTTTGCTTGATCACTTTTGAGGCCAGATAGACAATTAGACAAGTGCAATTAAGTACCAGCTCCCAGGATGTGTCTTGAATCTGTTTACATAAAATATCTATTACATACAGCAATTTCTGATGAGCCTAAAAGGATTAGTGCATTGCAAATTTTATTAAATTTTTTTCTTAATTTTAGCACACATACTGTGCAGTTTACACAGAATTGGAAATGCAGTTCTAATATAATGATTGTAGGGTAGATGGCTATACTATTACAGTAGGATTAAAATAGCACAACTTACGTAAACATAACACAAGGTTGAAAAGAAAATAATACATGTCGGTGTTATCTATTACCATTATACCCCAAATCTTGAAGTGCTATTGTTATCTGCCAAATGCCTAAATGTTATCCATCGGTGCAAACGATTTGTAATACCTGTGTAATTTATGTATAAGTACACAAAAACTAGAAATATAAAGTGGGAATTAAATATATATATCATTGTTGATATCACTGCGTATGTGTCATATTTAATGTGTCATTAAATATAGAATATGATCCATCCATCGATCCATCTAGGAACCTCTGTGTTCCAACTAGGGACCAATGAGATCAATGGTGATTGCCATTGTATTTATTCCTGTTTTTATGACTATGATTGGACTTCCGGTCAATATTCACATGTGCATTCACACACTGGGCAATTTTGGAATGCCAATTATCCTAATCGCCATGTCTTTGGACTGTGGGAGGAAACTCATCATGCACATGCAAACTCCATGCACACAGACCAAGGGACTCGAACCCGGACTCTGGAGGTGCAAGGCAACCACTAAGCCATCATGCTGCCACATAGAATGTGATGGAAATCATTTATTCATCCTATCCTAGTCAGGGTTGAGACTGAGCCTATCCCATTTATATTAATCTAGGTGAAATGTAAGATAGCAAGTTTTTCCTTTTTTTTTTTAAGCCCATAGTTTGTCCATAACGTGTGAATGCATATGATTTAAAGAGGCTCAATATTTAGAACAATATATATATTTCTTTTTTTTAATGCATACTTGTTATAGTGATGCTGGTAGTGGTGATATTCCTACATTACTGCGTTATGTTTGATTATTGAAGGCATCATTTTGTGGGTTTTTTAAATATCTTTTTTGAAAGATGCCAGCCATGCTTTGAAGGAATGAGTCACTAAACAGGGAGCCTATGAAATGGTTTGTAGCGCGTGACGCAGACTGGAGAGCGCTGGGAAGCAGACGGAGGAACCCTTTTTACCCTGCACCATCATTAAACGCTTTTTTTTTTTTTGGTCCAATAATCTCAATCAATTAGCCGTATTTTCACGTGTCGTTTTTTTTTTTTTTTTTTTTTGATGTGCCTATAGTCTGAAGGAATCGCCCTGTCGAATAAATATGAACAGGCTGCGTCTGAGTGTCCTTTATGTGCAACCATCAGCGCATCCATCGTTCGGCGTCACATCGCGGCTACTCCAAACGCTTTGTGTCACGCAGCAGGTTGACCAAACAGAGGCAACACCGATCCCGAATCACTGACATGTTGCGTCCAGCTTGATGTTTGCATCCAGCATCCAGTGACCGGCCAGGATGTTGAGTCGAGTGTTGAGCGGCAGTCTTCGGAGTCTGGACAGAGAATTCAACTGCACCGTGCGGCTGCTGGACGACACGGAATACACCTGCACGGTCCAGGTCAGTTTCGACATGTTTGCATGACGCCACACACGTGTGTGTGTGTGTGAGTGTTTTTTTTTCTTTCCCGCGCTGCTTGGATGTTGCTGATGTTGCGCATCAACATCAAAGATGCAGATTTCCCCCCACTGCGCGCGTGCGCGTGCATGTAGACGATTTGGCCAGCGGTTCGAATGCACGCGCTACTTTCTGTCTGCCTGCCTGTCTGTCTTGCTTGCTTGCTTTGGGTACTTGCTCGAGGTGTGGTCAGACAAGCAAACCATGTTTGTCTTTAAAGTTCTTAAATCTCGTGTATTTCGACGCATGCAGCATGACACACACACGCACACACACATGCACACGCTGTTACTGGGATATCTGGGATCTCGCTTTGTTCTTCATCAAGAAGATTGACACAAGACTAGATTTGATTTCCATGATACAATTTGAGTCCGAGTCTGAGGTTCATATTTGCAGTGAGCTACGAGCAGCTCATCGTGGTGTTATACCAGGTGTTACTATATGAGGCTTAAATCAAGCCATTTTTTTTTGTTCCTAAATCAGTTTCCCCTTTGATGAAGGTGAGAATGTGTTCACGATGATGTAGATATGAAGAGTTACAAGGCATTTTTAAATTGATAAATCTCTTTAATTCATGATCTAAAAATATCCTATAATTTGCATTCTCTTAACTATAATCTGTGTTGTGTAACTCAAACTACAGTCCTGCTTGTGACTCTTTACAAGGCCAAAAAAAGCTTTCACTGCCCTTTAAAGATGCCATATTTCATTTTCATACCTTAAACAACATGACCATGCATGTTTCTTGCCATATTCTTAATTCATTATCATAGTGTGTCTCCTCCTTTGACTCTCGATTTTCATCCAGACTGTCCACTTTCTATGAATATTCATAAGCCGAGACTCAATGTTGATGAATATTTATTACTCAACATGGGGCACTTCCAAAATATTGATGCATTCTGATGCAGAATCTGAGGATAAAGAGAAAGGAGTTTTAGACCGTTGAGATTTTAATTCAGTTACTGAGCATTGGCTGATTTGAAGTCCTAGAGGTAATATTAGCCAGATTTAAAAAATTTTAAAAAGCAGAAAGAATGCTAAATCTGTCCTCATCAGACCATGTGAGTCATCCCCGCCCCCCATTGCTCCCAGTCCCAGTGCTCTAAATTACAGCCTTTTTCTGATTATCTTCATTAACAACTGGTGTACTTATGGTCATACAGCTGGTTAGTTCAAAACATTCTGCATGTGGAAATGCTCTTTCTTTCCCCATTAACAGGAATCGAATCAATTCCTGCTATCCGATTTCACTCAAAGAGGATGGCTTCCCTGTTTAGTCTGGTTCCTCTTAAGGTTTCTAGTGCCATATGGAGTTTTCCTTGCCACCGTTGCCCTTGGCTTGCTCATCAGGGGCAATCTGATCATTATAATTATTCATAATTATTATTTCCTCTTATATACTTTTCATACGCATTTCTATATATATTTTTATTGATTCTGTAAAGTTGCTTTGCGACAATGACTGTTGTTAAAAGCACTATCTAAATAAAAATGAATAAAAACCGAATTTGCCAGCTCTGGTACATTAGTTAACTAATGCCTTGCTTGAGAAAGAGAAAAGCACCTCACTGTAGCAGAGCCTGTTATTTGATTCATGAAATCCTGAGCTGACTAAAACAACTTGCAGCCATGTAAAGCATATGCGTTATCAATACTCTAAGAGCAATGAAGTGTTTATTGAGTTTGAGGAGCAAATGAATCCCAGTGGTTATGAGAATATTTGTCTTCGGGGAAAAAAGGTGAACGGATTTATTTGGCTCAAATTTCTTTAGACTCTTTTCACAGGTCATGTTGAGGAAGCGATTGATTATACTAGATTGCACGAGTCACTACAAAACTGTTGATATCTGTTGATAAGGTCAGGCTACTGTAACCGACTAAGTCGTGTCAGAATACTAAGGCAGTCTGTATACTTTGTGTGGATGTTTACAGTTTAAAAAACTGAATCGTGTTTTGCTTCAAACTTTCAGAAGACTTTATTAGAAGCACTTACGCTCCTGCTAACTCATGTAATTATATAATTAGGCAAATGGATGATAAAATCATGCATATCCGGGTCAAGAGATTTTAATCTTCACATTAAAACATGAGAATGGGAGTCACATCAGTGACTTGGCTTGGTTTTTGGTGTCAGTTGTTCTAGTCAGGAAATTCTGATCTTCTGGGGTTTTTACACTCAACAGTCTTTAAAGTTTACACAGAATGATATGAGGACAATAACAAAAGACAATGAAAATACCTTTCTGTGGGCAGTAGTGTCTTGTTATTGTGTGAGGTCAAAGCGGAATAGCCAGACCAGGTGGAGCTGCTCATAAATCTATGGTAAATCAAATAATGACTCTTTATAACTATGACAACCAGAAGAGCGAAGAACTCTGAGACAGATTGGCTACAACAGTAGATGACTATATCAGCTTCCACTGATGTCAGGCAATAACAGCAATCTGAATGCACAGACCACAGAAGGAACAGACTCACCGAAACAGTACAATTGACCTATATTTACACACACACACACACACACACACACACACACACACTAGATTTAGCCTTTATGTACCTTTTACATATTGCTATGTCTATTTTGATCATTCATTTTTTTTAACCATTATTCACATTTTTTTCAACTTACATATTTTACTTGAGTGAGAATTCTGGCCTTAATTTACATTGTTGATGCATGTAAATTAATGCCACAAGATTGGCCATTTGGATGATGCCATAAATAAGGTGTTAATCTAAATGTGTTGATCTAAAATTGGCTGGTGGGTGTATGTTAATTGCCAGGGTGTAACATATTTGACGGAGACTCACAGTATTTCTTCATATTAAATTAAATTATGTAGAACAAATGATTTACCAGGACAGGTTGAAAAGTGGTTAAAGATCACTCACTCATCTTCTATAACGCTTTATCCTGTATTCAGGGTCGCGGTAGCCTGGAGCCTATCCCAGGAGGTTTAGGTCACGAGGTGGGGTACACCCTTGGACAGGGTGCCAATCCATCGCAGGGCACACATATGCCAGACGCTCTTATCCAGAGCGACTTACATTTTTATCTCATTATACATCTCGTATACACACACAACTCGTTCACTACGGGCAATTTGGGAACGCCAATTAACCTAATCTGCATGTCTTTGGACTGTGGGAGAAAACCGGAGTACCCGGAGGAAACCCACCAAGCACCTGCAAACTCCATGCACACAGAGACGGGAATCGAGCCTAGCCGGGAATCGAACCCAGACCCTGGAGGTGCAAGGCGACAGTCCTAACCACTACACCACCGTGCCGTCTGTGGTTAAAGATACTATTTAAACATTGCTTGTTTGCGTAGCAACCTCATTTCCCCTCTCGTCTGTCGTCTTCTGCACCTGTTTCTCACTGGATCATCCCTTAAGTTAGATGTTTTTTCATGCTTGAATGATTCATAGATCATCCTTTGGCTTAAAAACAAAGAATAGTCCTCTGACATTGGTCAGGTACAGGGACTGGACTGAAAATGAGACACAAAACTTCAGTTCTTCAGGAAGCCTTGAGAACTATTCCTCACGATTACAATAAAACTACAAGAAAGCTCCGGCTCTTTCTAAGCAAAATATGAAGAAATGTGGGTGGCTCAAGCATTTTGCATAGTACTGTACATGGGTGGTAAATGAAAAATATAATATATATGATGAGATTTGGGGTGAAGCCTTGTGCCCTGTGCCTGAAGTCTCCTGGGATAGGCTTGGGGTATTCCATGACCCTGTACAGGATAAATGGTATAGAGAATGAATTAATGAATGAATTAAGAAATTGCTTTGCACCCGCTGCTTTATGAAAAGTTACACGCTACAAGCCTTTATTTGTCGCATATACAGTATAGTGCACCAAAATGAATTTCTTTTCTTTAAATATCCCAGTTTGTTACAAAGCTGGAGTCAGAGTGCAGGGTCGGCCATGATATACAGTACTGTAGTGCCCTAGGAACTGACAGGGCCTTGCTCAAGCTTAAACCACTGACTTTCTTGAGAGTCAGTAGCCCAGAGCCGGTGTGTGCCACCACTGCCACTAATTGTTTTGCCTCTTTGTGTATGATCTTGTGTGTTTTTGTAATTAGATTTATATAAATATGTAATTGTTATCTTGAACAAAAAAGAAATCCAATAAGTGATGCTCATGCTGCATCATAGAGCATCACACATTCGGAGAAAAGCACAATCTGCCCATATCCACATACATGAGCTGGCAGATGCCGACAAATTACCAATATGTTCTTTGAAACCAGTGATTTATCCACATCTACTTTTATTTCTTTAATACTGTAAGAAAAAAGTGGTAAATTATTTTCATTTTTTCAGGATCAGACAAACATGCACCACACCCAAGTGTTTTTTTCCCCCCGTGTATATATATCTCTAGACTCAAGAGCTTTTATGGCACTGTTGAGTACATACGTGCTTGTTCTTGTTAGTGACATCATATATGTATGCAGTTGGGAATGCCATTCTCCAACTGCAACATTCCACTGTCCTTGGAAGTGAAGGTGAGCTTGTAGTCTCCATGGCAACAGACAGATTCCATCATCGGTCTCCAGCTGCTCCTGCTTTTTTCTGACACAATAGAAAGTCATCTAGACATGGAGATGGTTTTTAAAGGCTTAAATGCTAAGGAACGAGGGATTCGAGGGAGAAAATCATGAGCACAGAGAGCCAAGGTAGTGTATTAAAAAAAAAAAGGGAAGTCTGCCCTTCCCTTTCTCCTCTCTTGTCCTCTCCATTCTTCATTCCCTCAAGCACTGTCCTGCCCTCATTAAGCCATTGAGGAGGTCAGAGAGGTGCAGCTAGACATAAAATGCTTATTAGTGTAAAGTGACACTTTTTCTTTTGAAAGATTGCTGAGGCATGTGGCTCCTGCCTGCCACACTGATAGAAGGGATATCAATCCTTGCTTCTCTCTCTCCTTCTCATACATACGCCCAGACGCCTACACACACCTACTCTCACGCTTACAGTAAAACACAGTCAAATTGTTATTTAAATAAATAATAATAATAATAATAATAATAGTTTGCATGTTCTCCCCGTGCTTGGTGGGTTTCCTCCGGGTACTCCAGTTTCCTCCCACAGTCCAAAGACATGCAGATTAGGCTAATTGGCGTTCCCAAATTGACCATAGTGTGTTAATGAGTGTGTGTATGTGTGTGTGTGCTCTGTGATGGATTGGCACGCTGTCCAGGGTGTACCCTGCCTCGTGCCCTGAATCGACCCTAAATACAGGATAAAGCGGTAAAGAAGATGAATGAATGAATTGAATAATAATAATAATAAAAACACAGAAACAACTGTTCCAACATATTATTCGGACTCAACACAAGACAAAAAACACACAAATGCTATTCGTTTTTTAAAGATTTTTAGATTCTGTCACAGTAACTAATATTTGATATATATATATATATATATATATATATATATATATATATATATATATATATATATATATATATATATCACACACACAATATATCATTATTATTATTATTATTATTAAAATTCCCTAAGAAATCAGGAGGTACATCTTGGTACTGAGTGTTCCCACTTCCAACCAGTACAACATAGAACTTGTTTTACTGGTTGTGGGGACATTTGGCTGATTTAGCATAAATTTAGTCATAGCACACAAAATCTCCAGAGAAACAGGACGTTTCGAGCAAAAGTCCTTCATCAACTTTGCAGCCAAGGTGCTTCTATATACACGCTGTACCAAAGGGCAAAAAGAAGTAAGAATGAATACAGCTGACTGTCTTTTGGTATATTCCATTTAACATTTATGTAAAAAAATAAAAATAAAAATCACAACATAACAGTATAAATATAAATATTATGTATTAAGCTGGAATACCAGCTGTTAAAATATCTTACATAACAGTCGTATGCAAATGAAGAGTAATTGAAGAGTTTAGTGAAAATGCACCTCATGTCAGTGTGTTCTAATGTTCTAGTGTTTTTATTTGCCCTCCTGCTGCATGTGCGTGTGCATCTGTGTGTCGGAGTGTGTGTGTGTGTGTGTGTGTGTGTATTGTATTATGATGCACAGGGTATGTTCTTATCTTATTCCCTTGAGATCCAGCACTCTACCTAACAGGATAAAGTGATTGTTTAAAGGAAATGTGACACTGAAACATGTTAAATGTTTAAAGATTGTGATGTGTTTAGTGATTCTGGCTCCAGTTTGATGGTTGTTGACTGAGAGGTAATCCTTGTCAGCCTCAAGGATGTCCCATGGAGACACTTGTTTTTAACTACAGCAATTATCCAGCAACATGAAGTCTGTTAATAGGAAATGTAACCTAGCAATACTCATTTTGTAGGGGTGGTTAAGTTGCTGCCCTGCTAATCAGAAGGTCCCCTTTCTGCGCCCGAGCACTACTAAGCTGTCACCGTTGGGCCCTTGAGCAAGGTCCTTCAACCTTAACTGTTCAGATACAATTCGGCATCAAGCTGGCAACCCGTCCCCATGAGAACCTGCCACTGATATGACGGATATATCTCCAGGATGGACAGAATTCACTGCCCCTGATGCCTACGACAGCTGAATGTAGCAATTTAAAATAGTTTCACTGAGACTTGGCTTGGTTAGTTAGGTAGTGATTTGCGAGATGATGAGAATGATGCGGTGGGTGAAGCATGAAACTTAAAGCTGATCTGAGTGTGCAGATAAGGAGGTGGGAGAGCTGGACTAAAGGACTAAAGTGCCAGTGCATTGCTCTCATTAGGTAAAGATGAAGTGAGGGATAAATCCCACCGGCGATGTAGCAGCCCGCTGGGTAATGTAGCAACCCATTAACCAAAGTGAAAATAGACCAACACGTCAAAGGGAGAAGATGAAGAAGAAGAAAAAAAAAGTCAGAATTTCATTTCAAGTTAAATCTTAGACACGATCAATCTTCTTGTTCATTTTGAAGAGTAATATACTGTACAAGTCATTCATGGTAGAATGTTCTTCTGTGGACTTACTGTAAAACACCTTGTTTTGGCCTTGTTACAGAGAGACGCAAAGGGTCGATGGCTATTTGAGCAGATCTGCCATCATTTGAGCCTGTTAGAGAAAGACTACTTTGGCATCAGATATGTCGACCCAGAGAAACAGAGGGTAAGTTAAAATATTATATATATATATATATATATGTTTTTTTTTATCATGTTCACGTTTAAAGTTGGGGCAACATGTTTAATAGAAATAAACAGATTATTTTTATAATCTGTTAGAGATTTTTCATAAAAACTTTCATAAGTAGCTAGAGTCACTAAATACACTATTTTTAAAATTTGAAAAATTGCTTACCGGATCATCTTATTTTAGTTTAAACACTTACTGTACTGTCATCGGTATAGCATTCCGTCTGTTGTTGATGCTGATTTCCTGTGGTGCACGACAAAATTGTTGGAATATACGTAGCTCATGGGGAAAACACACATCAGCTTCATCTTACCTAATGAAAAAGTTCAGGGGAAAATGCAATAAATACTGTATGCCAGCACTATTGAATGACAGCAGCACTAGCTCTATGCATTTATACATTCACACACTCAGTATGACTCATTTTATTTAACTTTGTCATTTCAGCATTGGCTAGAGTTAAACAAGCCAATTGCCAAACAGATGAGATGTAAGTTTTACTTTTCACTTTTCACTGCACGTTATTTCTTGATACTGTATGTACTGTGCTTTTGCAGGACTGTGAAAGACAATATGTTAGTTCTGTGATATCAATTATTCTGCAAAATCTGATCATGTGGAAACTCTAGATATAACCCTGTTATTAAGTTACTATCTTTTTTGTGCTCTAGCGCAACCACCCTTCATCATGTGTTTACGGGTGAAGTTCTATCCACCTGATCCTGTTGTACTCAAAGAGGAGATCACCAGGTGCTTCAGTCCACTGTGACCTGATTATTATTATTATTATTATTATTAATCATCATCATCATCATCATCATTGTGATTAAAATCTGTATCTATATCTTCCATATTTGATGTACGTTTTATTCCATTCTATTAACATAACGGTTATGCTTTACATTAAGGTTGCTTCAATATAATAAGGAATAAACCACTTTGGGATGTGCTGTTATGGGAAAATAATCAGTGATTAGGCTGTGTAATCCTACAGCACTTTATTCCACTTATACCACAGCAGGAGTCCAACAACATCAGTTTATCAATGAATAGGAATTTATTGATGAACGATGCTTCTTTTATTGACCTTTTACCCATTTACTGTATAATTATACTGTATATGACATCGTAGGGTCTGTTATCACTTTGGTCAGAGCAGCATTCGGTCATTCCCTCAATAGCTTCACTTTATTTCCCTCTCGGGAAGTTAATAATATGAAGAAACACAGCTTGTAAAACAAAGATGTGAAAGCACAGAAAATCGAGTTTCAAAGCACAGACTTCTTATTTCCGAGATTAATAAGTGTAGTTGAGAAACATTCACAATATTATGGTTATACTGTATGCATTTTTTTGTTAATAGATTTATAAAAAAATTTTTTAATCATTTTTTGATTGGAAACTGTTAGAAAAGAAACATTACTAGACAGTATTTGAACAAGAGCGTCAATATAAACATGTAACCATTGTAGCCAAAACTAATGTCTACAGTAATATAGAAAATCAGTCTTATTGATCAATGGCTTTTGAGAATTCAACAGCATTGTGGTATAATTAACATCAGCAAACCATGAACATTAGTGTTACATAATGTTTTAATCCATTTATGGAATTTGTTTAAATGTTGAACAAATACATCTAGACGAGGAAGAGCTGAGACTAGAATACCAATAATTAATTTTTTTTAAATCAGACTAATTCACTAACAATTATACAAATAACCACAAATTCACTGACCCTATGAAAATAATTTACTGAACATTAGTCTTTATATGTAAAGTTTACTTCATGATATAACTAGTGTTTCATTGCAGATGTTTATTACTTGACATATTTGGTTTATTATTTAAAAACACCAATTAGTAGAAGCATGAGTGTTGTGCATTGGTGCCTATCTGGAAGTCTTTTCACCTCCCACGTGGAAGGCCTGGGTTCGAGTACCAGCCACTAGGTTGGTTTAATCCAAGCCTGGATTAAAATGGGAGGGTTGCATCAGGAAGTGCATCTGGTGTAAAACCTGTGCTAAGGCCAATGTGCAGATGAGACTAGTGTTAGTAGTAGTGTTAGTGTTACTTACAGTGTATTAATGCTGATCATCATGGTTTGTTCCTCTTAATTAGTGTTAAATAGTAGAACTTATGGATACACTAATGTAACCCTAATGTAAAGTTGCTTTCAGTTGATAGAATGATAACATTTCTATTATAATTGGGACCAGAATTACAGTACATGCACTAAACAGATGTTTTCTAACAATGTTTTTTATTGATGTTGTTTTCAGATATTTGGTCTTTTTGCAGATTAAGAGAGATTTGTACCATGGCCGACTGCTATGCAAGAGCTCTGATGCTGCCCTGCTGGCTGCTCATATTCTACAAGGTAATGACATCCAGGGACGGGATTTTACTTTCTGGAAAAAAAAATAAAAAATCATTCCATTGTAATATTTGGTATAAAGGAATAATTTTAGTGAGTGTATGTGGTTAAACTGGTATTGGTATTGGGCTTGGTATTCTAGTCTCTTGTGATAAATACTGTATAAAGCATTATTAGTATTTGAGATTGATATCTCGATTTTGCCTTTAGGTTTATTCCATGTTCATGCGGTTTAACAAAACTGTATTACGTAAAAATCTATTTTAAAAAAATTTATAAAAGTTTACACTTTCTACTTTCCCGGAATCAGCCAAAACTATGACGGGCTATGTGTTCATAGGAGTTTTTTTTCTTCTTGATCTTCTCTTCCTCGTCTAGCTGAAACTGGAGACTACACTCCAGAGAAGCATCCAGAAGGCTACAGCTCCAAATTTCAGTTCTTCCCCAAGCACTCTGAACGCCTTGAACGCCGCATTGCTGAAATTCACAAAACCGAGCTAATGTAAGAACGTAATTATGGTTATAATTAAGCTCTATATTTGTCTCTCGATAAGGCCTGTCCATTAATAGAATAGTGTTCATAAAATAAAAGACTACGGATGGATCTCTGGAGACTAACACCTGCCTCAGGCCGTGCTATCAGGATCTCGCAGAGATTTTAGACACTTGAAATTTATATTATTATTATTATTATTATTATTATTATTGTTTCTATTATTATTATTATTATTATTATTGTGTGCTATCTTAGATATGTGTGTAAAGATCTGTATATCACTCTTACCTTTTCACAGAGGCCAGACTCCTGAGACGTCTGAGTTGAATTTCTTAAGGAAGGCTCAGACTCTGGAGATGTACGGAGTCGATCCACACCCTTGTAAGGTCAATATCATACACATTTTTGTTTTTTACATTTATCCATAGTACCTTCTAAAGTCCATCCCAGTCTATAAATGATCAAACTTACCAACATAGTAGCACTAACCGAGTCTTTATTTTTTATTTCTCCTCTGTTTGACGCAGGATGTGTCTGGAAATGCTGCGTTTTTGGGTTTCACTCCATCTGGCTTCGTGGTGCTTCAAGGAAACCGGCGAGTTCACTTCCTCAAATGGTCAGTTGGAAAAACCTGTTGTATTGCATTTACATGATCGGTGCGTGTGCGTCAGTGCAGATAACTGTCCACTGTTCGTCAACAGGAATGAGGTCACCAAAATGAAGTTTGAGGGGAAGACGTTTCACATTTATGCAAACCAACAGGAAGTAAGTGGATAGATGTATGAATAATATTTGAAAATACAAATCATATTTTTTATTTCCTTAAGTGGGATTTTCAGTTAAATGTTTTCTGTAGCAGGGATGGCCTGAATCCAGCGCACGTTAATGATTTCCAGCTCAAAAACACCAAATTCAGCCTAATTAGTAATGTGAAAATCATCAAATTATCCCTGCCCTCAAGGACCGAAGTACTAATGAGACACATTTTTTCTAGATTTATAATATTTCCAATATAACAGCTATGTCTAATTATAGCCACAAAGGGCCGATGTGGCTGCAGGTCCCAATTCCTTGGATTGCTGGTTCAGTCTAGTGTGGTTTCTGGAATGAAGAATGGAAATGAAAGCCTTCAGACGCGCTGGCTGGCTACAATCGGATGCCCGTGCCTTATAATTTTAACTGTCAGACACACTTACAGACACACACCAAGCCCGCTTCTTCTGTTTTCAATGTAGTAATGACAGCCAGTACTCAAATACTGACGCCCTCTTATTAACTTTGCCGACTGTCAATTCTTCTGAAGCATTGTACATCAGAGATGTGATGGAGAAAATGTAAAAAAAAAAATGTAAAAAAACGACAATTCCTATGTTCAGTGCATGTTTAGTGTGTCAGTGAACTCCACATGCTTTCATTTTATGGAGTGCACCAGAAGATTGAGTCACATCTGCTACAATATCCATAAAAATGTGTCACATCTGCTACAATATCCATCCAGAATTTCACTCCAAAATCGCTCTCGATCTGTTTCTTTTCTCCTTCACTCAGGATCAGAATATCATCCTGACCTACTTTGCACCAACGCCTGAAGCGTGTAAGCACCTGTGGAAGTGTGGAGTGGAGAACCAGGCTTTCTACCAGTGAGTCACCCTGAGCGAGCATGATGGTTTTTCCGAATACATAAATAAATGCTGTAATTCTTAAAGATAACTAGACAATAAAAATAAGTCAAGTATATACATAGGACTGTGCAGAAGACAGCGGAAAGTAGGTTTGCTATGGACTAATGTTATTAATTTGCTATGGATATATGTTATTATTTCTGCATTAGTGTATCACAAAAACAATTTATGTTTTCAGAGGATACTTTTCCAACCAAAATAAAATGACATAAAAATTTTGCATGAAAAAAACAAACAAACCTGTGGGAGTTTTAAAACCAATGTCAAACCAGTTTTTCACATTGTATCTGGGACCACTTTTCATAAAGTAAAGTGTCACATCAAATATTTACTCTGTCTAGTTAGTTGCTGTTTACGAAAAGTGTAACAGATCTGGATGAATACAGACTAGTTTTATCTAGTGCTGGGTGATTTTCCTCATCATGTTGATTCAAATGAAAGAAACATAAAGTATACCGGTGATGCTGAATGCTGAGTGGTTGGAACAGACGAGAGGGGAAATGAGGTTGCTGCTGAGGTTGTTACATAAATAATCAGTTTTTAAATGGTATCTATAGGAATTTTGTAGCCTGTCACACATTGTTCAAATTTCTTGAATTGAAGTGACTTGAATTTAATATGAAATAAATAAGGGGTGACTTAAGACATTTGCACAGTACTACAGTATATATTTCAAATATTATTCCAGATTCTGTGCTACTTTCTGGGTGAAATTACACCGTTTTGACCTTTGGCATGCTGGACTAATGAAGGGGAAAACTGTGCATTCAGGTTTTGATGGACAGAGCCATGGTACATGTGTGATATTTTCCAAGCTTCAATACATCAAGTGATGGTATATAATATATCAGGCCAGTCAAACATTTTTGTATTTGCTTCTGCTCAAGGGAAGAACAATTCTCCACTGCAGTCACACTTTTGAATAATCTCTGGGAATAGGTCACAGCCAGGGTTGCCAGATCACACAGACAAAACTGTGCCTACAGAATGATAAAAGTCTTCCCAGGTCAAGAGATAACCATAAAAATTGAGAGGTGTTTACTTATTATCTAGGAAAAAAACTGGTGGGGAAAACTAAAAGTAGCAAATTTTATTTTGTTTCCCAAGACATGGTTTTCCATCCTCAGATGATCAGAAGTAGCTGAATCGGGCATAAAGCACCCAATCTGGAGCACGGCTCACTTCTTTCAAAGGGACACTTTCTAGTATGTCATAATAGATTTTGAAGACAATTAAGACAACACTTTAATTTGCAATCAGATTCATGGAAAGGACGACGAGCGTGAAACAGGGCTTAACACTGGCAGCTTACAGTAGCTATGACAGAGTTTTAACTAATGACCTTTTAATCAGAAACTAAACAAGCCACCATGGGCTTACAGTTCTAATGAAGGGAAATCATAATGCTACAAAACACATACAAAGTCATTCCATAAGATTGTGTGTGATAGTCAGATGCCAATGTTTTGGCTATATACAGTAGTACTTTATCTCTCTGTATAACTCGCATACTTACTGTTCCCAGAAATGATGAGATTCACCTGGACAACAGAAGCAAATATGGTTTTAAAAAAGACAGGACTCACTAAACACAAATATGAATTAGAATGACAATAAACCATATCCACCTTTGTCTTCTTATAGGTTTGAGAAATCCAGTCAAGTACGGACAGTGTCCAGCAGTAATCTCTTCTTTAAAGGGAGTCGTTTCAGATACAGGTAAAGGCTTCTCAGCTGTTTTAAGGCCTGCCTGATTGTGTCATTTCACTCAATTTCCTACGAACTGTTATATGATCATGGTTTGTGTTTTATTTTCTCAAAGCGGGAAGGTGGCTAAGGAGGTGATGGAGCAAAGTGCCAAAATCAGACGGGACCCACCGGAAATCCACCGGTAGGTTCATAGTTTAGCCTTGAGTAGTTTGTTGTGTGTTTGCTTCTCTTTATCTGACTGCTTGTGTTGTTCAGGGCTGGGATGGTCCCGAGTAGGAGTTGTCCTTCCATCGCTCACGGCCCACGACAGAGCAGTATTCCACGAACTTCCAGAAGAGCAGTCCATATGTCTATAATGGAGGGTAAACACAAGTGCATTTTCACCTGCCTTGCAGAATATCATTTTTTTTTTATTTACATATCGAAATGTTCTCTCTCTATATATATATTGCTGTGAACAATTATTTGTCCCCTTCCTGACACAGGTAAATGGTTGAGATCATCAAACTAATTTTAATATCCCACAAAGATAACCTGATTTAAATCCGATTGAGATGACCTTAAATAGGCCGTTTATGCTCGAAAACTCCCAAATGTGGCTGAATGAAAACAATTCTGTAAAGAAGAGCGGGCCAAAATTCCTCAACAATGATATGAAAGGCTCAATGCAAGTTATTGCAAACTCATGATTGCAGTTATTTCCGCCACGGATAGCACATGGCGTTAATCAGTTTACATTCTCATAGTGCCAGGTTTGGACGGCTTTTTTCCTTACTAAATGGTAAATCATCAGTTAAAAACTGCAATTTGTACTTACTTGAGTTATGTTTGTGTAATATATATATATATATATATATATATATATATATATATATATATATATATATATATATATATATATATATATATTACATATATATATATATATATTTGTATATATATTTGTATGATCTGCATAATTTAAGTGTCACAAATCAGGAAAGGGCAAATACTTTTTCATGGCACCATACAGTATTTTGCACATAGTGTTCTCAAATTATAAAATGAATACATCCCGCTTATTATCCATTTATCCATGGGATTAAACTTGATCTGGTCTCTGTTCTTAAAGACTCGAACACTGTGCTCATACTTTGTTGTATAATGCTGCATTTTTACACCAATATTATCTGGACGCTTTTCAATCTTAAAATATTGGATTCCTCTACTGAAAACAGTTGGAGGCTAAACTTGTTAGAGGTTCCTGACTAGTGAACAGCAAACGATACCTCTAACCATGTTGCAAAAAAAAACTTTAATTTTAATCAAAGCTCATTCTTAAATTCTGCAATAGATTAAGAAGATTAGTAAGATCATGTTGTAGAATACCCTGAACTCTGCTTGAATTTTGCAGCATTTGTTTTTAACATCATTCCCTTATTCCAATAGTGCTAAAATTTACACCATATAGTAATGATAAATAAAATTTTAGTTGACATATCTGAAAATGGCGGCGCGGTGGTGTAGTGATTAGCACTGTCGCCTTGCACCTCCAGGGTCCGGGTTCGATTCCCGGCCAGGCTCGATTCCCGTCTCTGTGTGCATGGAGTTTGCATGTTCTCCCCGTGCTTGGTAGGTTTCCTCCGGGTACTCCGGTTTCCTCCCACAGTCCAAAGACATGCAGGTTAGGCTAATTGTCGTTCCTAAATTGCCCGTAGTGTGTGATTGGGTGTGTGTGCTCTGCGATGGATTGGCACGCTGTCCAGGGTGTACCCTGCCTCGTGCCCAGAGTCTCCTGGGATAGGCTCCAGGTCCCTGCGACCCTAAATACAGGATAAAACGGTATAGAAAATGAATGAATGAATGAATGAATGAAAATCTGAAAACCCAAATGCATATTTTGAAGACTAAAGCCTTCCTGTTAACACACCGGCAACATTTCCATATAAGCACTTTATTTTGTAATCATCATTGACCTGTGCTGTGTTGCCGGAACGTACCTGTACCAGTTGGACATGTAGAAATGTAGAAATGGCTTCTAGGAAGGTCAGGATTGTATGGGGATGTGTCAATAACTCATAGCCGAGTTCCTATAATCTGCAAATAGTGCAGCAGACGGTATGAGGTCGTGTGTCCTGCAAAAACAAATTGCCTATAGTGGTCAAAACAGGCTATTTTTTTCCATTAAAGGAAAATACTATTAAAGGAGTTCCTGGGAGGCCAGCATTTCAGACATGAAGCAGGCAGTCTTCTCTGGCTCTGGCATACTAAATACTAAATCCTGATACTGTACAGTACCTTGATGGTATCCAACCACTATTGAAATGTTGGGATAAATGTATTAATACAGCAGGGGATTATATAGATCATTGAACGTAGGTTTTAACTCTCATAACTGTTTTGGTATTCTGCACAATCAAAAGTCCCAGGTTTGATTTGAACGGGCCTCATCTAAACCATCAGTTAGGAGAAAATCCTGGGTTGTATAAATACAAAAAGAAACAAAAAAACAACTGCACAGAAAGTGTATAAAAACCCTAACTCACTTATCACTACTGAAGACTCTCCCAAATTACTGCATGACCTTCAACTGCCAGTCGTCTTCCATATATCAAACTCTAGCCTGCACTGAATCACCTGACTCATCAAACATTTAATGTTTGTTCCACTTTCTAATGAATCTGTTGATTTGCTAAATGTCAAATAATGGTGCAATTTTACACCAATTAGCACTTTGCATGTAATTTGCTTTCAAACATCTTTCATGAAAAGGATGATGTCACCTATAGGCCATGTAGGCAAAAAGTGTAGAAACATCATTGACATAATACTGCAAGTTGTTGGTATGTATTCACAGTTGTACACACTATTCAGAAATGCCATCATTGAATTATACCAGGGAATATCTTACTGCTGTGGTTTTGAAAGTGAGGTCTGTGAAGCGTAACCAGGGTGTCCTAGTTTTAGCTTGATGGAATAAATATGTCAACAGCACCATTAAGTCTGTGATGGCTTGTTCAAATATAGGATTTGTTGTAGCTAATAAAATGAAGGCCAAAAAAAGGTGTGATAGCACTCATGACATCACAGTATCTTGTTTATCTGAATGATTTGCATAGAGACTTTTTGCATTAGCTGCACATTTCTGCACAACACTTCACTATTTGAAATGGGGACATTTTATTGACCTTTAAACATACAGTATGTGTTAAGAATTAAGCATAGAGTTTTATCTGTGACGTTTTTATCGTTTGACAGAATGCATCTATGGGTTTTACCCCAAACATGTGTTAACCTCACAACACCATATTTCGTAAATGTAGAATACATTTCAATTCATTGCTTTGTATATTCATATTTGTTTAGAACTCCAAATATCTCTATCAAAAAGTGGGTATGGTATAAAATCTTTTTTGGGGTAATTACCACTAGAACAATGGAAATTACTGACGATAAAAACCCAGAGATACACTTGCTGGCCAAAAAACAAAGTCGCACACACTAATATTTGGTTCAACCATCTTTAGCTTTGATTACGGCACGCAATGTGGTGGCCAACTCATGTGTGAAAATGATTCCTCATGCTCCCAGGACAACTCTTTCACAATTTAAGTCCTGGGATATGCCTGTGCCATCAGGTAAGAAAACAGATGCATTGACAGGATAACATGGTCATTCAGTTCATTGAGGTAGTCAGCTGACTTAATTTTTTGTAACATAACTTTGCTGAGGAATAGGCACTAACTGGACTCATCAGAACGCATAACCAATGAAATCCAATCTTTATGCTTTGAAGCCTTTTTGCAGTTAATCTCACAAACGTGGTTTTATTATGGCCACACAGCTGTTTAGTCCCAGTCCTGTAAGTTATTGTTGAATTGTGTGCTTTTTACAATCACTGTGTAACATACTGTACTGTAGCTGTGATTCTACTATCGTTTAATTTAAATGTTTCACCGAATGTCTGTGTGATCTCAGATTATGAGATCATTCTGACCACATTCTTTTCACCAACTTGATGGTTTGCTTCTATACTTCCAGGTTTCAATAATGTGTTGGCCAGTTCTTAACTCACTCCCAGTTATTTTCTTTCTTCGTTTGTTTGCTTGATGCAGGCCAATAATTTGACCCCTTCTGAAACTGTGACTTTTTTTGGCCAGGTAGTGTAGAAACCATCAATGTTAGCATGTTCTGTGATGTCTGCCTTTGCGGTTCCTCAGTCTCTGATAAATCATTCCTAATGTTCTCAATTAAAGTTGTAAATAAGACCTATAAAGACCTATAAGATCACCCTACAAATTTGCTTATACTGTATTTATCAAATTCTAAATAAAAAAAAAAAAAACAATGAGCTAGGAGAATAATAAAAAATACTGTGACCCTTATAAAGGCAGTTGCTAATGATAAATGAATGGACACTGTCAATGCATTGTGCATTAGATAACATTTATATTTACTTTTAGGCATTTGGCAGACGCTTGTATCCAGAGCGACTTACATAAGTGCTTTGAAGTTTTCATCATTAAATATACAGTATATGCTTGCACTGGTTCACTAGGTTATTAATTAGAAGTACCGTCAGTCAAACACTGTCAGTAAGGGTTAAAAAATAGTTTTTTTTTTTTGGGTGGGATGGGGGAAACTACCCCAGACATAAGAAACAGATAAGTCATGAATCGTTGTTTGAAGATCGCCAGCGATTCGGCTGTACATACAGTACATCTAAAGGAACATAAACATGGTCTTTGTTCTTCCACAATCTTCCTAACTGATGGGTGTACATCAATGTAAACACCTTCTGCTTGCACTCTTTTTTTGTTGAGTGCAGTGGGATCCTGATGTGCATCTTTGGTCAACCAAATTCTGGCAAGCTTTTAAAAAAGTCACCCCCTCCCAAAAAAAAATATTTCAATTAAATAAATGAAAAAATGTGTTTATTTAGAACCCATTCCCAGTTCATTCAGAAAAAGGAATTCTTATAACCCTTTTTTATTGTATGTAATTCAGTAATATAAAAAAATATATAGAAGTAAACCTTGTTTTAATGTTTGTTCATTTGCAGGCTTGGAGTCTTTACGTGACAGTGGTCACTCCACTCCAGTGCGGTCTCTCACCCGGGGCGACTATTTACTGAGGTCCCAGAACAATTTTTCTGAAGGTAAAAATGGGGCGTCTGAATTTTCTGAGGAATTGTACAGGCCCACTGACAGTGTGTTACCCACACCTGTCTCCAGCAACTGTTCACTGGACCAGGCCTTGTGTCAGCATATCAACAGCCCTCCAAGTGTCCAAGAGGAGAAAAAAACGGAAGCAGGCATTCCAAAAAGCGGGAGGCTGGTTGTTGCTAAGTTCACAGGAAGAGTCTATCACCTGGGAAAGATCCAGACACCCACTGGTAGCATGGAGGTAAAGCAAGTAAGTAAGGTGATTGGAAGTTTGGCACGGCTCTTCTTGGTGACCCTCACTCTGCTCCTGGCTCTCCTCCTGCTTCTCATTGCTCTGACAGAGTCTGAACTTGACGTGGCCTTTCTGAGGGACATCCGACAAACTGCTGAATTTCAGCAATTCCACAACGAATATTTTTGCCCGCTGAGACGCTGGCTAGCGTTAAAGCTGCGCTGGATGTGAGGCTAGCTGATGAATAAATGAGAGACTGGGAATGTGTGACAGGCTTCTCCATTTTCTATCACTATTCTACTATGGCATCATGTACTTTAAACTTTCAACTCAAACCCAGGCCAAAGCCACAGACATCCCCAGTGCCATGCCACGAAGACTGTGTACATGTTTCTCGTTATTGTAAAAAAAGATTTTTTCCTCATTAGTGTTACCTTGGTCTAAGTAGAAAATGTTAGCAATTAGACCACAGTGCTGTTGACTTCTCAATTCTGATTGGTCAGAAGGTGTAGGTTCATTTTTCTATAAAAGCAGCTCTGACAGTAGTGCTGGCTGTAATTCAAACCATAGGTTTATATTAACGGACTCATTCGGAATTGTTATTATTTCTATAGAAACAACTTATTCACAGGGACTTCTTCACTACGGCAGACGATCTACATAATCTAAGGCTAATGATAAACAAACAAACAAAAAAACATTAATTATTATTATTTAACAAAGGAGAATCTATAATCGCTAATATGGTAAAGCTTTTTTTAAATTTATTTATTTATTTATTTGAATTTATGGAAGGAGTCTAGTGTGGCTTTTTCCTATACAGGAACTAACTTGTCTTGCAGTCGTTCCAGAACATTTAGTGTAACTAAATAATAGATAAAACGCATGTGTCGTTCATTAACGAATTAAAAATCGCCACCGTTGGCAAATCACTGTGGTATACCGGAAGAAGAATAAAACACTTCCAGGCATGCTGTTGTAGAACAATAATCAACAGTGACTCCACTTCATGCTGGATTGCATGACACCACATCATTGTTGATCTTTTTTTTTTTTGTAACAGCATATCTGGATTTGTTTTATTCTTTAACTAATCAATTTTCTCTTCACCTAATCTGTGCTTTTCATGGCATGTGGATATCAGATGGACTGATGGAACATGTTTTCATCCCTTTTTCAGTTTTACTATCTTATCCTCCTATTTTTTTCTTTTTCTCTGTTCATGACCCCATTTTTCCCCCTCACTTACATTATACATTTATTATGAGACAAGTGACCGAATACTGCAGACAACGTTTTTTTTTTCTTTTTATGCTGGATTATATATACAATATTAAGCGGTATAGAAAATGAATGAATGAATATATATACAATAGTAAGCTGCAAAAGGAACTTCCTGAGAAAAGTTAAACTGATAAATGATTTGAGAGCCCAACAGATATTGTCCTATGTGATTAATAATTTGCTTTGTAGTCATGTGCCAATAATATCAATCTTCTCCTTTAAGAGTAATAATACTGGGTTAATATGTGTGATGTGGAGGCTAAATCTTTTTATTATTATTATTATTATTATTATTAAGGAATGGTTTGTACAGAAATCTATCTGACATGGATTCCTTCTTGCCTTAATTATGCGCCATTCAACTTTTTATTTAAACATTTTATAGAATTTTAGTTTTTTTGATGCAAATTGCAAGTCAGTCATCCTTGTCAAAGGAAAAAAGTACTTCCATGCTTAGAACATTGCTGAGCCTACTGGAGCAATATTTATTGGTTTATTGAAATAACTATGTATTTACAAAAACAACAGACGATGGAACTGTATCAATGAATGAAGTAAAGTGTCACACCATGTGTTTTCGTAATTTGTCTAAGGATGGTGCTGAAATTAAGCAAGACATTTCCTTTTTTCCAGAAATTACAATAATTTTATATGAAATAATATGTAGCACCCCCCCCCCCAATCGTACCCGTACCCCTACACCCCCCCGCACACACACACATACAGTTCTTATACAAATGTTGGTGAATACACTAAGCAATTATCACACGCATTGAAACATTTCAGCCCCTCGTAGGCGTATATAGCCTACACTCACCAGCCACCTTAAAGCCATCACTGCTAAACCTGCTCATTTGCACAATTATCTGCAATTTGTGCAATGCATAAAGTCATACAGATTAACAGCTTCAGTTATTGTTCACATCAAATATCAGAAAAGAGAGAAAATGCTGCGCTCCTGGTGTTTCTTGTACACAAAAGAAAATGTCTGAACTTTTTACAGAATGGGACAAAAAAAAAAACCCACTGAAAATAAGGTACCGGTAGGTCAAATAACCACACTTTTCAACCGTGGTGAGCAGAATGGCATCTCGAGACACAAAACATGCCGAAAGTGGAAACAGCAAAAGACCAGGAAATTAGCTGCATGATTTTGTGCATTGCACTTCTGGAGAACTGCATGGGTGTGCAGGAGTACCCGTGAATGTACTAAGTGTACATTTCTATTAGTATTATTCGAAAACAAACCTGTCCCTTTTAACACATACAGTACTGTACAAAATGTACACACTTTAACCCAAAGCGGCATATTGGCCCGTTTATAAAAGAGAAATATATGTGATGTATAGCAAAAAGTGCTAAATATTACAATAAAATGTAATAAACATATATTTTATCTATATTTATTTATTATACAAAACGTTCTATTTTCTATTCATTCTATTCCTTATTCCTGAATAACACATTACTGATATATAAGTATGATATTGGTTAAATGTAAGTTTTACATTTACAGTGTGTACAGCATAATAAAGTGGTGAAATCTGAGAAAAATGCACGCAGGCTAACAGAGGTTTGTTTTTAAAAAGATGTTTTCTTAATGTAGGACTCTTGTCTTACTGGGAAATTATATTTCAGTCACATTAGTAAACTGCTACACAGTTGGAAGTGCATTTGTATGATTTTTCTTTTTTTTATATGGGCAAATTATATCTAGTAAGTTCTTGCAGCTCCAGGATCAGGGTTCGATTTCCACCTCTGGGTCTGTTTGCATGGAGTTTGCATGTTTTCCCCGTGCTTGATGGGCTTCCTTCAGGTACTCCAGTTTCCTCCCACAGTCCAAAGGCATGCAGATTAGGCTAACTGGCGTTCCCACATTGCCCATAGTTTGTAGATGTGTGTGAGAATGTTGATAAATACAATGGTCACTACTGGGGGGTATTCCAGAGAGCTTGGTTAACTTACCATTTGGTTAATCAACCTCCTACTGGTTACCCAGAGTTAATGCGCGTGCCCAGTGTATACATAAAGACATTTTCAATGGATCGCGGATTTCACGAGTCAAAATGAAAAGTCCAAATGAAAAAAAAGAGAGCGGCATACTTCACGGAGGTGGAGTTGGAGGTTTTAATGTACGCTTTTGAGGAATTAAAGCCTATAATACAGAAAAAAAGCAATACGGCTGCATCGGCTAAAGAAAGAGAGTTGGCTTGGCAAAAAATAACGGACTGAATAAATGCGTGAGTTTATTAAATTGCAAATTTGACATCGCCTCCCCTTTAATTATAATGCAAAAGAATTAAACACCCTTCCGCATCGTTTTGACTGTTAAATCACTATGAAAGCATTTACTTTTCCAGCCATTCATTTCTTCAGGTTAAAATACCAATGTATATTGACTAGGAATATATTGCTTCTTATTTAATAAGCTGTAATCCGTCTGGAGCCAGAAGAACTTTGAGCCAAGTCAAAATGAAACAAGAACATTCTGCAAAAAGGTATAACATTTGATAGCACATTCACTGAACTATTTATTAAACACGGTTTAGTATATTTTTTCTGTCATATAGCTAATAGAAAGAAGGCTGAAGCCCGTTTAACTGCCGGGGGCCCATCACCCAATCAGAGGAGCTGGCTGTGTCCCTTAATAAAGGGACACCAGTGGTTGCTGGCATTCCAGGGGGCACTTCATCACACACACCATGTACCACAAGTAACATGGTGAAATGTAAGTTTACCACTATGTCACAGTTGTAAGTGTTTTGTTGTCAGGTAATTTTAGATCTTTATTTTTGTCTTTTTGCCAGATAATGTATACTTGTATATTTCTACTGAAGGATGAAGATGAAAAGACCACATCTACTGTGACAGACGTGGACAATGCTGGAAGATCCACTGAGGTATGATGCATACCATTATAATGTATGTCCCCTTTTTCATTAGAGTAACAGGCATTGTTCTTTCACAGTACATACCTGGGGATTTACCAACAGATGAGGGTCCTTCAACCTCAATGCATGTTCTAAGAAGTGTAAGAATTTGTGTGCAGTTGTCCATATGTAAATTTTATTGTCTGACAGAATGCCCTTTATGTTATTATTTTTGCCTTCCTACTTGCCAGCAAAGGAGCTGTATATGGTCCATCTTCAAAAACAAATAAGAAAAAGTGACATGGAGATGGACCTTATACAGCTTCAAATGGAAGAAAAAAGGCGATCCATTAAAAAAGCTACTCTAGAAATGTAATTACCAGAGCATCGGCTTAAGGTGAGAACTTGTACTGCACAGCAGACCACTGCAAACAATTTAATAAAAGAAACTTTGACAAATCCTGTCTCTCAAAAGTCTTCCATCTCTGTGTGCACAAATTTGTAGAGGTTCCTCTGGGCCATCTTCTTCGATACAAGGAGGGTGGCTCTCTCCTCTTATAGTGGTAATGTTGTGAAGCACAACACAAGCCACTATGATGTCGCATGCCCTCTCTGGACTTACCCAGAGCCCACGCAGACACTGAAACCTAGACTTTAGGATCCCTATGGTGATCTCCACCTTGGCCTGTGTTCGGCTGTGAGCCAGGTTAAAGCGTGTCTGTGGTCCATGATCAGGTTCGGGGTAGGGTGTCATTAAATAGGGCAGACAAGGGTATCCCCTGTCCCCCTGCAAGTAACCATTGTACTGTCCTGTAATGATTCAAGTGTACAATACAAATTTGTAAAAAAAAAAAAAAAAAAAAAAAAAAAATGATGTGTAAAGCAAAACATACCCTGTTGAAATGTCTGGCATAATGATGACTCACGGAAAATTCTGGCATCATGCACAGATCCTGGCCATTTGGCCTCAACATTAGTAATAATTTGGGTTGCCTCACATATTACCTGTAGTTAGTGGAAAAAAGTAATGAGTTTAATGATTTTAACATGGCAAAAAATTAAGGACACAATATCAAGTTGTTACCTGTACATTGATGCTATGAATCGATTTCCTATTAACATAGTCTCCCTCATTTATTGAAGGAGCTTTAATAGGAATGTGGGTGCCATCAACGCACCCAATTACATTTGGAAACCATGAAATAGAAAGTCATATATGGAAAGATCAAGTGTGTGCATGCAGGATAAATACATGTATATAAATGGTATGACTACATATTAAATGTGCGTCATAGATTTTACTACAAAGGACAAACCTGCCACTCTGTGGAATTCCTCTTTAATAACATGGAGAGGTTTATGGCCAGGGAACTGTATAAATGCGTGTAAAAAGTGTTTAATGCCAGACATACTGTACGAACGGCTCTACACACAGTTGCCTTTCCCACATGCTGTGCATCACCCACATTGTACAGAAAATGCCCTAACGCAAAAAAACCCGAAGTGCTATGCACAGAATATTTTCTGTGCTATGCGCAGACCCCCGGTTTGGCCAGGGGTAGCTCAGTGGTTAAGGCATTGGACTACGGTTCGGAAGATCCCAGGTTCAAACCCCACAACCACCAAGTTACCACTGTTGGGCCCAAGAGCAAGGCCCTTAACCCTCAACTGCTCAGATGTATAATGAGATAAAAAAATAAGTCGCTCGGGATAAGAGTGTCTGCCAAATGCCTAAATGTAAATGTTTGTGACATGTGCAATATGCGGTTTCAAGAGATCTGTTAAGTAAATTAACGATTCCCTTGAAAACCGATAATGCTCTTTTAAATAATCATTGGGAAATGAAAACATCAATACAAGGTCTTATAACTCTCTCCCGGCGAAAAAAACCTTGTATAATTTGTGCCTCCACGTCCACAGGATCCTCATCAAAAGGGCACGCCGAGCAGGTTATCTTCAGAGAGTAAGTTGCTATGGTTACATGCAGAAGTTACCTCCGTTTTTGGAACCGAAAGTTGAGGTTATCCACTAACTTACCCTCAAACTTATCCGGGTATGTCACATAACCTGCTTTCTGGAATACCCCCCAGGTGTGCATAATTTTGAATACGTAGTGTAATTCAGGTGTCGCTTACGGTGGCCGTGAAGTGCAAAACAAATTAACAAAACTGAAAACTAAATAAATTAAAATACGAAATAACAAAACAACAAAACGGAAAAGAAAATTTTTTAAAACCAAATTAACAAAACAACATATAAAATTCAAAAACAAAATATCAAAACCCAAACCTTTTTTTTGTGTGTTTGTTTTGGGTTTTCACTCAAGATATACAGGAAGTAGGAACTTGTTTATCTTTGTTTCTTGTGGGTTCTGCTTCACTTTAAACTATGATGGCCGTAAAGTACAAAACTGACTTCAGGGCCACCTTAAGAACGACATATTTGAAACCACAATAATTTTTGCACATTCATACACACACGAATTTACCTCTACTACAGTACTTCCTGTATATCTTGAGTGACAGATGTCTCGTCCAATCAGGGGTAAGAATTCCATTCGCAAACTATACAGTACTTACCTTTTGTATCTGACTGGCCGACAAATTAACAAAACGGAAAACAAATTAACAAAACAACCCCCCCTCCCCCCAAAAAAAATAGTTTTTGCTTTTGTTATTTTGTTTTGATATTTTGTTTTTTAATTAGTTATTTTGTTTTCCATTTTGTTAATTTGGTTTTGAATTTGTTATTTTGTTTTCAGTTTTGTTAATTTGTTTTGCACTTCATAGCCACCATAGCGCTCTATCACATAGACCTACACCGGCCGATTAACATAATAAAAGATTTTGAGATAATGTGAAACAACCTTATCATTGGTTTGTAACAGGCACTGACTGCAGGAACAGAATAAAACTGTTTGTCCCTCTGGTGGTCCATAAAGGTATTGCGGGTGGGCAGTTGGAGGTAATTTACAATAAATTAATGAAAAGTTTTACTTTTCAGTTTTAAAGCTTGATTTTAAATTACCACAAAATAATTATAATTAAATATTTAAAATAAAACTAATGAAAAAAATAGAGACATATATAGGGAATGTCTGGCCAAGAATATTTCCTGCAAACAATCATTAACATTTTTGCAGTTATGGAGCTAGCAAAGAATGTTTTAATGTTTAGATGTAAAACTAATTTTAGCAATTACATTTATGTCTGTATAATAATTAGTATAATGTAGTAATAAGTAGTGCACTGGTGGCTCAGTGGCAGGTGTTTCTGCCATGCTGAAGGCCTGGGTTCGATTTGTTTTGTGAAGAAGAAATCGACAACAGCGAGTAAGGTTAGCAATATGTGGTGAAAATGACAGATGGTTGTACACAGTTACCCCAAGATTGCGGGCAGTGGCTGAAGGAGTGATCTGATTGTTGTCCAGAGAGATCACAAGGTCTTGTCCAGGGGTTGAGTCGCCAGGGATGAACAGCAGTTCAGTTTTACTCAGACTGAGCTTCAGCTGATGAGTAAATGAGAGAATAAGTTGCGTGTCATCTGCATAACAATGGTATGAAAAGCCTTACCATATTACCTTACCAAGACCAAGAGTTATAGAGGGAGAACTGAAGACGAACAAGTACTGAACCCTGTGGGACACCAGTAGAGAGTCTGCCTGGGGCAGATGTGGATCCCCTCCCTATGACCTCATACGACCTATCTTTAAGGTAAGAAGAAAATCCGTTACACTCTTCCACAGATTCCAAGGCTTGTAAAAATAGATAATAAAATATTGTGGTTCACCGTGTCAAATGCAGCTGACAGGTCCAGGAGGATGAGGGCAGATGTGTGTGTGTGTGCAGCATGCGTTAGTGGTAGCTGACGTTTTTAATTTTTAGGTTTAAAATGTAGAGGGATTACTATATGCATTCCATACTTTTCACCACTAGATGTCGCGAGCGTACGTTGATTTTAAACGGGTGTTAAATTCTGTATCTACGTGGTCATATAGGCTCAAAACAAGCCTCCGTGCAGTGATTATAAATAAATAAATTAGAGAAGAAAGAAAGAAAAATAAATATCGCAAGATCATTTTATTTCCACCACCAGTTTTGTGTTTCTTTTTTTCCTTGTTTTTTCGACTTGATCTGATCGTATATTGATTCCTTGCTGCATATTTACGTACAATACAATATTTACGACCTAAAATGTGTATAGATTTAATCCGAATAAATGATACCGTCTATTTACATTCTAAATAAGGAAAGAAACCTTGTTATTGCTGCTGCTGCTTGAAGCGCATGCGCTTAACCTGAAAGCTTATTGGCTAGAACACAGGGCATGGAGGCGGGACAAACAGCCGCAGCTCGCGCAACCAGGAAAAAAACATTAGCGCTTCAACGCTACACAGAAATAAAGCGATTCGGCTTCGCTTCGGTCGGATTTATAAAGCACCGAGCCATGACCAGTAGGTATTTTATTGGTTACAGTGTTATAATTAAATATATACACGCTCATCTGTCTAATTACGTTAAGTACGTTTTGTAAATACGGATGCCTAACAAATTTATGTTAGCTTAGCTGGCGCTAACAAGCTAGCCGACATGACGTTACCACTGTTGTGCTAACAAATACGCTGCTACTATAAACAATAACATGTATATATGTTAGCTGTTTATGAACAGAAGTGTCCCAAAGAACGATTCAGCTCTATACAAACGGCTATGATAATGTTATTTTGGGGTTTTAACCTTGTCTTTACGTTTTCTCGAGTCCTTGTACTAGGCTAACGTTAGCAATAAAGCGCAGCAAGAATGTATCATTAATTTTTCATTCTAAAAAAGAGGATTGTTTATCTCAGCTGGTGATATTTCTTCTTTTCATTTTATTGATTTCGACCAGATGTTTGTTTGTGTTTTTACCTTAAACATCAGCTTTTGTTTAAGGAATTCATTTTGCCACGTTGGCATTGGAGATGTGTGTGTGTGTGTGTATATATATATATATATATATATATATATATATATATATATGCTAAAGCGTGTTTGGTAGAAAGATTGAGCTCATACTATACCAATGATCTCACCATTCTGACAATGCTCAGTTATTAATCTATGCAAATAAATCTATCGGTTTGTGTTTACATAACGTATCCCTGCTGCAAGGATCTAAAACACAAACCGAGCTGACCAAACTGGTAGACTGATTATTACCAGCTGGTGAGTTATTTTCTAGCTAATTGATTATAAATGTTGTTCCCCCCCCATAACAATGATATTTTTGCTGCCACTGTGGCGTATGCCCTGTGATGGATCTGCACCCTGTCCAGGGCGAACTCCGCCTTGTGCCCAAAGTTTAGGCTCTAGGCTTCCTGTGACCCTGTACAGGACAATCAGTATGGAAGATGGATGAATTCTCCTGTTGTGTTATTTTGGTAAAAAAAATTACCACCACTAACCAGATGGTAAAGACTACTGTTTTGAGCAGCTCAGAGTTTTGGTAGCTGGTCAGATCCAGGTCTTTTTTTTTCTGCATTGAAGCTATTTCAGATTAGCTGGAGGTTTTTCAGAAGATTAGTGTAAAATTCTATGTAGTTGCTTGTGGTGGGTGTGATATTCATTTCATAAAAAAATTCTTGTGCAGGAGGAAACCAGCGTGAACTTGCTCGACAGAAGCACGCCAAGAAGCAAAATGAGACGACCAAGGGCAGAAAGGATGATGGTCTCTCCGCTGCTGCTCGCAAGCAAAGGTAATGTCATTCGCAGCATTTCCCAGGGATAGTGATGATCTACAACAAATCAAATTATAAAATCTAACAAATATCTTTTTTTTCTTTTCTTTCAGGGATGCAGAGATAATGCAGCAGAAACAGAAAAAAGCCAGCGATAAGCCGGAACCAAAATCGAAATAACCAGCGTGACACATTGGGACTAGCATGCATTTTTTTGCAGAGGTTCCAAACTTTCAACAGCTCGTGGCTCACGAAAAACGTTGTAACCATATAGACGGCTTAAAATACTATTACTGACTTTGGTAATCAGTTGGAGAAATTAGTCTACAATGTGGCTTCAAAAAGATCTCTTACGAGGCAAAATTATTGCATTGAGTATCGATTCACCCGTTGTTCCAAATGCAATCGGTGCACACAATAATTCAGTAATAACATGTAAATTGGTTTCATCATATTTTTAACTGGTTAAAAATATTGACGTGTATTTCCACCACATGTTAAAAACAGCTGTGTTACTGATAATTCTTGGTTCAAATGTCATGAGATCTTAATCTTACATCTCGTCTCTTTTTGATTTTACACACTCGAAGGTGACGTACTAGATGCAAAGCAGATCATGTTAAAGAAGGAGACTTCCAGTCAACACATTGACTTTCGAGTTCTGTATTTTTGTATTAAACACCCTTAATAAAATGTAAATTTTTAAACGGATTAATTTTGCATAATTTGACTTTTTTTTTAAGCTGTTTTTAATTTATGGAAAGGATAAATGTAGAATTTTAAGTTTTAACTTTGCTCACAAAAAAAGAAAAACACTATAAGAGGCATAAAGTTGTAACAGTTGAGCCTCAGATAGAAGATAAATTTGTGTCAGATGGAAACTTTGAACATGGAGGTGTAATGCAATGTCACTGTTTGTTTCTGTTTATGCTAGAAATGTTCAGAGCTCTATCTGTATTTTGATTAAAACCTAAAGTTTTGTCAGCCCTACTACCATGGCTCTTGAAACATTGTAAAACACTTGACACATTGACTTTTTTTTTTATTTTCACAAATAACATATTTGCAGAGTGTATTTAAACACCTTCCTGTATGGTTCTTCAACCTCAGTGGCTATGTTTTGGGCGTTATATTAGGGATTTGTAAAACCACTATACCATTGTATAGTGGTTTGGGGATATTGCCCTTCGTGCCACGTATATGGTTTTGCCCCAGACTGTTGCCATTAAGCTGAATTCACAAAGTTGTATAGACCTTTTTTTGTTGTTCTAAATTGTAAAATTTTTTATTCATTGGAACTAAAGAGGTCAAAACCTGTTCCAGAATGATAATGCCCCTGTACACAAATTGTGGTCCATTATTTGCCAAGGTTGGAGTGGAAGAACGTGTGTCCTGCACAAAGCTCAGATCTCAACCTCTAAGCTGTAATCATCAGCCCCTGATTAATTGATCAGCAATAGGTCTGCAGACCTCTATAAAAGCAAGTTTGCTGGTCTGGAGCATTCAGGTTGTGTTAACACAATGACAGAAGCAATAGTCTTAAGAGAATCAATTTGGGACCTCTTCCCAAATTGATTCTCTTAAGACTATTGCTTCTAAAACCATTTCCAAACAATTTGGAGTTCAATGTTCTACAGTTAGTTGAAGTTAAAAGCATTCAATAGTCAATCTTCCCTGAAGTGGACGTTGCAGCACATTCACCCCAAGGTTAGTACAGTTTGCTTGAAAAGGTTGCCAGGAGAAAGCCTCTGCTCTCTATAATTAATACAGAAGAATGATGGAGGCTCACAAAACTGCATCTAAACAAGTCACAAGACTTCTAGAACAATTCCCTGTGGGCAAATGACCTCACAGTGGAATTGTTTGGCCTTAATGCCCAACGTCATGTTTGGTGAAACCAAACAACATTTCAACATATACATACACCACTGTCAATCATGGCAATGGAGGGGTGATAATTTGGCCTTGTTTTGCAGCCACAGTTGAACTGGCCACCACACACACAAACTCTAGATGCAGAGCTCTGCTCTCTCTCTCTGGTCACTCATTCTTTCTCGTCTGCTAATTTTTTATGAGCCACAGATGGAAAGCTTTACAATTTAACTTCATGATTTTACTCTTTATCTGCAGGTGATGCTTAACTATGCTGCTACCGCCACAATTAACTACAACATGTACTAAACAAATAGAGTTTATTTGGTCTGTTATCAACATACAGTGAATCAGTGAAAAGGAATTCATACAAAAGGTGGCTCAATTACAAAAATATGGTTATCACAAAAAACTTGTAGTTTATACTAAAAGCAATATACAAGGGATGTACCAAAAGTAATGCAGAAGACAATGCATAACATCTTTGTATTAACAGACATACTGTAGGTTGTCCAAATTGCACACGTTGGAAAAGTAACTCTCTATACAAAGGTAATACTCAACATAGTCTCCATCACAAGCCATGCATTTGTGCCATCGTTGAGCCCAAGAGTGAAGATAAACCACACGTTGGGAGACCAGCAACTATGACCAAGGGATTTTAAAAAATGTTAGGGTCAACGATGGTGCAAATACATCGCTTCTGATGGAGACTGAGCATTACCTTTGTATAGAAAAGAGTTTCTCCAACATGTGAATACAAAGGTTATTCCCACTTTTGCTTTACATTCGGTACAACCACCATATGTTGTAGGCCTTGCATAGTGACATCTTTGAAAAACGAAGTAACTAACTAATGTACAACATGGTAGTATTACAATTAGCAGTGTTCCTAAGATGGCTACATAATACGCTTGCAGTGTGGATGACTACACATCCATTAGCATTGTTCCTTAACATTTGACTCCCATCATACAGATAACCAGATTATCTTGCTTTATTTAAAAGCCTGTAGCACTGCATGACTAATGATTAGAGAGTGTTCAAAGTATTAAACACTCAATTCCCATTTTTTGACAATGATCTTTGTGCTATGAAACTCTTAGGAGAGCTTATTCAGATTGATTTCATTAAAATATACTATAGAACCAGCAAAGACTTGTCTAATCTAAACACAAATTAATCCAATTTATCTAAAATATTATGATTGTTGTTAAACTATGTGTGGTTCACCTTAAAATTATATATCTAAATCACATCTCTTTAAATAGTGCTCAGTTGTGAAAACTATTGAGTTAATTGAATATGAAATGCAGTAGTGGTAAATATTAATGCACTAATTATAAAGGAGAGTACTCTACAAAGATTACAGTATACATTTTATATAAGTGATTCTTATATTAGTATGAGGCACTGCCAACAACCAAGGATAGTCTATCAAAGTTAAAATGCCCAAGACACTGACTTGTTAGAATATGGCAAAGTAACTGTATGAATGTCCATCGAGTTGGATCTCAGTTGTTTGATGGCAGAAGAAAAAAATTCAGAAGTGAATATTATAATGGAACACAGTTGCATAAACCTCACTGGATACAGCAAGGAAGGACGATGGCATCCGTTCACAGTTCTTTACTTTCTCTGGATTTGGCAACGTTAACCACAATAGTGGCAAAACAGCTTTGTGGGGGTTTTCTGTGTCCTCCAAAATGGCTCCGGTGCTGAGAGAGGCTTGCTCTTCACCATTCTTCCGACTCAAAGCAATGTGCAGCGCTCTTTCAGGGTTTTTTTCTTCTTGCCTCCTTTCTTGCCGTTCTTATCCTTGTTCTCAGCCATTTTCTTGGCCCGGACTTCCCTCATTAGGTCAAAAAACACCTGAAAACACAAGGACATCTTGAAAAACCCATTTTCTTTTTTTAGAAATTAAATAAAATCTTCCAACTCAAAAGAATAAAAGCTGATGTGTGCTTCCACTGAAGAAAAGATTTTAGATTATATATAGTAACTTGTATAATTTTATATCACAACACCGTTCTTGTTTTCAAAAAGTTTTCAGCAAAGCTCACTCTCAGGTACTTATAGGGTAAAGGCTAAAAAGATCTTAAAAGCATGTTATGGTGAGTTATTCTGACATTTATAAAAATGTGAGAATGAGTGTTACTTACATACTTACCATAATGCGAAAAAGAACAGGACGTAATGGCTCAAAGGATGTTTCATGACATACAGTGGTGTTCAAAATAATAGCAGTGTGTTGAAAAAAAGTGAGTAAAGCTGCATATCCATATAATACCTTTTAATTTAAAATCACATAAATCCATTGGACACCCTGTACATTCTATTCTGAATCACAACATGAAGAAAAATGTGCTAAATGTATTATTAGTTTAATGTAAGTGAAGATAAACAAATATAATAGTCTGTTCAAAAAAATAGCAGTGTCATCAGTCATCTTTACAAAGTGATGAATTTACCGTTTAAACAAAAATGCTTGAAGTTTAATCTTTTTTGTGCATCTCTGAACTAATATGTAGTTATAACCGTGGTTTCTGAGAACTGCTTCACATCTGTGACAATTGGACTACATGCCACAATTCCTCTGCATTTCTTGGCTTTGCCTCAGAAACAGCATTTTTAATGTCAGTCCACAGGTTTTCTATTGGATTAACGTCTGGGGATCGGGCCGGTCACTCCATAACGTTAATCTTGTTGGTCTGGAACCAAGATGCTGCTTCCTTACTGGTGCGTTTGGGGTCGTTGTCTTGTTGAAACACCCATTTCAAGGGCATTTCCTCTTCGGCATAAGGCAACATGACCTCTTGAAGTATTCTGATGTACTCAAACTGATCCCTGATCCCTGAAATGTGATAAATAGGCCCAACACCACAGTACGAGAAGCAACCCCATATCTTACCCACATAGCTTGTGCCTCCATGCTTTGCTGTCTTCACAGTGTACTGTGGCTTGAATTCAATGTCTGGGGGTCGCCTGACAAACTGTCTGCGACCCCTAGACCCAAAAAGAACAATCTTGCTTTCATCAGTCCACAAAATATTGCACCATTTCTCTTTAGGCCAGTCAACGGCAAACTGTAATCTCTTCAGCACATGTCTTTTTTCCAACGATGGGATTTTGCGGGGCTTCTTGCTGATAGCTTGACTTCTGCTTCTTGCTGATAGCTTTTCCCGTCTCTAATCAACTTTTGAATCAAAGTATTCTGTTCTCCTGAACAATGTCTGGACAACCCATTTTACTCTGATTTTCAGAGAGAAATGCACAGGACAACCTTTTCTGCATTTATCCTTAAATAAGGGGAACTTGTTTGACATGTTTTTCACAGAATAATTTACCTCTCTACTTGAACTCCACACTGCTATTTTTTTAACAGACTAATATTTGTTTTTCTTCACTTGCATTAAACTAATAATACATTTATCACATTTTTCTTCATGTTGTGATTCAGAAGAGAATGTACAGGGTGTCCAATGCATTTATGTGATTTAAATTAAAAGTTATTATATGGATATGGAGCTTTACTCACTTTTTTTCAACACACTGCTATTATTTTGAACACCACTGTAAATGTATGACGTGTTATTCTTTAACAAATTAAAAATGTAATCTGTGATATAGTGTGTGGTAAAGCTGTGTTATAAAGAGGACTCAAACACTTCTGGGCATGCCGCTATTGGAAAATAATCAACCTCCTGCAGGAAACCAGTTACTTTGAATTGTGTCAGGCTGTATCACGCTACCCTCTCATGCTTTGTTACATAAACAGTCATATACATGTTTAATGTGTACAGTAAGGCAAGTTCAGGTCAAAGTCAGCGGATAACCTGCCTCTTGACCATGTACAACATTATTTCACTGTTTATCAAGTGATTGCTGTATTTTACGAGGGGCGTTCAAGTCAAATCTTGTGAATAAAAGTGTGAAACCAACGGCCATTTACAGGACACTTCAATCACAGTACAGCGATGAGAGTTTAGCAGGGGAAAATGGTGCAAACCTTTTAAAAAAGGTCAAACATCCGTGAATGAAAATCCCTGGCTGAAGTAGTTTGTAATCAACTTGCAGAAGAGATACACAAGTCTGTGGGAACTGTACACACAATCATTCACTAACACCACTTGTTATAGGAACTCGGCTGGAAGTAACCGCCACATCTCCTGTACAGTCCTGACCCCTCTCCAAATCATTTCCGCATGTTTGGGCCATTAAAGGGATTAGAGGGGGGACCAATGTTTTAGAGGTGAAGGAGGCAGTCTGATCATGTTATCATTGATCATGATAAACTTTATATCATGTTGGTATCCAAGCAATAGTGTAGCAGGGGATTATATAGAGAAATAAAGGTAGCTTATACGCTCATAGGTGTTGTTTTCTTCTGCACAATCAAAATTCCCAGTTTGACTTGAACGTCCCTTGTAATAGCGCAAAAAAATATTTTTTACCATAATATTAC
The DNA here is from genome assembly GCA_030522415.1 of Channallabes apus. Classification (NCBI taxonomy): domain Eukaryota; kingdom Metazoa; phylum Chordata; class Actinopteri; order Siluriformes; family Clariidae; genus Channallabes; species Channallabes apus. Next base: position 8,520,171 of record CM060119.1, read on the forward strand.
CAGCATGGACCGTAATCAAAGTTAGCAACCAGTTCGTCCATGTAAGCCAGTACATGTTAACCTGCTAACGTTTATTCAATTCAATTGTTCCAGATTATTTTATTACATACACTACCATAAGTTTTAAAAGTGTCAAAAGTTTAGACACCTTCTAATTTCAAAGTCTTTCCCCATTTCTTTCTACACTGTAAAACAATGCTGAAGGCATCCAAAATGTGCAATACTCTTATTTGAACAGTTGATATTGAGTTGTATTTGCTACTTATACTACTTTGCTACTAAAACCTTCATAAAGGCTCTAATCTGAGGAGCATGTGGTTAATTGGTGATTTTTGAGGCTGGTAACTTTGGTCTTGCTTTCCTGGGATGGTCTTCATGAGAGACAGTTTCATCATGGAGCTTGATGGGTTTTGCAATTAATGTACTTAACACAATACTGTTCTTGCGAGAACTATTCCAGAACAGCTGACCTTCATGTCTTAAAATAACTGACTGTTGTTACCTAAATACCTAATTCCATACAATGTGTTATTTCATATTTTTTAAATCTCCAGTATTGTTTTAAATAGTAGAAAGAAATAAAATCCTACCTGTAGTCATTTTAAAACTTGTATCCATCAAGCTATAACAAGTTACAAGATAAGTAACACAACGTGTGTGTAAACCAAACCTTATCAACGTTGGCTCGTGTTTTTGCTGAAGTTTCCACATACTGCACTCCCCATTCATCTGCTTTTTCCCGGGCCCCGGTCACAGAAACCTGCCTCTTGTCCTCCAAATCAGATTTATTTCCTACTAACAACAGGGGAATCTTATCTTCCTCTGCTTTTACACGCAGGATCTGCTCCCTGTCACAAACACACACAACCACAAAATGTTCAACTATAGGTTCGTCATGGCTAGAGCTCATTGCTCCATTTTGTATCTTGTACCGACCGCACAACAAGACAACACAAGATGCATTCAATCAACTTGCTGGTTTTGTGGCCATGACATAATATTGATGATGAAATCACAAGCACAGTCATGGCTTCATTACGGAAGCACAAACACTTAGACAGATACTGAAAAACACACTATTTGAGACAACAGAACTTTACTGAAAAGCAAGCACTGTTCATCTATTAACTAGATTTCCAGCAAGTGACCGCAATACTACTGGTGCTGAAAATTTAAATATTTCTTTAATTTTTGACCTGAAAATGCGAGTCTACAAATCAGCACTGTGGAAACAAAATGGTGTCTAAAAAAGGTTGAAATCGCTTTACCATGTTTTTTCCATTGTCTTGAAATTTATATGGGTGAGACATTCTGGGTATTATATATATATATATATATATATATATATATATATATATATATATATATATATATATATATACACACACAGTATATATATATATATATATATATATATATATATATATATATATATATATATATACACAGTATATATGTATATATGTTGTATCTGGAATTCCAAAGTACAAGTCGAAATTCTATATAGATGAAAAAAAGCAAATAGCCAATCACTGATGCATGTCTCCAAGGTTTGTGTTTATGACCTCAGTGTGAACTGACAGAGATAGTAAGAATCAGTAAAGTCAATTTAGAGAGATAATTATATGTAAAATGTTACTGAAAGGTAGATGGAGGCACGGTGGTGTGTGGTGTAGTGGTTAACACTGTCGCCTTGCATCTCTAAGGTCCGGGTTCGATTCCCGTCTCTGTGTGCGTGGAGTGGAGTTTGCATGTTTTCCCTGTGCTTGATAGGTTTCCTCCGGGTGGTCCGGTTTTCTCCCACGGTCCAAAGATGTGCAGATTAAGCTAACTGGCTAGAACTATTCCAGAACAGCTGACCTTCATGTCTTAAAATAACTGACTGTTGTTGCTGCTCTTGTTACTTAAATACATAATTCCATATGATATGTGTTATTCCATATTTTTGAAATCTCCAAATTGTCCACAGTGTGTGTATGTGTGTGCCCTGCGATAGGTTGGCACCCTGTCCAGGGTGTACCCCACCTCATGCCCCAAGTCTCCTGGAATGGGCTACATGCTCCCCGCAACCCTGAATACAGGATAAAGCGGTATAGATGATGAGTGAGTGAAAGGTACATTACTATTATGCAGCAACTTTTTGGGAATAAATACAATGGTCACCATTGGCCTCAACAGACCCTAGTTTTCAGTACAGAGGTTCCTAGATGGATGAGTAAATCCCTGCTTAAGATGTTTTCTTAGGCTTCAAATAAATAAATTTCTATGTAAAAAATAGAACCACAATGCAAAAAGAGAGAAACCTGTAATTGAAGTACAATTATTCAGTGAGAAAAAAAAATCCCATTAAGAATTTCTTTTTTTTTTTACATGAAATCGTGTTGGCCACAATTATTGGCACCCTTGATGTTAATACTTTGTATAACTACAAGACAGCAATTAATCTCCTCCTATAACATTTCACAAGATTGGAGAATACAGATGAATGGTCAAAGATTCCTCTCTCTTTGCACAATCTTTCTAGATCATCCAGAGTCCTGGGTCCTCTCTTATGCACTCTCCTCTTCAGCTCACCGCACAGGTTTTCACTTAGGTTGAGGTCTGGGGACTGATATGGCCATGAAAGGACCTCGATTTTATGTCTGTTGAAACATTTTTGTGTAGATTTTGCCACGTTTCATTATCCTGCCGAAAGACCCAATGACGACCCATGTTCAGCTTTCTGACAGAGGCCATCATGTTTTGATTTAAAATGTCCTGTTATTTCAGAGAGTTCATGATGCCATGCACCCAAAAGGTTCCCAGGGCCTTTGGAAGAGAAACAGGCCGACAGCATGACAGGTCCTCCACCATACTTCACAGTGGACATGAGGTGATTTACCGCATACTCATCTTTTGTTTTACACCAGACCCAGACAGTGTTTGTTGCCAAAAAGCTCTAGCTCAGTCTCATCTGACCTCATGGTCCCAGTTGAAGTCCCTGCAAACTCCAGACATTTATGTTTGTGATTGGAAGGCTTGGAAGGAAAAGGCCTTTTCTCACCTACAAACAGCTTGTAGATAGCGTTTGATGGTTGTTATGGAGACTTTGTGACCCCTAGATGCCACTTTTTGATACAGTTCTCCAATAGTGAGGTTTGAAGATTTTTCACTTCTCTTACAATCACCCTCACTGGGTGGGGTGGCAAGATAAACTTGGGCCCTCATCCAGCCTTGTTTATCACTGTTCCAGTTGTTTTAAACTTCTTCTGACTGTAGATATGGGCAGTTTAGGTGAGTGACTATTTTCTTGTAGCCATTGTCTAGTTTATGAAGATTAACACACCTGCCTTACTTGAATGGGGTAAGGCAGATGCCAAGATGACACTTTCATGCACACACACACACACGCACACAGTGGTACTTTGGCATACAAACACCCCGCCTGACGACTTTACGGCTTAAAACCCGAATTTTTACAAAGCATTTTTAGCCTATGAGTGACCGAACTGGGTGCCACCTGTACATTGTGTACATTCGAGAGCCGATCAAAACTTGTTTGCGTCAGTTGAAAGCCAAATAAAGCCAGTTTACATGTCTTTTCTAAATGTTTTCAGCGTTTTTGCATGCAAAAACAACAACATGATTATAGTGTTGGAAATGAGTAATATTGGAAATATGTTTGGGTGGCTGGAATGGATTATCTGCATTTATATTATTTCCTAACAGAACTATGTTTCGCAATATTAAATTTTACCTGAAGAACTCGCCTCTGGAATGGATTAAATTCACAAGCCGAGGTACCACTGTCCTAAGGGGATTTTGATTTATTTATTTATTGTTATCTATTAAAAGGTAAATCTTTATCTCTAACATATAAAAAAAAACTCCAACTCCACTGTGCCGAGTTCGAATCTATAGCTACAACCCACCCTTTAACATCTGGAATAACACTATATATACTGAGCTTCCAAAGAGCCAGACTTTCTTGTATTTTTTTTTTTAAATACAATCTTGAAGAACACTTCTCCAGACTTTTTGGCACTCATTTTCAGTCCAATCCCTGTACCTGAGGAGTTTCAGAAATTTTTTTTTGCTCGTCAGGCCACACAGTGACTTATGAATCATGCTAGCATAAAGACCATCTCACTTAAGGCATGAACCAGTAAAAATCAGGTGCAGATGATGACAGATAATGGTGATTAGTATACTGGTGATGCTGAATGGTTGGAACAGATGAGAGGGGAAGTGAACAACCAATTTTACATAAACAACCAATTTTTTTATTGTATTTTTAGTCGCTTTGCAGCCTGTCATACTGTACAACCAACATAATTACATTTAATATGAAGAAATAAGGAATGGCTCAAAACGTCTACATAGTACTGTATAGATATTTATTTATTAATTAACCCTTAGTAAATCTCTGAGAAGGCTTTTTTTTTTTTAAATAATAAACCCAGCATACCTGAACTCAGAGGTGGCACTGAACGACTCTTGCTCTGTGATGGAGAACACCAGCAGGAAGCCCTCTCCGCTGCGGAAGTAATTATCCCTTATGGCTGCATAGTCCTCCTGTCCTGCTGTGTCCAGGATATCGATTTGAACCTCTTCTCCATCCAGTACTACCTTTTTCCTGTAGCTGTCTGCTTTAGTGGGCTCATAGTCTTCAACAAACTGGGGAAAGAAATGAACTAAGTAAGTTTTATGAAACACAATTTCATTTTAAACTCATTACAGTATTGATTTCTCCTTATGGGAGGGTCTCATATTTCATTTAAATGAGAAAATATTTACTAGACCCATCCACCATGCCATAGTAGCAAGAGTTTTTATAGAAGAAAGAACTTCCATTTAAAACGCCAAGTGGAATAAACAACCGAAATGTATTTATTTGTGTTTTTGCACTTCACACACTCCCGCCATTTGTTTCTTTCCCTTCTGATACTGTATGTTCGAGACTATAAGATAATATCAGATATTATTTAATGACCCAGAAAATGCAGATCAGGACATCTATGAATTAAACAACTCTTCAGTATAAATCTCACCTCATCATACATGAACTGCAGTGTGAGTGCTGATTTGCCGACTCCTCCGCTTCCCACCATGATGACCTTGTGCAGAACCAGAGAGCTCTGGCCCTTGCTCTTGTTGGCTGCCATGCGTGATCTGCTAAGGTAAGGGAAAAATAAACCTTGAACAACGCGTGCAATCATGTTTATGATTTGCATGTGATCTTCAATGTCGTCCAAGGATTACTGTGTAATGAAATTCTGTGTGGACTTTTATGTTCAACTTTTTTCATTGACATTTTGTTCTATTTTCACTTTGGTCACCTTCGGTTAACAGGTTCCTACATCACACTCCAATTGCTAAGCACATCACATACACTGATCAGCCATAACATTAAAACTTCAGTAGGTCCCTCTTGTGCAGCCAAAAGCGCTTCAACCCCTTAATGCATGGCCTCAGTAGGAGCTCTGAAGGTCTGATGTTTATCTGGCACCGTGACATTTCCTGCATTTTCCATAAATCCTGTAAATTGTGAGGTGGGGCCTCCATGGATCAAACCACATCATGTACATCCTAAAGATGCTTGGTCAAAATCTACAGAATTAAAAATCCAAGTCAACATATTGATCTGTTTGTCACGTTCCTCAAACCATTCTTGAGCAATTTTTGCAGTGTGGCTGGGTGCGTATTAAAGTAACATCCACATAAATGTCAAAGTTTCGTAAAACCTTGCCCAAAGCAGCACACACTCTAATATTTTCCAGGTAAGTGACACACATGAACATGGCTATTCATCAGACCAGACTACCTTCTTTCATTGCTCCATGGTCTAGATCTAATGCGTTCTTACTGTACACACATTTTGACATGAATGTAGTCACCATGAACACTCTGAATAAACTCTGTCAGCTGCTTAACAGTCATAAACGTAGCAAGCTGCATTTACTCTTTCATCAGTTTGGGCTACAGGAGCACTTCTGTGGGATCAGACAAAACAGGCTAGCCTTTTCTTCCCAAGCAATTCAATAAGCTCTGGGTGCCGAAGACCCTGTCATTGTCTCACCTGTTGTCCTTCCTTGGGTGACTTTTGATAGGTAGTAACCAGTGCATACTTGGACACCAGAAACTTGGTTGTATAAGCCCCAGTTCCAGCCCAGTCACAGCGTATGCAGCAATATATATGTCACAAATAAAGACTAAATTTAACTAAATGTGAATGTGTCTGTGTGTTTTGTCAGTGTTCTCAAGACTATAAAGCCACCGTGACCCTGATCAGATAATGTAGTTGCTTAAGATAAATAAATACAAGTAAATGTTCAATAAAGTTGGCACGATGGCTTAGTGATAATAAGCCATTTCACAGACAGCCTTGCACCTCCAGGGTCTGGGTTCGATTCCCACCTTGGGATCTGTGTGCATGGAGTTTGCATGTTCCCCCTGTGCTTGGCGGGTTCCCCACGGATACTCCGGTTTCCTGCCATGGGTCAAAGTAATTTGTGAATGAGCTGTGAGAGTGATTGTGTATGTGTGAGTGCCCTGCGATGGATTGGCATCCTGTCCAGTGTGTACCTTGTATATGGGATACAGGAAAAAGCGGTATGGACAATGAATGAGTAATTTTTTTATATAACAAATTGTACAAACTTTAATATCATCATCATGAGTCCAGTTGGTGTTTGTTAAACTCATTGTATTATTTTCTTGGTTAGTTTTTTTTTTCTTTTCTCACCTTCACAATAATTGGTAACATTTATAAAAAGTTACAGTGCACAAAAAGTTACATTATACTACAAACCAATACTTTATCTTTAAAATAACCTCACATGCAGAGTCATGGTTCTAAAACCTGCTGACTTCAGGACTCTCAAGTGATCACAACACACGCCTACAGTTACAAACGCACTATTTATATTAAACAACAACACTGGGGGTCTTTAATTGTAAATGTCCATTAAATAACGACAACGCTAAAAATACCAATTACTGGAAAAAGAACTTATATTCTATCTGTCTCAGACGTTTGAGCTACTTTTTTCTTTCTGTGTTCTTAAAAAGGACACCGCCCCTTCCGTGAGGTGCTAAACGACAACCAGCATTCGCCTGCTCGCTCATTGGCTAAACGACGGACACGCGCTCTCGCGTCTGCCCGCCTATTGGACACCACAGCTGTCAATCAAATGTTTTCCAGCGAAAAGAGAAGTGCTAGTGAAAACGGTAATTCTTAAACTAAACATAAATGTCAAATAAATATTCATTAAAACACTTAGAAATTGAAAAAGAAACTTCACCTAAACAAAACTTTAAATACCGACTCACGGTTTCAGTTACAACTAGCAGGAATTTTCCAATAAAACGCGTCCCCTGTTCCCAAACTGCTACTGTTCCGTCGTCCCATCCACCGGAAATGCAGTGTCGCACATTACAGGGATATGATGTCACTAAACTGGCATGGCATTTCAATGACCAGTTTTACACAATCAACCAAACGCCTAAAAATATGTTCAATTAGTTTTAAGCGTTTCTAATTTAGTTTCAGATTACTCTAAAAGATAACACACCAGTATCTCACTGCTTCAAACATTTAGCCCCATTGGTCTTGGCTGGTTTACCCTAATCTAACTGCCTGGTCTAACTGGTTGGCTAATTTGCCTCGTAGCCTGTTCAGGATTAGCTGGCAAGAACCAGACTGATGAGCAAGAATCTTCATGACTAACCAGGCCAGTCAATTCCACCAGCTAGAACCAGCCTGTAAATGTCCAAACTCCGTCTAATACCACTAATCCAAACAAGGCAGTTTAGCGCGAACCAGCCAGAACCAGCCTGTAAATCTCTTCCTGTAAATAACCAAACAGGCAGTACCCCACCTAGTTAAAACTAGTTTGGAAATATGCGGAAAACTCTATTAACCATTACTCCAAACAAGTACACCCACTTAGAACCAGGATGAAGCGTTCAAAACCTTTACAATACCATGATCCAAAAGAGGACTGATCAGTTACAACTAGCCTGACAAGCCATAGGTTATAACCAAACAGGCAGAAAATTAAACTGGTAAAATTATTTCGAAAATATCAATTAAAACTACAAAACCGATCCAGATTGACCAGTTGAGGCTGTGTACCAGCTAAAACCAATAACTTTCGCAAGCTTTCTTGTCCCCCTCCAGGTTACTAAAAGCAGTAAAAAAAAATAATATATATATATATATATATATATATATATATATATATATATATATATATATATATATATAATAAAAACTTCAATTTCTATTTAACTGTAATAGTAATTTAATAATTTAATGTTTTCGTCGATAGATGGCGCTGTGTGATAACTTGGTGCCTCCGTACAACCTTTCTTTGCTGAGCGATTTAGCTCATAAATGAGTAAAAGGTTTAGGCAATTAACATAGAAATAGCAAATACACAAAATGCAGTTAATCTGCAGTCATACCGGATAATTGCATGAGTATATTATGAACATTCCGGGAAATAGCTTTTTCCGCATTTTATTTTCAAATAATCATTTATGTCCTGTCTGTAATTAAGCGACAGGTTAGCACTTTGCAAGTTTCAATGAGAACGAAGAACAGAAGAAAAAAGATTGTTGATCTTCAGGGAAATTTTAAAATTTTATTATATTCTTTGATCTTCAGGAAATTATGAGAATATAATTTTCGGCAGAACATACAACTTTCCAAATATTACACTGGGGTGAATATTAAGTTGAGTCAGTGCTGTAGGACACTACATTTTTTCAACATATAATGCATGACTCACGAAAAGTGATGTTTCAGTAATGAGGTGGTAAATGGATTCACACAGTCTGATTTCTGAAGCATTCTGATGCTTATAATTAAATAATCCTAGCTTCAACAGGCCAGAATGCTGTTTCCCCGCAGTTAAATGTTCTATATAGGATTCACTGACCGTTTATTTATTAAAATTAATTATTTAAAATATATTGATTTGAAGGTTAACAGTCACGTGATAAAATATATTTTACATACAGCATTTATAAATGTAATGGTAGTTGACTTGCTGAAGGCTTTATAGTTTTCTTGTTATAAAACTTACTTGATAGATTATTAATGTATCATTAAGTAATGATGTTCTTGCTTGAATTTGATTACTTAATGTGTGTTTAAGTGAATGAACATCCGTGAACTGCATTTTAATGATATTGCAGACACAGTTTCCTGCTATGTACTAAAAGGAATAAGGAATAATATAACATATAATATATTAAATTTATATTAATATATACTTATACATAAAATTATATGTGCAATAATATTTGGCTATTTATGTTTGTTTATTAGGGTTAAATTTAACCTATTTAATTTAGTTAACAGTTAATACTTCATCTATTCAGTTAGTAAAGAATTGAAGAAATAATAAGCACAAGGTGAGCAAAAGTAATTCCCTGATTATGCACAATCATATATAAAAAAATAACTATACTAGATAGAAATATGAATGTTGTGCCATTATATAAAACTTAAATAATTTTTTCATAAAGCATATATTTATACCTAGCATATGTTTTGTGTAATCCAGGGAGAAACTTTAAGCTCACATGTATAGGGGAATCTTGGGGAATCTTGGGTCAAAGACCCCTGGAGGGTCCTGTAGCCCTACTCTGAGGACCACTGGAGTGTCCACTTCAGGTCAGTAAGGATGCCATGCGTCCACATGGACAGAGCTCCATCAGGAAGTCGCACTCCGTTTGCTTGAGGCTTTAATCCGCTACAGGGAACTCCCTCTTGGCTGCTCGACCCACGTGGTTTCTGCTCCTGTATAAAAAGTTTCTGTCTAAAGCGGTACAATGTTGCGATCGCAAGGGGTTAAAGCTGTTCACACGAGAGCATCGCCGTGTCCAGGAAAGCGATGAAGACCTACTTGGACAGCGCAAACTGGAAGACAACACATCAGACAAATCCAGGCAGGACCTAAAGCGAAAGGCGGATGCCAAGCACATAGCTATTGTGCTTTGGGTGGAAAAAAAAGTACTGGCATCTTTTTAAAAATTTTTTTTCCATTATGGATATTTTTAACTGATCAGAGACTGTGCAACTTATATACATGGGCTTTATTTTAATTGTAGTTGTTCATGATTTTTTCATTCTAGATAACATTGCTTCCATAATACTTTCTCCAGCCATGGCATGACGCCGAAGATGCTGAGATTTTATCAAGTAGGACCCGGGAGACAATAAAGTCACCTTGTACTATGAAAAAAAACGTGATTTTTAATAATTTGCGCATCACTGACTGACCAAGAACTTAAGGTCTAGCCTGAGAAATTTGATTCTTCCATGATTTCGTGCAGTTTCAATGAAGTTTCTAAATCGTCGCATGGGAGATCAGAGTGCATCCTTGCATGAAGTCTGGATTCGTTCTTGCGCTGAGAACATTCTCATTTGGGACGAGCCCGATCCGTTTCTGAAACGATCCCTGAAGCGAACCGAAGACTCGTGACTTGTCTTTCTGCGCTTTCTTTCTTTTTTGTGCCCTGATAGAATGAGAAGTTTCCTTTTTAATGTGCTTTGTCTCCTAGGCTGCGCGCTGTCCGTGCGCTGCACGCCCGCGCCGGACACCGAGGCGCACACGACGGCGTCGCGCGATTCGTGCGCGTCGTGCGGTCTGTCGCAGCCTGCCGACTCGGGCAGGATGGACGCGGATTTCGTAGAGGCGGTCAAGAGGCACATCTTGACCAAGCTGCAGATGAGGGAGAGACCCAACATCACTCAGCCCATACCAAAGGCGGCCATGGTGACCGCGCTGCGAAAGCTGCACGCCGGGAAGGTGCGTGAGGACGGCAGGGTCGAGATCCCCGACGTGGACGGGCACGCAAGTCACGCCAATGACGTCGAGGAGGAAACGTCAGAAATCATCACTTTTGCGGAGACAGGTGTGTGTGTGTGTGTGTGTCCAACTCGGAATCTACACTGCTGTATATGTAACATACCTGTGCGCGCGTGTGATTATAAAATATTCCATTTTTAACTTTGGTTCCAAACATTCCAATCCAAATTCAGAATACATTACTTGTGTTTGCTTTACTGTGGGATCAGTATGAACCAAACATTCCCATGGGTATGTGTTGGCACGAGCTATCTATAAACAGTGTGTGTGTGTGTGTGAGAGAGAGAGAGAGAGAGAGAGAGAGAGAGATGCTTTTCCTGCCTGCCTCATCCACTGTAAACATCATTCTACAATGGAGTGCAGAGAATATTACCACAAAGACCACTTAGGCTTAGTCTAATCACTAAGGTGGTCTTTGTTTGCAGTAAAGCCTGTTTTAGCTTCCAGAGGCAATTCGTGTTTGTAAACAGGTCTGTTGCCATGAATTTTGCATTGTTACACTCAGGTATCAGGTTGCCCGGACAAATGATGTGACTTCTGTACACCTTCAGAAAGAAATAGTACTAGTATGCGCCTTGTCTCAACACAGGGATGGAGCCTGTATCCTCTGTATCATCTTTAACCTGGAGATGTGCTTGTTTGTTTGAATTAGGGTTTATTGTCATATCAGCTTCACAGGCTATTTCATGGCAGATACATTAAACATTTTTAATGTACATACAACTAATTTATACAAACCAATATAATATTATAGATATAATGTAAGGGGTTTAAAGGGTATTGGGAAAAATAAATAAATAAATAAATAAATATTAAATTATAACATGGCCTTGGCCAGAAGAACAAGATTTTACACAAGGTTCTTTGGGTGCACTCTTGCTAAAAATTGTAAAAGTTTTTTTTGGTTTCGAGATGTGCTTACAGTGTTTCTTTATAAATGAAATAAGTGACTACTATACATGCACGATTGCATCTCTAGGTAAACATTCATATATTGGCACCATCCTAGCAACCGGAAAGGCAGAGTTGAGTACTAAGATCTCCAGAGTTGAGTACTAAGATCTCTCTTTTTATTAGGGGGTTTTATAGTCATGACACAATGCAAGGCATTTAATTACTTGCACCACCTAGGGTAAGAGCAGATTAAAATCAGAGCTGATTTGTTAGATAAATAAGTAGTGACAGGAATGTCATATTTTTGTGTGTATTTTATTTGTTGGTCTGATCTATCAAGTAAATGTGTTAACTTAATCATGGAATGCGTATGATAGATACGATGTATTGCAGAATATTTTAATTAGTGCTTCATTAATCTCTCTCATTCATTGTGGCCCAAATGACGCATATGGGACTTTCAACCCTGGTCCGCTTGCTGTGGTAATCCATGGCTCAGCATCAACTGAATGTACAGGCTGCCAAATGGAAACTTTATGACGTTTTATGACAGGGAAAATATTCATGTCCGTTACAGTGTAAACATAGCTTTACTATAGGTACAAACCTCAGGCACGGTGTTTCCCTGTGTGGGACATCTGTCCTATACTTCTCCCATATATAAAAGAATAATAAAAAGCTAATTAAAATGTCTAGCTGATTTTACATTCAATTAATCGAATCCCAGTTCCTTATTACATATTGTACGGAGTTGTTTTCTGGAGCCTGTATATTTGGCATCAGACTTGGATTTGTGAACTCATTGGCATGTTGGCTTGGCTACTCATGCGTCTCATTAAAAATGCAGGGTGACTCAAGGACACAGGGATCTGTGGTATTTTTTTTTTTTTTTTAAGAATTACTCAGTGCTTGAACTGCAGGCTAACTGAGGCTCCTCTATTCCGCTGACATCTTAATTGTGTTTGAAATTACAGGTAAGAAGGTTTCAGCCTCTCAGTGTTGGAGTCACTGCAGTCTGAAATGTCTTACTTTAATTGTAGGTGGGATTGGTGTGACTAAAATGTAATGAAATATCACATTTTCACCACGCTTACATGATGACTGACTTTTATTTGACATACGAACCGCTGTTCTGATAGCTCAGTTATTTTCGCTGTCCATTCTAACTATCTGCAAATGAAATTAGTAAGTAGTGTGCAACAGGGATTAACACACAGCACTTTATGAGGCTTAATTGTCCTTCATTGGTGTCCAGGTGGTTGTAGTCGGTTGCGTATGTAGACGTTGAGTAATGACATGGAGATTACTTCTCCAAGCCGTGAGAGCTTGTGCAGGTGGAGGCATGCTGAGTGGTGTGTATTGTTGCTGGCACTGGGGCCCACCCAGGTATTGTCCTGCACTCCATGTAGTGGCCAGGCTTAACTTCTAAGGCTTTTGACCTCGTTGATTTGTCTTTCTCCACTAATTCTCCAATTTGCATTCACTGACAGCTGTCTTTTGGACTTTGTCCTATACAGTCCCTGCAGGCTGAAGATATATGATGGATTGGTGAGGGGTAGTGTGCAGAAACTGGGAAGTTAGCATGATTCTTTTGGCAGGTGATAGATGTTGTGACATGAGAGAGAATTCTTTGAAAATTCTTACTGATGTACTTTGTTATACAGCCTTAATCAGTTTACCTAAAATAGGGTAAAAAACCCAGCATAAAAGACTTCAAAGGTTACTTATAGTGTCTATCTATTTTTGTACATTTTCATTGCCTGCTTTTTTGCATTTGCTTAAACGGTCAGATATTATTATCTCCATTAACTTAGTATAAGTAAATTGCTGGTAACAAAAATCCATGAAAGCACACATTTTCTTTCTCTTTAAATTTTTTAATCTCTTTAGGTCCGAACATGACGTTTTCTCCTAGTTATATCGTCCAAATGTCCAAAGATATGCAGGTTAGACTAATAGACGTTCCCAACTTGCCCATAATGTGTGAATGATGATCAGCCATGGAGCTGGCAACCCGTCCTCTCAAATAACGATGGATTTATCTGCAGAGTGGGAGTTCCCGTCGCCTGAATGGCATGTGGACGGACCAAAATACCAAAAAAAAAAAAAAAAAGTTCATAACCTTGTACAGCCCTTATATGAAGACCATTTGATTATTTTTTCTGTAAACTTTTTCCTGTTTGGGTCCAGATCTCAAAAGACTAAGCCAACAGTTATGTACAAAGATTTACCCAAAATAACAATCTATTCATTATTTTAAAATGTAAGTGTAACTAATTTGTGTCATGTAAATACTTACCTCTGATCTCGTTCTCTAATCAGCCTGTTAAGGTCTGCTTGGATTGCTTTAAACATCAGAATGCTCGTTATGTATTCTCTGAGGTGTCATCATGGCAATCTTTGCCAAGCCTTTGAACTTTCTAGCTATGCCCTAATAGGCTCCCTCTCCTCATCTCCACCTTAACTCGTGGCCAACTGGGCTAACGTAACAGCCCACACTGTCATCAGAGAATGTTGGTGTGGCCCCTTCACCAAAAAGAAGCTGCGGGAGTTCACACACACACTTCTCCCGATTTTAATTGAGCCGCAGACTCAAAAGACTGTTACAGAGATGTTAATATGTTTGAATCGGATAAAAAGAGAACGCTAGGAAGTTCATGCAGGTCAGATTTAGTGAGTAAAGAAGGAGAGACAGAGTGAACAGAGCGAGAAAGAGAGAGACGTGGCAGAGGAACAGACTCTGACAACTCCTCCCACCCACATTGTGGTTTAATGTGAAACACTAACACCATTTGATCGCTTTAGGTTTAAGTGTTCCCAGTTAGGGAGTCCATTCATGGCCATGTGAGCGATCTACTGCCCTCTCAGCATGTTAATGTCCTCAGCCTTCTGTCCAGGCCTGACTACTATAGTGACACAGCCTCGGGTTTTCAACTGAAAAAAACTTTTACTGGCTAAACAAAGTGTGCACCTGCTGTTTCAGCTATGTTTGTTGACCTTTCTATGACCTAACCTTTTATCTTTTTTTCTCCATCTGATAGACGATTTGCTGTCTTCGAAGTCTAGCCTTTTCTTCATCATCTCCAACGAAGGCAACCAGAACCTCTATGTGTCTCAGGCAAACCTGTGGCTGTACTTTAAACTTCTGCCTAGTTTGTTGGAGAAGGGCACTAGAAGGAAGGTCATGGTTAAGGTGTACTATCAGGAACCAGGGCTGGGCAGCAAGTGGAACCTGGTGGAGAAGCGCGTGGAGCTGAAACGCAGCGGCTGGCACACGTTTCCTCTTACTGATGCTGTGCAACTAGTGTTTTCCAAAGGCACACGAAGGCAGAACCTGGACGTTCGGTGTGAAGGCTGCGAGGGGGCAGGCGTTCTGCCTGTGTTGGTGAACTCGGGTGATGAATCGCACCGACCGTTCTTGGTCGTGCAGGCACGTGCAACAGACAGCAAGCACCGCATCCGCAAACGAGGCCTGGAGTGCGACGGTACCAACGGCCTGTGCTGCCGCCAGCAGTTCTACATTGACTTCCGTCTCATCGGCTGGAACGACTGGATCATTGCGCCATCGGGCTACTACGGCAACTACTGTGAAGGAAGCTGCCCGGCCTACATGGCTGGCGTTCCAGGGTCAGCATCGTCATTTCACACCGCTGTAGTGAACCAGTACCGTATGAGGGGGATGAGTCCAGGCTCTATGAACTCCTGCTGTATCCCCACCAAACTCAGCACCATGTCTATGCTATATTTTGATGACGAGTATAACATCGTCAAGCGCGACGTCCCCAACATGATCGTAGAAGAGTGTGGATGTGCTTGAGCTAAGACTCCTAACTCTGTAAACGTTTAACAAATTATTGTAAAATGATATTTATGAACAGCTGGGTAAACCGTCACCTTGATGTCCACACCCACACACACACACACACACACACACATGCATGCACAAATCTTTTGTACATATATTTATGTTGGTTAATATCTTCCTGGTAGACTCATTTATATGTGATACAGTCTTATTCTCAGAGCACAGGTTTGTATAGTAAGTGTCAATGTCACAGGGATGAGAAAGTTGTTACAGGTTATTGCCGTTTCTTCGCTTCTCTCCTCTAAAATGGCCGCGTTGGGAAATTGAGATGAGAGGAGATTTAGAGAAGGGTCTTTTTCCCAGCATTTCTTAACTATGCCTCTTTCACTGTATACAAAAGCACTGACCAACTCCCCATTTACTCCTTTCAACAGCAGCACTTCGAATAACCACTCCATTGGAAAACACGATAACCAGTCTATTTAAGAGTCTCCATCAAGCAGTATTCATCTGTCAGTCTGTGTCAAACAACTCAACCATATATCTCAAAGACATGCTGCATTCTCAAGTACTCATGTTAACAGGTCTTAATACAGCAGGGCATGAGTAGGCATTTTGACATTATCTAGTACAAGGGCTTTTTATACAGCTGGAGACATTAAGTTAGTTTTTCGTGATGCTTCAGTCCTGGCCAGAGCATATGTTTATAGATGTAAAAAAAAAATCTGTTCTTGGAGTAAAGGGAATTACATGTCTGTCAATAATTGTCAGTATGTGTTGGTTACAGAATAAACCTTCCAAAAGTACTTAAAAGAACTGTAATATATAATATTTCTACTCTCAAGTTGCCATGTTTCAGCTGGCTAGGGGTGCAGCATCTAACTTACACAATAATAATAATAATAATAATAACATAAATGCACATTTTATAGCACTTGCTAATTGAAATGCCTTTAAAGGGTACCAAGTGACACGCCTGTGCTCGCTCACAATCCTTTTTTCAAATAAGTGCCGCATGAACTATGCAATGTATAGTACCGACCCATTTCAGACAAACTAGCTCCTAGGTATAAACTATCTTTCAATACTTGAAATGTCTTTCGCTTCCTTTTCTGAATGAATGGTTGTTTATGACGTTTGCACTGAAAAAGTCACATTATGAGTAAATGAAAAGAAAAAAAAAACTTGCCATTGAAATAAAGGTTATTTTTATAGACGTAAAATAAATTCTGTTCAAATGTATTATACGGAATCGTGGAACCAAAGAGGCCAAGATTTTTCTTCATTATAAGATGGCAAGACCATCGCATTGTTATGTAAAATACTTTTTTTTTTTTTTGATCATGTAGAAGGCCTAAACACTGTATCAGGGTACCATATTATGGATTCCATTTTCAGCTCAATTTTCTTTCTTTGTTATTTTGTACAGTAGATAAATGGAATATTTCATATTTTTTCATCAACTTTAATATTTTATTTTTTTTTTTTTGGTTTTCTATTTAATACTTCTAGTTCCTTTTGCAGAACCATTTAGAATCAAATACGTGCCACCTCTGTACAGCGTATGTAAGATAAAGAATGATTTTAAATATTTTGTTCTTTGTAACTGTTATAAATAAATTCCTTATTCTGCATTCAGATGTGTCACTGTAATCCCTTCGGAAAAACTACATTATGGATGCATCAAGGTTGACAAGAAAAAGTTATAATAATTAAAAAAAAAAAAAAAAAAAAACTTTTTACAACATGATCATAAGCCAAGCGTAGCCAAGTGTGTTAACCATTTATTCATCCTTAAAACCTGGTCACAGACCATTTGTTTACTACTGGCCCGTAATCAGTAACCAATAACCAAGCAGCTTTACAACTAAAACATTTCCTTTTGTAGACATGTTTATAATTAACTTATATACTAATCTTACTAGAAGCTTTTTTTTAATGCTTGGCACTTTACTTAGTACTTTACTTGTCAACATGTGGGTTAATTAGTGTGTTTGATCATGAAAAATAAATGCTTTATGAAAACTCTAAAATTTCATTCTAACCATAACTGCTCTTCAAGCCCTTCTAAGGCTACTACACTAAGGCTGTAGTATGTCTTAAGTCAGGAGTAACACATGATATTCTTTCTTTCATTCACTCTCTATACTGCTTATCCTGTACAGGGTCATGGGAGGCCTGAAGGCTATCCCAGGGGACTCAGGGCTCTATCCAGAGAACACCCTGGATAGGCTGCCAATCCATCACAGGGCACAAGCATGCATTTACACACTCACTCACCTACTACAAGTAGTATAGAAACACC
Source organism: Channallabes apus (assembly GCA_030522415.1). NCBI lineage: Eukaryota > Metazoa > Chordata > Actinopteri > Siluriformes > Clariidae > Channallabes > Channallabes apus. The sequence continues at coordinate 8,538,037 of CM060119.1, forward strand.
AGTTGTCCTAATCTGCATATTTTTGAACTGTAGGAGGAACCCGGAGTACCAAGCATGGAGAGAACATACAAACTCAACTCGAAGGCAGGACTTGAACCCTCAACCATGGAGGTGCAAGGCTGCAGTGCTAAAATCATTGACACAGTTCAACCAAGGGCTGTACAGCCTGGATGGGGTGCCAACCTCTCCCATGGCAGGCACATACACACATACTATGAGGAATTTGGGGAATGCCCCAATTAGCCCTATTTGCATGCCTTCAGATGGTAATCCATCGCAGAGCACTCGCACACATAACCAATCACATTCATACACAACGGGAAATGAGGGCTGCCAGTTAGCCTAATCTGCATGTCTTTGTCTCATGGGAGGAAACCGGAGTACCTGGAGGAAACCCACCAAACACGAGGAAAACATGCAAACTCCATGAACACCGACCCGAGGTGGGAATTGAATCTGGACTGGAATCAAACCCAGACCCTGGAGGCAACAGTGCTAACCACTAAGCCACCGTGATGGGCTGTAGAGTTATAGCTAAATAATCCATCCTGTGGTGGTGAGATTCTGCCTTTTGTTTTTGGCCATATGTGTGTTATATTTCTCATAGCAGTATTTGCCAACAATATATGTTGTTGTTGGTCTTTCGGCTGCTCCCGGCAAGGGGTCGCCACAGCGGAGTATCCAGTCTGGACAACAACTTGGCACAGGTTTTACGCCGGATGTCCTTCCTGACGCAACCCTCCCATTTTATCCGGGCTTGGGACCGGCACTGCATCCAGTGGCTGGGGGGTTTGGGCACTGGCTGGGAATCGAACCCGGGCCTTCCGCATGGCAGGCGAAATATATACAGTAGTTAATTTATTGTTATGGAAAATCTGCAAAGAGACTAGTTATTATTATTACTTATATATCTTATTATAGCAACTTTAAACAAACATTTTTTCACCTGACTCTATTTTTTCTCTCTAATATCACACTGTAAAAAAAATCTTAGCAACTAAAATATCTTAAATATATGCAAATAGTGCTTATAAATGAAATTATTATTTATTCTCAGTATATATGTAATTACTAAAATAATAACAAACAGGATAAATAGGTTTTTAGTGTAATCATATAATAGAAAATACTATATAAGTATTATACAAGATAATGCTAATGTATTTTTTTGTACTTACTTTTTTGTCTTTTTTTGTGATGGAAACCTTTCTGAGTGTGTGGCCATTTGAATTGTGTCCATTGGCCGTTTGAAATCTCTCGTCCTAAGAGAAAGCTTCTCTATATCAATAATGATAAGTTATTATTTCTTTTGCCAATTACAAAAAACATAAGTTTGATTAATGCATCCAATCAATAATTAGAGTTTAATATTTAATATTTATATTATATTTAGTATGGGTTACTAAAATTAACATTCAATATACAAATCAACAAAATGATTCATTATTTTTCATGATTTATTAAATCGTACTGAAGTATGAATACATTGTAAGCTAAGATAACTTTAAAGCAGTGCCCATTTTCCTAGTGTAAAAAAACTCACATGTTTATATATGTATATATTGTATATATGTATTTTTTTAATACTAGGAAAATGTTTTATAAAGTGTTAAAGATTTTTACCTTAAAAAAACTAATAAAATTTCATAATACTGGTGTTTCACCAAAAACACTGGGATTTGAATGGGGTTTGACATGTGTTTATTACTGCTGAGTGAGTCTGGGTCAGGCCACAGAGGTCAAAAAGCTGCCCAACACTCACCAGGATTGGTTAACCAGAACCCACACCAACCAGCCCCTAGGGCATTAGTAGCTCATGAAGACTTGCTCAAGTTATGCCTCGGTTAATTTTAATCTGTGTTTTGATATTTTGGAAGACAATGGACAGGAGTTGAGCAAGCAGTCAAATTCAGAATAATGAGAACAAAATTTACGATGTTAACACATTATTGCTGAAAACATAAAAACGCTATTGAAAAGTTGTATATAAAAGATAAGTTAATTAATGCAAAAGAAGAAGAAGAAGAAGAAGAAGAAAAAAAAAAACCAACAACAGCACAAAACATCACAAAAATTGCAAACCACAGTGTCAAATTGCTTTCCAGACCATTCAGCGTTGTATAAATAAAAGTCATTTTAAAGCTTAGAATATCGCCATCTCCATTACAACACATCCACTGGTGCATTTTAATCATACACATTTCACTTTAACTGCATATTTGGTAGAGTTAACATATGACTGACCTTATAATCATTTGGTGGTTTATTAGTATACCTCTGAGTAAAATTCAGCAGAATGTAACTGCAGAATTTCCCTTCCATTGAACTTATGATCTCAACTATGCTTGAGCAACTGCTCTAGATTAGCATAAGTTATGGAAAAACTCCGAAAGGAAAGACTCTGAAGGAATAAAGCACTATAAACACTCTCTCACACCAGGCTCTCTTTTTTTTCCTCAAGTTCAAGTTAAATGTGCTTTATTAGCAAGACTATTTTACCAATGTTGGGAATGCCAAAGCAAAGTCAAATAACGTACAATAAAGACAAATAATATCAACAATAAAGGGTTAGACATATAATGATGATTACAATAACACAACTGGAATAGATATGAAGTATTACAGAAGGATATATATTATTAAATGAATAGACATACATTACATAGCAATATAAAATACAATTTCCCTTCTATCTATCTATCTATCTATCTATCTATCTATCTATCTATCTATCTATCTATCTATCTATCTATCTATCTAAAATAACAGAATTAATAGTATTAGGATTATATTAGGGTAGATTAGATTGTCGGTAATTAGTGTTATTTCTATGATGAAGAGAGAATATGAATGCTGCAGTCAGCCACGCACTTTCTTGATGTTCCCCATATTTTATACAGATCAGGTCAATGTAGGTCAAATGTCAATTAGTTTTACACCTACATTCATAAGAAATTTCATCTCAAGTCCCGGGTAGACCTGAACTCTTCTCATATTCCTCTGATTTGTAATAACATTTTTATCTAGCTTGACAACAGCATGGGGATTTTCTCCCCATAGCTCCACTGGAATGCTTCCAAACAATCATCAGCAGAAGATCCTTTTGTTCAGATTCTTTTTTAATATTTGACAACAATTTTTTGGATTTATTTTTGTTATAGCCACCACATGTCTTCCTAACAGCACCATTCCCACAAACAGCTCTAGATTGTTTACGGCTGTTTAAAAATAAGGAGTGTTTCATTTACAAATGCACAGAGGATGCATTGTGTTCACAGTTGTGATCCAGTTTTTTGCCAGACCACTTGGGCATAAAAGGCTACAAGACCATCATGACTTAATGAGATTTACAAATCTATGGACTTGTGGGAAAGCTCTTGTGGAGACCAAAAGTAAAATAAATTCCAGAGGCCTGAAATTAGTGTTGGCTAATTTAACAACTCATATATTGAATAAAATACCAATGAAACGCAAGGGATTACTGGTCTACATTACTCAGGATTGTCAGATGGCCAAAAGATTTTATTGGTGATAAAAAAGTGTCTCACCTAGGTGAAAAAGTGAATTTTCATATAGGATCATATAAAATCATTTTTCATAACACGTAATGCTTCTTATCTCCCGATCCATGCTTAGTTTTTTTTTTTTTTTGTAAAGCTGCATACACATTCACATTATATATATATATATATATATATATATATATATATATATATATATATATATATATATATATATATATATATATATATATATATATATATATATATATATATATATATATATATATATATAAAACATAACAAGAAACACATTTGCTAAATACAATTTTATGATCTTTTTATGATGTAATATCCCTAACTTTAATACATTTAAATCTTTCAATGATCTTAATTGTCATTCAAATGAAACTTTAGATGCCAATTTAGATTTCATATGAAAAGACATAAACCTATTGACACAAACCTAAAGACATAAACAATATTGAATTTGACATGGTTACAGACACTACAGATTTTCACTTTTTAAGCTTTTATCAAAAACCAATACACATAAAGAAAAACATGAATAATTCGAAATTATTAAAGTAATACGTAAACAGTAAAGTGCTGAAAATTGCCATTTTTGGGGCACATATAAAATCATCTCTCCAAAACGACTAAAGTTAGCAACTTGAATTGCTTTGGGAAGAAAGATTGGTCATTTATATGTTACTGCTTCTTTGGCATACAAATCATAAAAAAACATAAAAACAAATAAAATCAGCACAGATACTGTGTTTTGGCCGATAGGTTTAAAGATCAAACCAGTCACTTCATTTTTTAGGAAAGTAAGCTTTAGAATTTAAAACTCTCTTCAGGTAAAAGTACATTAGCATGGTTAAAAGCGCAAAAGACATCAATATAAGGTTTCAATTTTGGTATTTGGTTCAGTTTTAACTTATTGTACAACTAAGCTCAATAGCACCTCCAATGTGTGCAAGAAAAATACACAAATTGCACTAAAGTAGCAAAGCTGCAGCTGATTTCTTTCAAACCCAGATTGTCCTGTCAAGTGTTTACACAGTGACATGCCCCCTAGACGTCACACTCATTGAGGCTCATATTTTTCTGCCCACGTTGCTGACACATCCATTACACGTCATCAGAATGTGAAATTCCCCTTCATGGTTGAAATTGACGCAAACAAAGTGAATTATTTACTCCATGAAGCATGCATCATGCATGATGAACCCTACTTACACTCTATCGCTTTGGCTTCTGACTTGTCTTCGCCTGTCTCAAAATTGGTTTATTTTCCAAATGATTCCATGTGTTTTATGTTTAGCTTTTTAGCTCTTGTCTATTTACACGGTTGTGTACTCACTGGAGTGTTCGTTGCTCTCTTTCTTTTGGGTGTTTAAACCACAAATAATACAAACGTCGTTGTAAGATTAGCGCTTTTTGGTTTAAAGAAAATTAAGTATTTAGGGAAAACAAGGCAAAACAGAGTAAAACTTCACAAACTAAAATACTTGTATAAAATTGGAAGTTGTCTATTTAACTGTCTTTAAGTGTGCCTGTGTATGTCTTCATGCACGAAGGATGAGACGCTACACAATGCATTGCTCAACACTGATCGTCATCGCTGACTGATCAGATATTTCATAGCAAAATGATTTTGCCAAACTAAACTAGTTGAAACAAAAACAGATATTTAAAATTGTACTACTAATGGACATGCAAGTACACATCTACGAGTTTCCTTTTGGGAAAAGTAGTGTTTATTAAGGATAATAAAATGCAGTGTCATGGACCTCCATGAAGTAAAAACCCAGACCCCTGGGAGAGTCGATTTGAGAAGCTCTTGACAAGCAGCACTGCAAACAATTAGTCCTGTCTGACACATGGCACCTGGACTTTCTGAATCCCATTACGGAGTGGAGCCAGTCTGAGGATTGGCTGTTAAATGGACTGGGTTGGATGGATTTTTTTTTTAACCGTCTTTGCACTTCAGAGTTTATGGAGTGGAATGCCTGGAATGTTCCACTTCAGTTATCAAAATATGTACATCTGGGGATATTTTTACCCACTAAACTACTGGCGCAGAGTTTCTACTCAAAAAGGACCTGATCTCCATCTTGCTAGACTGGAGTGGTGATATTTCATTTGATGTTTTTTTTTTTAAAGCCACCCATGTTTGGCATGGAGAATTTTTAAAAATAATGATTTGATATGTTAGTGGCCAAAGCAACCATGACACCTCACACACCAGAACACATGTTTTCCCACAGAAGAAGAAGAAGAAAAAAAAAAAAAAATCAGGTCCATCCATTTTAATGGCAGGAAGTAGACAGTATTTGACCCTCGGCTCTGTTAAATATGTAAAAGCAGTATGTCTGACACAAGGGAAAGTGCTAATGGTAAGCGGCACCACAGCGAATCCCAGTGGCACGGCGCATTTCCATTTTAACTTCTGGTTTTTATTTCGGCTCATCAGCCTGAAAACTGAAATGAAAATTCACGCACGCTCCAACTGCAACGACTGAATCATTTCTAAGTAAATGTTCCAAACTAAATTGAAATCCGACCCATAATGAACACCACACAAAAATACCTAGCAGAATAATAGCCTTTGGGTCATTTAATGCTCATTGTATACAAGGAGCATCTCTGACAGACCTGCCACGCACACATCTCGATACTTTATCTCACAACGCTGAATAAAAGGGGAATTGTTCTTGACTGACAGAGCTTCATAAAAGAGTACAAAGGATGAACTTTGGCATATTATTGCACATAATCCCATTCAACAGGACTCCCTCCACACACTATTCACATCGTGACACCACAGCTGAGACATGCTAGCAAAATGAACAGGTGGATCTCCATATGAAGGCCAAAGTTTGACATTTCTTCTGTATATATTTACGATAATTTTAGAAAAAAAAAACAATGTACTTTTTTAAATGTACAGTCAAGTCCATAACAATCTGGATATTAAACAAGTTATTGTTGTTTTCAGCTATACGTAGTAGTAGTAGAAATTACACAATGAATGAAAGTTTTAAGAAACCAAAAGTAACTGGACAGTTGGATGATCAGCTGACCAAATCAAATAGTTGGTACATTCTCAAAAAGAATAAATGCACAATATCATAACGTGCACAGGGAAGATGCTGGAACACTACAGCTCCCATGAGCCACCATGAGTCACATGTCCCTAACCAAGTGCACCTGGATTGTGTTTACCATTGATTAGTTTCACTATTTAAGTTGTGGTTTTCTGTGTTTCTTTGTCTTGCGTTTGTCGTTAGTCTGAAGTGTTCGCATGTACCGACTGTTTCCTGTTTATAGCCACAGTTCCTGGCCCTGTTTTGATTTGTGTGTGTTCTCATGATGTATATTAAAGAGGATCTGCACTTTCGGCCATCTCTGTTTCTAATGTCTGGCAAAATGCAAGACCGCACAGTGAAGGCATTCGATCCGTGGTTGCTTGGGCTGGTCTGGGAACAGCTGCAAGAGAGGGAGAGATATCTATAGGACTACAGAGAATGTAGCATGAAGAACCAAAGGCAGATAGTTCAGGTTCTGGTGGGGTTATTTTGGGGGGCTACAACAGGCCTTTTGTGTCTGCCTTTTGTGTCGACCTTGGCATTGACCTTTACTCACCCATCTCTGCTGAAGATGCCCTTCTGGTGTGTGGTACCATCTAACACTTCTGAGGACGCCACCCAGCTTTGATGCTGAAAACGACAAATATTCTTCTGTGCCCTACTGAGAACACCACTCTGCCACTATGCCCTTGAGAGACTGCTGTGCTGCCACCATATCCTGTTGAGAACACCGCTCTGCCACCATATTCTACAGAGAATGCCGCTTTGCCATTATGCCATGCAGAGAATGGCACTTTGACATCAGGGCCTGCAGAGAACGCTGCTCTGCCACCATATCCTGCTGACAACAATGCTCAGCTACAATGCCCTGCTGAGAATGTTGCTCTGACACCATGGCCTGCTGCGAACGCTGCGCTGGCACCATGCACTGTTGAGAACACTGCGCTGCCACCATGCACTGCTGAGAAGGCTGCTTGGTTACCATGCCCTGCTGAGAACAATGCACTGCCACCATGCCCTGCTGAGAACGTCGCTCTGCCATTATTCCATGCTGTAAATGCCATGCTGCCATCATGTTCTGCTGCGAACAGCACTGTGCCACAAAGGCCTGCTGAGAACAGCACTCTGCCACATCCCCTGTTGAGAATGCTTGCTTTACAGGGGTGGGTGCTCCAGTACCCCTCCTGAAAATGTTATGTGCTTATCTTATAGCATGGACAATTAATTTAGGGCCATCAGTGGGACAAGTTCCCTTGAATTTATGATGTGACTGCTTGTAAAATCTAGTTTTCAATTTCAAGTTGAATGAATGTTGTTTTGCGAAGATTTTTAAACGTAAAGAATCCGTTCATTATTCCGCTTGGAAAAACAGACAAATCTGAGATTGCATACAAACTTGAACAGCTTCAACAAAACTAACAAACCTTCCCCTGACAAGACTAAGCCCTGTGTGAATTAAGCACTAACAAGTTGTCCCGTCTAATTCGTAGAAACATAAAACACCTGCTAGAGGCCTTAACTGATTCTAGTTGATGTTGCAGCTGCCTGTTAGGAGTAAATGTGACAGCATGCACCTGGTGCATTTATGTATGTACATGGAGGGAGATCTACTGTTTACATAGTGACCAGAAGGTTCTGAGATCAAATCCCTAGAACAGGACAGAGCCACATTTGGTTCCATGAAAAAATCCTTCACATTCACAAGTATATACAGTACATGAAAGAATGCCTTACTTTGAAGCATCTATTCAATTAATAAATGTCCATATGTAAATTTTATTTATGTACCAAAGATCTGGAACATTATATATATATATATATATATATATATATATATATATATATATATATATATATATATATATATGCATGCACACACACACACACACACTTTCCTTAGTAACTGCTTCTAATTATAATGGCTAAAACATATCACTTTAATTTTAAGTAGCTTTTATTACTTTATTACTTACTCACTACTTCTGCATAAGTTTAAAATTATGTTAATTTGTGTAAAGCACACTAAAAATAAACTTACTTATTATTATTATTATTATTATTATTATTACTACATCCTCCTGACTTTTCAACCTAATACCCTCTGGAGACTTCTTCCCTTGCTCTCTGTCTCTCATGCCACTTGTCCATATGCTATCACTACACTGCTGACAGAGAGATTAGGTGAAGGTATTGCGAGGAATGAGTGTGTCCTCAGACCCTGAAAATAACTCCGAACATGTTGACATGTAGTCTTGTGCCTTGTCTTGTGCCAGCAGTCCTGAACAGCAGCACAAGGACCATGACTAATGCAAGCTGATATATAGGCCTTCTCCGCGAACATGTTAAATATAGGGCTTATGCACACAGGACAAAAGAAATCCAAAAATACAACCAGTATTGTTTTACACACACATCATTAAACAACGTGTTACCACAGTTAATACTTAGAAACAAACTTCTTAACAGTTACTGCAAATACAACTATTGGCATCATGCAGGTTTTTTCAAGGCAAGCACAGCCTTACGTTTACAGCTTTTGTGTGCTTTGCCTTTCTATTTCTTTCTTTCTCCGTTCTATCAATTTATCTCTGAGGGTGTGCTGTGGTATCCGGCACCAAAATAAAACTTGATTGTCCAGCACATCCCACAGATGCTGATGAGTGATATCCTGGGAACCTGGAGGCCATATCAACACCTCTAACTCTTTGACGTGCTCGTCAAACCATTTCTGAACATTGCAGGACGTATAATCCTGTTGAATGAGGCCACGGCCATGAAGGATTAGGACTTAGATATGTAGATTGTACGTGCCAATGTAACATCCAAATGAATGAAAGGATCACACTGTATCCGCTGGCTTGCCTTACTGTATTCCCATAGTGCATCCTCTTTCCCAGGTACCTGGCTGTCCATGTGATGTACTGTAAAGACAACATGATGTAAAGACACCTTCTTCTATTGCTCCATGGTACAGTTGCCCCATACTCACTTTCAGTGGTGGACTTGGGTCAGCATGCATACTCTGACCAGTCTGTTGCTTGGGAGTCCCAAAAATCACACGATGCACGATGTGTTAATGGCATTAACTTGTCCATATATACTTCTCACCCGTACAGGTGGTAAGTGTCATCCTCAACCTGGGGTCCTCCACTAGAGGCCTGGGAGTTTGAGGGTTCTGTGCAGCATCTTAGCTGATCCTAACACTGAACACTTCTAGACAGAGAGCTCTGATGTTGTTCCTGGGATTTGTTGGAGCCACTCTCTCAGATTAGGAGTCACAGCCCAAAGTGCGCCTACCACCCTTGGGACCACTTTGGCCTTCACTCCTCATATTCTCTTCTATTCTTCTTTAAGGTCCTGGTACTTCTCCAGCTTCTCATACTCCTTCTTCATGATGTTGCTGTCACTTGGGACTGCTACATCTATCACCACTGCTGCCTTCTGTTCATTGTCTCCTACTACAATGTCCAGTTGGTTAGCCAGTACCTGCCTGTCCATCTGGATCTGGAAATCCCTCAGGATCTTTGCTATTCTATATGACCTCATGAGGATTCTCTCATCTGGACTTTGGAGGATCTAGCCCATGCTCTGTGCAGATGTTAGTGTACACAGTGCCAGGTATTTGGATGTGCAGTCCGGTGTATGCGATCATGCTTGCGTTTTGCACCTGGCCACTATGTGTTGGACTGTCTCTTGGGTCTTTCTTCACAGTCTGCACCTGGGGTCCTGTCTAGTGTGGTAGAACCTTGCTTCTATAAATCTGGTGCTTTGTGTCTGTTCTTTTGCTGCTGTGATCTGTGTATATATTGCTGGGATTTGGATTATATTATCTAATGTTTAGATGATATGAAAATGTAAAAAATTTGACAGATGTCTCCTTATCAGGTGGCCCAGGAGGAGACAAAAATGTACATCTTCATGTTAATTTATTTGCGAGAAAAAAAAACCATGGTGCAGATAAATTTTTTTTATCTGTGTTAATTATGGAATAACTTTATTTAAAATTTTAGAATATCAAACACAGTTCATACAAAAATTTATATAAATTCACATTTTTATATTGTATATATATATATATATATATATATATATATATATATATATATATATATATATATATATATATATATACACACAGTATATAACATTATATTTCTATTTTATATTTTTATCAAAGTATTTAATATTAAAGGATATTTAGATATTCATTTTCTTCAGATGGTTAATTCAGGGTCATACAACGCAGAATAGCCAAGAGCACATAACCACAATTTTAATTAAATGTTTTGTTTATTCATTCTTTAAAATATTTTAATCGTATCTATAATTAAGAAAAAAAAAATTGTGGAGAAGTAGTACTGTGCACTTTTTTATTTACAACAATACTACACAGTATATAGGTTCATTGAATTTAGCAATCTATACTGACACTAATAAAAAATCATTACTCATAAGAACAGGAAGTCATCGATAATACAGCAGCTGATAGAAAGGACCTGTTTGAAGCCTTTTGCTTTATTAAAGGGCGCAGTTTTATACTGTGCCACCAAAGACTCCAGATGGTTGCGGCTGCTGCCGCTGCTGTGGAGCTGGATTTCCATTGATGCACAAAGCAGACCTTTTCTTTCATGCATATTCATGCCAGGAGGACGCTTGTTAGGAGTGACGATTACCTCCCTTCATTTGAATATTCATAAAGGGACAAGCTCTGCAAAAGGGTGACGTCTGGGTGTTTCATGAATATTCATAGGCAAACTGCCCAAAGGTTTTAAGGGCTCACAGTGAGCAATTTTCATGGTACATCTGGGGAAGGAAAAACCTCCTCAAGTACAAAAAATAATGAGTATGGTTCACAGTTATTGGGAGGTTTTTTTTTTTTTTTTTTTTTTTTTGGATGAGTACAGCAGATGCTGCTCTTTTGTGAAGTCGTCCAGCGTGTGGATATGCTTGACCAAGAGGATTATGATGAGTTATTATAAGATATTATTGTTCTTTAAACAATAGTGATTTAAGAGCTTCGTGTCACGGCAGATTAGAAAGCTCTTAAAGGGGTTAAGTAGGTGAGGGGCGACTGGGGACAATAATAATAAACTTTTGTTTTATCGCTCATTTAACAATGATAAAGAGAAGCATGTAAACCCAGTAAACCTTCTGAACATTAATAAGGTCAATTTGTTGATCGGTTACAACAAAGTAATTGGGCAAAATACACATAAATATCCAGTGGCAATTAATACTAGTAACAAAAGTTATATTTGTAAAAATTGTTACTTTTATTCAGATTATCATAGATTATTATGAATCCTTTTAGTTTAATTAAGTCCAAACCATGGTCAAACCAAGCTCGCTGAATGTTGCCCACTGTATGACATAACTGATATAAAATGATACCATGATATCAACAATTGTAATTAAATGATGTAGATTAAATTAAAGAAATGGCAACAAATGTTTTGCTGCAACAGGCTACAAAGATACACCTCAAAAACCTGGAAACCTCAGCAGCAATCTCATTTCCCCTCTCATCTGTTCCAACCATTCAAAATAACCAGACTGCACCTGTTTGTATGATCCATAGGTAACTGTGTGGCTTAACAAACAAAATATTTCTCTGAAACTGGTTATGTACAGGGACTGGAGTGGAGGTGAGAACCATATAAAGGTCCTTCAGGAAACCTGGAGAACCATGCATGGGTTCCCTGTTAAGTCAGGTTGTTCACAAGGTTTCCTCCTGTTGTAGTCTCAGGGCTTTAGTGCAATGTAGGTTGTAACTTAATACAATTTATTTCAAAATCCTTGCCTATCAACTGATACGGCACCCGTGGAGCAGACTGGGTTAAGGGCCCACCAGCAGAAATTTGGTGAAACTGGGGCTTGAACTGCAGATATTCTGATCAGCAACCCAGAAACTCCATGATGGTTCCTGATTTTTATTTCTTTCTACATTGTAAAGGAATGCTGAAGGCGTCCAATAAATGCATGAATCTCCTTTGAACAGTTGATATTGAGATGTTTCTGCTACTTCTGCTCTGTAAAGACTTCATAACGCCTCTAATCTGAGGTGCTGTTAATTGGTCATTTTTCAGGCTGATAACTCTAAATGAACTTCTGGTCTGCAGCAGAGGTAGGTTTTGGTCTCGTCCTCCTGGGACGGCCTTCATGAGAGCCAGTTTCATTATGGGGCTCGACGGATTTTGCAGATGCACTTGACAATACTGTTTTTCAAGAACTATTACAGAAAGGCTGACCTCTGTGTCTTAAAATAACAACTAACTGTTGTTGTTGTTACGTAATTACCCAATTCCATATGTGTTATTTTATAGTTTTGAAATCCCCAGTATTGTTGTAGAATGTAGAAAATAAATCACTAAACAAAATCAAAGGAATTTGCAAGAGTTCTAAAACTTTTGAACGGTAGTGTATATTTTTTCAATTAAACATCATTGTAACTGTGCTAGTAATGTCTCCCTTCACCAACAACAACAAAAAAAAAATACCAGAATCAATAAGACACTTCAGAAATAATTTTATATAAACACACAATATTTCGTGTGTTTCAGGGTGATGGAAAAGGAAAGTAAAAAAACAACAAGTTTGCTTTGATTATCTTTACCATTATCAGGTCATGTTTCACAATATTTCATAAATGGGTTCAACACCTACGAATAGGCTTGAGATTCTGCCATGGCTCCCTTTCTTTCATTTTACAAAGTATTACATTAGCATTTCATAGGAAAGGATCTATATGGAACACTTTCAATTTCGCAAATCTTCAGACTGCAACAAACCTTAATTGAAAAAAAAAAAAAAAAAAAAATATATATATATATATATATACGTATATATATATATATATATATATATATATATATATATATATAAACATTTTACTATTGCACAAATAAGACAAAGTATTGACATCATGCATGTGATTCCAAGTAGAACCCCTTAGCACACTGTCTTTTTGGTCTCAAACCAGGCTGGGAGTTTTTAAAAGCCCCAGGAATCTTTTGCAGGTGTTTAGAGTTAATTAGTTGATTCAGATGATTAGGTTAATAGCTCGTTTAGAGAACCTTTTCATGATATGCTAATTTTTTGAGATAGGGATTTTGGGTTTTCATGAGCTGTATGCCACAATCATCAATATTAAAACAATAAAAGGCTTGAACTACTTCAGTAATGAATCTAAAATATATGAAAGTCTAATGTTTATCAGTACATTACAGAAAATAATGAACTTGATCACAATATGCTAATTTTTTGAGAAGGACCTGTACATCCCTTTGCCAGATCAAGTCAATGCACGTGGCAGAAATTCATTTCTGTGTTCAGAACTGTTTGCACAATTTGCTTACTGTATAATTTTGGAAGCAGCAGAACAAACACTTCTCATAGAAAACTTAAATATTGCGCTTTGCGTCTTTATGAATCCTGATTATTGGTTTGCAAAATAACACCACATTAAACAAAGTCCAGTTGTAAAGCCATTACAATCTTAAATATATGCCTTTATGTGCGATATTCAAAGTACACCTCATGCATACTTCTATTATAAGTCTAAAAGTTATTATTCATACCAAAGTGCTAATTGTAATATTTAGAAGGAATGTCATCAATGTCTGGAACCTCAGGCATGACTGTTGTTTCTCAGACTTGCTGGAGTTTGTTAGTGGATTTTTCAGCCCATTGGTATGCCAGAGTTATGGAGTTTGCAGCAACACCTGAAGATTACGCCGCATTCCTGAGGGTCAGTGTACACAATGTGAAACCCTCACGCACCGTTGTTCCTGCTAATGCTCCTGCAACGCCTCTTACCGCTGATCTGGGACCAGAGTCAAATCCCATCCTTAAGCAATTTAGGAGAAACAACAAAACTGATCTTCAGATTAAGGGGCACAAAAGAGCTGCACATGGCCGGCTGTTGTTGCGATGCAGCCGCTTCTCCGTGCTCTTTGACTCCAGGAGTGTCTAAAACCGAACCAATCACTAACGGGGCGGCTATTTTGGGGCCAAGACTGCACAGCTCACTAATCTGTTGGCATGAATGACTTCATCAGTCAAGAAGGCTGTGGTGCAAAAGAGTGTTGAACACATATCATTAAGCAGGCTTAAATAAACGCGTGGTGAGTATATGAAATGCCTTTAGCCTCTTACAGGGATTTATGGAGCACTGTGGAAATGTTTTCTTTTCACGACATCACGCGCAAAGGCTAAATGTTTTCATATTCCCATACCACAAAAAGAAGAGAAAAAAAAAGAGGCTGTTTTTTTCATATTTACAATAGTTGCAGTGTCAAGATTGGATAAATTAAAAGAACAAAAAGAAACAAGACTCAATTTACAATAACAACACTCATGAAAGGCATTTTGTTTATCAATCCCTCTCATTCCTAGATTGTTTGTTTAATGTAATTTCAAGTTCATATGCATAAAACCCAACAGATACTGGCAAGAGTCTTGTTTATCTTACATGTACTTGCATGACTGATTGCTAAAAATGGTCCCGCCAACATCTCATGAAGTAATGTAGCCTCTCTTGTTTCAGCGAACTAGCTGACTGATCTGGTAATCACTTACAGTATGTGACGTCGGAATCAAAAAGAGCCAACCAACACGTGTTTCATCAGAACGCTTTATCCTGTATACAGGATCCCAGGAGACAGGGCACGAGGTGGGGTACACAGAGTGCCAATCATCACAGGGAACACACTCCCTGGCTCACACGCAAAGGGCATTAGCCAATCAGGCTGACCTGCATGTCTGTGGACTGTGGGAGGAAAACGAAGAACCCGGAGGAAACCCACTGAGCACGGAGGAAAATGTAAACTCCATGCACACAGACCCTGGAACCTGGACCTTGGTGGTGCAAGGCAACAGTGCTAACCACTAATTTGCTGATGTAATACTATAAAACAATAATAATGATAATAATAATAATAATAACAACAACAACAACATCATCAACCGTAAGGGATATTAACAAGAAAAAAAAATTATTTTCAATTCTTATGAGCGTGCCCAATGAAGCTTTTACACTCTTGGCATCTTCTCAAACAGCTTAAAGATCCACAATGCACATCAGTGTTTTTGGGAACACCAATTAGCCTGATCTGCATGTCTTTGGTCTGTGGGAGGAAACTGGAGAACCCAGAGGAAACCCACCGGTATACATGAATAATGAATATACAATTAGGAAATTATTACCAGAATCTCTAAGGACATCATAATCTTATCAGTGTAAACATAGAAATTGGAGTTTCCATCAAGTTTAAAAAGAAAACTTTTTTGAAAAGAAAGACATTTTTTGGTCAAATTTACACGGTGCATTCAGGTCAAACCGGGACTTGTTGTCCTGTGAGCAGAAAATGAAGGTGTAAAAGCAGTTTACAGAGGACTACAAGCACATTATGGTGATGAGACCCACAGTAAAACATGTGAATGGTGCAAATTTTTTAAACAAGGCCATACATTTATGAATGATGATCCCAGCTGAAGCAACTTAGAGCCATCTGCAGTCATTCTTGTGAATGTGCAGTGAGTGGAACACCTAGCCGTGGAATATCGAAAGATAACTTGTCACTAAAGTGCGCAAGAGACGCATCTGTCTGTGTGAACTGCACACACACACACACACACACACACACACACACACACACACACACACACACACACACACACACACACACACATACACACAATCATTTGTGAATACCATTTGTACCTTCCAGGAACTCGGCTAGGTGTTATTGCCACATCCACCGTAAAGTCCTGACTGCGCTCCAAAACATGTTTGGGCCATTAAAGGGTTTTAGACATGAAGCAGGCAGTCTGATCATGGCTCTGGCATAATGAAAACTTTCTACATTGCTGGTATCCAAGCACTAGTGAAATACTGGGATTAGGGCATTAGTGTAGCAGTGGACTATATAGAGAAATCAAAGTAGTCCAAGTTTGACTTTATTACCCTTAAAAATGTATTTACCCAACAGTCAGAATCCATACGCATTTTACCTAATATAAAATTTGTCAGTTTTGTTTTTTATTTTTAACTCACAATAGATTCGAAGATCGCACCTTGAAAGAGACAAAACTAGAACGTAAATGGCGTCAAAGTAAATTGGTAGTATTTTAGGCAGCACAGAAGGAGAGTGTTCTGAACCATAAAAAGCTCTTTGTGCGGCTAGATCAATATATCTCTCCACTCTTATATAAGATAACAAAAATAATCCTAGATTCTTATTTAATAATGTAACAAAATTAACCACCACCAAAACATGAACAACAACACCGTGTAGTAGTGCCTGATTCAGGCTTTAAAACCGGACAGTCTAATAAATATTGATGCAGGTGATAATGTAACTATATCAGATCAGCAGTTATTATATTTTATTCCCTTTCACAAATCTTAGCAGAATTTGTTTACTCTAACAGATAACAGGTATAACTGAACCCATATTAAAAAAAAAACATTCAATACTTGACTCAGCAGCTTGCTTCTGAAATATTTTAACTAGTAGTTTTAAACCCCTAATTAAGAAACCTGACCTTGACCCCATTCAGCTGTACAACTACAAGGCAATATCAAATCTCCCCTTGTAGCTATAGTACAGCAGTAATTCTCATACATACAGTACATAGGAATACTATTCATGAAATGTATCAGTCAGGATTTAGGCCTCATTATAACACAAAGACAGCTCTGGTTATGACTTACACATCAAACCTTGCTTGTGTTATACATTGACCTTATCCATTATGAGACTCTGACTGTACCTACACTGGTGTACGGGGTAGCTGGGTAGCTCAATTTCATAGTTTTGATAGTTAAATTAATACTTAATTTCCAGATGTTGTTGGGTCCTTGAGGAAGGCCCTTAACCCTAAACTGCTCAGATGTATAACAGACAAATGTAAGTCACTCTGGATGATGGGATCTGCCAAATGCCATAAATGTACATCTCTCTCTCTCTCTCTCTTTCTCTCAAGCAGCACATGGCACTCCTGAGTTGACCTCTTCTGCCCTCTGGACCGGTCTGATACATTCTGGTGCCCTGCTTATGTTTGGATTCTTCTCGCATGGTGTCCTCTGACTCGCAACTGAGGATGGTCTGCATGCTCTGCTAGGGATGCATGTAGTAACTGGGGATCATTTCATGAAACCATGAAGATGATCTAGAACTTGGCAGTTTTATCTCTGATGGCTTGTGACTGCAGTTGCTCAGTAGTTTAGGACTGAAATTCACACAAACAGTTTTAATTCTGTAACGCGGTTCGCCGACAATCACCATGTTAATGGCGTTATACAGTATAAATAAAATTGATTTAGATAAAAGCAGACCTAACACCATTTGAATTTTTCTTTGGTATAATTTGGTTAGTAATCTATTGGAAGCACTGGCCAACAATCATCTTTGCATGTAACAGTATTACTGTAGTTCTGATTCATTAAAAATAGTTAAACATTTGTGTACTCATTCGTATTTCCACAAGGGCTAAATTATAAGAGTCTGTCAATTTGATCATTTGCTCTAAATTATAGTTTTAAATATATTTTCACATTTGTAAGATTTTTTATAAGGCGGCGGCGCGGTGGTGTAGTGGTTAGCACTGTCGCCTTGCACCTCCAGGGTCTGGGTTCGATTCCCCGGCCAGGCTCGATTCCCGTCTCTGTGTGCATGGAGTTTGCATGTTCTCCCCGTGCTTGGTGGGTTTCCTCCGGGTACTCCGGTTTCCTCCCACAGTCCAAAGATATGCAGGTTAGGCTAATTGTCGTTCAAAAAATTGCCTGTAGTGTGTGATTGGGTGTGTGAGTGTGTGTATGTGTGTGTGCCCTGCGATGGATTGGCACCGTGTCCAGGGTGTACCCCGCCTAGTGCCCGACGTCTCCTGGGATAGGCTCCAGGTCCCCCGCGACCCTGAACACAGGATTAAGCGGTATAGAAAATGAATGAATTTTTGCATGATCATTTTACAGAGTGTGAAACTTATGTTGAACATTTACATTTTATTTGCAAATGAGTGTATTTTGATTTTGCAATTCATTTATTGCTTTGTCCTGTTTAATGTAGTTTTTACCTCTTTTTTTTTTGAAAGCAGAGCTGCTGAACGACATTGCGATAACAACAAAAGCCTCATAAAGAAAACAAATCGTGTTGGGAAAGCACAGTTCTAATCCCATTTGCAAGAAAGGTGCTTTTCTTTCTCTCTGCCCTCTAATCAGAGATGGGGAAGACAGGCAGCAGCTGGGGCGCTGATATGAAAGGGGTCATTTCATGGGAAAAGCAGGTGAAAACCATCTCCCGGTCTTAAATGATGAACTTGGACTATGAAAAACAAATCATGAACTGCTGTGTTATTTTTCTCTTCCAAGTATGAAATACTGCTGCCAGGGTTTGCTGTCGAATTCATGCATACAAAGTAAACTTGACACACACCTACCTGTTAATGGTTCTCAAATTACAGTGTAAAATGGACAAAACCCAGATGGTTCATTAATACTACAAAGTTACAATACCTTGGGGAAATTTACCATTATGAAGGATATTTAAACCTGCCCATGTCTCCTTCAAGTGACAACTGTGTGGGGAGGACGGATGTCTTACTTAAAATCTCTGTAATTTATGTGTACATTTTAATATTGTTAACTATGTTTTTGACCAAGAGAACGCAATCTAGAATGCATGCAAGAACACCATAAAAATTAATGGCTTTAAGCATCATCTTGTTATATCTTTTAGGCTTTCGTGAATTATGTTCTCAAGGGCATGCTAGGAAAACCGGTGTTCATTTTGATCTGGTTTTTCTCCTTTAAAGAACACATTCCACATGTGAAAAACAGCTATTTGTACAACCTTGTTAACATGTACTTAAGTGTTTTCACTAATAAACTCAAGGCACTTGCTATCACATAATGTTTGGTCCTCAAAACTAGCACAGGCCTGCTGAAATACTTTGGCTTTGCCAATTTTATGGGATTGATTCTTAAATTTGGATACAGGGCTCCATAAAAAGCCGGGGGTCTCATTAAACCCAACATCATTTTATCTACTACAAACAAAGTCAAGTCAACTGAGCAAAATAAGAAATAGGCCGCTTCATAAAAACAAATTGTGCTACAGCAGGATTGGTTTTGTTTTCTATCTTGAGCAGAGGTGGAAAGTAATGAATTACATTTACTCGCATTACTGTAATTGAGTAGATTTTTTTGTGTACTTCTACTTTTTAAAGTAGTTTTTAAAATCTGTAATTTTACTTTTACTTAAGTATGTTTGGTTTAAAGTATTGTACTTCACTACATTTTAAACCATATTCGCTACTGAGTAAAAAATAAATGAATGAAAAAGAAAAATAATACAACGGAAAAAAGGAAGGAAAAAAATTGCAGCCCGGAAACCACTGCACTGATTGATTGATGGAGAACAAACGCGCTAAATTCACAAAAACGATGGAGACGGACAAAACAGATGAAGGTGAAATGCCAACAAATTCTTATGAAGAATTCATATTTAAGCGACCACTTTGATTTCAAGCACAACGAAGGGAACAGATTTATTATGCGAGGTTGTTCCATCCCCCATCCCACCCCTCTGTAAAAAAAAGTAACTCAGTAACTTTTACCCTGAGTAAATCTTTAATGAGCTACTTTTACTTGATTATATTTTTATAAGGGTAACTTTACTTGTACTTCAGTAAAAGTTCACTAAAGTAACAGTATTTTTACTTGAGTACAAAATGTTATTAATCTTTCCACCTCTGATCTTGAGCAAATGTATTGAATGTATTGAATTCTCAAAATGTGTTGAAATGCATATTTTGCCTGGAACACCTAAATTATCACGACTCCAACTGCTGTAATGAGTGATTACAAAGAACCCCCCTCCACATTTATGTACCTATCCTTCTTGAAACCATTTATTCCCATCCCATACATAAAGGAGCTTCAACTAATGCTCAAATCGACCTAGGGGGCCAACCAACCTACACCATCAAAGAGATCCTGGATTCCAGATGTAATAGAAGTAGGATGCAATATCTCACTGATTGAGAGTTTTACAGCCTTGAGGATTTCCAGGATATCTTGAATCCCATGCTTAGCAAACTAAATATTGTTCTTGCAAATTTGTTCCTGTAAGAAAAATAAACATGCTTTATGAAAAGCTGAATAACAATTAGACACCTGCATGTGTTATCTCTCAGACCTGCTTTAACAACAACAAAAAATCAGCTGCCGAACTGTGAGAAACAGTATGCAAAGAGAAGTCAGACAGATACTGTACCAGTTTGAGGACTGCACTGAGCGTAGTGTCTAAGTGTCTGTTCTTTGCTCAATAGCTTATGATAAAATTTAGCTTCAATCCGTCCAATACGATCCTGTGTTTGTATCCAATACTGTTAGTGTTGGACAAGTTCTGCCTAAAAATTCCAATAGCTACCTTGAATCGGCCAATAAGACTCATTATTATCTGAAAATATAAACTGATGGATCCATATTAGCCATCTAAAGATAGAGGAACAGCGTTACACTACAAACTGTTTTTACTTTTCTTTTATATCCTTAATGCGTACAGTATATGTACTGTACTTTTTTTTTTCTTTTTCACCTCAAAATATGAATGGTTCATATATGTTTGTAAGTATTTTGTATGCATGTAATTGGGAAGGAGCACAAAAAGAAGCACCAAGATGTTGAAGATTTAATCAAGAAAAGAATCGACAAAAAAAAAAGTGTGGCATAAGGCAGAGCGAGAGAAGGGAGAGGGAAATTGAGTTAGAAAGCTGACGGGTAAATGGATTGAATTGGCAAAGCAAAGCTGGATTCCTGAAGGCCATCTCTTAGGCCAAAGTTTGGGCGGGTTTGTGAGGGGAATACCAAGCAAGAGGTTCTGTTCCTGCACAACAATAGCGAGAGGGCACACTGCGCCAGCTCAGTTTTCAAAGGCCCTGAAAAAGTTCCCGTCTCATTTGCCCTGTGACAAACATCCCCTAGCACAGCACAAAGGCATATTGTAATGTTAACCATATCGATCATATAAACAAATGCATCAACAACGACTACCGCCGTCCGGAACAATATGAGGTTGTTTGTTTGGACTGTTAGCAGGACTACAAAAGCCCTTGTTGGAAAGGAAAGGCAGCCAAAGAAAGGCAATGCAGATGGATAAAATGTTTAGCCTTTAATTAAGGCAAAGCCATCTTCAAAAGCCTATACTGAAATTAACGACTTACCAGACCATTTGAATGCATAACCATAAGCTATTAGTGATGCAAATGTCTAAACTGCTTACATATTTGTTATCTCAAACATCTGGCATTTGTTTATGCTTCCTTGATCCCACTTGGAATAATTTAATAGATAAAATTTGCATTTGTTTCTAAATCAATTTAACAAAGATTACCGGGGCAATAACACACTTTAATGACGTTTCTACCAAATTGGGCTCTTTATGGCTTGTTGAAATTTGAAAACTTGTTCATAAATATACAAAATATTTCACATACCATAGGTAGATTTTTTTTAAACTTGGGAAAGGAAGACAAGGAATGTGTACAGGAAAACAGATTAGGTGCAGAATCTCTTAAACTCTCAAAAAGTAGAATACAAACTTATTACCAAAAATTAACTTCGTTAAATAAGGGTTGCAATTTTTAACAATTTTTTTCAACAATTGTTTTTGAACAATTGGGGCAAAAGGCAATAAAGTTTAGTAATAACACTTCATAATTAATAAAAAAAAAGACAAACAACATCCAGTTACTCTAGCTTGTTCTGCTAATGAAAATCCTATTCTGTCAATATACAGACCAATCTACAATTTGAGAGATGAATTTGACAATAGAGATAGAAGTGGAAAAAGTCTATTCTGGAATTAATGTTGTTGTTCTGGCAGTGGAGAGATCACTCTTCAAGGTGAGAGATTGGACTGGAAGTGGCAATCCCAGTGGAGATACAACCTTGTTGGTTGAGAGATTGCTCTGGCAGTGAAGATAATGTAATCTAACTGTGCAGATAATGCTCTGGAAGTGACAGTCCCACTTTGGAAGTGGATAACCCAGAGTGAAGACCTGGCTTGGAGAATCCACTTTGGCACTTGAGAGACAAGTAATGTAGTTAAGAATCTGGTTTGGCACCAGAAAAATTCATCTGGCAGCAAAGACCAGTTTCTGGCAATGGAGAGAGCACTCTGGCAGCGTAGTTAGCATTTTGACAGTAGATAGACCACTCTTGAAGTGGAGAAGTCACTCTGGCAGTGCAGATAATGTTCTGAAAGTGATGATCCCATTGTAGAAATCCAAAAACTGAAGACCATAGAAGAAGAGTGAAGACATAGCAGTGGAGAACCCACTCTCGTACTTGAGGGACCATTAATGTAGTTGAGACTAAAGAAATATTTCTCAATATTTGTGAGGTTGAGAGGTTGCTCAGGAAGTGACAATACCAGTGGAGATACCACAGAGAAAGTATTAGACAGATTTCTCTAGCAGTGAAACCTCACTCTTGTCTATTGGCAGTGGAGAGACCAGTCTGGTAATGGAGAGACTGTTCTGGCAGTGGGGAGTTCACTCTGGCAGTGTATATAATGGATGTGACAATCGTGGTGAAGAAAAGTGGAGATACCAGAGTGAAGACCTTGATTAGGCAGGGGAGAACCAACTCTGGCGCTTGAAAGTTCAGTAATGCAGTTAAGAATCTGCGGTTGCAGTGGAGATCTCATTCTAGCAGTTGAAAGAACATTCTGGCAGGGGAGACCATGGCTTCGCAGTGGCTTGCTCTTACAGCACAAAGTTATCTCTGGCACTCCAATACTCGCCCAGGCAGTGAAGAGCACACTCTGGCAACCGAAAGCCCATTATGGCAGTGAAGAGTCTGATCTGGCAGGGACAATCCCACTCTGGAAATGAAGAGGGTGTTCTCTAAGTGGAAAGCCCGCTCAAGGCACAACAGCACCCACATGGATGCTGATTCATCTGGTACTCCTGCTGAAATCCAATTTGGCTGCAATCATGCTACTGCTCTTTTTCTCCAGCACCCTTACTGAATTAGCCCAAGAATACATTAGCATATTAAACACCAAACCTTAACACATGTTGTCTCTCTCTGTCTTGCTGCAAATGTATAGTCTTTGTCTACCCATTAAATCTCACTGCCTTTTGGTGTATAAGTGTGTAATTTGCTAAAATTACCCTGTGATAAAATAGACACACAGGAATTTATTGAATTGTGACGGGCCCAATAGTATTATACTAGGAAGATGGGTTTAGCAAAAATTAAGGGATTACACTTACTAAAAAAAAAAAAAAAAAAAAAAATCAAAGAGCCAGATCCAGGAGAGTTACAAAAAAAAAAAAAAAAAAGGACAAACCATTTCTTAGCCTCTAAAAGTGGAGGGTGGCTTCATTTCCATAAGAAGTGCACCAAAGCAAAAGCCATTGCACACCCATTGTTTCAGCTCTGCAGCTGTCATTTGCCTCGCATTATGCATTCTTCATTCTGCCATGCTAATTTTTTGGAGGGACAATTTTTCTACAATAAGTGCTCCGGTGGCTAACAGAAAGCCTTTGATGGGCTGAACCCCAGGGAGCTGTATGCCGCGCCAAGTCAAACAATGGCCTAACGCTGGGACTGAGCCTGTCTCTCCCAGTAACATGGCGTGAAGTTCACGGCAACCAGAGCTTTGGCCCACCACCTGGTCTCTTAGTCTGTCTGGCTATTAATCAAGATATCAATCAATATTGACAAAAATTAATGAGCAATTAATGGGCAAATTACTAAGCAAAGGAACATAAGCTTACATTAGTTGGAGCCTCTTTTTAGAACTGAGTTCAAGTATTGTTCTGTAACATTAGAGCACTTTGCGAATTCCCTGACCTCAATCACCTGAGATCTCTCCCACAGGGATGGGTTCTCCTTTTGAAGTGCCACTTTCTCACACTGCATTAAAAAATTATTTTTTTTTTAAACATTACATTCAATAAAGAACTTAGTTTGAAATGTGACATCATACATTAGCAAATGAAATATCATGATAACTGTATCATGGTGTTATAGTTTGTGAAGGTATAAAACACCCAGGTGTACATTACTTTAAGTTGGGAAAGCCTATTTATGCTTATTTCCTTTAAGAGAGTTGTGATTTATTTTCATGTATCATCTACCAAATGGTAAATGTGGGACACAGAAAAAAAAAGGCTGTTGAACTAGATTTGGTCATTGGAGAGTGTTTGAAATAAGAGCAGTGAGCTGGCTGAGGCATTGCGTTCGTACAGGAGGCTAATGTTTGATTTCATTGTACTCTGCAAATTCTGCGCTCAGCAGCCTGAGGGATAGTCCTCTCTTAGTCCAGCAAAGTCAACTCAATTTGGGTTATTAGAGACCTGAGGCTCAGCCGACCACCGGGAGTCCAAAATTATGTGGCCGCTTTGCCCAAAAATAGTCTTCTTTCAACCCTCAGTATGGGACGGGGATTTGAATGTCAGACATTTATCTTTTACATTAGCCTTCTGTGTGAAAGATATTTTGGCCCGTTCGATGTAATCTTCCATAGGATAAGGTATTAGGGGTGATTCATGACACACAATGGTACTCAGAATCACTCCAGTAGTTTTGATTATTTGAAGCAGAACCTTTAGTGGCCATGGCGTCTTTTGGTGAAATAAATATAATTTACCATAGAGAGAGAGAGAGAGAGAGAGAGAGAGAGAGAGAGAAACGTGTCCACTTAGTATGATTTAAAAGGTGAGATGGGAGCTGAAATGAAGTTAATATAACATCTTGTGCTTGTCATATAAATAAATCATATAAAAACAGTAAGTAGTGTATTCGTTGAATTTTTTATTTTTTTTGGCAAACAATTACCTCCTGTTTCATCTATTCGGTCACTGTGCATGCCATAATAATTATATAATTCTCCAAAGCCAATAAAATTTACAATCTTACAGCCGATACAATTTATAGCCTTTTTAAGACTGATCTGTTTTCTCTCCTGGCTTTGTACTTTCGCTTCATACCCCTTTACTAGGCTTTTTAAAAAAGAATGGCTGAATCCCGTCCATGGAAATATCCTAAGGGTTTAAACGTTTTTTTTTTTTTTCGGCTGCTCCTGTCAAGGGGTCGCCACAGCGGACCATCCGATCTGCACACAACTTGGCACAGATTTTTACACCGGATGCCCTTCCTGACACAACCCTCCAATTTTCTTAACCAGGCTTGGGACCGGCCCTGCATGAGGTGGCTGGGTAGTATGGGGTGTCTGGGTAAATATCCTAAGAGTATATTTTTCAAATTAATAAATTATAATTAGACAGTGATAATTAGCCAATTGTAATATTAGTACAGTTATTAATAGAGCATTAATTCTTTTGGGCAGAAAGATCAGCACACCATAATAATTTTGCTGTAATCTAGGATCTATGCTTGTGAAAGCAGACAAATTGCCCAAAAGTAAACTCATCTTGGATCAGAATATGCTTTATGAGAGAATTTACATGATCAACAGTTTGACGCTTGTTTGTTCAGAATTAGTGCCCAGAAAGTCTGTACTTTGAGACTCTGATGCACAATAGGCCTACTATACTGATGTTTATTCGGACCTTGCTTCAATTAACATGGCTAATATGAGGACATCAAACCATGACCAAGGGATGAGAAACAAGGAAGCTAGGAATTAGAAAGTCAGAAACACAGGAAACCACTGCATGGAATTGCAGACTGACATTAGCAAGACATTGCCACGAACATTTACAAACTGGAGACTACACACACACACACACACACACACTAATAGGCACTAACGAGACAAAACAAGTCCAATAACAAGAGACAGGTGCAAACAATGATTTAGGAGGAAAACAGCAAACAGGAACTGTGGAAAACCAGAGAGGAGAAAACAGAGATCAGAAAAACAGGACGTATAAAAAGAGGTAAATGGGAGGCTTATGTGATCCAAATACAAAGTGATCAGGCATAGGCCATGTGCATCATGAGATCAGAGTTTGGATGAGCTGATTTCAATTAATGCGATGTCCTGAGTTTGTTCATTTTCAAAGAAATTTAGATCTGTCATTCAGTCTTAAGTTAAAGCTTTACACATCCTGGTCTGTGTCATGACAGATCTGTAGCCTAACCCAGCAGTCATGTGCACACGCCACTTGGCATGTTTTTTTACCAGCATGGCGAAAGCCACATGGACATGGGTAACATGTAGTAGCCTCGAGTTCCGGATTGAACTAAAGCCCTGAAGCTGTGGCACAGCAAGGCTATACATTTATGCTGGCATTTACACTATGTTATAGGATATTTAAGAACTAGTGTCTTTCTCTCATTATTCTGTACATAAATACAGTATCTAAGAGTGACATGGCATACTCAAGTGCCGGAAAAAGGGCTGTGTGTGTCAAGGGCATTTAGAAGACCAGAATGATGGAGAGAGCTGTAATGACAGAGTTCTGTGTGCCAGTACAGAGTGAAAAACCTCTTGGGAAGTCTTGAACGCTGCACCCCATGGTGCCTGTAATGCTCTTGGCTCAGCCAGATTTGAAGCGAGGGCCACGAGGTCAGGAGAGCCATGCGCCTCACTGCAGGCTCCAGACACGTCAAGTCAATCTGCATCAGCCATGGTGGTCACACACACATACACACACACACACACACACACACAGCCAAAATGCATTAAGGATTTAACCATGCCTACCAGGGAAGAACCCTGTCTGGGCAAAGAACAATCACTGCCAGCACACGACTGTGCTTGTCATCCAGTGTCATGCATGAATATGGTCGAGTAAACTTGAAAATTCCTGCCAGAGACATAAACAATCTCTGGAGAGTTTGCAAACACTGCCACTTAGTGTTACATGCTGAAATCTTAGATTATTATGATAATGGTGCCTTACCGTGACACTGACAGGACAGTGCAGCTTCTGCAGCTAAATCAGTTTCAAACAGAGAGGAGACAGTTCAAAGAGATACACACACGTTCACACAAATGCCCCACCCATTTCTACCATTATGGTCAGCTCCAATTTATAGGCCCTGAGGGTGCTGACAAGAGTATAATCTATCACTGGGGCACAGAGTACTAAAAGGTTATGGAGGTAGGACTACAGCGGAGAGACTCCAATGGAGAGACGAGGTAAAATAGTTCATTTCAAACACATTTAAAACAGCAGAGTTGATTCATTAACAAGTATTTTTATACTTATTAATGTGAAAGAAGCCTATTTGCCAAAATGCTATCCATTAAGCAAACTTAATAACTGATGAAATGTGTGGTTATGGTTTAAGTTCCAGCCACCATATTAAATTTAAACATGAATAAAACATTGTGCAGGTGGCGCGGTGGAGTAGTGGTTAGCAGTGGTGTAGTGGTGTAGTGGTGGTCGCCTTGCACCTCCAGGGTCTGGGTTCGATTCCCGTCTCTGTGTGCATGGAGTTTGCAGGTTCTCCCCGTGCTTGGTGGGTTTCCTCCGGGTACTCCGGTTTCCTCCCACAGTCCAAAGATATGCAGGTTAGGCTAATTGGCGTTCCCAAATTGCCCATAGTGTGTGAGTGTGTGTATGTGTGTGTGCCCTGCGATGGATTGGCACCCTGTCCAGGGTGTACCCCGCCTAGTGCCCGAAGTTTCCTGGGATAGGCTCCAGGTCCCCACGACCTTGAACACAGGATTAAGCGGTATAGAAAATGAATGAATGAATGAAAACATTGTGCACACTTTTTTTTTTACTTTGTTAATATACAGTATTTTCATTTCTAAACAGTATTTCCATAATAAGACAGAAAGACCAAGATGTCGTATTTTGGCACCTTGATTCAAGATACTGCTACAGTAAGTTTAAAATCATAGGTCAGGTCTAAAGCAACACGCAAATACAGCAAAAGTAACAAAAGCAAATCGTGAAATCGTTATTAAACACGAGCTATTAATAAAACAAGCATGCAAAGTGTTGGTTTTATGGCTGTGACTTTTAAAGGCCCTCCTTCTCCTCTTTCTCCAAAATAGTGAATCTCTCAAAACCTGCAACTGCACTTTACGATTATGAGACCAGGGTTCCCTTTGATCTTTCCTTATTGATTTAGAACACACAACTAAGCAAATATAGCCTTGAATGGGTCTTTCTTTAACTTCAGGTGTTTTAACTTACACGTTGAACCTCTTACTAACACTTTACTGTTGTGTTTTATCACAGCACATATATAGTTACCAAAATCGATTTGTTTGGTTTTGGGCTTTAGTGTCAGCGAATCCATATCTAAGATACCAACAATTTCAGGTTTTTAGAAGGATTGATGATAATCAAGACACCCATTAATGGCAGCTTGTGAACTGGTTTAGCATTTACGTCCAACTAAGTAGACAATTCTCAAGATTAGTGCATCAGTGTTCACACCACAAATATTATGTGGCCCTTATCCCTGACCATGACCCTGAAAGTGGTTTGAATACACTACAATAGCTATGTTTGCAGTGAAGATCAAAGTGGCTCAAAACAAGTCAATTTGGGTGGCTAGACAGTTTGATTCCCAGCTTGAGTCTTTTTGCATGTTCTCCCAGTGCTTGGTGGGTTTCCTCCAGCTACGGTACTCCGGTTTCCTCTCACAGTCCAAGGACATACAGATTAGGCTAATTGGTGGTCCCAAATTGCCTGTAGTATGTGGGCGTGTGTGACCTGACACCCCATCCAGGGTGTACCTCCCTCATACCTGAAATCTCCTGGGATAGACTCCAGGCTTTCCGTGATCCGGTACAGGATACAAAATTAACAAATTAATGAAAGCTTTACTTTGGTTTAAATTATCCATGCAGTTAGTACTGTGCAAAAGTCCAGGACACATGCAAATAAATGGTATAAAGAAAGCATGTTTAAAATAAATAAATAAATAAATAAATAAATAAATAAAACCTATAAATCCTGGAAGAACCGTTTAGTCTTAGGTATATGTTCAGTTTTATAAGGATGCGTATAGCTTAATTATTAGCTATTAATTTTCCAATTTTCATTTTCATCACCAATTGTTCATCTGAGGACTGACTGCTGCACCTGCTTCTTTTTTTGCATGCAAAACCCAGCAGCATCTATTTTGTTTTTTTTTCTGAAAAGTAGTTGCTTATATAATATACTGCTTTCTTTTTTGGGGTACAAATATTTTTCTGTAACATTTAATTTCATGGTGGAATACTAATGTTTGGAAATCAGAAATGTTTATACTTCCATAGGAGAAAAAAAAAGTCCATAGGGACTTTTTTTTTCTCTGACCGACTGCAATGATGATTTTGGTAACAGACGTATTGGCAGTCAAGCTAGCCAGATGAATTGGGAATCGTGCACACTTTTCATGTGACCAGAACCCCATATATCTTAAGAAAGCTAAATGACTCAAGCCATCTTTTTTATTACTTCTTTCAAATTTGCAAAATTTCCAAAATCTTCAATCATTCAGTATGCAAAAATGCTGATACATTATTTTAAGCATAACTTAACTGCTTTTTTTTTTAAGTGTGGTACCTGAATATTTCACTTAGTGACTCAACTTATATGTGTGCACTGATAGCTCAGTGCTTAAGGGCTTTTGATCTACTGACCAGAGTTCAAATCCCAGAGCATGGCCCTTAACCCTAAGCTGCTGAATTATACCAATTCTCAAAAGTAAGTACCTTTAAATTTAAAAAGTTCCAGACAATGAGGAAAACCTAAATTTCTTGGAAAGTGTAGTGCAGTGGGCAATGGCTTGGAAGGTTGCAAGTTCAAATCCTGCACAAGCAAGCTGCCACTGGTGCACACTTGAACAAGAACCTTAACTCTCAATGGCTCAGTTGTATCATGTTTCAGTTGTAAGTCACTTTGGAAAAAGTCAAATGGGATGAGACATTTACAACAAGTAGTAAAAGATTTACCATAAAGAACATGTAGACTGCAAGTTTATTATTGACGACACATGTTTATTACCTGGTGACTAAGTGTGGCTCTCAACTAGAGATCAGTGTTTACACAGAGGCAGCAATGAACTCATTCACTACCATTTTGGATGGATTTAAAAAAAAAAACTCATTAGGCACATAGAATAATATATACACTTAACCTTTCTAGACAATAGTGCCTCTCTTCCACTTTGCATGTTCCCCTATTAAAGCACTTAATAACTGGTCCTTTGGATGAGAGTTCACATACAGTACTGATATTCCACGGAATGCAATACTGATCCATGATGTTGGGAATCCATTTCCATAAGCAAAAATCGCTCAGCCTAATGCCCAAGGAATAGACCAAGAAAAGTTTCAGAGTCTCCAGTCCTCTGATTTCCCTCACCTGCTCACAATTAACACTTGCCACAAATAACCCATAGGCACTCACACACATTGAAAGGTTTTGCTCCTGCTTTGTCAGTAATGTTTTCTGAAAGCCTGTTTCTGAATTTGCTATTGTCTAGTATAATTTGTTTTGTTGACTGCCTGACCCAAGCTTGATTTTTATTTACAATTTCTGATTTTCCATTCTGCATTGTTGCCCTGGCTTCATCAGAAAACAAAAACTTGTCATAATGCAAATGCATAAAAATATGGGGGGAAAAAAAGCATAATAATTTTTTTTTATATCAATTATCTTCTTGTTATTGAGCATGAGAAAATAGAAAAGCATCAGAATTTCATGAAACTCAAAAAAAAAAAGGTTTTTAACTCCTGAACCATTGCACATTTTAGTGCTTTCTCAGCTCCTATAACAGTTTTACTTAATTGAAGTGGGTTTGGTAGAGCAAGAAAAACACTAGCCTATAGTATACAGGGCAATGGTAAGAAAAGCACTGGTGCAATTTTTAAAATGTGAAGACAACAACTAAAGGGTAAAGTCCTAGGAAAATATTTTATATAGATTTCATTCATTCATTCATTTTCTATACCTCTTAATCCGAGTTCAGGGTCACGGGGGACCTGGAGCCTATCCCAGGAGACTTCGGGCACTAGGCGGGGTACACCCTGGACAGGGTGCCAATCCATCGCAGTTTATATAGATTTATGAATTAATAAATGAACCGTGCCTTTTAATGAACTCCATTATTATTATTACTGTTTATGACTGTGGCAATTCATTTGGTATAGTTGAATGAGAAACAAAACTAAAATAAAGATTTTTAAAATTTTATTTTGTACTACAGTAGGTATCACATATGACCTCCCCTGTGCAGCTGACTCTGGTTTACTCGCTATCCTCATCCATCTTGATCTCAGGGCAGCCTTTGATAGCATTTCTCATCATTTTCTCGTGGAGTGTCTGGCTAGTGGTAGAGCTCATGGCACTATGTGTGAGGGGTTTGCTTTATAATCCACTGATTTTGACATTCATTTCACTTGCGCCATTATGCCATTGCTCTGCAGCTTTATTTATGTACTATGATTATTCTCTCCACCCAGTAGGCTTACTCTTTATGACGTTAATACCTGGATGACACATCATTTTCTTAATCTTTACAACAGCAACACTTGGGTATGTGTTGTAGACTATACAGTAAATCACCTCTTGCTAAAACTGGGGAACAGAGAGTTTACCAGTTTTAGCAAGAACAGGGAACAGTGTTTCACCTTCTCCATAACTGGTTGCAACATACCTATTCCCACAGACGATACGAACCTTGGTGTCATTCCGGACAACACTTTCTTATTCTAGATTGTATGATTTCCCGAAAATTTCCCATCTGTGAAACAATTCAAGATTACGCACTGCTCTAACACAACACAGTTCAGATGTTCTGGTCAATGACTGTCACTACTGTAATGCACAGATTATTATGCAATCCAGATTAACTGTACATGTCATACCTCTGCTTCTTCATTTTCACTGTCTTCCCTTATCTCATTAGAGTGACTTAAGAAAAATGTCTTCTAAAAATCAGTTCTTCACACACCTTCACCCCCTACAGTACCTATCTCACAGGTCTTCTCCAAACTTCTACCCCCTTCTGTTCCTCCTATGTGGTAAATTCTGGTAAAAAGTCTAACTGAATAAATATAACCAAGAAAGCTCTTGGGTGGTGGGGGGAGCATTTTATGTCAAAGCAATTCATGATGCTGTTTGGCAATGACCACTTGACTGTTGAGATTTTTGTGTGCCTTAGCTTTAAGTTGCTCTAGAAAAAACAACACTCAAACTATCAATTAAACTGGTAATTTAATTCATCCTCTAGGAATTGCCCATCCCAGGGGAACACCACAACTAGTCAATTACAAGCCCATAGGTTGGTGGAGAGTCTATATGTTGTTCTATATTTACAAAGGCTGGCATTGTTCAGCCAGTGAGGTGGGACTGGTGAAACAGAGGGAGTGAAGAAGAAGAAGGGGCCATATGAGCAAAGGGGCAGCGTTTGCTCTGATTCCTGAAGGACAGACTGGAAAACATTAGTGCCCTTCTGAACAGAACAAAGGTTATGACTCTTTGCACAGCTTTTAAAGCCTCTCTCTCTCTCTCTCTATTTTCAGAAAGAACTCTTTTTTACTTACTTACTGATCCAAAAAGAAAAATCTCCCTTGAGAGATTATAGCCGGCCAGGAGGTAGCATTGTAGGTTTTTTTTTCTTCTTCCATGAATCCAGCATTCCCAACCTGGAGGCTGGAGTAATGATTCCACAAAGGCCCTCGCAGTCCTAAATGCCACTGCTGCCTCCCACGGGCGTAGGCAGAACTTTACAGATAGGGTTTTGTTGGACCTGATCATTTTATTGTGGCACCAAACCAAAGCTAACATATAGAAAGTTTACATGTACTGTAGTGTACTGTAATGCTAATGTTTGTTATGCAACCCAAAAAGTTTATCTGCTTAATCCTTGCTAAAGAGCAATGTTAAGAATAAAATAATAAGCCTGACTTATCAAGCTGGATATGAACAAATTTATTTGAGGAGAAATTGTATATA
Source organism: Channallabes apus (assembly GCA_030522415.1). NCBI lineage: Eukaryota > Metazoa > Chordata > Actinopteri > Siluriformes > Clariidae > Channallabes > Channallabes apus. The sequence goes on from CM060119.1 coordinate 8,571,524, forward strand.
TGAAATGTGGACCTTGTGAAAGTCCAAGTAGTTGGGAAGATATTTATATCTTATAAAAACCTCCTCCGATAAATGTGTATGAGTATATTCGAGGACACTGCCAGGTGAACTTTATGGTCTGAAACATCAAAAGTGCCCTAAAATAACACAAGGGCACATCTGAGATGTGAACTACTGAATATGTGATTAATAAATCAGTCATGTGTAAAAAAAAAAATTATAATAAATAAAATAAAAATTATATTAATCAGGTGTGAAAGTATCGAGTGAAAATAAATGAATCACAAATCACATGAATATGAATGAATCCTGTAAACATTTTTGATTAGATGAGAAATGAAGAGAAGCTTTATGTTGGAAAACAAAATACGATATGACAATTCACATACAGTATGAAGTGACTTTTCTGTACTGTAAGTTGTACTGCCTGGTTGGGAACCTTATATATAGTGAATTTCCCTAATAAAATATAAATCAATTGTTTACATACTGCACACAATAAAATAAGGTAAAAATCATTTGACTTTTTCCTTGCTACGCATTTATAAAGAAATCAAATAGGAACTCCAGGTGTTTTAATTGAAAAAAGGTTATTATAATAAAAATGAAAATTTTACATTTCCATTTTTTATGTTATTTTATTTTGATTTCTTTTCTATCTTTAGTACAAATTGTATTCTTGTAGTGCAATTTTCCTGTTATTTACAGTAAGTGAAATCATTCTATCTAATCTTTTTCATTTAAGGTCAAGTATAATCGTATAAACATTAAGTATAAGCATTTCACTGCATATCATATTCTGTATTGTTACAGTATGTACGTGACAAATACAATTTTAAAAGTTGAAATTTTAATTTGAGGTGTAAGCATAGGGATTTACAGAATAGCTTAAATTGTAATTTGTTAAAATATCTAAACACACACACACACACACACACACTGGCTGACACAATGGTTTTCACATGGTGCTTAATTGAGTTCTTTTATATGGATATAAACTCAAAGTGTTGTGTAAGTCAGCTAAAACAATGGCTGGATTCTCAGTACAACTCCAATCTCGTGCCTTGAATGTCCTGTTCGAAACAGATTGGTCATGGGGACGGACTCTGAGTTGATAACTAAACTCCAGGATGAAACAAAGAGCAAAACACTGTTATGATTACAGGGGACTGAGCTGTTACTGTGGTCTCTCTGAAGGCACTTAGCGAGTCTCTCGGAGTCAGTCAAGGCTGAATGTTGGACTTACCACAGATTAGTGTAAATAATGCTACATTTAAGTTGTTTGGGGTTTTGCTGACAGACACCGCAGAGTACAAGGACCACAAATGACTCTTTTGAAAAAAGAATGTCTTGCTGCCTTTTGGCGCCGTGTTTTTGAACTTGAATCAGGCACTTAATTCCTTTCCTTCGGAATGGATTTTGCAGAGATGATCCATGCGCTGTTTCTCTTGTGAGTGGGAAAAAAAGGAAGAGAGGAAGAAAAAAAAAAAAAAAAGCCGGGCTGAAGCACTTGTTTAGATTCAAAGCCCATTGACTGGCTGACAAGCCTAAGCAACGAGGGCCTCACAGGGTGAGAGAGGAGAGCAGATGCAAGAGATTGAGGAGGCGCAGAGCGATAAAAAGGACACATAGTCCAGCTTTACTGTAATCTATGCTTTTAAAAGCCATCTCCATTCTGCCTCCAGAGTGGCTCAGTCACACAGACACTGAAAGGCTTTTACGGAGCTTTGCCAGCTCAGAGTGCTGAACCCCAGTATCTGATAGCCCTTTCCCCTTTCAGACACCCTCTCAAAGCCCTGAATGGCCATGGCTGCTTGCGTTAATGAACACAATACTCCCCTCCTACATTTTGTATACCCACCTATATTGTATGCATTCAGAGAAGAAGACAGAGAAGGAGTTTCCTGAACGTAAGATTTCAGAGGTCAAAAACACAGCTGTTGTACCGTCGAAATCTCATAGTATGTGTTTACTTGCCATGCATTTAAAAAAATACATATTTTAAAACAAACAAAAAAATAAAAAGAACAAATTTACATTAAAAAGCTCAAAGCAGTATCTCACATTATTATACAGTAGTACAAGTCTGACCCCATCAACCGTCATATTCATAATGACTCAGAAAACTAACATTTCATGTTGTTTACATATAATATAACTAATTATATGCTAATAATATAAACTAGTATGTTGCAAATTATGATAATATATATAGACATCTAAGTCATTAGTAGGGTTGTAGTCAAGACTGCCACCAGAATCGAGATTTGTAGTCGAGATCAGGTCATGATGGGTTTGAAGGGTCATGGTCAAATCATGATCAAGTTCAAACGAAAAAAAGCCAAGTCAAAGCCAAATACCAAAATCATCAAATTTGTTTCACTTTAACCTTTATTCTGATTTGGTCATATTTAGCTAAACTAATACCCAAGTCCAAATGCCGATAAGTCTGAGATAGAAGTCCAATACAGAAAATGCTTAAAACCAAAAAACATTTAAACCAGTTAAAACATTTTTAACTCTGGTACTTCCAGGATATTCACAAAAGCCATTTTCTTGTCTTTACATTCAACATGATTATATTTAATAAATTATAAACAAACAATATAAAAAATTATATGTAAAATGATTAGCATGTGCATATAGTGATATATTTATCTTACTTTGAGATTCATATTCTAAAACATCCTTAAACATTGATTCCTTCCCCATATCACATAATTTCTGTTTGCTGTTATTGTCTATATTATTATTCTGATAAAAAAAAATCTATAGCCATGTCTGAACTTTCTGGTAGGTACAAATTTGTGAATAATTCACAATGACAGAACATAATCCCACATCTCACAGGAGTTCCGGGACCACCAGCTTCAAAGCATCATTGATCAATCACCATATGATACACTGTCTGGTTTTTCCTTATCTGTTTCCATACTTTTGCCGTAGCAAACATAGTCGATAATGCCGGACGCCATAATCAAGATTGTGCCAGCTAGTTTAACTTTTCAGCTTTTTAATTTTATTTAAAAACTGCTTAGGTGTTATTTTTATAACCAGAACATGATCATTGCATGTTACAGTATAACCATCTGTGTCTTTGAAACCTCTTTGTTTGCGAGTCACATACAGTATGAAGGACCTGCTCCTCATTACTTCCATAATGCCTTCATTTAACAGAGATTTTAGATGTGTATATCCTCACATTTGATCAGAGACAACAACAGAGTTAACTGCAATTTAAAAAATATTTATTCAAGCATGACAATTTGTTTGTATTTAAGTTAAATAGTTTTAGGGGAGTCGATAAATTTTCTGCATATACAGTATGAAAAGGTTTCTCCATTTTGTTCTTTATTTGTGTTGTTGAATGATGCCAATTTTGATCTAGAAAATTCTGTATATATTTGTGTAATAGTGTGTTGTGTTGTCTCATCGATTTATCAAAGTTATTGCTTCATTTAGAAAACATCACGGATATTTAGCCTTCTTTACACTGACATGTTTTAGTAAAATTTATTTGCGTAAAGGTTAATAGGAGCAATTTAACGTATGAAAAAAGATCTATTTAGTGTGGTTATAACATGTTTATATACAGTATTACTGTACATGAATACTGTTTGCCCCCCAAAAAATGTAAGATTTCATTCAACTGCCCTTAGCTTTGGTTATGGCGGCCCAGGGTTGTGCCAATTAATGTTTGAAAATGATTCCTCATTCTCACAGTTGAGCCTAGACCTGACCAACTGAAGCAACCCCAGATCATTCTGTAACACTGCCTCCAGAGGCTTGTACAGGGGTCACTGTGCATCGCTTCATACGCTTCCCTTCTTTCTTCTGACACACCCATCACTCTGGAATAGGGTCAGTCTGCACTCATCAGACCACATGTCCTTTTTTCCATTTCTCCAAAGTCCAATCTTTTAGCTCCCTGTAAAATTGTAGTATTTCCTGCAGGAGTGGTGGCTCTGGCAGTTAAGGCTCTAGGCTGTTGATTTAGGGATGTGAGGATCCGGTTTTGAGCCCTGCCCTCGGTGGTTGCTACACCCCTCACTACCCAGCCACTGCATGCAGTGCCGACCCCCGGTCAGGAAGGGCATCCGGTGTGAAACCTGTGCCAAGTTGTGTGCAGATTGGAAGATCTGTTGTGGCGACCCCTTGATGGGGGCAGCTAAAAGAAAGAAAGAAAGAAACCCTCACTAAGTGGTTGTCTTATGACCACACAACTGTTTAGTAAGAATCATATGAGTTCATGTTACAATGCATGCTTTTCACAATGCAACTTCATCAAGTGATCAATTTCTTCCACTTAGAAATTGGTGACTGGATAGCTCTTATACCAACTCCGGTCATTTTAAATGTCATTATTTGTTTTTATTACATGCATGAAATGGGAATTTTTTTTTTTTTTTTGTATATTTACACATTTATATGGGTTAGGCTGTCAAACCTTATTGATTACTTATTTATTTTGGTGAAACTTGTGAAATTAGGTCATTTCATATGGAATGACTTTGAAGAAAGCAATTATAAATAAAAACAAAAAGACAGAAATAGAACATGTTAAAGGAAGAAGAGTAAGGGTGACTCTTTTACAGTTATTTGATTTTTTTTTCAATTTTAGCTATTATAACTCTGCATGCTTTATTCTGTTGGTGTCAGAAATGCATGTAAAGTACAATGTGAATGCACCAGGTACAGTAATTATCCTGTAATATAACACTGATACAGAAAACAAGAAAAAGCAACAGTAAAAAAAAAAAAAAAAAAACAATTAATCGGGCAACATTTGTTGTCCTTTTTGTCCTTAAAAGATAAATGTATTAATTAAATACCACCCGTTATCACTGTTTATGGTGCATCGCAGAACTCCTTCTTTTACATAAAGGTATATAGTCAACATATCACCCTGTACCTTTTAAAATTTAGACGTAAATGTATCTAAACTTTGAGTTGTAGTATCTCTTGCTCACTAAGATTTGAAACCCATTTAACCTGCAGTTGACTTTCTGTGTAATACAAGGCCATTTATTGCATGTTCCCAGAAGACTGCTATGGCTTTGTACTGTATCTTTTGCTATGATATATTGTGTAGTGTAGTTAATGTTATCTATAGAGAGACATGTCATACGTCAGCACTGCGTCAGGAAAAGAAGCATGCACATGGAAGTTGTGTGTGGGCTCGGAGCAGTACTGCAGGCGCAAAAACTCTGTTGTCATTAGTGGGAGGCAGATAAGAGATTGAGGCAGTCAGACCAAACACAGATGGTTAATTCATTTGTTCTCAAGGTTCCTTGGGTATCATGTCCTCATTTCGGTGAAATGTTGTCCCAATAGTGGACAATTCTATGAATTTTGTGTCCTGTTTTTTGGTGGGTGTTGTCAGTGGGTGTTGTCCCGTAATCATTGTTCATTGTTTATCTCTGTTCTGCAGCTCCTGTTCTTTTTCTCCTCGCACTTTTAAAATGGAGTTGTCATGGTCTCTGACTCGAGCATGTCTCAGGCGTGACTGTGAAAATGTCTGCGCAATTGTTCGAACGGAAATGTGACTTCCTTGGGGTGAAAGTGCTTTATTGACCGGCCTCCCTTCAGTCGCTTGAGTGTTGTATAAAACCTTAACGGTCCGTTTTGTAGAAGCAAAGACAGGACGTATTCGGAGACAATGTGGTCAAAGGCAGTATGGGTAACGCCAGTGGGTGAATTATAAATAATTCTGACACAGCAATGCCAAAGGGTAGAAAAGTTGACAGTCTGCACAATTTCCAGTCTCCTTAATCAAGATGTTTTCATAAAATTTTGGTTAGACATTTAGAATTGACTCCTGAGAGTGGTAATTTTTACTACACAAATTGCAACACTATTATGGTGGTTTGCACACCATGAAATGAGAAAGGATGGACCATCCTGATTCATCCTGATGATGACATTGTGTGTATTTAATTTTTTATTTATTAAAAAACAAAGCGATGGCACTGCGGCTTAGTAGTTAGCACTGTCACCTTGCACCTCCATGGTCCGAGTTCGGGTTTGTGTGCATGGAGATAGCATGTTCTCCATGTGCTTAGTGGGTTTCCTCTGGGTTCTCTGGTCCGCCCACAGTCCAAAGACATGCAGGTTAAGCCAATTGGCATTCCCAAGTTGCCTGTAGTGTGTGAATGTGCGTGTGAACACTGACCGGATGTCCGACCCCAGTTGTAAAAATGGGAGTAAATACGATAGTGATCACCTTTGGCCTCTACAGTCCCTAGCTGGACTACAGAGGTTCCTAGATGGATGGTTGGATGGATGGATGGATGGAATAAACAAAACATTGTGCCTTTCAACCATTGGTGACTCAGTGGTAGGATGCTCACTGCCAAGCAGAAGACCTGGGTTCAATTCCCAGCCAGTGCCCAAATTCCAGCTACTGGATGCAGTGCCGACCCCAAGCCCGTACAACAACATCGTGTCTTTGAGCCATCTGTTGTTAACATATGAATGCAGTATTGTTCTAAAAGAACAGATAATGTGTTCTAAACAGATACAAATGTAGATCCTTATGTTTAATACTACATTAGATGTTTTTAGAAAGCTGGCCTGAAATATTCGCATTGGCATCTGATTGGCACTAGACTCAAGTAAAAAAAAAAGTCTGGAAGCTTTTTCTTTCATCAAGACTAGCTGTCAAATGTGAAAGTTTTGAGACATAGAAATACCACATTTATTATTGTGATCTTGCACCATGCATTTATAGCATTCCTTTATACTTCTTTGGTGACTGTGCAATATATAGTATTTAAGGCAACTGTTACCCTGAATTATAGAGCAGCGGGTTAATCAAAGCAAGTTGACAGTAAAATAAACATTCAAATTCTATGCATACTAATACCAATTTTTTCCCTCTTTTCAGTTGACATGAGTTGACAGTGTATATTGCGTTTAGACAGCGTGTTGCTCTCTGCATTAGAGTATTTATGAATATGCAATAAGGAACCCACAGTGTATCCATCCACTCCATGATGCACCTATTACTTCAGAGGTTCATAATAAATTCATTCACCTCTCAGATGGATTTAAAGAAAAAGCACAGCCCTCCCTTAGGCGTACTCCAATACACACTCTGACAGAGGAGGCTTTTTCTGTTTAAAGACATGTCTATTGTAACTCTAGTGAATCAGGCCCCCATTAGGAGGCCAGTTACCATAATATGGCTTTGCGAGGGTCAATCCAAAGGCCTGGTTATAATATCCCTGTAATGGCACGACCACACTTTTCCCACGATCCTACCATACACACCAATCCATTAGAAGTATGCTTTATCTTGCCACTGGCCTTTATCAGTGTTTACCTCCTTCAGAAGCAAATGAAAAGGTTTACAAATTGTGGTGTTCATTGGAAGGTGGAGGGAGATGCACATGACTTTGAGGTTGACCCCAAGGCTGCAAATTACAACAGAAACCTTCATAATGCTTTCTGCAGTTTGGAATTGAATGAGTGTGAGGAGTTATGGAGGAAGGGACCGGCAGTGTCCCTTATAAGTAGGACCACAAATGAATAAAGGAAGCGGACTAAAGTTCTCAAAATAACTTAAAATACAGTTAATTTAAAAGGTATCAGCTAAGTAATCTATATAAGTATTAAGAGTGAAATAAGAAAAAAAAATCTAATTTAATGTTAAGGTGTCTCATGGTATGTCAGCATATCATCTGAATTTACCAGGATCCATTCATTCCTACAGACATACACAGATCAGCCATTTCACATTTTCAACACAGAATATTAAGCCCAATATTGTGTAGGTTCCCCTTGTGCCATCAGGGCATCTCTGGCTCCCCAGGCCATCTGGGGGTATGATGTAGTATCTGGCTACAGATGTTAGGGGAGGATGTGGCGGATCCTTTGGGTGCTCTGGATTTTACTTGTTTGTCAAGTGCATCCTATGGTTGCTGGCTGGTTGGATCAACCACCTTGAAACTTTTGCCTGCTAAGCCCCATACATGGTAGAATATAATGCAATGGATGTTCAGGTAGCTTTCTTTCATGGCCAGCATTTTCATGTTTCATGTTTTCTCTATCGACTTTTCTGTGGGATTAGACTGGATGGGCTGGTGTTTGGTCTCCATAGGCATAAATAAGCAATGGGTGCCCATCATTTTTTCACCAGTTAACTGGTATATAATTTGTAATCAATGTGATTCAAGTGACCTGTTGGTGGTGTTAGTTGTGGCTGATCAAAGCACACTGAAAGCATCTGTACACTTGCATGGATTCATGCATTATTTATGGATTAACTAGTCAGCTAATTATGTGGTGGTGGCGGCAAAATGCTTAAAATCCAGGTCGTCCGGTGACAGGACGTTTTAGAAATGGTTTTACAAGTTTTTCTTGTTGACGTGAGAGATCAGAGGGGAATGACCAGAGTGATTCTACCTGCCAGGATATCTATAATAACTAACCACACTCTACACTCATGGGGAGCAGAAAAGCATCTCAGAATGCCCAGCACTTCAAATTTTAGGGCAGTTGGACTGCAACAGCAGAAGAGCACGTTGGGTTCCACACTGGTTATCCAGGAACTGGAATCTGAGGGTACAATGTGTGCAGGATCAACTAAATGGTGGTGTAGTGGTTAGCACTGTCGCCTTACAGCTCCAGGCTCCGGGTTCGATTCCCATCTCTGTATGCATGGAGTTTGCATGTTCTCCCTGTGCTTGGTGGGTTTTCCTCCTCTTACTCCGCTTTCCTCCCGCAGTCCAAAGACATACAGATTGGCTAATTGGTGTTCCCAAATTAGTTCCCCCATGACCCTGAATACAGGTATAGATGATGAAAGAGTAGAGATTAGGCTAAATATTGAACTATTGTTCTATGTAATATGATTTGCTAGACAGGTATAATAAAGGAGTATACATTCTCAACTGGTAATTATGAGGTTTAATTTGATGAAAACATGAGTATTTTATTATATAAAAATTTTTTGGAAGCTCTGTATTATAAGAGGTGGTGTAGTGGTGAGCACTGTCGCCTTGCACCTCCAGGGTCCAGGGTTCGATTCCCCGGCCAGGCTCGATTCCTGTCTCTGTGTGCATGGAGTTTGCATGTTCTCCCCGTGCTTGGTGGGTTTCCTCCGGGTACTCCGGTTTCCTCCCACAGTCCAAAGATATGCAGGTTAGGCTAATTGGCGTTCCTAAAAATTGCCCGTAGTGTGTGATTGGGTGTGTGAGTGTGTGTATGTGTGTGTGCCCTGCGATGGATTGGCACCCTGTCCAGGGTGTACCCCGCCTAGTGCCCGAAGTCTCCTGAGATAGGCTCCAGGTCCCTCGCGACCCTGAACACAGGATTAAGCGGTATAGGTGATGAATGAATGAATGAATGTATTATAAGATGATGCTGTCTGTACTGTAGAACCGTACTTTTAGTCTATTTAAAATTCAAGATAGTTCGTTTTTAAAAGAGGCAACTGACCAGCAACTCTAACTGGTTTGGAACAGGTTGGGCCAGGGCAGCGGAGGATTCTTAATAATTTAAACTGCATTTTGTGGTGGATCAGAATATTGCCAATTTCTGTCCAAACGAATCAACAACTCTGGTACATGACACATTCTGTGAGGCATCTGGTCAATCCAAGGAAGAAGAGCAAAGAGCAAAACAAAAGTGTGTTTGCCTCCTGCCCCTGCATGGCACCAACCCCAAGATCGCCCCCCCCACCCCCCCCCCACCCTCACCCTACCTCCCTGCTCCTTAGCTACGGCAACAGTGTGGCATGCATAGCTAACATAGCTGATTGTGCACAGCCTTTTGTATAGGCCGCAGGCACTGCGAGGTGCAAAGCTTGGCATGCTACCCTATACATTTTTTGAGACAGACCCCATGTACATCAACAACATGCATAATATGAAATGTATTCTCTGAACTCACTGGATAAATTCATTTTAAACAGTTTACGCTGGTGAAACAATGACTACCAGTCATGCCCATTATCTGACAATTTATCAGGAAGGCAAAAAAAAAAAAAAAAAAAAAAAAACTGGCAGAAGCTGGTGGTGACGGTCTGCTGAGAGAGAACTGACTCCTGGGAGACTTGGCAAGGCCCGCAAGCTTCCGAGAGCACAGATGCGTTTAAAGCTCAATTGTTAACCAATTGATTTGCATTGTTTGAATTAAACAAAAGCTCTATGGGTATAGGCTGGTTTAAAAAAAAAAAAAAAACTTTTTATGTGCAATAGAGGTTGCATTTTAAATTTTAAGTGAGCGTTCTCTTCCTCTACTTTCCTTGTTCTATGCATGTATAAAAAAACTTATTGACACTTAAGAATAAATCAGTCAAATAAGAAAAGTGTCATGTCCTCATTTTGGCCCCAGAACAGTGATTGAGGCGTGAATAAAAGAAAGTATGCGTGAAGCAGGGATGAGTGGAGATGAATGGATGCATGAGACAAGAGTAGTGAGGGTTTTCATTCAGTGCTGTGCACTAAATGTGTCCCTGATGGACACCCAACAGCCTGTAGCAAAAGAGCCATGTTATCTGAGGACACTGACCAGACTCAACCCCTGTCAACATCGAATACACCATATGGCTCATACAGCAGAGTGCACACATGCACACACACGTACACACTCGCACACACATGCACACATATTGCCAAATCCTCAAATTAGACATCTTCACACAATCTCAGCTTGAACACACTCACACACATGGACGCATTTGTCACACCACAAAACCACCATAATGAGTCTCATAATCTGGTAGCTCAAACCAAAATCGAAACCGTCACCAGCCAGCTGAAAGCACTCATTGGAAAACAGTTGCATTTTGGGGGACACAATTCACTTTAGTATACATCTAGTATATTTCCCTGGACATGTATGTCTGGATGTATGTCTATACATGCACTTAAGGTCATTTCTTTATTGTGCCCATGCAGTCCTGAGTGCATTTGCTCATCTGTGCAGCTCCCCCACTGTCTTCACATCAGCTTCACACGTGACAAACTAATGCATGCATGTGGCAGCTAACCCTAGAATCTCTTCTGTCATGTCCAAAACAGCACCAAGTCTAATTAATTTGTTTGTCTATTTTCAAACTTGATGCAAGTGAGCTATTTATAATGTGTGATTTACAAAAGAACATTCAACAAACCTCCAATTTGTGCAGGAGCCATGATTTTAGACTGAGAGAGAAGAAGAAAAATTTGCTTGTGTGTGAACATAGTGCTTGGTGCAGAGTTCGACACGTTGCCTCTTCAGCAGGAAAATGATAACAATGATAACACATCTCCCACAGTGTGATTGTTTTCCAGTCCGTGCCATCTGTGCCCTCCTTTATGGACTGGCTAGCAGTACCGCGCGCTCCAGTCAAGGATGGAATGGATGGATTTGGTTAATGATGGCTTAAAGTGATGGTGTGGACAGGAACAAGCCAATTTATTGGCAGGTGCTACAATAGTTCGAGGGTGTTTGAGATTTGAGTACCCGTTTATACTCTCGTACCAAGAATAGTCTTATCATTATGTGAAGTGTATAAGCTGACCTAGGAAGAACAAAATGGCAACTTGGCTCTTGAGATCTCGTGCTAAAGACAATAGTGGTATTGAAGGAGCTAGAGCTGAAAAGTGGCTTCTGGAGAAGCCGTCCCATTTGTTACGCAGTCAACTGGAAGTTCTTTCTTCAGTTTTTCCTGGTCCATCATATTGCCCTGAATATGATTTTTCATATTTCAAATACCCATAAAACCTCATTATTTCTGAGTGGATTGTGATGTTTATGGTATCAAAATGCCTGTAACAAGTTGAAGGCTTTGGCAAAACCCCAAGGCATTGGTTTACTCTAAAGGGTGGTAATAAAAACAAAGAAAGAGAAAGAGGAAGAGTGCCCGAGGTATTTATCAGGAAATTGCACGAAGACTGGTGGGAATTTCACCAGACCCAGACGAGCAGCTATGGAGCCAAGCCTTGAGATTATCATAATTGGAGACAAAGGGAAAATGTCTGAAGTTGGAGTCAGTCCCAACCAGATATTATGACCCTTGACTAATACAACAATAGCTGTCATAGGCGTAGCTCCTCTGTGTGCTCCTTTTCAGATGTCAGAAACATGGAAGGACCTTTAAAGAAACCAGCGCTCTGGGATGTGTGTCATTTGTAAATTTAATGCTAAGACAGACTGCCTCTTGCCCAAACTGTGAAATGCCTGTGGTAGTACTGTTTGTGACACCAGGTTATTCAAAGGTCAGCACAGTGCTGAAGGCACAGAAATGAATTCCAAACTGTTAGTGAGCTATCTATATATTTTATTATTCTGAAAATCTGTTTGTTATCAGTACTGTTTTACATCAGTGATCGAAAACATCTCATCAAGGACAAATAAGTCGCACAAATAAGCTTGCCTCGGCATAGTTCAATAGAAAGCAGAAGAGCAGAAATATTTGAGTTTTTTTTTTAGGCCAGTGCCTAACAAACACATGTCTCTGCTCTAAGGAAACCAGAGGATTTGAAGAACCATCTGTTGACCAAAGCCTTCGGGAGGCAGAGATGGACTTAGGATATTGCTCTCTGCAGGTGGGATGGAAATGACAGTGGCCTCTCAGCCCCTCTGCAAGGGACGAAAGGAGAGAAATAGGGAGGGGGGATGTTGGGGGGGGGGGGGGGGATTGGGTGATGAACAGCAGAGTGGAGAAGTTAGGAGGTCAGGTGAAATTGTGGAAGGTGTCATGACTATCATTCATAATAACCAACCCATAAATCAGATGAAACAATGTGTCCTTTGGACATGGTCAAACGTGTCTATTCTTAAACCAGCCACATTACAGGCTTGATATCTAAAGATCCTTTTTTATTCAGTTCACGAATTGCTATATATATATGTATATATATATATATATATATATATATATATATATATATATATATATATATATATATATATAGTATAGAGTTTCGCTAACTTTTCAATGTAATGTCTTATTTGACTAATGTGTGTATATCTTTATGTACATGTTTGTAGCAAATGATCTACAGAAAGAGAAACATGATGGAAAGTAAAATTGTGTGGTCAGTTTATTTGAATATGCAACCCTGACTCAGGACATTAACCCACCCCACCAGCAGAGGTAGTGCTCACCTGAGCTGTAGTTTGTTCCCTGACCTGAATTTCCTTTTCACGTTCTTATTTCATAAATTCATAAACTCACTGTTTACAGTAGTTCACTGCGAGAAATTATGCCTGTTTTCAAGTCGTTAACCTTCTTAGATGTGTCTAGAACAGAGCTATTCAAACTTTACTAGGAATTATATAGCAGGGACGGTACATCAGACAATTGTTTTTTAAGGATTATATTTAAAATATTATACTGCTTGCTGGGGGTGCAAGTTATCAAAAAAAAAACATGTGGGGATCATGGCGGATTAGTTTAAATATGTACATCTGGTCTAGAGCTTTTGTCTGTTCATCGGACTACTCTTTGGACCATCCTCTGGATCTGTTGTTTGATGCCTGATTGTGTTTTGACCCTAGCCTGCTCTGCTGTTTTTTGCTGGTTTTTGGATTGTATATTGGTATTGTCAATACAGCCTTCCGGCATCTGGATCCTAAATCCTCTCAAGGACAACTTCTGAGAGCTCATGCTCAACAGCAACAGTATGTTTCCGCCTCCACTAAGGCATCAGTGCACCCTCCTGAACTCCGGAGGCAGACATGAGTCACAGAGTGCAAGCAATTAACCTAGAAGTCAAACCCAAGCTTTCTCTAGCCCTACCTGAAATGTGTAATGGGTCCCCAGGTTAATGTAAACATTTCTAATGCGATACACTATCCTTTTCATCTGTACTCCTGAGACATTGTCACGTCATTTCATTTTTCACTGATTCTCACGGTTTCTTTATGGATCATGGTAATATTTTCTTCACATCGTGCTTTTTCAACTTTCTTTTTACCTTATTTTCTTTCCCTCCTTCTTAAGGTAATAATAGGTAAGGAAAGATATTTTCTGAATAATTTCCATAATATTAAGCCATTAAAATCTTAGTGGGCGGCACGGTGGTGTAGTGGTTAGTGGTCGCCTTGCACCTCCAGGGTCCGGGTTCTATTCCCGGCCAGGCTCAATTCCCGTCTCTGTGTGAATGGAGTTTGCATGTTCTCCCCGTGCTTGGTGGGTACTCCGGTTTCCTCCCACAGTCCAAAGACATGCAGATTAGGCTAATTGGCGTTCCCAAAATTGACCATAGTGTGTGAATGAGTGTGTGTGTGTGCTCTGCGATGGATTGGAACGCTGTCCAGAATGTACCCTGCCTTGTGCCCAGAGTCTCCTGGGATAGGCTCCAGGTCCCTGCGACCCTAAATACAGGATAAAGTGGTATAGAAGATGAATGAATGAATAAAATCTTAGTCAAGTATGTTCTGTTTTTCTCTACCCATCCCGAGGCATCGGGAGATTTTGCCAGCTTCAGTAGACAAACCCTGCGAGGTTCCTGAGGCATCCAGACAAGGACCAGCTCCAGCTGGATTCAGCTTTATGATGGTTGGAGTTACACATGCTGCTCCTGTGCTTCCAGTGATCCAGACCTCATCTGCCCTCTGCACCTACTGACTCGTCCCTATGCTGAACTGGTCTTCATGTCAATTTAAATAATTTCTGTCATATTGAATTTTCACCTGCACAACACAGAAGATGTTATATCATTTCTATCTGTTATCACCCAAATGAGGATGGGTTCCCTGTTGAGTCTGGTTCCTCTCATCTTGGCTTGCTCATCAGAGAAATTTCATTCATTCGTCTCATTATTATCTACACATTTTTCTCACACATACACACTTCCAATTATTTTCTTTTCTATAATTATTATTATTTTTATTATTTTTTTTATTTTATTATTATTATTTTTTAATTTATTTATTTATTTATTTATTATTATTATTATTTTTTTTTTGTTAAATGTCTTTCATTTTTGTGAAGCTGCTTTGAGACAATAACCATTGTTAAAAGCGCTATATAAATAAAATTTAATTGAATTGAATTGAATCAAGTGTAATCATCCATCTATCAATGGAACTCATTTACTCCAGATAAAACAGCCCAGATGTTAATTAGATTTTAAAGCATTAACATATGCTTTATGTTATAAATAGCAAGTAATTCAACACAATAGTTATTCATTTAAAATAATGGAAACTTCCCCTGATAAAAATTATACAAGATGTGATAACCGCATTTTTATTAGTAATTTTTTATGTAAAGCTCTAGTGGCACAGCACACGTCAATAACAAGTTTTAAAGTGCTTATATGGAAGCCTTGCCAGTGTGTGTTAACAGGAAGGAAGTGTCAAGTACAACCAAAGTTAGCATTACTTTTATAACCGGTAATTTTACCACTATAGGAATATAGGAATAGTATCTGTGCTATTTCTTTGCCTGTATGTGATCCATTAAAAGTTTTTTTTTTTTTGCTCAGTCAGGTTTGTATAGTAGATTAAAATGAAATAAAATTCAGGTAATCATATTGCCTTTTATAAGATGAAAAAAAAATATGTAATATGTTACTCTATACTGCACAATTCTGAACACGATATATGATTAAAAAAAAAACAAATAATGGCTAAAACCCTCTGAGCTTTACAGGCTACGTATGCTTCTTGTTAGGTGTTAGCTGATAGACCCTGAAGGACATATTAGAGTGTGTTGTTAAAAATACAATAAGCATGCTTAATTTGTTCTATTTTGAACACGGGTGATATGTTTCAGCATGTGCTGGAAATAACACTGCATACACTTTGATCTTTGTCCAGTGGGACTCATTTACCCTCAATTTAACAAATTGCACATTATTATCGATTTATTGTTAGTGGCAAGATGGATGGTTTGCAATTTGAAAACCATCCATAATGGTGTCAGTCTGGGATGTTCTCAGCTGTCTTGTGGTTTCTTTGTTCTGAAGGATGACATTACTTTAAATCCATGATATATATCAGGCCACCAAGGAAGGGCACATCTGTGATTTTCCAAACACAAGTTGTAAAAACCAGTTCATGTCACATGTTACTGCTCAAAATATATAAAACTGCCTTTATTTAATTAATATATATTCAACAATACTCAACAACAATACTCACTTTCTTGTGATATTTACAATACTACAGCTTACTGAGAAACTACGATGTTTTCATCCATGAAGACTTTCTTATAGCAGGAAATGTAAGGTTACAGTTTTACCACTAACATTAGAGGCTCATTTTAAATAAAATATCTCCATAGTTAAAGAGAATGGCCTCGCTATTAAGCTCCCCCCCCCCTTTTTTATTAGTAGCAGGACTTTTTCATCATGTATGTTTTTCAAATAAAATTTTTCAACATAAATGATAAGATATTAGAATGAGTGATTATAAATAAGTCTGTTGTAATTTGGATGACTTTGATACCTCGGGGGCGATTTTATTTATATTTCGAATCCCACAAAATGAAAGACAGTGAAAAGACAAAAAGATCTTTTGCCAGATGTTTAAAAGACCGCACAGATGTGTTCCACCAAAGCAGCCATAGACAACATAACTGTTGTGGTTGTATATAGTATGTCAAACTTAACATGGACGATGAAAGGACATATATTTAGGGCTGAGATTGATTAAGACCCGGGCTAGCATAAAAAGGGACCAATAAAGGAGCAATAATTAACACTGATGGATGTCTCTCATTACTGATGCTCAGTGACATTTACCAGACGCTTCCACTTTCCTTATTTGGTCACTGAGCTGGTTTCAAGTTCATCACTCACTGCTCATCAAATTCACCTGTTTGTAGTTTCCGGTTTCTATAATGTCAGCAATAGTTATGTGTCTTGTTTCTCTCAGAGTCCCGTCACAACACTTTGTTTACTTCTTATATGTTTAAAGCTTTGCTTTGTCACTCTGCTTTTTTCTAATCCACTTTACACTTTTTTTTTTTACTCGTGTAACGTTTTTCTTTTGGAATTAAATTTTTTTTGGAATTAAATTAAATGCGATTTCAATATGTCCGATATTTTGCTTAAAATCTTTGAAACTTTTATCTGTGCACTTTGTGTAACTAAATTACCTAAATAGATAAAAGAAAGATTTTGCCTGTACATTGGTTTGAACTCTTTTAATGATATCCCCGTTCATACAGTACATTACATTGGACGACCCAAAACCAGTCTCAGAAAATTTTCTGTCTGTCTGTTTGTCTGACCGAACCGAGGAAAACTTTGCCAGTCCTTACATATTTGCCCAAAGTTAAACCTGCGCCATAAATGAAATCAAAATGTTACACAGAGCAAGTGGAAGACACAGAAATGAGCCTGTATTAGCCTGTATGAATTTGTCATCATCTCCCTCCGTTGTCAGCCAAATATATACCCTGTAGCGAGAACAAGGTGCAAGATACTCAACTTTTTTTTCTTTGCATTAATAAGTAAAGTATATCACACAGTATTTCTTTTATCATAAGAAATAATATTACTGATTACATTAACACTGATCAGCTTACAGTATTTTCTGCTTTAATCTTAAAATCTGACACAGGTACTTATACTAGTCCTTCATTTTGTCACCTCTTACTTTGACCTTATTCCCAGAATTGGAAAAAATATCAAAACTGCTTGGTGGCAAATGTTAAAATGTCTGTGTAAATATATGAAAATGTGCATGTGATTGTGCTAAATGTCCAGTGAATACAAGTTACTAAGGATTCACCGAGATGCTTTTGGTGTATAAGAATAAGGTAAGCACAAATCGTCTCGGGTTACATTTCTGTAACCCTGTTCCCTGAAAGGCGGGAACGAGATGCTGCGTGAAAACGCTATGGGAACCAGTTTGTCGCGTTGCCGGTCGTTGAAGCATGCTGTGAAAACACGCCAAAGTTTTTGGCTATATATAACCTCGACAGGTGACGTCATCTGATTAGATGTAGGTGGAGGTTATAAAAACAGGTGAGCCGGCAACGACCTCAGATTAATTTGTCTGAACAGCCGTCCGGTCACGTGGTAGTGCGGCATTGCGACGCAGCATCTCGTTCCCGCCTTTCAGGGAACAGGGTTACAGAAATGTAACCCGAGACGTTCCCTAGCAAGGCTACACTCGATGCTGCGTGAAAACGCTATGGGAACGAGAATACCAACGCCGCCGCACTACAGGTGTCTGGACCCCAAGGTTGTGTAGCGTGTGCGCACAAAGCCAAGAAGGTCTCAGAGCTATGCCTGGGCAGCTAACTCGGGGGCAGTGAGCCCGGAGTAGCATGAACATCCAGATTTATAAATGTAAGAAATGTGTGCGGGGAGGAACCAACCCTTCGCGCCACACAATTACTGCAGGGGATACCTCCTGCTGGTGAGACTGGGATGATACCCTGGTTGGGTGGGCCCTGCTTCCCAGAGGCGAAGTGAACCCACGCGCCTCATAGGAGAGGGCAATATGCGTCTCCCACCCAGTATAGTGGCGCTCTGACTCACGCCACTAGCTGATGCGGTGGACGTGAATCTGAAAAGCACATACTGGATAGTAAGTGAAGTTTCTCCTGCTCCGAAGCTGTAAAAGGCGGAGGACAGAAGGCTTCAACAATGCAGCTAAGAAAATCCTGAGGGTACTAGGGCACAAGCCCAAGGACAAGCTTTTACTGCAGAAGCTCCAGCACTGAAACATTTTGGCAGTGGACTGGGTCTACCTGCTTGGCACACACTTGTTGCAGGGGAATACCTCTTGCTAATCCAATAGCTGAGGCGATCCCCTGGTTGAATGAGCCCTGATTCCTAGAGGCGAAGTGAGCCCACGCGCCTCATAGGAGAGGGCAATAGCATCTCTCATCCAGAGCATGAAGAAGTTGCTCTGACCTACGCCACTAGCTGATGCGGTGGACGTAGATCTGAAGAGCACAAGCTGGACACAGCAAGTGAAGTCTCTCCTGCTCCGAAGCTGTAAGCGCGGAGGACAGAAGGCTTCAAAAACAATAGGGTGCCTGTTGGGTTTATAGTTTAGCTTTTGGAAGATAGTTGAAAGAGGATGCAGTTACGCACGTCCTGAAAGTGCTAGGGCATAGGCCCGAGGACGGAAACTCCAGCACTGAAACAATTCGGCAGTGGACTGGGTTTACCTGCTTAGCAGACACTTGCTGCAGGGGAATACCTCTTGCTAGTGCAATAGATGAGGCAATCCCTTTGGCTGAAAGAGCCCTGATTCCTAGAGGCGAAGTGAGGCCACGCGCCTCATAGGAGAGGGCAATAGCATGTCTCATCCAGCACATGTAGAAACTGCTCTGACCTACGCCACTAGCTGATGCGGTGGACGTAGATCTGAAGAGCACAAGCTGGACGCTACAAGTGAAGTCTCTCCTGCTCCGAAGCTGTAAGCGCGGAGGACAGAAGGCTTCAAGAGCAATAGGGTGCCTGTTGGGTTTATGGAGCTTTCTGAAGATAGTTGAGAGAGGATGCAGTCACGTACGTCCTGAGAGTACTAGGGCACAGACCCGAGGAGGGAAACTCCAGCACTGAAACAATTCGGCAGTGGACTGGGTTTACCTGCTTAGCATATACTTGCTGCAGGGGAATTCCTCTTGCTAATGCAATAGATGAGGCAATCCCCAGGGTTGAAAGAGCCCTGATTCCCAGAGGCGAAGTGAACCCACACGCCTCATAGGAGAGGGCAATAGCATCTCTCATCCAAAACATGTAGAAGCTGCTCTGACCTACGCCACTAGCTGATGCGGTGGACGTAAATCTGAAGAGCAGTAAAAAGGCGAAGCATATCTTAGAAGGCAAGAGGTCCGCCTTGCTACATGAACATCTCTCCCTGACTACTTCGGAGTGGGGTTACCATTCCCCGTGTGTCAGAGATAGACTGGACAGTACTACTGCTCCCGCATCCATGCTGGAATGTAAATCGCTCTGAGGGACAGGAACCTGGTGCGCTAGCTGTTAGCGGCGCGAGCACAGCCCGCCCTGGCGATAATATATGAGACTGCCATAGTGTTGTCCCCCGCACTAGGACATGGCAGCCTCTCAACTGCTGGAGGAAGTGCTTTAGGGCCAGAAATAGAGCCATCATTTCGAGGCAATTGCTGTGCCATGCGAGAAGATAGCCTCTCCAGCTCCCTTGGGCTGGACAGTCATCAGAGACCGCACCCCAGCCTATGAGGGAAGCATCTGTCGTTAGCCTCAGCGACGACAAGATGAACTTAGAGTGGGACCCAGAGTAGAGACCGGGGTCTGAACCACGTAGAAAGGGTACGAAGCACCTGGCGCGTAACCCATATTGGGGATTGGCCCTAGTGATATCCCCTGGTTCTTAGCCACAACTTAGAATGCTCTCATGTGCAGAAGGTCCAAAGGTGTCACCGTGGATACAGCTGCCATGAGAGCTAGGATGTCTGAAAGTGATGGTCACTTTCTGGTCTAGCTTGTTCTCCTTGAGGGTGTTGAGAATGGGTTCGATACGAGCGGGAGACAGCTGTGCCCGCTTACGACGGAATCCCATATAGCACCCAATGTGTTGTCCTCTGCACAGGAAAGAGCACGCTTTCGTGGCGTTGGGTCCCAGTCCTGAGGACAGAGATGAGCTAGGACGACATGCTGATGTCGAAGCACTAGCCACCGGATGCCCTGGGACTCCCGTAAGAGCCAGGGCTAAATCCGTGCATTTTGTGTGTGTGCGGGTGAGCTAGACCAATGGAAGGACCCGATACTGGTAAGCTTCGCCCCCGAAAGCGAACCTCAGGATCTCCCTGTGTTGTGGCAATGTTTCTGTATGAAAGTAAGCGTCCTTAAATCGATTGTCAGAAACAATCGCTTGGTAGGGTTGAGAGCAATCACCTTTACAGTCAAGAACTGAACTGTATTCATTGATTTTCAGGTAGCGGGAGAGCCCGCAGAATCTGAAATATTGGACGCAGCCCCCGTTCCTCTTGGGAACCAAGAATACCGACTGTAGTAGCCTGACTCACTGTCTGGTGGGGGAACATGTTCCATGGCCCCCTTCCCCGGCAGCCTGTCAGCAGATGCGCACTTTCTGGTTTCATGGAAGTGGAGGCCACGCCATTGAAAACACAGAAGGTGAAGTGAGAACTGAATCCTGTAGTTCCTCTCTCCAGTGCTTAGTACCCAAGGAGATATACTTGGCAGTAGCTTCCACGCTGCCAGTTTCTCCTAAAAGGGCAAAAGTTTCGGCAGCTTGGTTAAACGGGGGGGGGATGTTAGATGTTCGGCATCCTGAAGCATGGCAGGAAAAACCGAAGAACTAACAGCCTATTGGAGACTGGTGTTGCCCGAACACCAGTGGTGGCGGAGCAAAACACCGACCTCCTGGGGGTGCCAGGGAGAACACATATTCGTTAAAAAGGAATTCTGGGTGCCTTTCCCTATTGGGGGGGCCACCCCCATTTATTTTATACACGCATATGTATATATATATATATATTTTTTAAATCAGTCTGACCTCCTGTGTGCAGTGCAGCACCAAGCTGACCCACTGCCTGAAAGCTTTTCCCTCTAGGGCAGATAAAAGTCTACACAGCTAGAAAGGAAGTATAAGCTTACCAGGGAGGATGATGTCCCAGGAGAGAGATAGCCTGTGAAGCGTCTCTGCTATCTGGGCGTCATCATACAATGCCGCGTTTCCATATCGACTATATTTAAATAAACAAATAAGTCGATGGCATGAAAAACACAGCATGAATACAGCCTACTCCATGAAAGGGTTAACTCATATGAAGAGAGCTGAGAGGGGGTGGGGGGGGAGAGAGCGCGTCATTGAGGCTCCGCCCCCCGGCCACCCGACAGAAGCTGCCGTCTACTGCTTGTTTTAGTGCTTAAGGCTATTTTCATCTCCGGTAAAAAAGAGAGGAATCCTCGTGATGACAGCGCGGAAGAAAGGAGTTTTCTTACCTCCGTCTGCCGCAGCTCTGTCAGATGCACGAGTTTTAAGCCAGGAACGCGCGGCGGCTCGCAGCTTCTCACGGAATGCGCGGCGCGCGCAGCACTAGTCGAAGCAGTGTAGAGATCGCACTCCGATATGGATTATCACACACGGAGGGATTTAAACTCGTCAAATCGGTGAGTTAAACACCTTCCTATTTTGCTGGTTTATCACAAGCACGCTTCACAACAAGGCTGAAGACAAATGATCTGAGGTCGTTGCCGGCTCACCTGTTTTTATAACCTCCACCTACATCTAATCAGATGACGTCACCTGTCGAGGTTATATATAGCCAAAAACTTTGGCGTGTTTTCACAGCATGCTTCAACGACCGGCAACGCGACAAACTGGTTCCCATAGCGTTTTCACGCAGCATCGAGTGTAGCCTTGCTAGGGAACCACAGTGACTCTCCAGAGCAGCAGTGTAATTAATGTACAGGTGCATTTTGTTCCCCAAAGTACAAACAATATAAATGAAGCTTCAAAATGGTCGTTAAGGTCCAATTATGTACTTAAATGTTTTTACAACTATTTCCAAAAGACGCACCCTTGACATTTCCATGCCAGTGACAAGCATTTGTACTCTGATGTTAGCTAAGACACCAGACCAAGCAAACTCCTAACATAATCATTCATACTTTTACTGTTATTGTTAGCAGTATAAATGCCACTTACCCCACGTTCCAAGCCTTATGATCACATCTCTCCCTGTTTCCTTCCTACAAATATTTTATTACATTATTTTCCGCAGTAATTTCATGGACATCTTCTAGCCTGTGTATTGCTGATTCCTGAACAGATTTTGAAGTACTTCAAAGGAAAAGGTAAGTGTCAAGTACCATGGAACCTTGGATTGCGAGTAACTTGTTCTCGAGAGTTTCGTAAGATAAGCAAAATTTTAAAATAAACTTGTTAAACATGCAAGGTATTGATATACGAGTACTGTAGTACATATACGCTTTGCTGCCGAGAGTCACATGACCACGACTAAGCCAATGATTCTTCTCTCTCGCTCTTGCTGTGGGATTGTGGGTAATCGTCTCCCATGCTCAGTCTCAGTGTGCGTACAACACTTGTATAGTCAACATCGGTGTATTTAATTTTTTTTTAATTGTGTGTCCAATTGTAGCGACTGTTACTTAGTAAAATGTACTGCAACAACAGCCTCTGTGGAAAAAAAGGTTGAAAAGGCTGTAGCAGTGTGGGAGATAAATCTGTTTAGAGGAGTGATTTCATTTTTGTGTGTGTAAGTGTGTTAATTTTTTGTGTTAGTAAAAGTCATCCTACACAGTAGCCCCTCTGCTCTTGCTTCTTCCCTCATCTAACACCAGATCTTTGCAAAGGTAAAGTGCAGGTTAATTTGCTTTATTTTCAGTTTATATTTCGTATTCGTTATTTTTATATGAATATTTTTGGGTTGTGGAACGAATCATTAGAGTTTACATTATTTCTTATGTGGAAATTAACTTTTAAATTTTAGTGTTTTAATATACAAGCACGCTTCCAGAACTAACTGTATAGATTTAACTGTATACCAAAAATTTGCATTTGATTTTACTATGCCTAAATACATTTGAAGGGAAGTGCATTAGTTTGCCAGTTATGCCAGAAATAATTCCAGTGCATTGAACATTTTGCAGTAACACTTGACAATAAATCAATAAATAAATAGTTCGACCGACACAAATAAAAATTACACAAGAATACTGTCTCACTCACCCATCATCTATGTTGCTAGGGGCCTGGAGCCTATAACAGGAGACTTAGGGCACACCCTTCATCGGGTGCCAAGACACACATGCACAATTCATTCACACACTATGGGTAATTTGACAATGGCAATTAGCCTAATCTACATGCCATTGTGCTGTAGGAGGAAATGCACCAAGCACATGGAGAACATGCTAACTCCATGCACACAGAAGGAGGGAATCGAACCTGGACCCTGGAGGTGCACGGCAAATGTACTAACCACTAAGCCAAATTTTGTTCTATAACTACAACAGCAATAAAGTTTATTCATTTTGCTGCCTAGTAAAATTTATACTAAGGAGAAAAATACAATATACAGAAATAAAATATAATTAGGATTTACAAAAGAAAATATAAAATCTAGAACAGGAAAATGTAAAAGGGTGGTTATCAGCTGCAGTATGATTGTCTTGATGCTTGTGATTGTCTTTTGTGTGTAAACAGATTAAAAGCTGTGCAAACAGAAAAAGAAGTTTGCCAAATCCAGCTGGCGTAGCTGTGGGTAAATGGTCAACTTAAGCAACGAATGCAAATGAATATAAGAGGCATTCAACATGAATTTTTTTGTGAATGACAGTGTAAAACAGAAGACTTTAAGTCTTTACAGTACGGTGATGAAACTCTTAGCGTCAGTTTAACATCTGAATGGTGTAAACGTTTTACAGAAGGCCAGATGTCTCTGAATGACGATCCCTGTCGAGGTGGCTCAGAGCACACAGCAGTCCTCAAACCTCAAATATTGACGGATAACTTGTTGCCAACTTGCAGAAGAAACATATCTGTCTGTGGGAACTGTACACACAACCATTCACAAATACCACTTACATATTACAGGAACTCAGTTGGGCGTTATTGCTACATCCCCCATACAAGCCCGACTTCTCTCCAAGGCAATATTTGGATTTTTTTTCTTTCAGGAATGTAGGAGGTACTGTATTGTGTAAATATAATACTAGTAATAAAATGTATTATTATTACTATTATGTTGGAGAAGTGCACTAGTTTACTGTTTATGCATTATGCTAGCATCTCTGTAGAGTATGAACTGTCGCGAAGGTACAGTACACAGTACCAGATACGTTCCAGTAACTTGGAAATATAACAAACCACTTATTATGTCAGAAAATCAAATATTATTCATCACACACAACCATACACATCACAATGTGCAGTGTCATGTGTCGTACAATAAATAAATGAATCCACAAATAGAAATTGCACAAAAATACAAATGACATCAAAGTAGGATTTACAGAAGAAAATATAAATTATAGAACTTTCAGTATATTACAGGAAAATGTAAAAGGATGGTTTTGTGTAAACACATTAAAAGCTGTGCAAACAGAAAACAGAGTATGCTAAATCCAGCTGTAACTGTGGTTAAATTGTTAACATAAGTAATTAATTAATATTTATCCAGGGGCATTCAAGTGTAATATGGACTTGTAATGAAATTTCTTGTTAATGAAGGGCAGGCTTGATGTCCATAAATGACGGCCGGGGTGGCTCGTAGCCAGAGGTGGGGTATTGAGTCCCATTTTACTCTGTGACATTTACTGTACGTTATTAACTTTTTGAAAAACTTTACTTCTATGAGAAGTTTTACTGCACCATACATGTTTTTCCTTTTACTTTAATTGTTGTTTTTTTTGTTTTGTTTTTTGCGAGGTAGAAACACTACTCTTACTCCACTACATTCAGCTACACTCAACTCGTGACTTTTCTAGCATTTTTATTCTACACATTAAATATTCTTTATTTTTGCCAGAGAACTGAGGCTGGTGGATCTACCACGTGATTGAGCTTCACCAATCAGACGTAGCAACAATAATCACATGATTCCGTTTGACCAATAACAGCCGCAATAACAGTAGCCACATGTAGTCACATGACCACACAAACTGGCTAAACAGTGGGAAAAGAACTCTTCAGACGCGATAGACAGCGAATGAAAGCATAAAAATGTCAGAGGCATCGGTTGAGGATGAATACCGCTGGCCTCATACAGTATACGAAGCATGTTTTGCTTACACAAAGTGAAAATGAATCGTTTCATTATGCCGTGTCTTATCTGTCTGCCAAAACAGACAGACATTTCAGCATATAAAAACTCGAAGTCTAACCTGAGGAAACGGTTAGTTTAGCTGTTTTATTTAATGTTGCAGTGTTAGCATATATCATTTCCAAATAAGCTAGAGGCTAAAAAAAATAAGTTTTTTTTAAAATATTTGTTCTGCTGGTAAAGGCTGAGCCATTTGGAGGGCAACTGAATATACAGTATATCTTACACTGGAAATAGTTTACGTTGTTCAAATATAAATGTTACTTACAGTAGTTATTTGTTTCAAAAGCTTTATGTTGTGAAAAAAAAGATTAGGAAATTAGTTTCTTGTTTCTAAATTTACATTTATCTTTGTAAAGCTATTTATTTTATTTATTTCATTTATTTTATCATTTGTCTGATAATCGGACATTATGATGAAAAAGCTACTCAGTACTTCAGTAGTCTTTTTCAATTTTCAATTAAATTTTATTTGTATAGCGCTTTTAACAATTGTCATTGTCTCAAAACAGCTTTACACAATCAAAAGAATTATTTAAGTTTGTATGGAATGTGAATGTGTATGAATCAAAATAGTCCCTGGTGAGCAAGCCGAGGGCGACAGTGGCAAGGAAAAACTCCCTGAGATGGTAATAGGAAGAAACCTTGAGAGGAACCGGACTCAACAGGGAACCCATCCTCATCTGGGTGAAACAGATAGCAGGAAATGATCTGCATTTATACAGTGTGTTAGGTGGCAGGCAGTTCAGCTATAATAGTTGATGTTAAAATGGAGTCCAGGTAGTTATTGGAGACTCAGATAGACTTGTAGAAAGTTCCAGTCCTGAACTACCGAATTGGCAAGTCCTCAGAGAAACAGCTGCTAACACCAGTCGAGGCCAGAACCGTCTTCTAAGTAGATAGAATCATCCCCAGACACCAGACGCATTCCAAAGAGACACACGGTCTTTGGTCTTTTCACCAAATAGTTTTTTACTCTTACTTAAGTAATATTTTGGATGACTACTTTTTACTTCTACTTGAGTAATATACAGCAACTCTTACTTGAGTACAAATTTTGACTACTCTACCCACCTCTGCTCGGAGCCCACTGCAGTCATTCTCATGAACTTTCAGTGAATGGAACGAATGAATATTGAAAATCGACGGATTACTTATATGGCCAGCTTGCGGAAGAGACGCATCTGTCTGTGGGAACTGGAAACACTCATTCACAAACACCACTTGCACATTCAGGAACTCAGCTGTACAGGAAGTCATAAATAATAATAATAATAACAATAATAATAAAGAAAATCGAGAATATAAGCATAAAAATATAAAACAAGTATTTATCACTTAATTATAATTATTATAGTTCTAGATAGGGCGGCATGGTGGTGTAGTGGTTAGCACTGTCGCTTTGCACCTCCAGGGTCCGGGTTCGAATCCCGGCCAGGCTCGATTCCTGTCTCTGTGTGCATGGAGTTTGCATGTTCTCCCCGTGCTTGGTGGGTTTCCTCCGGGTGCTCCGGTTTCCTCCCACAGTCCAAAGACATGCAGATTAGGCTAATTGGCGTTCCCAAATTGACCATAGTGTGTGTGTGTGTGCCCTGCGATGGATCGGCACGCTGTCCAGGGTGTACCGTGCCTCGTGCCCAGAGTCTCCTGGGATAGGCTCCAGGTCCCCGTGACCCTAAATACAGGATAAAGCGGTATAGAAGATGAATGAATGAATGAATGAATAGTTCTAGATAGATATCTAGGATACTAATACTTTCATCTTTATATATTAAATGTTACAAACCAACCTCTAAGCATTAACCTCTGTGTACACTTTAGATATACTGTACTTCAGCATGAAATGTTGCAAAACATTCTACAGTATATTGTTGTAAGTGTTAAATATAATATAGTAAGTGCAAAAAAGTGTGTATTATAAAGTTTCAGGTAAAGTGCACCACGATCAAGACATATCAAAATCCATCCCAGCCAGATCAGGGTTCAAGGTGGAGCTGCCTTTTATTTAATAAAAATTAAATTTTAACAGTGTAACTTTCATTTGTTTTAATTTGTACGTGTTCAAGCTCACCATTACAATTTCCTTCTCCATATGACTACTAATTAACATGTTTTAAATCTAAAGTAAACTGTCACAATTGAGGTTCAAGCTCTTTTTCAGGAAAACCCCAGTGAGCTTTTGCATCACTCTCTACTTTCAACACTGCACTTATTTCCCCATCTAACCCCGTTCCTCACACCAGTGTGACAAGAACACATCTGTTTAGTTAATGCAGGCCCAAATCATTTCATCACCCTGAACTCCTCATTGTAGATGTCACGATTAGCTGTGTAGGATGTGATGCCGCAGTCATTACACAAGCTTTTCTGACGGCGAGTTGGAAAAGCTGACTTTCCTATCATTACTCTTTGATCTACAAACAGTTTGATCTCGAAGAGTTGTGTACTCTTAAGCTGTGCACACGCATGCACAAAGAGTCATTTGATGTGACAGGACGTAGCAAGGCTGTTACATCATGATAAGGAAAGGTGTGCGCACCCACACACACGCACACACATACAGTATGGCATGCCATCATAACGGCACTGATGTGGCATTGTGTTACCTGCATGGCTTCTCTTTGATGTGAGATTGCTTTCACAGGCTAGAGAGCAGGCAACAAAAACAGGGCACTAGACACCTTTACTACCACATGCGCTCCGACTGTAAGCAGCTTTGTCCATTGTGAGCGGCGCACAATCGAACACTTTGTGATGGAACGATTGATACAGAGAAATTTAATCACTTTCTCTGGCTGGAGCTTTTAACTGTATCTGTGGCAGCATTGAGTGCAGTGGGACAGTCGACAATGGAAAGCTCTGTGGGTGAGGGTTTGCGGCTCTAAGGCCCAGACACCAGATACCCGCCTTTTGCAATATAGTTCGCTCCAGGACACGATTTCCTCCTGACAAGACATCAATTTAGCAGAACGGAGGGTAAGTGGTGCAGTCAGGTTGAAATAAAGGCGATATTATTTCATAAACTTTCGATCTGATTGTTCTACATGAGTTATGAAGACACCAGAGACACGGCTACGGCTGCATTCAAACATATCTGATAACAACTTTTACTATTGTCCTCTTTTTCATGCTACTAAATCAAATAAATTTTCTCCTTCTTTCTCGTTCAAGGGCCTAAACCCCAATTCCTGCATTTCAAAGGCCTGTACAGCATCGCTCAGTACAGCTTGGCTCAACTCCTGTAGCGGACCCCCATTGACTCTGCACCCCTGTTAATGGTAATAAAATCTTTTACATTTCCTTGCATGGCTGTTAAAGTTTACTGCTGCACCCTGCTCTTTCAAAGTCACTGCAGGTCCATTACTGTTGTAAAAAAAGAAAGAGGGAAAAAAAAAACAACAACAGCAAAAAAAAAAAAAAAGGCAGGTCTTTCACTTCTGCCTCGCCCCACTTCTACAGTTACCCCTAATCCCTTACCAAAAGAAAAAAAAATAACACTTATCATATGGAGCTTAAAGAGTCAACTGGGTTTCACCTTTTCATATTGTGATATCTGATATTCAAGCTTTTAAGAGAAAGAAAAGCACAAAGTTTATTTATGCTGAATTGCCTTTAGGCTGCATGGTCAGAAGCTCCTTTGACATTTGAGAGCGGTGCCAAGCATTAAACTTTTAGCGCTTCTTTAGGTGTTGTTAGGTGCTCTCCGCTGTTGTCAGAGGGTCCTAGTTTGCACATTCCCTTCTCTTTTTTTTTTTTTTTTTGCCCATACTGACATGTCAGGATATGTCTACAGAACCCAGAATTCCTCTCTGCTTTCTGAAAAAAAAAAAACTAATTAAAGCCTAATGAAAAACAAATGAAAAACATTCTAGAGCCTTCTACTAAAATCTACCCAGAATTACTTTATTCAAAATGTTTAATGTTTTCTTTTCGTAATTTGTACAGCTTTATCAGACTGAAGAAGGTACTTGAATGAGTAGTGAAATGTTTCTACTGAACTAGGAAGAAGTCCAGCTTTTATGCAGCTTTTATGCTAATACTACCATCAGCATCATCATGCTGGTCATTTCATAAATTGCTATTCAGCTTTTCACAGATTAATAAATCTGCACAACTGTCTCATAACTGCACTGCATTCTTAAACTTTGAGTACAACATTTCTCATTAATCTGCTAGTACATGTTTCTAAAAAATCATGATGGAGTAGGAAGCTCATCATTTTTTTTGTTTCAGGAGCCAATAGTGAAATCTGACCATTATTCCAGATAATTTTAAACGCCTAACTGATCAATGTCTCTCTGAGATGTCAACAAGGCCCTCGAGAACTAATGTTCCACAGGTAATAATAAAAATATCAATCACCAACTGACAATTTAGCAGATACAATTAACACACTATAAATATTTCAAAATAAATAAATGGGACATGTTCCATTTGTTTGAGGAAGGAGTTCACTTTTAAAGAGTTCTTGCACTGAAGTTACAGCTAAACATCATATTAACACCCATATAAGAGGAACTGTTGTAAGCAAATCCCCTTCAGAAGGCTTGAGATTTTTGACTATTTAAACAATCCTTGAGGAAGCATTTATATACAAACGCTTCTCATTTCTTCATATTAAAATTAAATTATGTCGATTAAATAAAATAAATTGGATCAAATGTTTTACTACAACAGACTGCAAAGTGTCTAATGATACAATTTCTGTTTATGTAACAACCTCAGCAGCAACCTCATTACCCCTCTCTTCTGTTAAAACCTCTGTATACTGTATACTAATCACTGGCCTGATCATGTGTCATCATCTGCACCTGTTTCTCATTGGTTCATGCCTTAAGTTAGATGTTTTATATGCTTAAGTGATTCATAGGTGATTGACTGTACGGCCTGCTACTTACTGTACAACATCAACAGTAAATAAAGTATCACATAATAAATAAATAAGAATTAAGACCCCAGGACTAAGAAAAGTGTTATAGAGAACAGAGAACAGCTGTAGAAGTAACATCACAGGTTTGGATCTGAGCATTGTGGCCCCTCAGTCTGGTTAGCGCTCCCAGTCAAAGCGCTAATCAGCTTTATTAGACCTACTAAAACCGAATTTGGGGATCAGACATGCCAGCTGCCAGGACTTTATGATGCACAATGCAAGTGTTTATTCCCAGAAATGAAAAGGGTATTAAAATTACATTAAAAGTAAATGAATCATTAACCAATGAGGATTCTGTGAATGTGCAAAGAGTTTTATTTGAACTGTTCAGGTAAATTCTTTCATGTGAAGCAAAGAATTTATTATGTATGAAAATAGACCAGAATAATTAATTAATAAGAAAATTTTATTTGACTTTAAATAAAATGGAATGTACTCTTAAAAGAGGGCTTGCCTAATTAAAAATGGCGATGCCTTATTATCACTGGTGGTGCAAACTGGGTTAAGGTCATGTGGTTAGAGATTAGGTTGGTTGACTTGACCATTTGTAAACACTTTACTTGAACATTAGTCCTTTGTACATTATTCTTAGACTTTGCATAAATTTGATCTGATGAATGTGTGGCTAGTATAGTGCATAGTGATGCTGCTACCCTGCTAGAATCCCTAAATACGTCAATGTGATGGACTGGCATCCCATCTGATGTGCATTCTTGCACCTAGAATTTTTTGGGATGAACTCCGGATTCACTGACCAGGATATACTGGATAAAAAAATAAATGAATGATTGAATAGGGAGTTTATGTAAGATATATTTTAGAAGCGCTTATAATGTGACCCTTATTACAAACTTAGATATTAGGTTTCACAGGTTAATTTGCCACTATGGCCAACAGAGTGCAGTAAGAGGAATGTTTTTAATTTTACATTTTTTATTTCAAAATCGTTTGATAAATACAGAATTGAGAGATTTAATCTTAAACATTATTATATTATATTATATTATATTATATTATATTATATTATATTATATTATATTATATTATATTATATTATTTTTATATTAAAGCTATAAAACCGCTCTGTTGGTGCAGTTATTTTTAGGGGTAGCAGATAAATCCCAGTGTTTAAAATGAGACCGAGGTTCCCTCTTTCTTACTGCATCACAGAATCCTCAATTAATTTCTCTGAAAATAAGATTTTTATTTTTTTCATGATGCACAAACTCACACTCCCCACATGTCAGGAACCAATAAACTTGGTATCAAATATTTAACAATAAATCCTACAATTTGTAAAACTCAAATGACAGCAATGATGCCAGGTTGTCATTCCATGAACTGAAATTGCTTTATCCTGCATGGGCCTGGAGCCTATCCCTGATGGCATGTGGCAAGGTACACCCTGGACGGAGTGCTAATTCATCGCCGGGCACGCACATACACATGCTCATTAACACACTACAGGCAATCCAGGAACACTAATTAGTCTAACCTGCATGTCTTTAGAAACTTGCGGACCCGGAGAAAACCCACCAAGCATGAGGAGAACATGCAAACAGACTCAACGCAAGAATTGAACCCGGACCCTGGAGGTTCAAGGGCGACAGTGCTAACCACGCAGCCTCTAAAATCCTAAAGCATAGAAACTGCGTGGTATATTAAAATACAAGTGTGTGACATGCGGTTCACACATATCTAAAAAATATTCAGAAACACGGCCAGTGTGAAATAAAGCTATGGAGATGGAGATAACATTGCTTCAGAATGAGACTGTGTGCAAATATGTAAAGCACCGAAATCGTAAAATACCAAATATCAAAAGCACATGAAAGCAAGAAATAATCAGCTACATTGACTGAAAATCATCCATATGTTATATTATGCATATGAATATTTCTCAATATATGAACTGCTTATTATCTTGTGATTTAAAGTTTGGATGTTGATGTAATTATGCACTATTATACACATGGAATGTAATTATGGTGATTATCTTTCTAACTTTAGTTCAAATTTGAATGTTTAATGTCTCCTGTAGAGGTTCAAAAGTACTTAAAACGTATTCCAACTTCAAGCACTGGCTTACAAGAAAGAAAGAAAGAAAGAAAGAAAGAAAGAAAGAAAGAAAGACAGACAGACAGACAGCCCTCACTTGTCATCATGGGTCAATTGTAGACTTTAGCTTTGTTTTTACTAACAGCCCACGTATGAATCCATTCATCTGTCATCTTATGTCATGAAGGTCCAAAACTTTAAAAGGTCCAGTTTAATCATAATACTATATAGCACTTAGCACATCAGAGATTTGATTGCCTTCTGATCTTTATGTCTTAAGCCATCTTTCATGTCATATAATCAAGATATGAACATACAACCTGATTCCAGAACAGATGCACACAGTGTTCTGTAGTTACATTTTAATAAAAGGTGTGTTGCTAAAAGGTTTTTGAAATAAGGCTTATAAATCCAGAAGCTTAAACTAAACGCAGATGCAATTGGATGGAGGTGTCCATGCATATGGTTATGTTTCCACATGTGATACTGTGGTGACTGAATCATATGTGCTTTAAAGTAGAGGGCATTGGTCAAAGTAAGGTTCTAAATTTCAAACTTGGCACTGCTAGATATTTTATTACAGTGGCATGCATCGCACTGCTCATGGAAAGTCTTTTAATAATCAAAAGTTTTAGTGAACTTTTCACCTGATGAAAAGAAAAAAATACTCTGATAAATCTCAAGCAGCTTTAGTTAATTTAACGTGCACACTTTGCACATGCACAGACAACGTGAGAGCAATGTTATATGCCATTAACCACATCCAATTTGTTGGCCAGGGCAGCGCCGGACTGCAGCTGGGTCTGATGACGCTCACAAACTGGCCATGGCCGTTTTTCCTGCAGCTTTTCTGGGGTGTTACTTTCACACCATCAATCTCAGAATGACCTATTGCTGCCAGCATGACTTTTAAAAAAACTATTAAGGCCTTTATATAGCATGACTATAGGTATGTCTCATTTTAAGTTTGGGTATAAGTTTTTCCCAAATTTTTATTTATTTCCCAAAATGCTTAGGAGAATGTGGAAAATTAAGTTGCAAAAAAAAGAGTGTCAGCTAAAACACAGTCATGGAGAACTTTTTTTTTACACCGACTTTTCTACTGCTTAGTGGAAAAATATGATGCAATCTAATACAAATATGTATTTTATTTTTATGATCTGGACATTTGTGGCAGAGCTTGGTGGCACCCAGGAGAAAAAAAACGAATGTGTAATTCTTGTGCCAATTTTCACACTCAATCTTCACCAATCTTGAAGTGTGAATGCTAACACTTGGCAGCAACTGGCTGATTGTCTAATTGTTTTAATTACACGTTATTGCATAAAATATTATAGCACACTCATGCTTGGTTTTAATTACTATACTTAATTGACTATAACTAATATAACTAATAACATGGTTTTAATTAGCACATAATTATTTATAATTAACAATATTAACTATCTCAATAACTGTGCTGTTTTTGAAAAATAATTAACAATGAAGTGCCTGTTGAGCTACTGATACCACAGTGAAGTGTTTCATTTCAGACATAATACTGCAGCAAAATTAACAATTTCCATTGATTACAGAACAACATACACTATGTTAGCTATTGTTATCAGGCATAAGGATGTGATGGCTAGATCATCACTGAAATAATAGGTCTTTTGTGGGTTTCTCAGTGTGCAGTGGTTATTACTGACCAAATGTGGTCCAAAGAAGGACAATCAGTGAACCAGCAAGATGGACATGGTCACCCATGCTGGGCTGTGTCCACCAGCAAAAGTACCTACATTGGGTATGTGAGCATCCCAACCGGACCATGGGACAATGGAAGAAGGCGACCTGGTCTGATGAATAATGTCTTCTTTTATATTAAATGGCCAGATGCTGGTTTGTCACTTACCTGTGGAGGAGGTGGCACCACATTGTGTTCTGCTGCCCCACCTTTGGTTCTGATATTCAAGCGTATGCTACTAAGATGTTGTTTTGATGTACAATCTACTGAAATCAAATATGTTAAATGGTATTAACCTGAGGCCGTAGACTCCTTTAGCAGTAGAATGTATTCTGCCTCACTGCAAA
Organism: Channallabes apus; assembly: GCA_030522415.1. Taxonomy (NCBI): domain Eukaryota; kingdom Metazoa; phylum Chordata; class Actinopteri; order Siluriformes; family Clariidae; genus Channallabes; species Channallabes apus. The sequence goes on from CM060119.1 coordinate 8,606,284, forward strand.
AATTGGTTTGAGAAACACAAAAATTTTGAAATGTTGATGTACCTCAACCAAATAGAGCATCAGTGAGATATACTGGACAAACAAATCCGAACCATGGAGGCTCCACCTGGCATGTTAAAGAATCTCCAGACACCACAGCACACCATCAGATAGTTCAATTCAATTCAATTCAATTCAATTTTATTTATATAGCTCTTTTAACAATGGTCATTGTCTCAAAGCAGCTTCACAAAAATTAAAGAAATTTAACAAAAAAAAAATAATAATAATAAAAATAAATAAATAAATAAAAATAAAAATAAATAAATAAATAAATAATAATAATTATTATTATTATTATAGAAAAGAAAATAATTGGAAGTGTGGATGTGTGAGAAAAATGTGCAGATAATAATAATGAGACGAATGAATGAAATTTCTCTGATGAGCAAGCCAAGGGTGACGGCGACGGTGGCAAGGAAAAACTCCCTGAGATGGCATTAGGAAGAAACCTTGAGAGGAACCAGACTCAACAGGGAACCCATCCTCATTTGGGCGATAACAGATAGAAATGATATAACATCTTGTGTGTTGTGCAGGTGAAAATTCAATATGGCAGAAATTATTTAAATTGACATGAAGACCAGTTCAGCACAGGGACGAGTCAGTAGGTGTAGAGGGCAGATGAGGTCTGGATCACTGGAAGCACAGGAGCAGCATGTGTAGCTCCAACCATCATAAAGCTGAATCCAGCTGGAGCTGGTCCTTCTCTGGATGCCTCAGGAACCTCACAGGGTCGGCCTTTGTCTACTGAAGCTGGCAAAATCTCCCGATGCCTCGGGATGGGTAGAGAAATACAGAACAGATGGGGAGAATTAGCGTAGTTGCCATTCGGTATCGGTGTACTGGAGTATGAGATTATGGGATGAGTTATGTGTATGCCAGATTAAAAAGTTCATGCCTTGATGTGTCAGAGCTGTTTTGGTGGGGGAAAAGTGTGGCTCAATATTAGGTGCTTTTAAAGTTATGTCTGACTGATGTACCGGAAAACACATTGAAACCTCAAGCCTTTACATCTAAGATGATCCAACAGTCTTGATGGACTACCAGGGGCAAAAAGGTACACAATTGCCTGACTCATGCAAACAACATCTTAAGTTGTTTATGTTCCTGACGTGCCACAACCTGTCCTGTCATTCTGTGTCACATATGTAAGCCCTGTGAAGGCAGATGAACATAGCATGATTCACCTGGCCATTTTATGACCTTACAAAATGTCATACCCTAACACAAAACCAATGGTTCAAGTTGTTTAGCAAAGTACAGCTTAGATGCTATGATGTGAAGGAGGTTTGGCTTAAAGTTCAAGGATCTGGAAATGATGCAAAATAGAAAAGCATGAACCCTGCAGGCTAAAAGATGTTAAAATTATACGGAAAAACAGCTGGAAAGAAGTTGGAATGAGAAAGAGATGCGCCTATGTTTGTTTGCTATATTTAAGGAACTCTATACTGCCATTGTGGTGACATGGTGGTTTAGTGGTTAGCACTGTCACCTTGCAACTCTAGGTGCCGGATTCAATTCCTCCCTCGGGTCTGTGTGGGTGTATTTTGCATGTTCTACCTGTCCTGTGTGGGTTTCCTCCGGGTACTGTGGCTTCCTTCTACAGTCCAAAAACATGAAGGTTAGGCTGATTGGTGTTCCTAAATTGCCCATAGTGTGTGAATGAGTGTGTGTGCCCTGCGATGGATTGGCACCCCCGTGACCCTGTATTGAATTTGAAATTAAACGCTCAAAATGTGAGTTAAGTCAAAACTTTCAGCTTTAATTCAAGAGGTTTGACAAAAGTGTGGGATTAAACAAACAAACCAATAGTTTGGAACATTCTTATAAAGAAGAAATTAACTGAAGTTATATAATTAACAGTGAAAGCCTGGAAGATCTCAGAAGACAAGTAAAGTGGATGACTGCAGAATTCGGTCCATAGTGGAGGACACTCTTGAGATTGTAGACGTGTCATCATCTGCGGTTATACAGACGCTTCACAACAAGGTGCAAAACACTGGTAACTCTCAAGGACAGAAAGGACAGATTAGACTTTTCCAGAAAACTTATGAAACCAAAATTACCAGCAGGATTCGAGGAAAAAAGTAAGGAGAAAGAAAGAAAAAACTTATGATCCAAAGCATACCACATCATCTGTCAAACATGGTGGAGGTAGAGTTATGGCATAACCAATGAAACCTGGTCACCGATGTTATTGATGACCTCACAGCTGATAAAAGATGCATGATGCATTCTGAAGTGTATGGTGCTGTACTTTCAGCTCCGATTCTGCTAAATGCTGCATAACTGATAGGACGCCACTTTATAAGACAGTAAAAGAAATGGGATATTCTGCACTTTCCAAGTCTCTCAGCCCAATAGAACATAATTTTCACTTACTGAAGACATGAGGCAGAAAGATCCACAGACTACTGAAGACCTGGCAAAGCACCCCAAGGAAGGAACATTTATGTCCATGGGTTCCAGACTTAATTCAAAGTTTTTTCACAGTATTAAGGCAATCTTCATGTTTGTACTGTAATTACTGTATGTTAGTCTGTTCCGTTATTTATGAGCCCCAGCAATGGGGGGCTGGGAGAGGTATGAAAATGGATGTAATTCCTAAATGTTTAATACTACACTTTTGTCAAACCCCTTGAATTAAAGCAGTAAGTCATGACTTCCCTCATATCTTGAGTGTTTCATTTCAAATATAATGTGTTGGTGTACAGAGGCCAAATGCCAAAACACTTATCCTTGTTCCAAAATTTATCCGCTTGACTGTATGTACTTATTAGGACAACCAAACCATGAAATGATTAAAGTTTATTCCTATACTGGACATGCTTTTTATCTTAACTGTAGGTTAACCACTAATGATTATGATCTATTGCAGTAGATAGGGCTATAAATCTGTGCTTAATCTGTACTGTCGAATAAGAAAATAACGGTATGTTCCCTAGAGATAGTGAGGAAGTGTGAGAAAGTTAGCTAAGAAGGCAAAAGAGGAAAGGAGGAAAAATACCCAGGAGTGTAGAATAAAAGCTCTACAAAAAAAAAAGGTTCTGGAAAACAAAAGTAAGGAAATGCCATTACAGGAAAACAATCAGGGTGATGTGATGGATGAAAGCAGAGTTGCTTAAAATGCCCGGCAGGGTAGAATTTACTGCGCTGATTTATTTATTTACATTGTTCACAGTGTAGCCTAAAAAAGCACCGAAGCTGGAAATGTAATTTGTAGCCTGCGTATGCCTTTGTTTGCTGTTGTTTAGCAGCATTTAACTTTCCTAATAAAACAGTTGTCAGTTTTTACAGTATTTACAGAATCAGTTTTTATATTCAATTATTACTTATTTACCATACCATACCATACCATACCACTTTATTTCTAAAGCACTTTAAAACAACAACAAAGCTGACCAAAGTGCTGTACAAAAGTCAACATTTAGGCCATAAAACAGCAGGGTAAATCGATAATATAAAATAATAAAAATAAATAAATTAAAAAATAAATTAAAAAATTGTAATGATGGTAACAAGAAAAGAAGCAACTAAGAACATAGCGAACCAAATAACATACTTCTAATAATAATTAAAAAAAAAAATAAAAAAAATAAGTATTTATTTATAGTAAGTATTTACTTACTAACTGAATATTAAAAATTAACAATTCTACCCTTAATGATATCAAAATGATTGGTGTCTCTCCCAAACCCCTTTTAGACTGTCATCAGTTCAGATTTTTCGATCAGCTTCCAGGTAAAAAAAAAAAAAAATAGAAAAAAAAAAATAGAAAAGAAAAACAACTCCCAGACGCTTTTGCGTTATTTGAGAGTAGACTCAAGGCTTCCCGATAACCTGCTGACACGGAAGCGGTGATTTATTGTAACTTCAGAAACTTGAAGGAATTCCTGCCATTGCATCCAAGATGCAATTGTCCAAGACCTGCAATTCTCCACCACTGATGATTCTTCCTCTTAAACCATTCTACACACTGTACATAAAGGTTTCTTTGTTGTTGCCCACATGGCGGTAATAGGTATTCTCTGGAATGTAGTTATTTTCTACAGACCCTGCTTGATTTATTGAGGTCTGCAACTTTTTACCCTTATTCAATTTATGTGCTTGCCGCCTTTCCTCATGTTGATTAATCAGCTTGACTTGACAGTTTCCTTAATAATAAATGTGATCTCTAGAATGTGTGTATTTAAATAGTACCTAAAACATGCTACTCCATTCCAGAGAAGTCACACAAACATGAATAAGTGAGGAGGGTGAACGGGTGATCCGTTTCACAAATTTGTCAAGTGCTTTTAGTTTTCACTACAGTGGCACTTAAACAGAGTACCAGTTGATCTACTGTGGTCTATTAAAGGATACAATAAACATTTGTATTCATTTGCAGCTTTAATTATTATTTTGTTGGCAACTAATTTTGGTTCTTTAAAAATGCAAAAAGAAATTTGGAAAAAATATTTAAATATATATTATGATACATATAATACAAATAAAATTATATAATACAATATATAAATTTTTGTGATTTTGTCACAATATTAATTTCATTTCATATATAAAATTTTAGGTCACATAGTGATGTTCGTAATAATAATTTTTCAGATGTAGGGCATCTGGAATTATTTTGGTTCGTGATTTTCTGACATGATTTTCAGTTGTATGATATTGACAGGATGTCACATTTTTACTAGGACTTGTATGGGATTTTGTCTGTAAAGGTTTTGATGGATATTACAGTCCAGTAGAAAGAGTTGGATGATCTTCTGAAGATCTTCAATCAAATCCTACCTGATTTAATTTCATTCCTGAAATGATTTCCCGGAATTATTGAAGACGTTAGAATTACGAAGGCTTTGTCTTTAGTCCTGCCAAAATAAGTTAATGTTAGAAACATATGAGGGATTTTCAAGTCAAACAGGATGGAATTTCTTGTGAATGAAGGCGACTGACATTTACAGAAGACTTCAAGCACAGAACGGTGATGAGACTCTTAGCCATAGTAAAACATTTGAATGGTTTTAAAGAAGGCCATACCCCATGTGAATGAAAATCCTAGCCGAGGTGGCTTAGACCCCACTACAGTCATTCACGTAAAAAAAATAAAAAATCAGTGAATGGAACACTTGAACCTTCAAAAATACACACAATTATTCACGAACACCACTTTCACATTACAGGGCCGTACCTGTCCTGACCTCGATCCAAGCCATTTCCACATGTTTGGGCCATTAAAGGATTTCCTGGGAGGACTGCATTTTAAACAGGCAGTCTGATCACGGCTGCAGCATACTGAGAAAACTATCTACCTTGATGTTATTCAAGCGCTAGTGAAACACTGGGATAAGTGCATTAGCGTAGCAGGGGATTATATAGAGAAATAAAGGTTTATTAGGGACTCATAGCTGCGTTCTGTTATATTGCACAATAGTCCCGGTTTGATTTGAACACCCCTCATATTATTTAAATGCGACCGAATGTAAAATGTATTGCACTGACTGATTTCTTAAACTATGTGACAAATACTTGGGATGTAAGAAGAAGTGCTCAGTGAGACACTCCTGTTAAACACTGCAACGTGAGTAAGAAAAACATTAGCATCTCTCAAGTTGTATCCCACTTGTATGTTGGAAAAAGTGTTTACTTCTATATTTATTTTCTCTTTCCGAACAAGCATACCGTAATTGAACGGTAAATTCTCCATAATTTTAAGCATAAGCTGAAACTGATCTTTACTGATAATTAGTGCCTGGAGGGTACTGGGCCTGTTCCTAACCGCTGGAGTGTTGAACACATGCTTATCCAAACCAAGCACTTATTCCCAGAACACCCAGAACTTCCATAAACACAGGTTACATAAGAGGGGTAAAGGATTGTCACCTTGGGTTTGTACTGCAGTAAAACTCATCACATCCATCTATCCAGTGAGGCAGGACCCTTAACATCAACACACTGTGAGCTCTCAGTAAAACAGTTCTATTAAAATGAATTACATACCCACCCACATACACTGACACATGCTCACACACTCACGCACACACGGCCTGTTTATAGTCTCTACACTTAAATGCTGCAGTGTGGTTTCCAGTATCATTAAACATGATCTACTGACTCTCTGTGAGTGTGTGTGTGTGTGTGTGTGTGTGTGTGTGTGTGTGTGTGTGTGTGTGTGTGTGTGTAATTGTGTATGAACTGTAAAACTGTCTTAAGTCAAAGTTAAGGCTTTGTCTGACCACTGACTGTCCAGTTTAAGAGTTACACAACAACAGGCAATGAGAGGAATGCTAGCAGCTGTTAAAAGGAAGAGATAAGATGAGCGATGAGAAAACAAAATATCAGAAAGACACGATTTCTTTTTGTCTCGAAATCCAACAGCCCAGCTGGTAATTGAAAAAGACTCTCGGCACAGAGGAGAGGAAATATAAAGAGAAGTCACTTTGTATTCCATCATGTTTATAAAGCAGATGTTCCGAAATATATATATATATATATATATATATATATATATAGTGGAAACAATCAGTTACCCTACTGTCAACATTGCGACAGATCCTAACGGCATGCGTCCCGCCACTTTCCGAACGGTTCCTATGCCTTTGCCTTCATGACTCTTTTTAGTGACGCGAACCAGGATGACTGGACTTAAGAAATGAAAAGAGACCACAAACATGCAAACAAACATCTAATGAGAATCGTGTGGCTTCCAAGCAGCACTGCCACCTCCCTTCCCTCTTTACGGGCAGATCGCTCTCAGAGAATGCAAACAACATAGCCAGGAAGAGGTGAGCCAAGGTCAAGAGCGGGTCAGCAGGACTGTGTCAGGCCATGTGTCAGGAATTTATTAAGGCTGTGGAACTTCAGACACAGACGGACACCTCGAAAATGCATCAGCAATAGCATCCATCTTATTTTTTTTTTTTTAAAGAAAAACTGGGACCTGGATATCGTCACATCTTTTGGGGAGCAAACACACGAAAGCAGGCATCCATTAGAAGAGCTGAACTTGTGGAACCATGTGCGTTAAGGTGAGAGGTCAAGCGGCGCTGGAGTGGTCAAGAGAAGCGCCAGAGATGTCCTGATAACCTCCAGTGGTATGTGTGCATAGTCTGTGCAAGTGTGTTTGCGTGAGAGAGAGGCCACTGTTTTAGGCCTCGATTCTCCTCAGATACGGCTGCGTGCCCAAGGTCATCTTTCTCCGGTTACACACGGTGCACTATCAACCCCCTTAAACCAACACAAACTCCCACACTCCCTCACAGCTCCATTGTATACTTGGACATGGACTTGAGAATGGCCTTGCCATGGATTGTGACACTGGATGGAAACAAGAAGAAGAAAATAATAATAAATAGATGAAAGAAAGCAGTTTGTCTTCTAGCAGCGTAAAACTATCAGCATTTATTTGCTTTTGCGCTTTTGAAAATGTGTGTGACTCAAATCTGAAATATGTTAATCATTCTCTTAATCAAAACCACCCAACTCTCCCAGTGCAACAGAAATGATATGATGCAATATTCCATATTTTGGGGATGAGATATTTCCTTTTTTGAAATCATGAAATGCGACATAAAAAAAACCGGGATGAAAAATACTTGAATAACTGCACTTTGTTATTGGGTGAGCAATTTTGAGAGATTTTACTTTATTGGATTTGAATAGTTTTACTCAAGAAAATGTCCAAGAGAGAAATCATATGTTTTGACTTCTAACATTTTCATTTTGAACTTCAAAGGGCGTGTTACAAATCTTAAATGCCATATGATATTTCTTCTTTTTCTTCATTGTAAGTCTTTTGCTGGGGTTGATGTAGGTTCATATAGTATGAGATGTCTTAGGATGTCAAAGGATGAGAAAATCTTTCTACACACCTCACCTGCCCACTGAACGCGCATCATTTTAATGCTGTACATTGAAAAATATATATTTTTGAAGAAATAAACAATACTTACCAAAATCACAGGTAGACAATAGTTTTTAGTCATAGACATTATTTGATGATGTCATTCATGATTATATTAATGTTCAGGTTATGTTTGAATTAATGGTCCTGATATTGAGATGCTGCAAACTTTTCAAGTAGTTTCATTATGGTGCTTGACAGATTTTGCAAATGCACTTGACAATACTGTTCTTGCAAGAACTGTTACAGATAGGCTGACCTCTGTGTTGTAAAATAACAACTAACTGTTGTTTTACTTGTTGTTACATAATAACCTAATTCCACATGTGTTATTTTCTAGTTTTGAAATCCCCAGTATTGTTGTAGAATGTAGAAAATAAATCACTAAACAAAAAAAAAGAAATTTGCAAGTGTTCTAAAACTTTTGAACGGTAGTGTACTGTATGTTCGCCCTGTGCTTGGTATAATATATAATATATACACCAAGCACAGGGCGAACATGCAGACTCCATGTACATGGACCCCGAGGCAGGAATCAAAGCCGGATCCTGGAGGTGTAAGGTGACAATGCTAAAATCTAATTCATTAGAACATGAAATGGCTAGTGTACATCTATGCTTCCTAATAAAGACTCCATAAAATTCCCATGTAAAGGGTGTAAGAATCGTTGCAGAAGGATGAAAAGTGTGATGACAAATGATAATGGACATCACCGCCTCAAGGCCAGAATAGTGATCCCTGTGTCGCTGTCGCCCATGCTTTGTCACAATAAAACAGAATTTTTCACAGTTTGGATCAGAGATCGCTTATTGGCTAAGGCATTTGACTAGTGATTAGAAGGGCACAGGTTCCAACTCAAGCACCACCAAGATGCCCCTGTTGGACCCTCAACTGCTCTGACGTATAAAGGGATAAAATGTAAGTCCTTTTGGATAAGGGCATATGCCAAATGCCATCAATGTGAATGTGATTTACCATAAAATTTGCTAAGCTTTTAGCAAGTTAGGCGTTAGAATGTAGCAGGCTAGTGATGTTTTGTAAATGAGCTTGCTAAATACGCTAGCTAGTTATGTTGTGTTTTGTTCCTAATGTCTTAGCATACATTCCAACCTGTTTTTTTTTTCTCATAAAAATTAAGTTACCAGTGAGCTAATTCTTTTTATTTTTTTAACTATCCTAATTTTTATTTGTGATTAATTTGCTAGAAAACCAGCTAATCAAGCCGAGTCACTTCTTATCTTTTCCTCATTTATAAACAAATAATACTGTACATTTTACGTCTGACCACTTGCACAATGTACATACTATTTGACTCACTTAAGGTAGAATTGTGCCACTTTAAAAATCAAGTTATATTTTGACAAAATATCTATTCCTTTCTTTAAGTAAAGTTTCTTGGTACTGTCTCTAGCTTCTTTTGCAATCTTAATGCCAAGACAAATGATTGGCCCCTTCAGTGTCAACCTATAGCCCTAGCTATTATACTCAAATTTGACCCTTAAAGGTGCCTGCCAGCCTGAGGAATGAGGAATGTCAGTGGGCTCTCTAACAAGGTCTCAATACAAACAAAGCTGACAGTTCCTACCGCAAGCCCATTAGTATAACACGGCACAAAGAAATTGTATTGTGCTCAGCTTCAGTGTCATAGCCATGGAAGGGGGAGGGGAAACTGTGCAACATTTTTATGCCATTTCATGTGAAAATGGAGCAGTGCCTCTTGTCATCAGGCACATCTGTCTGAGTGAAGGAGAGAGAGAGAGAGAGAGAGAGAGAGAGAGATGAGTGCAGCATCTGCGGTGTGACTTCAAAGCAGAATGAGGGAGGGAGAAGAGGGTCTGGTTCAACACTCAAGTTCCAAGTTGAGAGATTGCGGGGGAGGACAAAAGGGAACCTGCTGACCTCGGACACAAGTTTCATTCATACACACTCGCGCACACTCTCATATTCGCACGCAGGATGAGCACCAGCCCTTCAACAGCATCCGTCTGGCTTTTGCTACGTTTTATTACTTTTGATTTGCACCAAGCACATTTGTTGTAAATTATTATTTTTTTCTTATTTGCTGTAAACACACCCTTATTTTTAAGCGTAAATGCTTTTCTCTAAGCTATGGCTACTCCAGAACCAGCACTCATTTATCTGGTATAACTATTCTCAACAGGCAGAATTCAAGTTTTTCAATGTTGTTGGACATGCATGAACAGAAGGCTTATTTTCCCCATTAATCTACAATAATGGATCACAAAGAGGGTCACATGATGATCACATGATGAAGATTTTATGGTTCACATTTGGAGTCTCAGTCATCCATTAAATGTCCCAAACTATATAAAAATTAAATAAAAATAAAAAAAAATGTTTATTTTTAAATTATTGATTGTTTTGTTTTTTTTTAGAGAGAAAGATTGTCTTATCTTATTACTCAAATTGTATGTGGCAGCTTTAATTATGGGCCCATTATTAAAATATAAATAATAGATGAATCAATAAACATACATTATTTGCACCATACAGAACATGCTAATTCATTCTTTATTACAACATGACTATATAAGTAACTAAATAATGTACATAGTTGCACATGATCAAATACATTACTGGCGAACATATTTGTATGAAATAAATATATTATATTTTTATCCCCTACAGTTTCAAAAACCACTAAATATATCTTTTATAATTTTTTTTATTGTGTTTTGTGTTTCTGTCACAAGTGTGACCAGTGGGATTAAACAGATCCCATTTGAAAATTTGGTTTGCATTCACACAATCAAATATTAGAAATCAAACAAGGCTACTTATCCAGCTTTTATTATGTAAATATTATGCAAATTTTTCTTTGTCACATTTTTTTCTCGCTCTTGTCAACATCCAGACATGAGGCATCTCCACCGTATCCTATCTGCAAGGAAATGTCAGACATTTAAGCCTCTTGCTGTGCTCCTTTTTCCGAAGCCTACAGGAGTCTCATTTCCTCTGATCGCGCTCTTGCCGTTCTGGCAGTGTGTTCATGGGGGATGAAAAGTAACCAGAGCATCGAGGTTTGGTGCAAAAACAAGCCGCTTGGCCTTCGTCAGATATCATTTATACTGAACAGGTGGTTGAGTTTTTTGCTGGACTGGACAGGAAATCGCTTGTTCATCTGGTTCTGTGAGAAGTCTGAATGTCTGGAGAAAACATATAAAGCTGTCCAGACCAAACAAAATATCTCTTTCTCTCCGTTTGACAAACAAAATTCATTGAAAGCAGGATAACACTTTAGGGAGAGAGATACTGTGCTGCATACAGTTGAAAATGTGTACATACACATGTACAGTACATGGGGCATATATCCATAAGTCTTTAAGTATGGAAAGGACAGAATAAAACAGTGAGTGAATCCCATACAGTCTGGATTTAATTCACCTATTTTCATAATATCTTCTGATAATTCAGGGAATACTGGACTCTTAAGGCCAAAGATGTAAATATTTATCAGTAAAAAGATCTCAGGGAGATAGATACTGTAGGAATCTTTGTTAGTAGCTGGAAAGTGGCGTGGTGCCACAGAGGCATGGATGTAAGGTCATAACAAATCAGTGAGCTGCAAATGATGGTTACCCATCAGACCCCCAAGCTCAAACCAGACATGCCAGTCTGCTTACATAATGTTGTGATGTCAGCTACATCATACAACATACTGTAGGGTTGTAATACAGAAGATTGCCCACATTTCCCTGCCTTGCAAAGAACCTTGGTACATGGTGCCATCTAAAACTAGCCTTAATAAAAGTCTGTACAATAATGAAGTGGACACCCTTAGATGATGTGTAAATTCAGGAAAGTGGTAACTACTTCCAGAGCTGGTAGCCAAGATCGGGAAGAGGTTTGAACCTCTTTGCCAGTGTGAAATTAATACAGTCGATAGCACCCTGGGACAGGATGAAATAACTCATGACTGATCATACTATCTATAATGTATACAGTCTTATTTAGCATGTTCTTCTTCCATGGTCACTATGGCACTGCTTGGTCCCCCCATACACACCATGGCAGCGTCCACAGGCAGATTGCTGTCAGATCACCTGTGTCTGGTCTCTCTGGCTGAACTCCAGGACTGAATGACTTTACAGTAGGTGCAAGATGTTCTTCACATGCTGTCAAGGGTGTCAGGGTCAGGAGTAGGTCAATGGTTAAGGCACCGGACTGAGGTTCAGGTCCCAGGTTTAAAGTTGTCCCTGTTGGGCCCTTGAGCAAGGCAATTAACCCTCAATTGCTCAGATGTATATAATGAGATAAAAATGTAAGTGGCTCTGGATAAGGGCGTCTGCCAAATGCCTAAATGTAAATAAGTTCATCACACTGGCTGATCTCAGTACAATGCCCAGTGTCCAAGATCCTGACTGCTAGCCAAGTCCATATCTACTATTCCTAAGGATGCACTGTGTACTTTGCAGTGCACCATGAATAAAATCCATCATAGGCATATTAATGCCTTTCTAAAAGGAGCAACTTGCTGCCACCAAATACAATACCCATCAGCCCAGTAGTGCTCTTGTTCTGGAGCTAATCTCTCATACACTAATACAGACTACTGGTTGAAATGGTTTCCTCCAAGAATATTCTTGTTTATAGTGGATGGATTTGAATTTGCATTCATCTGTGGCTGGATAAACTTTGGAACTTGTGAATAAGTAATGAAGCTTTCAGTAAATGTAAGCCTATGGAGCCTTCCTTGCTGTGCCTGGTATGTGGTATGCTATTGTATTATTTTGACACAATAGAAGTCTATAGAGAGGCTAAACACTGAAAGGTGAACATTATGACCATGGTCTTTAAATTATACTGGTCCATACTGTCATGTACTACTTTGTGAGGAGGATTTCCTCCTCATGCGCATGGTTTAGTGGTGGACATCACCTTGCACCTTCTCTTGCATTCTAAAAAGGTAGAATTTGACTTCTCCATATTGTACGTATATGGAGCTAAGGACCTTTCAAAGAAATTCTGCTCCATTGTTTGTATGAACCTTGTAATTTATTCAGTTGTTTCCCATTGCCTCTAGAGATTGGCTAGTTGAAATAGAATAGAAGAGGTAGATTTATAAGAATTCCAGTTAATCACTAATGTATCACCATTCAGACCTGGTGGAAGCAGGGAGGTTCTAGGTTTGATTTGTTTAGACTTTGTGGAAAGTCTTGGCATGTATGCAGAGGAGTTATCAGAGTATTTCTCACCACCTCTGGTAGATACCCAAGGTTCTCTCAACAATATGCAACAATATTTAACTAAACCAAAATATTCAGCATCCTGGTTGTTTAAGCTCAAAATTAATTTGGTTTTAACATTATTTATTCTAAATATATTTTTTTTTGCTCATTATCATGAAAGCTGCCAATCAGTGTGATTTTTTTTGTACTGTATCCTCATGAGACTGGTTGATCCAAGGTGAGACCAACTATTTCTGTAACACTTGGGATACAATGACGATGTGATACACTGCAGGTGTGAAGGACACTGGGGACTAGAATCTAGAGTTTGAAGGTCCTCCATCCCCTAGACACTTCACTACAGGTAGGGCAAATGGTGTAGTCCCGCTGCGTAGCCCAGTTATAATGGAAGAGGTGTGAAACACAGTTTGTGGAAGAGAGGTGAGGCAGAGGTTACTAAGATGAGTGTTGATTAGGAGAGGCGGTATTTTTTCAAGTGCTGGTCTCGAAGGTCTGCTCGTCCAGAGCGTGGGATGAGGTAGGACAAAAGGGGGAGTGGCGTAACGGGATGTCCCCGCGCTCTCACCTTTCTCTCTCCTCACCTCCCTCGCTTCTCACGTTCCTCTGCCAGCAGTTTCACAGCTCGCACAAAAGAGACCCACTGCCATTGATCTTAGCCAGTCACAAATGGTGCCAAGTCAACAAAGAGCAACTGAAATATCAGCAGCTGAGAGGAGATGGAGCTGTGAGTGCCTACATGTGGGACGTTTCTTGATAACTTGACAGATACACAGTGGAGGCACATCATGTCCCACCACACCCATATGTCAAATGTCCTTTCAGATGATAAAAAGGAAGGAAGATCTCTTGGCAATCTATTGAGGGTTAGGAGGAACAGAAATATGAGAGCGTTAGATTGAAAAAAAGAAGTAAAAAGAAAGATGAACAAGCAACAACAAAGAGATGTATGTAAGCTTTATGGAAGAATGATATATCTGTGTGGAGGCTGGAAAAGGTATCGAATAGACAAACGGTTAAAACCTCTATTCTAAAGCTGTGGGTGAAATTCATTTTGTAGGAGTCATCAATTGTTCTGGTCAACTTAACTACTAATCTATAATTTTAAAGTAAACAGAATATACACCAAGTTTACTGATTAGTTCAATAATTATCATTGTCAGAGTTACTGGTGTGCTGAGAATAGTCCTTATCTTGACTTTGGATAAACAGCTTTCTAAAGGATATTATTGGTATATTTCATGAAGGGGTCATCCTACTGTATATGTTCTATAAACTATCAAAAGGGTCAAACCTAAATGAACTTGTCTGATAACATGTTTAATAGATCTACATGTCAGTAGATCTCAAAAGTATTACATTCACTGACCTTTTTTACTTCAACCATGGTTTAGACACAATAAAATAAAACAGGGTAATTAAAAAAAAAATAAAAAATTGACATTATTTGTAGTTTCTCCTGGGATAGGCTCCAGGTCCCCGCGACCCTAATACAGGATAAAGCGGTATAGAAGATGAATGAATGAATTATTTGTAGTCATAATCATGTTGATAATGGTGAATTGTAACCATTGTAACAAAGCACATTTTTTATTGTCTCTATGCAGGAACCTCACTCAATCATCATCTATACCACTTTATCCTGTATATAGGGGGGCCTGAAGCCTACCCAGGAGACTTGGGGTACTGTACATGCTGGATGGGGTGCCAATCCATCACACACACTCACACACTAAGGACATTTGGAGAACGCCGATCAGCCTATTCTGCATGTCTTTGGACTGTGGGAAGTAACAGGAGTACCTGGAGGAAACCCACCAAGCATGGGGAGAACATTCAAAACTCCATGCATACTGATCTGAGACAGAAATTGAACCCGGACCCTGGAGGTGCAAGGCAAAGATGCTAACCACTAGGTCACCATGCCAGTGGGGGGAATCTATACACACAAAAATACACGTATATAATATACACTGATTAGTCACAACATTAACACCACCAGGTGAAGTGAAAACAATAATTACCAATTATATACTTGTATACTGGTGACAGGATCATGAGCACCCAAGGCTCATTTATACCTGTTGGCGCCAAAGACCAGCTTGTCTGGTCTAATCCTCCAGAAAAGCCAATGTAGTTCAAATTGCTGAAAAACGGTAATGCTGGCCACAAGAGAAAGGTATCAAAACACTCAGTGCATCACAGCCTGAGACGTTTGGGGCTTAGCACCGAGTTTAAAAGGTATTGATCCAGCCTACAAATTCCCCAGATCTCAATCCGAACAAGCATCCATGGAATGTGTCACCCAAAGGATCAGCCGCTAACGTCCTCGTCCCCTGCAGAGACAATGACAAGGCTTATATTACTTATCTTATGATTGTTATTCTGTATGTTAAGCCAGGGTCTGTGTGCGACAACTACAGTAGATAGATGGTCTCCATCAAAAATGCTAATTTACCCTATAAACTAAGCTCATCAGTGATGAAACATGAGGTTATGTTGCTTCCTGCTTTCCTACCTTCACCACATGGTCCAATTCATAAACACCACATAAACTCAGCTAGTGGGAAAGTAATACACTCAGTAGTTAAATCCCATCTGTCGTGGCAGACAAGCAACTTTAAGGAGTGTAGTATTTTAAAAGTGAGCCTGTTGATGAACCGTGTTAAGATTCAAGATTCAAGATTCAAAGAACTTTATTAATCCCAAAGGGAAATTGCTTATGCTCGGTTACAGGTGCTCACAGTTGTTAACTAAGGAAGGTAAAAAAAAAAAAAAAAAAAGGGTAAGTATTAGTGTCCTGTTGTATACCAGTCAGTGAAAAAAATCCACATACATGTGTGTATGAGTTACAGAGAAGAGTTGTAAAGTTTTATGGCCGTTGGGAGAAAGGATCTCCTGTGACGCTCAGTGGAACACTTGATAGTAATCAGTCTCTGGCTGAAACTGCTCCTCTGTTCAGCCAAAACACTGTATAGCGGGTGAGAAGGATTGTTCACAATGGATTGTACTTTGGACAGAATCCTCCTCTTTGCTACTACATCCACCGAGTCAAGCTCCATGCCTAGCACAGATCCGGCCTTTTTAATTGACTTGTCCAGTTTGTTCTTATCAGACACCTTAATGTTACCACCCCAACAGACCACAGCGTAAAAAATGACACTCGCCACAACGGTCTCATAGAACATCTGTAGAATGGTATTACAGACGTTAAAAGACCTGAGCCTTCGAAGAAAGTACAATCGACTCTGACCTTTCTTGTAGAGTGCCGTTGTGTTGAGTGACCAGTCAAGTTTGTTGTCCAGATAAACTCCCAGATATTTGTAATCGGAGACAATGTCCACTATCTCCCCCTTGACAGATATAGGAGTCACAGGGGTCTTGCTTCTCCTAAAGTCTACCACCATCTCCTTTGTTTTCCTGATGTTGAGTTGTAGGTGATTACGCTCACACCAGGAAACGAAGTCATCCACAACAGACTGGTACTCCGAGGTGTCACCCTCCTCTATACACCCAACAACCACAGAGTCGTCAGAGAACTTCTGCAGGTGGCATGACTCTGAGTTATATCTAAAGTCGGATGTATAGAGGGTGAAAAGAAACGGAGACAGTACCGTCCCCTGGGGAGCTCCAGTGCTGCAGATCAAAGTCTCTGACACACAGTTCTTTAGTCGGACATACTGGGGGCGACAGGTCAGGTAGTCCATGATCCAGGAAACCAAGCGGGTGTCAATGTTTATGTTCCTTAATTTCTCCCCCAGTACTGCTGGTTGGATGGTGTTGAAGGCACTGGAGAAGTCAAAGAACATCATCCTTACGGAGGTCCTAGGCTTGTCAAGGTGAGAGTAGGTGCGATGTAGCAGGTGTATTATGGCGTCATCAACACCCATGAACGGCTGATAGGCAAACTGAAGAGGGTCCAGAGAGGACTTCACCAGGGGACGAAGTGTATCCAGGATCAGTCTCTCAAACACCTTCATAATATGCGATGTTAAAGCAACCGGCCTGTAGTCGTTCTGGGCACAGGGACGTGGTGTTTTGGGTACCGGCACAATGCATGATGTTTTCCACAGTGCAGGGACTTTCTGAAGAGACAGACTCAGGCTAAAGAGGTACTGGAGGACACCACATAGTTGGGGAGCACAGGATTTCAGGACTCTCGGATTGATCTTATCCGGACCTACAGCTTTTGTAGGGCTGATCTTACTCAGGCCATGTTTAACCTGATCCACTGAGATGTTGATTGCTGGGAGTGCAGGAGTAGTGACTGTGACTGTTCTCTGTGTAGGGGAGGACATAGGAGCAGGAATGTGTGGATTTGGGTTGAAGTCGGGGGGAGTGTGAGACATAGGGACATCAAATCTATTGAAGAAAGTGTTGAGGTCGTTTGCACGTTCCCTATTCCCCTCAATAGCCTGGCCGCTTGTCTTATAGCCAGTGATACTCCTCATGCCCCTCCACACCTCTCTCGTGTTGTTTTGCTTCAGCCTTTGTTCTAGTTTTCTCCTGTATGCCTCTTTCCCCTCCTTGATTTTCCCGGTTAGCATTTTTTGAGCCTTCTTCACTGCTTCCTTATCACCAGACCTAAAGGCACTTTTTTTTTCATTTAAACACGCTTTAATGTCTTTGGTGACCCAGGGTTTGTTGTTGGGGAAACAGCGAATATCTCTCATCGGTACACAGGTGTCAACACAGAAGTTAATGTACTCCGTGATGCAGTCCGTCATTCCATCAATGTCCTCTCCATATGATGCACTGAGAACCTCCCAGTCTGTAGCCTCGAAACAATCCTGTAACGTAGCAGTGGCACCTTCTGACCATCTTCTTACACAGAACACATGCAACTTTAGAAAAGAAACCATAGGTTTCGATTTTTTTTTTATCAGCCTAAAATCACGGCAAAAGCCTAAATTGTGTTTATATGTATGTGTGTCTATAACTGAGGCACAGGTCCTATCCTTTTTTAGGTGGTAGGCATGTCCTAGAGCTAGGGCAGTCCCCTCTCACTATACCTTTATCGCCACACAATGCATTGGGTCAGAGAGTGCCGCAGCGAGTGCCGCATAAATAAATCAGACATGTAGCTGGGCGGAGGACATAACCTAGTGGGCAGGAGTTGGGGGTTGGTTTGGGGGGCAAACATGATAGTGGATAGGTAGGAGTCAAAGGTCATGGCCCTTCATGTCTCGGAACACTTCACAAAGAGGCCCAGAGTGCTGGATGCGTAATGGCCAGGAAGGCTGTGCAGTAATTTATACACCTGTCACTAGTAAGTACACCAGAGCACGAGGTCAGGCTCCAATTTGTTTAGTCATAGGGGTCTTAAAAACACCACACTCTCTGGAGGACAACAATGCTCCCTATTTAGAGACGTCCAGATTAGAGTTGGGTTTTTCCAGCGGACACATTTGTGCTTTCATTATTTTTTTGGAAAGAGAATAAAGCAATGTTGTGCTGGAAAGACTACAGTTTTGTACAGCTATGCTGTCCAGGTTACTAATAAGGGTGGACAGCACACTGTCTTGCGTATACATGTTCGTGCAGAAATTCTACTGAACCGAAAAAATTGCTCACGTCTTACACACTTATTATTCAGATAATCTTGTAACCAGGATCAGAATTTGAGTTAAGTCTACTGTATGTTGCAAAAATGTTTTATCGCAATAGCAAATGTGTAGTACACATGAGTATGAGTTTTGATTTTTAAATGATAAAATCTACATACTTTTACTTTAGTTTTCTTAATAATAATAATAATAATAATAATTATTATTATTATTATTATTATTATTAAGAGAATACATTTTCAACACTAATAGTGTAGTTACTGAAAGCGAGTTAAAAGACAGTATGTGCAAATTTAAAATTATTTAATTTCCAAACCTGATAAAAAAATAAAGCAATTTCCTGCTGAAAATTGATTATCAGCAATGTCTAAACAGAAGAGCCTCACTGGGCCAGTTTATCAGGGATCCTCAGTTTTTGAATTCTCCAAAGAAGTGGAGATCTGCATTTTAACATCCAACCGGTAAAGAGTAAGCCAGGTGAAACATTATCTTGCTGAATAATCTTGATTAGTTTGATTACAGCTCTTTATTAAACTTAAGATTACTTTAGAATTCTATAACCAGCTACTGAAATCTTAACAGTGGGATAAGCTTCTTAGTCATTTAACGTCACCTTTCTTTCTGAAGCTAGTGTTTACTTCAGTATACCTCGTTTGGTTAATTATTGTTCAAAATTGATTATAAACATTCAAAAATTCAATCTTTCGGCGAGGAAAAAATTATTATGAAAATCGATGCGTGTCAAATGTAGACAAGAATGTATGTCTTACTGTTTTTGTTTAAATTTACTTGGGTAATTTTGCCTTCTTCTAAAATCTTTGCCACTGATACTACCTTAGTTGTTCAATTCTAACCTATGTTGTGTCATCCTTTTTTTTTCTTCCATAAAAGTTAGATGATTTAAATGTATTTATTATTTTTGCATTATGTTACATTACCATGCCATTTATACAAAATTCTTCATCAGGACCATAATATGCTTGGAGTCGCATTACGCAATAACTTAAAACTGAAGCAACATTAAATGTTTAGCAGAAATGGAGCTTGGAAGCAAACGTTATCCACAATTCACAAGCTGTTTTCACTGGCAATGATACAAGTGATAAAAATTTTTAATTAAAAAAATGATGCACTGTTACATTTATATCAAAAGCTTTTGCATTGGCTCACACATTTATGTCATAACTCCGTCAGATGTTAGTTTATACTTTAATAGAGTATGCATATTGCATAGCTCTCAACAAGAAGAAGTTTTCTTGAGAGCTAAACATAACAAGCAATTAATTCTATAAGGGAACATAAAGACGGCCTTAACTGCTTTAAGGTAAGCAGAGAAACGATCATCTGTTTCCATATTGAATTTGATATGTGTTAAGTAAAAACAAAGACCCTTTTGAAACTATGCAGTTCCAGAGATCCTTGGTGTCCTTATGGCTAGTTACTGCCACGCAAGTAACTAATAAAGTGTCAACTCAAATTGTTTTTAAAGGATTTAGGCACAAAAGACTTCATAGTTAGCTTTTTTTATTTCAGTTATTATGTGTGTATAAATTAGATGATGTAACTCAACTTGGCAAACATATCCAGTATTCGCTTAAAGGAGCATAGGATACTAAATCTCTCTTTATTTCAGTGCCTTAATTTGGCAGTTTGGTCTGTCCTGTTCTCTTCCATTCTTTTTTTTATGACTTTTTTTATGACTCTGCCGGTTTCACTAATTAAAACAGCAGTCAGTAATTATTTTCATGGCCTCAAAGGAATGGGTTTGATTTAAATTTGGTTTGTGCTGGATCTCCTTCAACCACAAATTTAACACAATCCAAGGATTTTTATTTGGAGCAAATAGTAATGTGTAATTCCACATACATGGGAAAACAGATTTTGGCTCAAACTAACACATTCTCGTTACTTGGACACTCAAGTTCAAAGTCTTTCCAAACATTACTCTGGAAATGAGCCTAAATAAGGCCCTCTAGTGCCCCCTAGTGGTCATTTCCCCAAGCATTTAAGTACTATGAATCCACAAGCATGTAGCTTTTCCTTCAAATTTATTTAGTTTTTTTGCAATTTTGTCATCTTTTCTTTTTTTATTATTTAAACATGCCTTCACCACCATTCTTCAGAAGGCAATAAGGACGTACAGTTCAATTCTTATAATTATATTATAAACACCACTCCTATAAGAGAGACAAAAAAGGCAACAAAGAAACAAATAAGACAATTACATTGAAAAGTCTTCAAGCCGATGACTAAAATATGCAGGTTTTCTAACAACGTCACGTTTTAAATATTTGTCCCATATAACCCTGAAGGCCAAGGTCTAGTTCTAAAAGCACCTCCACTCCAAAACACTTGTGCATTTCTCGGTCACACGCTAAAGGTCCAATGGTTGTTTGAGCTCTTACTGACCTTGCAGTGTGAGCACTCTGAAGTTGCCATTAAAATAAACCAGATTTAACGTCCCATGACAATGACCCTTATTTGTTACTTACCGCTCTAGTAAAATGGACCAGAAGGCTTTCTCTTAAGCCTCTTTTGTGAGACCTTTTTCCCCAAGTGTGTGTTAACAAATGCTAGGGAGGAAACTGGAGGTTTAATGTGAATGTAAAAAAAGAAAGAAAGAACGAAAAGGAAAGCCAAAAAATAGGAATTAAAAAGTAACATTTTAAATGTATTATTATTGCAAAACAATATAATAAAAAGGGCATTTGTCTCCAAGGAATCAGCAAATATTGAATTAATTACATTTAAGTTTACTCATTAAAAAAAATAACCAAAGCCACTTGAACAAAGAAAGTGAGATTGCAAAAACAAACAGCTGAACATGAAAGTTAATGTCAGTGAGAAGTTTTACACATAATATTTAGCTTATATAGAAAAACTATGAAGAATTATTAATGCAGTTTTTAGCCAACTATAAGCATTGCACAAATCTGTCATAAAAGCATATTTATCACACTGAGAAAGCAGAAGGCATTAAAAAAAAACATTTTAGATTCGAGTGGAATGGAAATAATTTATTTGATTAACACATGGGCTTCATTAATAAGTGCATTCGTATTGATAGGGGGCTTCACATAGTTTGGAATGTAAATTGATAAATAGCACTTCATTCAATTCTGGAAGGAATTCCAAAAGGTAATGTCACAGGGTTTTGTAAAAATTATTTTCTTAAAATGCCATGAATATAAGTTTATAAATGCAATATATATTACTGTACATAAAGATCTGATTACTGATAACAGATTGGTAATAGTCCTTTAAGGTTTTTCTGTCTTTGTTATAAAAAAAACATCTTATTGAGTAATATATCCCATATAAACATTTGTCATTTTATGGCTTTTGACATTTTGTCTTATGTAATTACGGAATGAAAATATTCCTGAGTATGACTGTAAATGTGTTATGTTTATGTTTATGCATGTAAACACAGTAAAATCTCTGGTGTTGATTTAACACTGTCAGGCATTATTTGAATCCAACTGGATCTACAGTACATAGGCGGCACGGTGGTGGAGTGCTTAGCACTGTCGCCTTGCACCTCCAGGGTTCGGGTTCGATTCTAGGCCAGGCAATGTCACACATGTCCGTGTGCATGGAGTGTGCATGTTCTCCCCGTGCTTGGTGGGTTTCCTCCGGGTACTCCGGTTTCCTCCCACAGTCCAAAGGTTAGGCTAATTGGCGTTCCCAAATTGCTCGTAATGTATTGATCTATTGATCTACATATACACATTGCAAGGTGTTAATTCAAACACTCCAGCTGTTAAGTCAACATTGGTAATTGTGCTCTTTAAAACCTCAATGTTAAACTTATTTGTTTTAGGTTAGGTTTAACACCATTTCCTCATCGAGTGTAAACCTCAATATGTTGTCCCAGTCCTAGCGTGGATATATTTCTTTTTTTACCCTCAGCTGAACTTGCCAACTCTAAGAATTGGATAACATTTTTATTTATGTGTTTTTAATATATGTTAGTGTGATGCCCCCTGGAGGACGAATAATGTATTTCAGTTCATTTGTGCAAAAGAAGGAAAACTTCATTTCAATGATTATGCACTTTTCGTTAATTAAACAACACATCTTTTAATCTGTTTTTATTAGGCTTAGAATAGATAAATTAAACTTCTCACATTTTGGGGTGTTTGTATTAGTCCTGTAGTCATGAACTTTTTTATTTACATAGTGCACACCTTCAGCGTTTAGTGGGGATGGCTGTGGGACAATAGCACTTATTAATGATGTCCTGGGGGTTGAAATTTCTCCTGTTGAGGCTTCACGTAGCCAACAATAACCAGGGCGGAAACTCCCCTGCTGCCCTTTACTGCACCACATCCACCCAGTGCCACCCAAAGTCTTGGATTCATCTTTCTTACCTTCTACCTACTCAGCACTCCACACTCATTTCTACTTAGCTCATTGCTTTCGGAAATCCCACAGCCCTGAGTGAGCCTGTAAAAACAAAAGTTCCTCACCTTATCCGTACCTTGAAGCAGTGCTTCCTTCTCCTATAAAGGATTTCCATCTGACAGGACACATAAACCCATCAGGTGGCTTGACGATGGTTTACTTTTTCTCTGATGACGTCTTAATGCACAAGTTTACATTCTCTATGTAGAGGAGACACAAAAACAAACTGGTAGGTAAGAGAGGGTTTTAGACTCCAAAGCTTAACCATAACTGAGCTTTATGGCTGACACTCCATCAATAAATATGAACATACATTAAAAGTGATCAATCTTTTAAATGTGACCTGTCAGTAATAAATCTACCTAACACTACAACACCGCTTCACCTTGAAATACAATCATACCAATAAAGGAGCATCTTACCTTTGCATAACAATTTGATGCATGGAACATCTGTGCTTTACCACATTTTCAATTATATTGTGATTTTGACAACAGCGTTATTAGAGATTTGAGGGAATGAATTAAGTTATGTACATGTAACAATTTTTGTACTGTATTGTCATACTAACTTCAAAATCGCACATTGACCTGTGGTAGTAGCTATTTTTTTTTTGTAAAGTTTGTCAAATTACGTTATTCTACATATTACATTACACTTAACTAATAGTTCTTCAGGCTTAATAAAGTATGTTTTTTTTGATTGTTAAGCCACACAGTGACCTATGAATCATTCAAGCATAAAAACATCTAACTTCGTAACGCCGCGGGTCCCACAAGGAGCAGGACCGCACAAAAATGACTCGACACTTTTCTGAGCAGGCAGAGGCAGGGCCATTTATACACCCGGTTGCCAGGCAACGCCGCTGCAAGGCAATCATCCTGGATACGCCGCACCTGGCGGCGTGTCTATTTAAGCATCCTGATACCGCCGTACTTCGTGTGATCATTAGGTAGCACCAGTACGGTATCAGAGCCAAGACAAGGAAAAGACCCAGTCTTCTTAAGACGACGGCGAGAAAGAAATAAAGAAAGAAATAGAGAGAGCATGATCGTGCGGCACGCTGTCCTTTGCGCGCCTCCAGTTAAATATGAAAGTATAAAAAAAGACACAACCTCTTTCACATAAATTCTCAGTAAGGGCGAATGCCACGAGAGGATCTTAAATTTTATTTTTAGTTTCCAGAGCCCCATCCGTTCTCGCGTTGAAGGCGGAGCTCTGTTTATTTACTGTTTTCAGTTTTCTTTTATTTCCTTTGAACTTTCTAATTAATAATCCCACAGTATCTCCAAACGGAAAGGTCTTCCCGTGCGTATCACTCAGAACCTCCTGTTTCATTGACCCTCTCTGAAGCATTGCGTTAGGGCTCTTATAAATATTACATCTCGTGGTGCGGCTCTCCATACCGCACCACATAAACAGGCTGGTGATAGGTGTACTGGTGATGCTGAGTGGTTGGAACAGATGAAAGGTGAAATTAGGTTGCTGCTAAGGTTGTACCATAAACTAATTTTGAAATTGTACCTTTTAGGCACTTTGTTGTCTGTTACAGTAAAACATTTGTTCCTATTTCCTCAGTTAAATCTTGTAATTTAATGTAATAATAATAAATGAGGGGTTCCTCAAGGTGCACAATACTATATAGACCAGAGATACAGGTTATTTTATCTTAATTTTAAGTTCAATGCACAAAGCATATAAGAGTTATGAGTCAACTTTTTAAAATAGTTCGAGGTTTTAAAATCACAACAAAATATTAAAACAATAGAATTGGACCACTAGAAAATACTTACAGAATTGCAATTGCAAGTTAATTGGCATATGGGTATTGTGATACAATCATATCAAGTGGTCTTTGGCAATTCCATTCGGTACTTGTTGCCTAAATTACAGATTTTTTTTACATGTGCATAATGTCCCCATGCATTTATCTTGTGTATTTGCTAAAGTTCTGCTTGAAAAATTAACCATTATTTATTTTAAATCAAAATACTAATTTCAAAGCAAAATGTGACAAAGAAACAAAATATGAGGTAATATTTATAACTGTTCAATTGGTAAAATAATTATATAAAACTTTTTACATTTTTTTTTATTTCATTTTGTGAAATAGGCTAAATGCAAATTTGTATTAACCCATATGAGACATTAATAATAATTTTTAGTTCTTATGTTTGACTGAAATTTTCAACAGAAAATGTGCTTGTCTTTCCAATACTGGGCAGACTGTAGACACTTCAATCTAACAGAATTTAATGTAGAGGTCTAAGTCTACTAGAAACATATTCACGTGTTTGGAACACATGCCTTGTGGCTGTAGCTTTCACTTAGTTCATGAAGGTTTTGATCATTATCTATTAAATAAATTAATTAACCACCAGAAAAAAAAGAAAAAAAAGGGGTAACATCCATAAGGCAAGCGCTGTTCAATGAATGAATTAGAGGGAAATGTAATGGGGGGGTGGGGGTGCGGTGCAAAAACAAATCCAGGAGGTGAGAAACTTTAATCTGAGCCTACACTAGTAGATCCTCTGACTTGGTGTACTGTACCGCGAACTGTACACAGGAGTGGCTCCCAATTATGGGCATGACACAGATTTTTTTAATCTCCTATACTCACATCTCAAACTTTATCTCAAACTCACATCTTTCCATTCACTGGGTTATTCATTTTTGTTATTCGAGAGCCTTGAGATCAGATGTTAGATATAATAATCAGTCTTAAGACTTGGGGTTCCCAAGTGTTTGTATAGAGATCGCAAGTTCAAAACACAGTAGTGCCATGACCAACCGTGGACCGGTATATGATTGGTCCTTCCTGTGGGAACAATGGCCCCTGTAGGTCAGAGTGACACTTAGGGCAATAGTTTCTCAGCAGTTTTGGACTAATGATCAGAAGGTTTAGTGTTTGTAATCCTGTTCCAATGCACCAAGCTAACAATGATTGTGCTTAAGCCTCTCGTAACTCCGCAGAGATCATGGTTGGTACGGTGCTGTGATTTTTACCTCAACTTCCTGTTTGAGGAACACCAGTCAAAAGTTTGGACACAAGTTTGCATTAGTTTTCCACTTTCAAGAACAATATTGATTAGTATGAAATAAAACATATGGCATTATTAAGTAATAGTCAGCCGTTATTTTGTTTAGAGATAAAAGTCAGCTGTTTAGCCATTCTCGCAAGAACAGTATGGTCAAGTGCATTTGCAAAACCCATCAAGCAACATGACGAAACTGGCTCTCATTACCTTCGCAGGAAAGCAAGACCAAAACTTACCTCTGCTGCATTTAGAGTTACCTGCCTCAGTAAATCACTTATTAACAAACAGCACTTCAGATTAGAGCATAAGTAGCAGATACATGTCAATATCAACTGTTCAAATGAGATTATTGCATATTTTGCATATATTGCAATGTAAATATATTGAATATATTGCATATATTGCAATGTAAAGCATTTATATTTACAATGTAGAAAGAAATAAAAAACAGGAAAAATCATGAAATTAGAAGGTGTGTCTAAATTTTTTAACCCCTAGAAAAAACATTGGACAAGTTCTATTGTAACGGTACAAATAAAGGAAAATCACACATATTGAAACCCGTTGGACCGAAACTAAGAACTAAGGGATTACTCAATCAAAAAGGAGTTCTCAAATGATAAATGCTATCAAATGTTGGAACAACAGTATCCAGCCAAAAATCTATGACTGCTGACCCAGTATAACCTCTGCAGGAACATCTGGATATTAGTGACAGCTGTGTTGGGGCTAAATGGAAACTAGAAGATATCCAGGATCAAGGTCTTGCCCCGTTTCTGCATCCGTTTTATCAAGGTTCCTGTACTCCAGAGCTAACGGGTCACAGTGCTCTCCAGATTCATGTTTTCCTGCTTGAACACAGCTGTCTTAGCCAAAGATTAATAGAGCTTCATAATAAGCACTTGAGTTGAATCAGGTGCAGGGTTGGAAAACACTCATTTGAGAAAGCCTGACCTTGACGGGGAAAAAAGATCCAGACGATGGAACACATTGCTGCTTTTTTATTTTATTTTTAAAATACATCAAATAAAATTAAACTATACAAGATATAAAATACAATTTGTAATTAATTAGATATTTAAAAAAATACTTAAAAATATAATTACACAAGTAAGCATACATAAATTAATTAAATAAAATCTCAATGCAAAATGACAAGTTCTGAGAAAGGAACTGTCCACTGTCTTCATCATCTGGATTTGTCCATCCAACCCTTTCAGACAGACAAACTTCACCTGTTCGGCGAATGTGTGAACACTTCATGTAAACAGAGTTTTATAGCACGGCTCACTGCAACCGCTTCCAAGTTCATATGCTTGGACATTAATCTCTCCCCCATCTCGTGTTTTCTTCATGAAGTCATGCCCTGCAGTGCCGTGCTGACACATTACCTCCCTCTGCTTCTCTCTGAGTGGCGACATAATGTATTAACCACATCACGTTGCTCCGTTCATTTGAAAAGCAAAACAGAGGTGACTGCGGTCAGAGGAGGGATGTGGTGTTCATCGTTTCTTGAATTCTATCTGATTGAACGCAGAAGTGGAGCAGAAGGTCGTCCTGAGAATACTGCGGATATTGTGGGTCAGGGGTCACGCAGCATGTGTGCAGAGGATAAAGTTACTGTAGAAAGAGAGCCGGGCAGAGCTTTCTAACCTGAATGGAGTTCAGCTGATGGCAGAGCAGATATGCTACATGGATGTCTCGTCAGTGTGTCTTGAAGAGTTTATAGTTACTAAACTAAAACACCTGGCTTGATATTCAGATGCTCGAAAGATATGCACTGAATGTAATGAAAAAATGTATTAATATAAAAGGATAAGAATATTGGAATTTATTTGGGTGGCACAATCAGAGACTTTTGTTCAATAACAAAATATTTTTCATTTGTACAGTTCTCACCATGTTCCTTGATTTTTTTTCTCCCAACCTCCCAAGAACACGCTAATAGGTACACTGGCTTTTCTAAATTGCACCAGCTGTGGACGAGTATGAGTTTGTATGAATGGCGCCCTGCAGCGCACAGGACTCCCATGTATGCTGTATTCTCAGTGTTTTTCCCAGGGCACGCTCCAGATTCATCCTGATTCTGATCAGCAAGGACGTGCACAGACTTTTTGAGGAGTTGTTGCCCTAACCTGATAAAAGTAAAATCACCCAGGTTTGAATCAGGTCTCCGCAGCTAAATAGCAGAAGGAAGAATAGAATCACTCAGTTTCCTTCACATCAGATTTTCCCTGAGGAGGAAATTGCTGTTTGTGCCATGAATTGGTCTTTATAAATGCCTGATGAATGAGTTTTCCTAAATATTATTAGAAAGCAATAGAATAATTAAGGGTTTAGGCTATCTTGGAATCAGAAGCAATACCAAGCTAGCTAACACCAGGCTTAATTATATACAGTGAGGTCAATAAATATTTACAATTTTCAGCATAGGTGCATTTTCACTGTGAGAGAATCTAAAAAGAAAAATCCGGAAATCACATTGTATGATTTTTTAAAACAATTTATTTGTGACTGCGATGGATTGGCACCCTGTCCAGGGTGTACCCCGCCTAGTGCCCGAAGTCTCCTGGGATAGGCTCCAGGTCGCCCGCGACCCTGAACACAGGATTAAGCGGTATAGAAAATGAATGAATTTATTTGTGAATTACTGTGTCAAATAAGTATTTGATCACGTGCTTATCAGGCAGATTTCTGACACTCAGAGACCGGTTATTTTGCTTTTAACTAGTCCAGCTACACTCTGCTCATGATTCTAAATTAGCAGCACCTGTTTGAGGTCGTTAGCTGTCATAAAGACACCTGTGCACCCTACATTCAGCCAAAGTCTAAGTAGCAACATGGGCAAAACCAAAGAGCTGTCAAAAGACACAAGTGACAAAATTGTAGACCTTCACAAAGCTGGAAAGGACTACAGGGCAATTGCCAAACATTGTTTGGCAACTGTTGGAGCAATTGTCAGAAAATGGAAGATGCTAATGATGACTGTCGATGTCCCTCGGACTGGGGCCCCACGGAAGATCTCTCCTCGTGGGGTATCAATGGTGCTAAGAATGGTGAAGAATCAGCCCTGAACTACATGTTAGGAGCTGATCAATGCCGTGAAGAGACCCGGGACCATCGTTTCCAAGACTAATACGCTAAGACGTCATGGTTTAAAATCTTGCATCGCAAGGTTCCCCTGCTTAAGTCAGCCCATGTCCAGGCCCGTCTGAAGTTTGCCAGGGACCATGTGGATGATCCGGAGGAGTCATGGGAGAAAGTCCTGTGGTCAGATGAGACCAAAGTAGAACTTTTTGGTCTTAACTCCATTCGCTGTGTTTGGAGGAAGAAGAATGATGAGTATCATCCCAATAATACCATACCTACAGTGAAACATGGGGCTGGAACACTGACCCAAAGCACACAGCCAGGAAAACCAAGGCGTGGCTCCGTAAGAAACATATCATGGTTCTGGAGTGGCCTAGCCAGTCTCCAGACCTAAATCCAATAGAAAATCTTTGGAGGGAGCTGAAACCTGACAGATCTAGAGATGATCTGTATAGAGGAGTGGGCCAAAATCCCTCCTGCAGTGTGTGCAAACCTGGTGAAGAACTACAGGAACCGTTTGACCTCTGTAATTGTTAACAAAGGCTTCTGTACCAAATATTTAAAAAATTTGACTCAAGTGGTCAAATACTTATTTGACACAGTAACTCACAAATAAATTGTTCACAAATCATACAATGTGATTTCCATATTTTTCTTTTTAGATTCTGTCTCTCGCAGTGGAAATGCACCTATGCTGAAAATTGTAGACCCCGCCATGATTTCTAAGTAAGAGAACTTGCAAAATCACAGGGTGATCAAATATTTATTGACCTCACTGTATATACATTGAACATTATAGCTGCTATTGAATATACAGGCATATCTACTGTAGGTCAAAAATGAATCCTTTTGATTGTTCAGAATAACAGAACACAATTATTAACACTCACTTAAAGTTCATGTGTACAACTGCAGTGGGCTCCAAGCCACCTCAGCTAGGATTGTCATTCACGAATGTGAAATGTCTTTTAAAATGTTTGCAACCTTCAAATCTTTTACTGTGATTGGGAGTCGGATGACCGTACTGTGCTCGAAGTCCTCTGTAAAGGTCAATAATTTT
Source organism: Channallabes apus (assembly GCA_030522415.1). Taxonomy (NCBI): domain Eukaryota; kingdom Metazoa; phylum Chordata; class Actinopteri; order Siluriformes; family Clariidae; genus Channallabes; species Channallabes apus. The sequence continues at coordinate 8,636,592 of CM060119.1, forward strand.
CATGCCTTCATTCACGAGAAATTCACGACGTCTCGGTTTGACTTGAATCTCATAGATTATTGTATATTCTATAGATAAATCCATTTAAGGTTGTAAAAAGTCCAAAAAAGAAACACAGTTTAAATATTATGAATAATAAATCTTTAAAAAAAAAGATATTTAATTTATTTATTTTAAATAAAAAAGTGCAACTTTCTTTTCTATTCTAGAAGCCTACTAGGGAAAGTATCAGAAATTATACACCCAGTCATGGTTACGATATTTTTCTCCTTTTAATCGACTGTTAAACAGAATGTTCCATGCACAGCATTCAATAGCAGCTCTAATGTTCAGTTCAATTAAGCCTTTATTCATCACACATACAGTGCACAGTAAAAAATTTTATTCTTCACATATCCCAACTTCTTGTTGGTAGGCCAGGGTCAGAGCGCAGGGTCAGCCTTTTTTTACGTCGTCCCTGAAGCAGACAGGGTTAAGGGCCTTGCTTAAGGGCCCAACAATGGCATTCTGTTTTTCCAGGACATTGCAAGACATCATACCACACCACTTGCCCATTAAAGGAACTTGGCTGGGAGTTATTCCCCAATACAATCCTGACCTCTCTCCAATGTCACATGTTTGGACATTAAAAGAGTTTTTTTTGGAGGCAGACTTGAAGTAGACAATGCTTGTGCAGTGCTTGATCACGGCTCCAGTGCACCGAGAAAACTTTGCACCCTGATCGTGTCCAAGCAATAGTGGAATACGTTCGCCAATACCTGCATTGGTGTAGCAGGGGATTATATCGAGAATAAAGGTAGTTATTACTCGCATGGCTGTGTTCTATTATTCTGCACAATCAAAACTCCTGGTTTGACACGGAAAACATAATTTCTGGCAAAACAATCTGATCAGACCACTACATTTTTTTCTCCAAGTAACACATTCAGTGGCAATCAGTTCCAAGGTTCCCATTTGAGCAAAAAGATATGATTTTAATATACCAAAGTGTGGCATTTTTAAGCGGTCGCCATGTATATCCCATGATCTATTTAATAAAATGAGGAATTTTTTACAGTCTTGATAAAAATGCAAGAAATGTTTCGCACTTGTTAAATGTCAGTTCTCGCATGTTGTATATAAATGAAATTAGATATTGTGTTATTAGATACAGCGGACAGTTTCAACATTATTTTAGAATTATTTCACAAGGGCCGAATGAAACGAGGCAGCTGTCTGTATTTGTCACACAGGTCTTTAGCACATTTAATTAATATTCTTGGAAAATTAAACATTTTGATGTTTTAGAGGTGAGCATTAGTGGAACGTAGGTAAGGTTTGGGGTTGAGGGAATTCTGTGCAGCTTAACCATCACCCCATAATCACTTACTCCATTTGACCTGCCTGTGTTATATACAGTCCAATAGCATGTTGAGCCTTGCTGCAAAGTGGAAAATGTACAGGTGACAATTTCATAATGGCAAAGACTTCCAAAGTGAATACGCGACAACCTGTAACAAGAAGCCACCGCCACTAAGCATATACCAGGTTAAACTAGATGTTCCTTTCATGAAAGGTAAGACTTTCAGAACTGAGAAGGGGCAACCTAAGGTAGCACAATACAGATTAATGTATTTTATAATAGCTAGGGTGTGATGAGGGTGTTGATCCAATGATGGGTAGGACTCCAAGGCCACAATGGGGCAACCCAATGCTGCATGGTTCTGCCACTGGGCATGTTCTAGTGTGTGATAAGAGTGTTGATTCCATGACAGATAAGACTTCAAGGCTAAAGTAGAGCAACCTAAGACAGCACCATGTCAATTGACAACATAGGTATGACTTCAAAGGGGGAGGGGACCTAAGTCAGAATGGCACAATAACTGTGCGAGTGTGTAACAATACGGAACTGTTTTGACTGTAATGTTCCATGATAATCACACAGATCATGATTTCAATGTGTTGAGAATGGGAGCTGAATAACAGCATACAGAATACTATTTTCTCCTTTATTCAGCTGCCATGGATTACTCAGTAACTACAAATGAAAGGTAGTGGACCGTACACTCTGAATGTGAGGAATATAAAAGTGGGTGCAGATATTCTCCAGAAGGTGTGTAAATTCATTAGCACATCTTCTTTTTCTCCACTAGATGGGGCCATCACAATGCATCTAGAACACTTCCTGTACTTGAAGTGTGAATGAACTGTAGCAAAGAACACCATTGCTGTGTGTATGCAGTATTGCAACTTATTGTAACACATCATATGAGAAGAATTCTCTGAAATTAATAATACTTTTTAAAAAAGCAGAAATGAATGCAGAAATAACATCTGTAACATTTATAGGAAACATCATTGAAAATATGAGACCCCCCCCCCCCCCCCAGTGTTAAATGTATGGAGCCAGTCAGGTAACATGATGTTTTTAATGTGATTACAAGAATGTATGTTTTCAAGCGAAAAATGATGAGGCTGTAGTGAGTTTATATTAAAAGAGCACACATTATGGGAAGACTTTTTTTTTTTTTTTTTTTTTGCAATTTCTCTAAAAAGAAATTTTACTTTTTGTCTTAATATTTCTTAACTTGGTGTCCTATTACACAGTGTTTTTAATGTTTCATTGCATACATTTCAATTTGTTACAATTTATTAAAATTAAAAAGCATTATAGTAGACTTGTCATCTGTGTTCTCTAATAATAATAATAATAATAATAATTCATTCATTCATTCATTCATTTTCTATACCGCTTAATCCTGTGTTCAGGGTCGCGGGGGACCTGGAGCCTATCCCAGGAGACTTCGGGCACTAGGTGGGGTACACCCTGGACAGGGTGCCAATCCATCGCAGGGCACACACACACACACACACACTCACACACCCAATCACACACTACGGGCAATTTAGGAACGCCAATTAGCCTAACCTACATATCTTTGGACTGTGGGAGGAAACCGGAGTACCCGGAGGAAACCCACCAAGCACGGGGAGAACATGCAAACTCCATGCACACAGAGACGGGAATCGAGCCTGGCCGGGGAATCGAACCCAGACCCTGGAGGTGCAAGGCGACAGTGCTAACCACTACACCACCGCGCCGCCAATAATAATAATAATAATAATAATAAATTATCTGAATATGATATTTTTACATTTTATAGTGGGGCAAAAAAGTATTTAGTCAGCCACCAATTGTGCAAGTTCTTCCACGTAAAAAGAGAGGCCTGTAATTTTCATCATAGGCATACCTCAACTATGAGAGACAAAATAATTAAAGAAAAACCCCCAAAAAATTTGGGATTTTTAAAGAATTTATTTGCAAATAATTGTGGAAAATAAGTACTTGGTCAATAACAAAATTTAATCTCAATACGTTGTTATATACCCTTTGTTGGCAATGACAGAGGTCAAATTGTATCTGTAAGTCTTCACAAGGTTTTCACACACTGTTGCTGGTATTTTGGCCCATTCCTCCATGCAGATCTCCTCTAGAGCAGTGATGTTTTTGGGGCTGTTGCTGGGCAACATGGACTTTCAACTCCATCCAAAGATTTTCTATGGGGTTGAGATCTGGAGACTGGCTAGGCCACTCCAGGACCTTAAAATTATTCTTATGAAGCCACTCCTTCGTTGCCCAGATGGTGTGTTTGAGATCATTGTCATGCTGAAAGACCCAGCCACGGTTCTTCTTCACTGCCCTTGCTGATAGAAGGAGGTTTTCACTCAAAATCTCACGATACATGGCCCCATTCATTCTTCCCTTTACATGGATCAGTCGTCCTGGTCCCTTTGCAGAGAAACAGAGCACGATGTTTCCACCCCCATGCTTCACAGTAGGTATGGTGTTCTTTGGTCAGTCAGTATTCTGGCACTGGTCCCCGGTGGCGCAGTGTGTTACTGATGGTAGCCTTTGTTACTTTGGTCCCAGCTCTCTGCTGGAGATTATCAGTGGTCTTCTATGTCTTCCATTTTCTAATAATTGCTCCAACAGTTGATTTCTTCACACCTAGCTGTTTACCTATTGCAGATTCAGTCTTCCCAGCCTGGTGCAGGTCTACAATTTTGTTTCTGGTGTAGTTTGACAGCTTGGCTATAGTGGAGTTTGGAGTGTGACTGTTTGAGGTTGTGGACAGGTGTCTTTTATACTGATAACAGATGCCATTAATACAGGTAAGGAGTGGAGGACAGAGGAGCCTCTTAAAGAAGAAGTTACAGGTCTGCAAGGGGCCAGAAATCTTTGTTTGTAGGTGACCAAATACTTATTTTCCACCATAATTTGCAAATAAATTCTTTAAAAACCTACAACGTGATTTTTTTTTTTCTTATTTTGTCTCTCATAGTTGAGGGAAATCTATGATGAAATTTACAGGCCTCTCTAATTTTTTTAAGTGGGAGAACTTGCACAATTGGTGGCTGACTAGATACTTTTTGGCCCACTGTATGTACATAACAGTTGACTGTATTACGGGTGACATTTCAAGAAAAAAAGTGTTCAAAATTACACGATTCCTTCCCACATCTTAAAGATCATAGCTTCAATATGTTAATTTCTGGCCACATCTTATTAGAACATAACCACTATGACCTTCAGCAGCTGTTTTAAGCAAGATTGCAGCTGCAGTAGGAGTAACCTATTAATCTACCAGGTTAGAGTAATTTGCTTTCATCTTAAAGGATTTAACAGAAGTTTTGTCTTTGGTAGTTATCAAAGTAATATAGACATACATTTTCTTTCTTTTCCCCTTTTTTGTATCTTTACTTTAAAAAAAACATTCAGGTTTTCAGCACACACTTCAAGTCAAACATGGGGAAAAAAACATTTATTTTATGATGACATTCGTCTCTTTGTACGGGTATATTTCCGTGTGATGAAAAATCCAGCAGCGACCAGATGCCAAAACACATACCAAGCCTGTCAAACTAGTAGACCATCAATATTTTTTTTTGCTAGTAAGTTATTTATTTGATTAAAGTCTGAGATTTTCTGGTTGCTTTATTCTTGGTGTCATTTGTCTTAAGAACAACCGTGTACATTGCTTTGTGTAGCAATTCAGAAACTGTTTCCTTTCTACGAGCATTTAGCACCTGGCAACGATTCCGATGGGCTCCCAGTTTAACCAGATCCGTGTGTGTTTTGGCAGCTGGTAGCTGGTCAGACCAAGCGGAATTGTTCAGAAGGCACTTTTCCATGATATAATGTCATATTTTTATACCATCATCCCTAATGACGACATTCTGTTCCAATTCTATGAAAAATAAATGACATTTATTAATATCCACTATTTCATTACTTTGGTATGTTTGGCTCGTTTCACAAATGTTTAAACATAGAGAAGTGAATAAATTCCCTCTTCTTAAATACATCTTTTTTTTTTCTTATGCTTTCTTTCCTTTAGTTGATTTTTGCCTCCCAGTCCCAATATACTGTAGCACCAAAGGAATGATAAGATCAATAAAAGTGTTTGCTTGAATACTGTATAAAGGGTACTAAACTGTGCCATTGCTTGTGACTGGGACAGTACCATCGTGCATATTTATTTATTTTTTTGGTATGTTTAGATTTTTTTATTTTATTTTTTTTAAGTATGAACGGTATATAGGGTACACTATATCCTTAAACTAAAGGTAAATGTTAAATGCATATGTATAATTAAGAGTACCAGGCTAAATCCCTGTTACATATGAGTTAAAGTGAAAAATAAATAAGTACAACATAACGATAGTACAATAAATTAAATTTTAATGAGATTTGTGGATTTGAGGTGGTTTTCAAGTTTTAGGTAGTTTTCAGATTTTAATAATAATAATAATGATGATGATGATGATTATAAAAGCTGGTGTGTTGGTGTGTACAAGCTGGTGTGTACAAGCTGGTGTGTACAAGGGAAGAAAGTGAATCATGTGGTGATGATTTGGATTGTCTCACTTCTAACACACTTCAGAAGTTTAGTTAATGAGGCACGAAGCTACACATCTCTAAGACTGGAGTCTTGACTTCCCGAATGGAAGGTCATATATTTCGCTGCAGTTTACACTTTGTCCTCTAGATGGCATAGAGCCATCTGATTTTACACTACTGCCTTTAGAAGACATTTTTAGGGTAAATAAACTATTCCACACGGGCTTTATCAGAGTAATGGTACTATATAACATTGATAAGAATTACTATTATTATTATTATTATTGTTGTTGTTGTTAAATAAAACAATGCATTCTAGTTTGTTTGTTTTATATATATATATATATATATATATATATATATATATATATATATATGTATATATATATATATATATATATATATATATATATATATATATAAGGGTGATTTCACTCTTTCTTTTCAAATTTCTTTGCAAACTTTAAAAGAGATTTTAAGAGAATTTCCTTAGCATAGAATTGAGTTTTGATTATTATTATTAGATTCTTTAAAATTTACAATTTCATTCACTTTAATATCATTTATATAGCACTTTTGACAATGGACATTGTCACAAAGCAGCTTTACAGAACCAATAGGAAATTAGCATGAAATCCGTGGGAAAATGTACAGTATATGAATCAAAATGGTCAGTTTGTCCCTGATGAGCAAGCAGAGGGTGATTGTAGCAAGAACCTCCCTGAGATGCGGTAGGGAGAAACCTTGAGAGGGACCAGACTTAACAGGGAACCCATCCTCACTTGGCTGATAACGGACAGCAGGAATTGTTTTGCGGTCCTACTGTGTGTTAAGCAGCCGGAAATGCACTATATCAGGAGAGGTGTGTGTAGCTTAAAGCCCAAGCGGCACAGATATGTAGCAACTCATAATAGGTCAATGACAATTTAAAAAAGGGCTTATATACAGTAGAAGCCTTGCTGGTGTGTGTTAATGGGGAGGCATCAGACTTTAAACTGCGTATTTGCGTTTCCGGATATGTCAGGTAGAACAAATATCATTACTTTTATAATGGGTCAATTTTTCCACAACCAGAACGACAACCAGGGAACGACATTTTTGGTCATGTAAACAATCAATAACAGCCATAAAAACATGTGATCATGTGTCTGTGCTAGTTCTTTGCCTATGTGAACCAGTTTCTAATTTTTTGCTTAGTCATGTTTGGGAAGTTGGTCAAAATGAACTAATATTCACTTGGTCATATTGCCTACTTTGTGCTGAAAAAAGGATGTTCCACTCTATCCCACACAATCCCGAGCCCTGTATATGTTTATTTAAACAAAAACAGTGAAACATATAATTAATAATTAAATAATAAAGCTAAATGCTCTGAGCTTTAAGGGCTACATTTCCATTTCCATAGCCATTTCAAGGGCTACACTTTTATTATTAAAGGCTCAAGTACAAAACTGGTTTGTAGGAATTTTAGTCCTGAACTATGAACCTGAATAGAAGCCATGTAACAAACACACATACAAGGTACATTTCTTTCTTTTTTTTACTTTTATATTACACACAGGTTTTTCTGCTTCTGGTATAAATGGTCAAAATATTCAGAGTGGAACATGTGCATTATTTATATTTTGGCTTTAGTATTGATGATAATAAAGTGTTTTTGCTTTGTTAATGTTTGAGCAGTGTTGTTTGCATTTTCCATTCTGGTCATTACTTTTGTTGTGTTTAAATACTGTACAAAACACAGATCAGTCATTAATACTTTAACACAACTGACAGGTGAAGTGATTAGCAGTTATTATCTTTTTTACACAAACCTGGACAAAATGGGAGGGTTAGGTCAGGAAGGGCATCCGGAGTAAAAAACCTGTGTCAAGTTGTTGTGCGGATCAGATGGTCTGTTTTGGCGACCCCTCGACGGAAAGCGGTTGAAAGACTAATAACAAAGACAACAACTTGTCGAGGAGTGGAATACATTGTGCAGTCAGTTCTTGTAATTGATGCCCATGCTCACCACAAAAAGCAATGAGCACATGAGCATCAGACCTGACCCAGTGGAAGAAGGTGGCCTGTTATGAAGAATCGTGTTTTCTTTTATATCATGTGGAGTGCTGAGTTTATGTGCATCATCCTTGAGGGAGAAATGGCACCAGGATGTACTAAGGGAAAAAGCCAAGCTGGCAGAAGCAGTGTGATGCTCTGGACAGTGTTCTGCTGGGAAATCTTGGGTCTTGGAATTCGTGTGGGTGTTACTTTTGCATGTACCACCTACTTAACATTATTGCAAACCAAGTACAACCCTTCATGGAAATGGTATTGCAGTGGGCCTTTTCATCTGGATAATGTCCTCTGCCACACTGCAAAAAAGTGTATATCCTATAGTGTCAATATAGTGCTGGTGTATACAGTAAATTAATTCAAAGAATGTTTATTTGTCAAGCTGTTCTCAAACAAACACTGTAAGGGTTAATCCTAATGTTCCTATAGAAGCATTATAATGGTTCTCTAAGCCACCCAATAAATACTGTATGAGTTTAGTTCAGTTGTTCTTATATAAAGACTAAGTTAAACACAGTACACGGTAAGGGGTAAAACAACTGTTCTTACAGTATGTAGAAATTCAGTCAAGGATTATGCAGCTCTTCCTACATAAACAGTTTATCCAGCTATTCTTATGTAAACACTTTGAAGGTTAATCCAGCTGTTCTTATGTAAACACTGTAATAATTAATCATGCTGTTCTTATATAAACAGAATATAGCTTAATCCATGTGTTGAAATCGAAACACTTTAGAGTCAGTGAATCTATTGTTATATAAATCTGTTTGGATTAACCCAGCCTTTCATCATAAATAAACATATTGATGGCTAATTTGATCAAGCTGTTTTTATATAACCATTATGTAAGTTAATGTTATAATTACTGTAAGTGTGATTGTAGTTGCTCTTATATAAACAGGTGTAAAGTTTATCGCAACTCTTCTCATATAGGTACAGTGCATCGAAATGTTATTCTTCTCTTCTTATATAAACTCTTTAGGGTTAATCCAGTTGTTCTGTAGAAACACTGGAAGGATTAATTCAGCTGTTCTTATATACGAACAGTGCAGGTTATTCTTCTCTTCTCTTACAAATACCCTAAGGGTTAAGCCAGCTGTTCTGTAGAAACACTGTAAAGTTTCATTTAGCTGTTCTTTTACACGTAAATGCTTTAAGGTTTAATCCATAGTTCTATAGAGGCACTATAAAGTCAAGTTCTTATCTAAAACCGAAAGTGTACTTCAGCTCTTCTTTTACAAATTCTGTACAATATTTGATCTAAACATTGGTGCATTACTCTGTTACTCTTTATATACAGGTCATTGAACTGCTTCATGAAGACACTGTGCAGGGATCTGTCCATGTATAAACACTGAAAGGGTTAACCAGACATTTTAATGAAAGGGTTCATTCCTCCTGAGTGTGTATTTTGATAGTGATGTAAGTGATGAATGTCTGCGCTTTTACACCCTGCTGAATATTGCAAAAGTTCATTTAAGATAATAGGACAATCTAAGTGATTTTTTTAATCACCTTTTGCAAAATTTAAGTCATTTTTTTTTGCTTTTGATTTTTTTTATAACTACTAAAGTAAATAATCTGCATAAACTATGGACTGTATAAATCTATATTTATAGCAAGCAATAAAAAATATTTTCATAAACTATATTCAGAAGTACTGAGTTGTACTCTTATGCACTTTTATGCAACCCAGTCCCTGGTGATGCATTAAGGCTGTTTCTGTCTGGATATAAATGAAGAGTGCACGTGGGATTTTTTGCTGTGTTTATACTTTTCTACGCAACACACAACTCCGAACTCTCTCTCTTTCTGTGTGTGTGTGTGTGTGTATTCGCGCGCACTACACTAGCCCGGCCCATCTGGAACAGCAAATGGTTAAACTCACCGAAAAAGAGAGGGAGAGAGAGAGCTGAACAGAGATCAGCCCAGAGAGATCAACACACACGCACACTCTCTCTCTCTCACACACACACACACACACACGCGCTCACACACACCGTCCCAAATCTCCGTGCGTTTCATCTCCTTTCTGCTCCGTGCGAGCGATGGTTGCTTTGCTGGCGGAAACGCTGCGCTGCGCGAAAACTAAAGTTCTCGCAGTGATCTGACGTGACGCGGAGACGCGCGAACTCACACTTGCGTGAAGCGCGCGCTGAATGATCGCGCCGAGTTCGGGTAAAGTTTTGGCGAAGTTTGCGCTGCGCTGCGCTCGGATGGCGTTTCAGGTCTCGGCGCGAAGGACAAGTTTCTGTTACTTTCTGTAGCGAAAAAAGTTTGGCGTGAAGAAGAGAGAAGACACAGCTTTGGACACGTGAACCAGGAAAACGTTTCCACATACACAAAAGGTAAGATCGGATATTATTAACGGTATATAGGCCTGGGTATATGGGAGTGAAAAAAAAAAAGTTGCATTCACTCACTTACTCATGCGCTCACGCAGAACTCCACATCAAACTTTACAGATATACATAAAGCAAATCAAATAAATGTAGCAGTGCATGTATAAACAGTGACAATATGCATTTATGTTTCTATGCAAGTTTTTATTGCTTTGATCACCATTAAAACCCTGATATGTTTGCACGCTTGTTTACATTGTTGCAATCTATCTTGAAAGAAAAAACAAACAAACAAACTTGCCTTTAAAGTGCATTGCATGCTTCATGCTACGATAAAGATAAAGTAAGTGAGATCGGACCTGCCCTTAAACTCTTGTCTGTGCTTTCAACCGGCTCACGCTGGAATTTCAAAAATCTTTTTGTCTGCAACTTGATCCATATGGGACAAAAATCTGATCGGAAAGGTGGAGAGGCGCCAGGGCCATTAGAGCTCTGCTTTAAAAAAAATATCTAAACCATACATCATGCCATAACGAAAGATTGTGATAAAGTTTCGGCTTTTAGAGTGCATAAGGTTTGACTATTTTGAATTTTTTTATTGCATTGTTTATTTCTTTTCTATTTGGTTTCATCATTTATTTTTTATTTACTGGTAATGTGATCATGTTTAAATGTGTTGCATGGAGAAAAAAAAATTATAGTTTGAAAAGTCCACGTCACTAAGGTCAAGCTTTTGCATGTTGAACACACATGCACAGTGTGATTAACTCTATCATGAGCTCAAGGGTTTTTGAAAAGCTCGTGGTCTTGGTTGAAAGGCCCAGTGTTTGCTCTCCAAACTGCAACTGCTCTTCACTGTAGCTATATGATGAAAGTCTTGAAATGGATAGCAGCAATTTCATATGTTGTTTGTTATGGAATTTTAAGTGGCTTTGGTGTGATCATTTTTTTTTATACATGGGGTGAGATGAGGTAGAAGGATTGAGAGAATGAAAGGGCCTGTGTGCTTAGAAGTTTAGCTGACAAGGAGGCAGAACAAGGCAAAAAAAGCAGGATAAAACTCTAATTGGCCCATTTAAATCCTGGAGGAAGAGGCTAAAAAACAGTTGGTGGGAGTGGGATTTTTTTTCATCTGAGGACCCGGTCACAGGCATTAGCATAAGAAAAAGAAGGGAAAAAAAGTTTTAGTGCATTTGCTATTGTCCTCTATGAAGAGTCCCAGCAGTCAGGCTGAAGAGGTTTTGAAAGGATGTGAAAGAGCGCCGGGACCCCATTCAGCTCATACAATCCGCCCGAGCGCGCGCTTACCGGCCGCGGCGGACCGCCTGATAACCACGCCCCCTTTTAACGCACTCCCGCGAGCCCTCCGGCGCCATTTTCACGCATTCCCGCACGGACATGCGGTGCACGGTCGATGCAACGTTACACACCAAAATGGATGTTTGAACTGATGGACATTTTGCAATACACTTGTTCCCATTAATACATAAATAAATTAAATAATAATAATAATAATTATTATTACAAAAATTATAATAATAATAATAATTATAATAATAACACTAATAATAACAATTATTATTATTAAGTTATTCAGAATCTTTGAAAACCTTTTATAATTACTAAACTTACTTAGTCAAAAGAAATACATTTTGAAGGTGTGGACATACTAAGACACATTTTTTGTGTCTTTTTTTCTTGTCTTTCAGTCTTTTTGCATGAGGAAAACAAGGTCACTGTGGTACGCACGCATTTCAAATTTTCAGTATCTACAGTACAATACAGGCTTTTGATCATCTGCTCATACGACCATTATCTACTCCATAACACCCTTTTCCCATGTTCCTGCTGTGAAAAAAATACTATGTTGTTAGTCACATTGAAAAGAACATTTAACATATTGGTTCATGAAAACAACATGTTTCTTATTAAAACTAAAATAAACTTTAATTCAACAAGTTTATAATTGGTAGACTAAATTATGTAGGAAGAAGGTGATCAGTTCATGTAGTATTCACATAAACCAGTTGCATTGTGAACTTTCATGAGGATGTTTGCACAGACTGGAGCTACAACTACAGAATTATATTGATGAGTGATAGAGTAGCGGGTTTACACTCACACATAGCTAGACTGGCTATGCAAAAATGTTTTGCTGGAATCATAGATTCATTGCCTACACTTAGATTTTCAACTTGATTACCATGACCTGTTTGGTTAGATTGTCTTTTAGTTATTTTATGTTTAAACCATATTTTAGAAGCCATGGGCCCAATATGGTGCAAAAATGGCCACCTTGGCAACTCTTAATAAGATGCTCGTGGTGCAATTTGGTTATAAAGCAACTGGTTTTCAAAATTCTTAATTACTTTAGAGTTTTTGAATTTGTGTTATCCATAAGAATATTAAAGCTATGGCTATTTTGCTCTATTTGGACCAGCGAGGGTAAAAGGGCAGAACATCATGCCCTACACGGTCTGCTTCATCAAATGGCCCGCTTTTTGATGAACTAAATTCTGTGTAAGGAGAACTGTTGCCCTATTATAACCCTTGTACTTCCTCCTAAAAATATGACAAAATACAAACACAACCACAAATGAGATGTGCAAAAAGGCACAAAGGTTAGGGCTTTATTTTCTACTTTTTCGCTACTGCTGCTTTTTGTTTTCCCTTTTTGAAATTACATTTCTAATAGGCCCATTAAATAAAACCTCTTGTATTATTTTCCCAAACAAACATTTGGTTTGAAACCTGAAGCACTTTTTAATCTTAACCATTTCTGAGCCGACATCCTGGCTCCTCTCAGACTTGTCGACTTTTTCCCAGTCTAGGTAGTAACTCCACAGTTCTTATGAGTGATTGAGCTTGGAGCCCAGGTCAGCGGGGGACCATCTCTTTCTTTTTTTTCCCCTTTCTTTTTCCCCCCAAGACTACAGAGCACAATGGGCTTTCTCATTGGAGTATATGAAGTCACTTCTTCTTGGCTATATGGAAGAATCCGAGGGGAGTTGACCCCTGGAGAAGTCACTTCATTGTGGTGTCTCAATGGAGTCAGTGACCCCTGAAAATCTATGTTATGTTATACCGGGCTGATTTTGGATAAATGGGTTCAGAAACTTCTCAGGTTCTCTTGTTTCTGTTGCCATATTGGGTTTATTATCTACTTCGGGTGAAGCATAGAGGAACAAGATTAGATTGATCACTGACTGATTTTGGCAAAATGGCATTATTATAATTCCACTAATAAGGAACGTTTTTTGTTTGTTTGTTAGGGTTTTATTACCAGGCAGCATTATCTCCCATGCTAAGTATTATGTCAGACTCTCCAAAGGGCAAACACATGTAATTGCCTCCATAAACGCAGGCCAGCGGAACACTAATATTTTTGTTTCTTGTCTGCTCTGAGAAATCTCTTCACCAGTCAGGGGTGATTTGTCCTTGGGCAATTTTTGTGGCCAGCATCTCTCTCTGTCTCTGTCGCTCTTTCTCTCTCTCTCTCTCTCTCTCTCTCTCTCTAAATCCTGGCTTGCATAGACTTGCTCTGATGAAGAGCACAGTAAACCATTCCCCTCTCCAGCAGCCTGAGCTCCCGACCACATGGGAATGCTCATCAAAGAGACGTAGATAAACTCCATATGGGACGCGGGATAACATGGAAGACGAGGGCGCCACAAGGCGCGCATGTGTCAAGGTGAATTTTTGCATGAAGGAATGCGACCATTCAGGAGATATTCCCTGTTCTGCTTAGACAAGAAATGACACGTATGCACTTATAAAAGACAACTATTAACAAAAATAACATTGTCATCACAAATTCGGATGGAATGCAGCATGTCTGTGAAAGGTTACTTTCAGAGGCATTTTTAAAAAAAGGGAGTAACATGTTATAAAGTATGAATGCAAGTATTTCATACGAACTGAGTTACTCACTGGACAGTGCATTTTAAAGAGGGTTTCTCATTTCCTGCTTTTTACTTTTTAGATTCTTTAGAATAAAGTTAAATCCATTATCCTATCCATTAATATTTAGAATTGATAATTTTTTCTTTAGGTGGTCTTGGGGGACTAATATCATCATGTTGTATACAATAATGCCTCAAAGTCTGGTTTGAAAAATATATATTTGATCAACACTTAAACCAGTATGAAAAGCTAAAATATTATATAAATATATTAGTTTATGATTATCAGCTCATAGAATATAGTCTGTGGTATTGTAGTAGAGTGAAAATATATATTTTTTTCAGAAATTTGTGTGATGTTGAAATATATTTCATATTGGTCAATAATATTTCCCCCAAAAGGCTCAGCCTTTGCCAGGCCACAGTTGTAAATAAGAAACCTGTTCTTAATATATCTTGCCTGGTTAAATAAAGGTAAATAAAATAAAATGTATTAACATTAATATGCTTATTACTCAATAATTTACCAGTTATCTAGCAAATAAATGTTATGTTACTTCATATTGCAGAGCACAGAGGCAAATCCGTTCATAGCTTTGCTGTTTAAAATATAAAGATTGGGGGTTGGGGAATTTTGTTAGGATTATAAATACGCTGCCCATGAAGGTTATGGATTTTTATTTTAGACAACTGTCATGAAAAAAAACTTAATATACAGGAAAAAAAACTGACAAAAAAAGAAACATAACCAAAAGTACCGCTTTTTTATTAAGTTCAACTTTTTTACCCATAAAAAGGTTTTTTTGCCAATATAATGAGTGTAATGATGCATAAAATAAATTGTAAGATAACATATAACTGACATGATCGGTTTTCACACCTTTTGCTTTGCTTAATAGCTAAGACTTATTAACATTAGACCACATGGCTAGTGTTGTTATTATCACATGACCTTCCTTTTCCTGCTATTATAGATTTGTTACAGGATCAGGTCAAATTCTTTTTTTGGTTTTCTATAGAATCTGATCTACCTTTTCTGGTACTGCAGTACAACACCTCAAGTGTTTTGAGTTTCACTTCCTATTTCTAGGCATCCTTGTTCTGCAGCCCAGTTTTAGGAGTGTAATAAAATCAGATTTAGTAAGATTAAACTGATCAGTCAGTCCGTGATCAACCGAGGCATGCGAAGTCCTCATCAAGCAGAAACAATCAAGCATCAAGCACCATCTAATTACAGCGAATGTCTCATGAAAGGACATCACACACCATGAGATGCCTTGAAATCAAAGGTCTGCATGCCACCAGGGGCACGAGAATCTCGCCTCGCTACAAAATGTGACGTGGTATCCATAGCGCCTCTTGGCGGCCTTTGATTCACGACTTAATTAATTCCTGGAGGGATGGTGCAACCAAATGATGCTCTTGTGTCTCTTAAAGAACTTTTGACAGCAGCACGCTGTGGGTCTGCCGATGTATCATCATCACTTTCACTTAGAACTATGCACATTTACGGAAAACACTTCATAGGACTACAAAGATCGTTAGCATTTGAGCGTGCATAACAATTCGGGAAACACGGCACTGCAGAATTTGCATGTTTACATTATATGGCGGTTTGGTTGTTGCAACTGAAGAGAAATCTTCATTGTGGTGGCGCAACCCTGGATGACTTATTGTCTGAGTAACAGAGCTATGGTGCAGGCCTACACAGGGCATGGTCTTCATTAGACTCATAAGAAGAGAGATGAAAATGAAAGAAAGCGAGAGGCAGCCAAGCCGCAGACTCCTTAAACAGCCTGACGGGAAGATGAGGCTTACATGAGATGCCCCGAATAAAAATCTCCATGTGTTAGCTGTTAGCAATCAAACACGCTTGTACAATCAGTTTTTGGGGTCAGGGCCCAGCTGAGGGAGATCTCGGCCTGCACTATCTCACTCAGAGATAGCGAAGGCTCTCAGGCAGCTGCGCTTGCGTCCTTCATCTTATCCAACACTCCGAAATTTTGGGCTGTAATAGAGTAGTCTATACAAGTCTCTCTCGAGCCTTTATTTTATCCCGTCTGGCCGTGTGGTTTTTAACTCAATTCAGCTGGGTACCCATGATACAGTTATGCATGCTATGTTTAAGCTAAGGTCAAGACTGAAGCAGGTGGCTGGATAAATCATACTGACATTTTGCTCCAATAATTTTTTTTTTGTCCCGCGAGTGTACAGGGAGGATTTTAACATCAGGATATAGAAAGATTGAAACATAATTTTTTTCATAAACAACTTGGTTTTGTGGTGCATGAGTGAAACAATTGTTTGTGCAAAGCTGTGCCTTGGAAATTTTGAGCCTTCTAAGCGAGATCATGGTGGAAACCCAGTATACAAAGCTGCGGTCTTGTAAATCTCATAAAATGGTGAGGAAAGAAGGCAGAAAGACTCACATTCCTATTAGGTTATGAGACTTTATACGTTTATTATAGCTTGTTTTCTAGACTACTAATTGTACCATCATACTACCTGTCCCATAGTTTTGTCTCGTTTAAACTGCTGTCTGGGTGTCTGCACAATCTCAAGTTGTTGGCTAACTCTTAAAACTGCCGTCCAGTGTGTGGCGAGGCATTTGACTGGCCTCAGAAGAGGTCATTTACAGCACTGCCAGGGTGTTAAACTACAAGTGTCTCTTAACAACACCATTTGGCTGCTGGATCAAAGGTAACAATGTAAAAAAAAATTAAGAAAACATTGCAGAGGCCCAACAGTTGAAGCACTGGGAAGTTTCCCCAGGGGTTCACTCTGAAGGCCATAGCCTGAGGCAAGAGCAACGTGCATGTTTTTGGAAAAGCGTCTCGGCTGTGTAACCCTGTGAAATGGCTCCGCTTGGCACATTGGAGCGGTAATAATTCTAGAGGTTGATTCGGAAAGACAGGACAGATCCTCCCATCAGAGACACTTCTCCAGAAGTTCAGCCAGGGTTGTAATCCTAACATCTGTTTGACATTGACCAAACCCACAGAGATCACCCACAGGATATTGCACTAACCAGCAGGGGGTGTGATCCGAGCCATAGGACCCCTCTCTCACCTCAACCGCCCCCCCTATCTCTATTATCCACAGGTTCACATGCCCCCCCCTTGCTGCATTCTCTCACAGGAGGAAGCCACAAACACCCCCAGGCTTCCCACTGACTCCAGTGAGCCACACAACAGCCTCAGCTGCCTCGGAGTTAACTGCAGTGGGTTTGCGCGAATGTAAATCTTTATATTACACTACAAAGAAGGTGTCCAGGTCACACAATGGAGCTGTATAAGTCCGGCCGTACATTGAAATAGCATTAATGTAGGATTCCATGCTAGTTCAGTGTGAAGGGGTTTCCTGAGAGAATCTGGTCACATCAGACATCTTAGAAGTCTTAAAGAACACCCTTAAAGTTTTTAATACACCCTTTTATAAAAAAAAAATGAAGATAAAACACATTTTTGCACACCCTAGTGCAATAGTCTTTCATCTTGGACTTGTGGACATCATATCATTTATGTAGCATTTTCAGATTTATCCACTTGACCAGTGTTCGTGCATGCTGGGATTTAATAATATCGTATCTAACATTTGGATCTCAAACTGGTGTCTGGGACGCATAACCAGGTTATTTGGGATTTTTCCCTCATTCTGTTACAGAGGTGGAAATGATAACCAACAACGATCCAAATTGTATTTGTTATTATTACTGTAAGTTTTTTAAGTTATTAGCCAGCCCCTTGAATTAAATGGGTTTAGTCCAAAATGTAATCATTTGTAGTGGGGCTGTAAATAATGTTGACTTAATGTGTTCTGTTGAAATAGAACTAACAGAAAATATGTCTATATAAAAATACTGTACAGATTTACATAATGTCGCTGAAATAAAGCTCTGCTGAGAAGCTCAGTGGAATGTGTTTTACAATTATAGAGCTACAAAAAGTTTAGGAATCCCTGGAGCATCGTCTACCTGCTTCGGAAAAAATCTGAAAATATAGTAGTACTTTTGATATTTGACCCCTGAGCCTGGAGTCTTGTGTTTTTCTTTCTATCCTGCATATGTAGGTATCATTAACCCCACTATGTGCCATAAGAGAGCACTTTGCCTCACCGGTGGCGTATCTGAACGATCGCACCAGACGAGAGCACAAGAGAGAGAAATAGCTCAATGAATTCTCCGGGATTTCACTGCGTGACCTTTCAGCGTTCTGTCAGAGCCATTTGTTTGGCCGACAGCTCAGGCTGTAATTACTCAGCTTGATGGGTTGTTGGTTGCTGTAAGTAATCCTGCACGATGAGCCAAACGGCTTTCCAGAAAGCTCAGCGCACCTGGAATATGAAGACATTCATTTTATCAGACGTAAAGAATGCGTCTTTCTCTTTCTTTCTCTCCCAAGTCTGTCTCGGATGGCTTGAATTTGTCAAATCGAGGCCCCTGTGTGCGCTATTGCAGCAATAGATGCTAATTTTGAACTGTGTAGCAAAAGGCTATTTTCACTGCACATTAAACATACGTGACATGTTTGGAATGTGTTAGATGACCATGACTAGTTGGTTGTAAAATATGCAGGCAAATGTGCAGCTTACTTTGCTTTTGTGAAGGTTTTTCTTAGCTTTGCTGTGAAGAAGAAAGTCCTTTGGGTTCACCGTGTTTGTTTTTAATGCTAGATTTTATTCCAGTACACAGAAGATAGCATAAGTGTTGTGTAGCAGGGGTCGTCACCTGGCAGACGGCAGTCCGGAAAAAGTATCTCAGCGAATTGAGTACTTGGAAAAATGTTGGACCGGAGCAGATAAACATATGAAAAAATAACTCACAGGCTTACCGAACCTGGACAGTCGAGCAGATTGGAAAAACATTGCTTGGCCATTTTACAGTTTTCAGCTCCTCAGTTTCAGTGAGCTTGTGCCCAGTGTAGCCTCAGCATCCAGTTCTTGGCTGACAAGAGTCAAACCTGACGCGGTGTTAGACTGTTATACCACATCGGCCTAAAGATCTGACGTGTTTTATTTCTTGAGATGCTTTTCTGATCGGCATGGTTATAAAAAGTGGTCACTTGCATTATTGTAAGTTTCTTGTCAGTTTGTTATTCAAATGTTAATCAAGAACCCGAGACAACACGGGTTAACACTTTCTAAGGCACTCATTGAAGTACTTATATTTTATAATATAAAATTCATTTTATGTTGCAAATCCAGCTTACTGAAGTTACCATATATGGTTCACCAACCCTCTAGGGTAATAATTTGTCCCAAAAGTGTACATTTAAAAAATATTTTTAAGTCACATAAAGCGAAAGGCACATTCAATTAATCATAAAAATGTGCAAAAATGCAACAAGCATATTTTCTACAAATGTGTATTATATTTATTCTTAAGGTACTGATACTGAATCCTAACTTGTGGTTCTTCATGTGATTCAGTGTTAAAATCCTGCTGGGTTTTGGCAAGTTTGCAAATTTTACTACAACCGGAATATTGGAATGACGCGGCAAAAAATGTCAGGCTCACCAGATGCTCCCTTTATTTATTTTCTGTTCATAGAAACAGTTAAAAACAACCATAAAACACAAGATAATATGTATCGGTGCTAATTCTTTGCCTGTGTCAACCATTAAAATTTTTTGCTCAGTCATGTTTTTATATTGGTTAAAATGGAAGAAAATTGATTCCGTTATACAATTGTTTTTAACATAGTAATGCACAAAGTTCTTAAAAATAAGGAAAAATGGTTTTAACGGCTACATGTCTCAGGCAAGGACTTAACCTTATTGTCTCTGGCAGACTTTTAATGTAACGTGCATGTTTAAGTCCAATTTATGACTATTTAACAATCTTTGCTAATCCACATTCAGTGCCTGTTGAATCAAGATCAACTTAAGCGTTACATCCAGGCTCTATACAGGCTGCAAAGCAACGGCATTTCATACTGTCATTAACTTCATCAACGGGTTTGAAAAAGAATGCAAAAAAGTACAAGTATTTAAATGACATCATTTTAAACAGCCCATAGAGAGGCATCAGTTTAATTCTAAGAACAGCCCAGGGATCCAACCGTGCTTTATGTCTAGCAGCTGGGTTTTGTTTGAAATAATGAAATTGTCACACAGGAAATGGACTGGACTGCGTATTGGCCCTCTCTTTCTCTCTCTCTCTCTCTCTCTCTCTCGATAACACAACAGCTGTTCACCTGTGAATGAAACACAGCCACTTAATAGAGCATTTGTCAGCTGTCCATCCTAATATCACAATAATATGTCGCTATCCCATGGTATAGGACATTTAGATTTATAAGTGACACGCAAATTCTTCGATTTTTTTTTTCCCTGAAGGATCTGTGGCGGTCCAAGCAGCGCAGCATCTCCCCAAAAGTCAAAGTCAAAAAAAAAAAAAAAAAAAAGAGGAAGAGAGAGTTAAGATCTTCAAACAAGCTCTTTGAAAATGTGTTTGCATTCCTTTTCAGTGTTCTTTGCGAGGATTTTGGAGGGAGGGCGCCTGAACAGAAGCTGTGGGCTCGGTGAGAGAGAACGAGGTGCTAAAACAAACATGTCATTGATTTCGACACAATGAGGGCCTTGAATGGGAGAGAGTTAAGTTCAGAAGTTGTTGTTCTCCTCAATTACCTTTGGCTAAAGCCTCCTATTGTTAGTTATCATGCCCTGCTGAATGGCCGTGTGTGTGTACCTAAAGGAGGCCATCGTTGACAAAGCAAGGTTGGGGTTAACCGCTCTGTATGCGGCCCTTGTGTACGTTAACTCAAGGAGCTCGATTAGTGCAGGAGGAATAATTCCCTCTCGTTTTTGTTTAATCCTCCGCTTTGTATGAAGCCGATGAGGATCTCGCATGCACGTATTATTTCATCGCTCGGCATAATGACGTTTGGATTGAAGTGATCGAGAGTAATCCCTATCATTCTGGGGGGGGGGAAAGGAAGGTGACAGCTTTACACACATTCACACCCTGGCTGTAATGTCTTGTTCACACTTGATGTGGAGTGACACTTCTGTCATTTAGAAGTCTTGAGGCTTTTGAGTGCACACACAAGTCTCTTTGCCACAAGACGAATGTATGTAATTAAGAAAGAAAGAAAGAGAGTGAGAACAGTCTTTAGGCTGCTCCTGGGCCTTTGCTCCTAATGAGTCCTCTGATGCGACAAGTATAACATCGCTGGAGCACATCCGTATGGTCTGTAAAGCAGAATAGTTCTCCCACACCTGTTAAATCTCTTCAAAGACAGCAGGCCATCGCTGTTGCCCCAAAGAGCACACAGGCCTGTCCGTCAGACCCTTTCGCGCCTCTTTTCATGTATTCAAGAGCTAGGATTGGAATAGAAATAGCTCCATGATTGAGAAGCCTCAGGCTGTGTTACGGCTGAATGGCCTGCGTGTGAATAGAGGTTATAGATTGTGCCTTGAATCCGTACATTCTTTACTCATTGTGTGCATTATTTAAATCTTTGAGCATTTTAGGAGGCAATCAAGAGAAAACATTCACACAATCATCTTTTCTCTCATGTTTTAAGGACATATTGCTATGAGCTGGTACGTCTGGTACTGTATCATGGCTCTAGAGTTTATTTTATTTCGTGGCACAGTGATGCAGTTCCAGAGTCTATGGGTTGAAGGCTCAAGTTACGGTCTTAGTGGAGGGTTTTTTTTTTCGCCTTTTTTTTTTTTTGCTAAGAAAAGGTCATAGGGCATCTGGTTGAGACTATAGAAGAGCATTGGGACCGGAATCTCTCGGGACGGGAAAAAATGCAGACGGTTTTTACGTTCATTTATATATGAAGCTGACCGAACAAATAAAGTCCATAATCGTTAACACACACAGATTTCATTTATTCATCCGTAGAAACTGCATGGTCAGTGGGGTGCTGGTTTAATCATGCTTTTAAGCAAGTTTATGTCGTATTTCGTAAAAAATACGCAAAAATTATTAGTGCACAAGCAGGATTTAGAGAACAGTCCTCGAGAACTAGTTTTTTTCATCATTTTCTGGTGTTTCAAGGGGGATAGTGGTGAAGAAAGAGCATTATCAAAGTATATACTAGTAAACTGCATTAAGACTGGGATGTATACCCGCTTTGTGCCCAGTGTTCCGAGGAAAAGCTCTGGATCCACCATGATCCTGACCACTATAAAGGGGTTTCTGGAGATGAATGACTGTTCTTCTATCTCTGTGATTGCTATCCTTCAAATCCAATCTTACAAGTTACTCTAAAGGCACGCTCATATCTAACGTTTCTCATTCACTCCTCTCTCGTTTGTGCTTACTTCTGCATGTGTTATGTGAAGTAAGGAATACTCCCATCTTTTTGCCGTAGCATCTTTCACGTGGGGTCGTGGCAAATCTCTCAACTGAACTGTGATGAACTCTGTCTTAGGGAGACGTAGGAGGTTTTGATCAGGGATTAGCCCTTCTTTGTCCTGCCTCCTGCCTCTTCTTCCTCTCTCGCTCTTCCTCTCCAGCTCTTGGCAGCTGACCATTGACAGAAAAGAGCGGGGAGAAAAAAAACCGTGCTTGTTGTTACCTGTTTGCTCTCATGGCCATCTGTCTGTTTGGTCTTTGACACCTGTACTATCCCGCCATGTCACACAGGTGGCCCAGAATGGCTCCATGGGGTCCTGAACTGTGTGGGGGATTGTGCGATAATGAGTTAGCGAGGCAGCAGAATGCTTTGTCAGTTTCTCGGTCCTCGGATTAGGCACAGAGTTACGTGATAGACTGTTAAATGTCTTACATTCTAGCACCCAGATTTAACACAGCAGTCATGGCGTACATGTAATTTACTGTATATTCCTGCTGTTCATTTGCTATAATGCAGCTGTCAATCAGACAACATAGCTGGAGAGTGTGGTCATCATACTGCTCTGCCAATGTTAGGAAGATCCCAGGCCAAGAACCCCAAAAGATTGATTTTATGGGACGATTGTTATTCTGATGCATGATAAATGATCAAAGTGATGACCGGGTCTCATAAACAGATCGAGGATTTGTTGCACGTTTCTTTTCTATGACGGACCTGGCAGCAGAACATCAGGCAGCTGTTATAGTCTTGGAGGAGACGATCTCAGTTTTGCTTTTTTTTCTCTTTTGTATAATACTAAATTCACAATATGTTACTGTATATGTACACATTTAGAAGAAAATAGTTTTACTGCATCATTCAAAACAGATTGTTTTGTCCCATTCTACATTATAGTGTATAGGAATATCTTTTTGACCCTTCATTATTTTAAAAATGAGAAATCTTTGTCACCATGACAGAAAATATAACAGTTTTTTGAATGCAAGAATCATATTTAGAATGATTTTATAAGCAACAAACATCAAAATACATGTAACATGTTATAAAAACAAATACAATAATAAGATTAAATTGCATCATCTACGTTTCATATGAACCGGTTGGACGATAAAGAAATTAAATATCGGTAAATAAAATTGATACATTTAAAGTGAAAAAAAAAACAGCAACTAGAAATTCGGGGATTTACATTTAAATATTCAGTCGATCCATTAAAAAAACTATAGATGATTAGTTGATAAAAATATAGAAATTATTTTAAATATATTTAATTAAACTGATATACTAATTATGAGGGTGTATAAGCATAATTAAATCAAAATAAAACTTTTTTGTAATATTTAACGACATATGAACACAAGCGTACAGCTCAGTGTGCTCATCTCTGGATGAATAGAAATCCAGGTTAACCAATTACATAATGTCATCTTTATTATATATTTATTGATTATGTTTAATTACCTGAATAATCAAAGAATCATGATGACCACCGAAACACTACAAAAACTGTGCAGCCCGGGACCATCTTGGCCGGGCAAAAGCCGAAACAGATGCCATCGAAGTGCGCAAGTGTGGCACCTCCCTTAATCGGCTTACCTTGAGTGAAAAAAGCGAGAGATAAGAGATGGATGAGTGAGTAAACGAATAAAGCCGTCATAGAGGCTGACCGCCAGGACATGGTATTGAGTCGTACAGCAGAAAGATGTAATCCTTGGGCACCATTTGGTTGCTGTGACCAGGACGACATGAGTTTGAGATTTACAGCATTTTCGCTGTCACACTGACATGGCATGGTTTTAAAAAATAATATAATAATAATAATAATAATAATACTTTCCTTAATTGACATTAACCCTTTAGTTAACGTGAATATATCATGATCTTCTGCATGAATATACTAAAGAACTGGATCGAATTTTTATAATGAGAAAAAAAATAGGTTATGCAAAGTTCATGCATTTACCCTTTAAGTTTAAACATATGTATTATAAACGTCACAAAATTTCAATTAATACACGCGTTATATTAATTACATTAACATTACTTGTGTTGTATTAATATAAATTTCTCTTCAATTGAAAGTTAATGTTAACTACAAATAATTATATATATATTATATTATACTGTATTTTATTATATTATATTAAATATAAAAAAAATATTTTTAAAGAAACATTCATATAAAATGTTTTATAATAATAATAGAAGAGAAATAACAGAAGAGAGCATTTCAGTGCATACACATGTAGCAAATAAAACACACCTAGGCGGATACACAACATGCAACACACACACACACACACACACACACACTCACACACACACACACACACACGCATACACTCACACACTCACACACACACATACACACACACACACACACACACACACACACACACACACACACACACACACACACACACACACACACACACACTTAAAACACACACAGCAAACCCCAAGGTGTTAGGTTTAAATAAATAATAAGTGTGAAGTCTGTTTGCCTTTAGTGAAGCCGAGGCTTGAATATGGCAAAATGAAAAGCTTTACAAAGATCACCTGAGGAAAAGTTGCTCAGAATGCCCTCTGTTGGAAAAGAAAGGCATTGTCCACACTGTCTCACTAGCTCTTCCTTGATGCCTCCTGACTCGCCTCTGCTTTTTCTTCTCTAACAGAATCAGCCACAATGGAGACCAGCGCCTCCACAGCTGCTGAGAAAAAAGAGTGCAAAACAGCTGGACTGGATGCCAACGGCTTCAGCGAACTGCCCAAGAAGCCCTCGCCCACCCTTCTAAGCAGAGGTACACTACCACCCCGTCTCTTCCGCCTCTTTTTCCACATGATTCTCCTTTTTTATTCGAATTCTTCTTCAGTAAACTCTTCTTGTGATCTCTTTCCCTCTGCTCTCTGCTTTTCCTTTCATTATGATGATATTTTATGTGATGAACAATGATATTATGGTTAAATGGGTTGTGCCTAATTTTTTGACAGAGTATTTTATTTTACAATCGCACTAACATAATTTCAGTAATAATATACAATATGCAATTATAAACAAATTATTATCTGTTAAAGTCACTGGTAGGCCACAAGTAAATCTCCGGCAGTCTCTGATAGAAATCCTAATATAACTTGGGTATACAGTTATGTGTGTGATACAGTTTAAGCAAAATGTGGAACAGTATAAACATTTTCCTACTTGATTTGATTGGTTCTGTTTTTTGTTTTTTTTCCCTTCCAAATTAACAAACATTACATTCAGAGAGCAGAGTGGCACAGCAGGTCACTTGCCAGCTCATAGCCTCAGGATCCCTAGTTTGATCCTGAGGAAATGATTGTGACCTCAGTGGCTTGGACCATGGCATGGTTGTTTGTGCCAAATGGGCTGGTTTGAGTATCTCTAAATGCTCTCTCAGGCTCTAGAGTTTAGCAATAATGGTTCAAAAAACAACCCCAAAACAGTGGTGAGGCATGTTTTTAGCCAGAAAAGCCTAGAGGATGAGAAAGGTCAGGCTGATTCATGCTCACTGCTGACTGATTCATCTTGGCATTGTCTGCTTTAAAAAACTAAAAGTGGCTCCGTTTTCTTCTTGCTGCCGTTCTGCTTCTTGCACGAAATGGCCCCAAAAACCCCCACAAAAAAACTTCGCTTGACTTTCCACTGATCCAAACATGTTTTTTTTTATTATTAATTAATTTAGTCGTGTCAAATTCCTCCCCGTCACTAGGGGGCTGCCACATTAAGGCTACTACTACCACTATACCTGACCGAAGACTATAACGTGTTTCCTCCGTGACGCCACCCGACCGCATCTTTTCAAACTGCTCGCTCACGCACCATTGGTGGCGGTGTAACACAGTCGGAGGACAGCGCTATCCGCTCCTTCCGCTTGCGTGAGCTCACAGACGCCCCTGATTGGCTGTAGAGCCGTCATTAATGTGGGAGCACGAAGTACCTCTCATCCCTCCTCTCTGAGAGAGCTCGGCCAATCAGCTCACAATTACAGCATCACCCGGGAACCGAACCAGCGATCTCCGGATGATAGGGCGAGCACTTCACCACTGCGCCACTCAGACGCCCTATCCAAACGTGTTTTTAACCGGTCCTGGACATGTGGCGTTCAGTTTGACTTGATTCGGTCACTCGTACAGTATGTCGAAAATGAGGCAAATGTCTTGCAAAAGTTCAGTTCTTGTTTAAGTATGCTACTGAACCACATGCTATAATGCTGAGAGGATGTAAGCAGCAAGTCCAGCGTTTAACAGACAGATGGTGTGAGCGGCAGGCCACATTTTGTTTCGTGGTTTAATGAAAGTTACATGAGAGAGAGAGAGAGAGAGGGGAAAGTAGGAGAGCGTGGAAAAGAGTGAGAAAGGGGAGCATGTCAGCAGGAAAGTGATAAAAGCGACAGATAATGAGCTTGAAAAGCCTTGTTCCTACCTCCAGAGTATAAATGTTATAAATTAGTAAAAACGGAAACCCGAGCAGTGGACGACATGGTCCTTGTGAGATTGACAAAGATGCCATTTGAGGGTTACCTTTGAAATGGAAATAGTGCTTGGGAAAGTCGGGGTGCTTTTACACATTCATGAAGGAGTTTGGTGGCATGCCATAGTAAAGGGAAGAAAATTCGATGAATAATTTTTTAAGAAATCAAATGAGACGGACCACACAGTGTCAACACGGGAGTTCGGGGGTTTTTACTTCTATTAAAACCTTTACTGAAGAGCATAGCGAGTCACCACCTGCATAGTGGATTAGCGCTAGTTAAAATTCCCCATTAGGTCCGTTATAAGTTAGTAAGGTTTGTAAAATAGAGTGGTCGGGTTATAATTAACACATAGTGTAGTAAATGTCAGAATCTGCCAACGGCGAGCGGTAATTACAGCTTCTGATGTGTTTTCAGGCTGAGAGAGAGAGAATTCCTTCTCTGTGGCACAGGACGTATAAGATAGAAAGACAACATGTCAAGGGGATAAAAAAGTGAAGGAAAATGATGAAAGCGGCTAATAATAAGGCTGAAAGGCCTTGTTCTTACCTCCAGAGTGTAAACGTTATAAATTAGTCAGAATGGCAGTGGACGCAGACATCCCGAGTCTGACAAAGATTCAGATTGAGACGTGCGTTTGAAATGGAAATACCGTTTGCTATTAGGTGGCGTTGTTGCAAATTAATGAGGCAAGCCGTTAATGGCATATCGTTATTAAGGAAGGACCAGTTAGCACATCTGCACAAGCAATTCTGTCCAGATTACTTAGATGCTGTTGACTGATATTCCAGCAGCTTGGAGACTCGGCTCCAAGTCACAAAGACAAAAACAGATAGATGTTGATATAGTGAAGTCTTCAGTTAGGACAGGTTTATTTAACATTTATAGTGTTATAATATATTTATAATGGAGTCTTTAGTTTTAGCAATTTGTCGAAGTTGACAAGTTTTCTACTACAGAACCCAGGGATTTGTGCGTCGTTTTATATTTTCACTAACGTGAGAAAGCGCATTGTTCTGTCTTATTAACTTCAAGATGAAGAGAGAAATAGAGGCTGGTGAGTGTATGACAATGTGAGTAATCGCTTGTCTCAGGGATGATCCGCAACATTATATGTTATACTATAAGAGAATAAAAAGTACAGAATGTCAATCTGTAATTAATGCAAATGTGATTATTAGTAAACCGGTGTGGGAATAAAACATCGCAGGATGTGCAGTTATTGGATAATTCAAGGGCGTTCAAGTCAAACTGGGATTTTTAATTGCGCAGAACAAAAAAAAAAAACAAATTTATTTCTTTATATAATCCCCTCTCATACGTATACCATCAAGGCAGAAGGTTTTCTCATGATCAAGCCGCCAGCCGCGATCGCCATTCACGACCATTTGGTCTTCTTTAAAAACGTTTGCATTGTTCAGATGTTTTACTGCAGCTAAGAATTTCATCACCCTACCGTACTGTGCTTGAAGTCTTTTGTAAATGTCAGCCGGCTTTAAACCTTCATTCACGATTAATTTCATCACAGCACCCTATTCCGAGCTTGCACTAACACATCATTTAGCTTAGCACGTGATTGCTGTGACCTGACACGTTAGCGCCACCATGCTGTATTAGCACACACTTACTAGCACGACTAACTAATTAGGTGACAAGTCCCAGTTTAACTCGAACGCCAGATGTACAGTAACTTACAGTAACTCCACTTTGCTTCTCTGATGCTTTGTCGTGTTTTATTCCTTACTCATGGGATTGTCCTTCTCTATGTTTGATGTAGGCAACTACGCAATATTTGCTTAGCCACTTATCGCAGTTTACAAAATCATTACAAGATTGTTTTTTCATGCTTACCTGAATGTGTTCTGCTATGTAAATATTTACCAATCTTACAGGACAGCAGTAAACTAGCTCCCTTGTTAGGGAACATCCCCTCAGCGAGAAGGCACAGCTTGTGATAATATGTTAAAATTATCCGTAATGTCATAATAACCGATTAACACTACATCGCATATGTTACAATATCCTTATTGTAAGCTGCGTGAAAAAATCGCTTAACAATTACAAAATGCATTCTTACTTTAAAAAAAAAAAGGAAAGGAAAAGCTGGGTTTTTTTTTTTTTCCAGATGTGCATTAAGCAGTAAAGCCCCTTCACAATGAGAGTCTTGTTAAAAAGCACTGTCTTTCCAATCTGAGCTAAAGGTAATTAAAATGACATCTGATCATTCCCTGGGCTGAAATCATAATATAAATATGATCTGGCCTGCTTATTAAGTCTGAGCGATGCAGCTGAATGAAGCCGATTCAGACCCAGATGCTGAGGTCATGTGTGTGAATGGTTTCAGTGAAGTGGGGATTCCACTGTGAACTTAGCTCCGTTGTGGCTAATCCCCTCTTGGAGGGGTGCAGTGTGGGTTTAACCCTCATTCTTGGGTCGTTATTTAGCAACAGATTTCACATTGACACGGCTTCTGTTACATTTTACAGTGCTCTTATTACAGTATTGCACCAATATGAGAAAAATAGGCATTGGACCCCTTGGTGCATTTTTCTCCAGACTGATGTAGTGGATTTGGCCAGGAGTGAATGCAAAACTATAACAAAAGTATCAACCGTACTCTGATTCGGATTAGGCAAGTAGGCTTATGAGTGAGAAAGCCGACGGGCAAAGCAGGTAAAGGGAACGTGACAACATCAAGAAATCACCTACACTGGCTTGGAAAACAAAGATTCTGCCTGTGTCATGTATTTATCTTGAGTAAGCACTTTATCCCGGTCAGGGTGGTTCCAGAGCCTATCCCGGAACGCTGGGTGTGAGACGGGGACACACCCGGAATGAAACGCCAATCTACTGCAAGCACCATGCACACACATGTTCATGCCTATAGAGGCATTTTTATAGAGTGCTGAATCCACCTACTGTAAGATGATGGGGGTGATGTATGTGTATGTGTGTGTGTGTGTGTGATATCGTGCTCTCCACGTCCATAATCAAAACACATGTTGAGACAAGAAGGACCGTGTCCCGGTACAGTTCCACAAGCTTGTTACTCGGTCAAACACCTTACTGAGAAACTTTTACGTTGGTTGTTCCAGCACAGGCTGTTTAACTGTGTTCCCACTGTGTTGCAAGACTTTTCCATGATTCTTCAGTAGTCATTAGTTTCAGTATTTTAAGTATGTTTTCTTAAAAGCTGGATGCATTAGGACTTGAGTCCTGCACGTTTTCGACAGCTGTGCTGAAGGCAGGGGTAAGAGGACAGATGTGTGCACGCTGATTTGGCAGGAAGCACGACACTATCCAACAGGCACTGTTTGGTTTCCAGCTGAATGACAGAAAAAGAGAAACAGGACTTGAGGCTGAATGAGAGAGTCAGTGTTTTCGCTTTGCGTAGATTGATAGCTTGAAAACTGCAGCGGGCAAAGTTTAATCCCTTGGTCTTGTTTCTTTTTAGAAAAAGTTAAAAGTTGCTGCACTTTTGAATTACGCTTAAGCAGTAGCTAGGACGGCCCAAGCGCTGCCTCTGTTCTCGCTGACCCCTCCTGGCCTTCTTTTCTGGAAGGAAGAGTCGCTGTGCTGCAATTTAACTAGATACAGAGCCCATGGGTCAGCCAATAGAGCTGCGGTCCGTAGCTTTCTAGCGCTAAAGAGCCTCAGCTGTGTGCCAGCACGCCACGACAGGCCAATTACTTATCACGGTAATCCGTATTATTATTCCGGCTCGCAGACGCTGATAAGTGAATATGCAGGGGCTCCGAGACGAGGTCCTTGAACCCAGAGTCGAGGCGGCCGCTTTTAATATATAGCCCTGTTACGCCGCTTTATTGTCAGCGTGTGGTTTACAGCGGGCCGCAGGCTTCTCGTCACCTAAGTCATGCCCACCTCAGAGCACGGCCCGGCTCTCTCTATTAAACCCCCTCTCTGGTTTACACCTCCTGTCCGGAGTTATTTATTCCCAACAATTTCCTCTCTATCAGAGAACACGCTAATGCTGACTTTTAATATGTTATTTACACATAAAGAAAAAACTATTTGCACCGCTTGACGCATGCCGAGTGAGGCGAAAATAAATGGGCCTCCCTCTGCCCTCCGCTCCGTTATATCTGAGTTTAACAATCTGGATTGCTAATAGAACCATTTATCACACGGCCAGCCATTTGTTTTATGTTATAAGGCCAGGTCTTGGTTTCCACGTTAGCCGTCTATGGAAATGCGAGCCTGTATAATGAAGCGAGCGCGAGTCACTTTGTGTAAAAGTGAAAGCAAAAAGACAAGGCCCGGGATGCCGGGTGGAATTCCGGATGCAAGAAGAGAGGCTGGGTGTTTTTATGTGGAGGTTATGAGAGAGGCAGCTATAAAGCGTCACGTCCTGTGTGGGTTTATAAGAGCTCGGTCTGGCCTGGTTCGGTTAAGAGCTGCAACGAACAGGCCTCAATCTCCCTCAGCAATGCGCCGTCAATTGCTCTTTATTAATGAAGCTAAACGAGTGGGACAAACTGTTTTGACAGCGAGCATCTGTCTGTGGAGGAAAACAAATGCGGATGTCCTCTGGTCATAACAATGAGCTCAACACTAAAGCTAAGGGTTCGGATGCATTTGGAAGTGTCGAAAATATGCAGAGCGCTGAATTAAGTGTGGGTTTGACTTGATGTCTCACTGTTGGAGTATGTTTTTTGCGTTGTTTGTTTTTTATATTTTCATGATGATGTACAGTATATGGCTGGTATAGGGTGA
Source organism: Channallabes apus (assembly GCA_030522415.1). Lineage (NCBI taxonomy): Eukaryota > Metazoa > Chordata > Actinopteri > Siluriformes > Clariidae > Channallabes > Channallabes apus. Next base: position 8,668,308 of record CM060119.1, read on the forward strand.
CCTCTGACCTTTAATTTCCTCATAGACCTTTAATCTAGAACCATATTTAGCTCTTTTCGTAATTAAAAAATAGTAATAATAAATAATCATCATAAATATCATATTTAATTCGTTTAAACCCAAAGTGATCATTGTAGACATAACGTAGTGCCCTTGACTTCTCAATTATGTTTGGTCTGAATGTCTTGATTGTATCATTTTCCATAACATCAGTCCTGACAGCTGTTCCAGGAAGACAAATCACATCTATAGTAACAGATCACACGTGGTACTACTGTATATAATCTACAGCTGATAATAAAATAATTTCCAATGCATTGTGATTTAACAAAAATAAAAACGTGTATTTTTATGGTGAAGCATTTGTAAGGGGATGATTGTATGGCATTTGTTCAAGGAGTCTCCAGTATCAGTGCTTTGTATTTTTGCTCAGACAAAGGAATATCTTCAGGAAGGTGGATGTTGCATTTTAAGGTTTCTTAAAAATCGCATCCAATATAATAAATAAAAAAAAGGGGTTTATTACTGTTTTACCATAATTAGCAAAACATTGCTGTTTACTTATTCGTTGAATTACAAATGAGTTTTTCATTTATTTATAGTTCCATTACCAGCTTTTGGAATGTAATAGCCAAGAAACAACTTTGTCTGTTATATATTATTAAATAATACATACTCACTCATCTTCTATACCGCTTTATCCTTCCATATACCTGGAGCTTATCCCAGATGGGCACGAGGGCAGGGTACACCCTGGACAGGGTGCCCCAATCCATTGCTGGGCACACATACATAAACACACACACACACCCATTCATGCACTACGGGCAATTTGGGAACGCCAATTAGCCTTGGACTGTGGGAGGAAACCAGATTACCCTGAGGAAACCCACCAAGCACAGGGAGAACATGCTAAATAATACATAATTATTATATTATATATTATTAGAAAATTACATACTTACATAAATTCTACTTTTTAAAATATACCATACAGAATACTTTAAACTATTAAAAACCCAGGAAAGTTTCTTTTTCCCCCCTCAGTGTGCTTCAGGCTTAAAGGTTTGCTGTATAGAGTGTGCTTTGGCTGGTAATGACTTGATTAACTGGGTTTGGTGCCTCATGACATACATCATAGCCAAAGTGTGTGCGTCGTGCAGGAGCGAGATTGATGGACCGTGCTGAAGCTCTGTTTCTGTTAAGTCGGCTCACGGCGTGCTCCCAGCCCGAGCTCCGGGCGCTCCGGACACACCACGGGAGAATATCTCGGCGCAGTGTAAATGATGATGAAGAAATTGAATGTTTGATGTTATATTTTGCCGTATTAGCAAGGTAATTGACTTGACGTGTCAGACAGGAAGATTAGAGGTTGAGAGGAGAAAGCTGTGTGAGAGAGATAATTATTTAGGCGAGTCCTTATCCGGAAGATCAGTCACATAACACTGTGCATTATTCAAACCTTTCTGAGATTCTTGTAGTGAGGAGAAAGTGAGGTAAAAGATAGCGAAAGGGAGAGAGAGGAAGTGAGCTGGATGGATGGTTGAGGGCCTGGTTGTGTAAATAGTGCTTTAAGAGAGGCTGGTTAGCGATAAGGACAATTTCCTTTATCAACTGGATGAAGTCTCAGTGGCGACAGTGAATAATTGACGGAGGTGAGTACCGGGCTGCCTGGGGAACGGCCCTAGGGTCATCGCCTCGACAGAGAAAAATGTGGCCAAAAAAGCTCCTCGTCCACCTCCTACTGCAAAAGCAGGGCCACTAATCTTCCTGAGAAGGGAATTTCTGCCTTTTCTCCCCCCTCCCTTCTTTCTTGCTCTAAATGAGGCTCCACATAGACAATCTCTCTCTCTCTCTCTCTCTCTCTCTTCCACACACACACACACACACACATACACACAACCACATACACACAAACAGCCACGCACACACCTTTTATGGAAAAATCCATATACATTTCCCATGTTTTATTAGAATTTTTTCACGTTTATTTGTGTAATCTGATCAGCCCTGACAAACGTTAAGTAACTTAAGATGAAGTAACGCATACAAAGTAATAAACACAGGTGACGTGATGTAAATTATATGTAATAATTAAAACCAAGTCAAATAAATAAATTAAAACTGGTGTTAAGTAGAAGAATAACACCAGTTTAAATAAATTATGCTTTAGAACATCCCATGTGAAAATACAATAATTTCATAGGGAAAATGACATGTGAAAACAATTGACTCATGAATCACAGGGATAAATGAATCCCGTGTAAAAATGTGCCAAAATAAGCTACAAAAAAAAAAACCAATCAAACAATATAAGTAATATTAAATGATTAAATGAATAATGAATCGTGTACAAAAGGCACACATAAAAGATAAGTGAATAAAGAATATGTAATCAATTAATTAATCATAAATCAATTTTCAATTAAATCACACATAAATGAATCCTGAATCACATTTATCTAATGTGAAAAAAAGCACATCAGTGTAAATTAATCATGCATCATGTGAGATAAATGACTAAATTGACTCAGGTTTAAGAACTTATGAAAACTTTTGAAAAATAAGAATCCATGTGAAATTGACATGTCAGGGATTTCTGGGTAATTTTGGCCATTTTCATATTTTCTTGAAATAAAACTTATGCTACATTTGTAAAAAAAAAAAAAAAACAGATTAAAGATGTTATATTGGATAATATTTAAACAACATGGGATTTTAATAACTTTAGTGATAATTTTGGCCAATATTGGAAATATAAACTCCAGCCTCAGCATCACATTTTTGACACAATAAACGCAACTATTGTATTAAAACTGATTATTATACAAAAATATCACAACACTTGACAAAACACAGCTTCTCTGTTATTGCATACAAAATCCCCCAAATCCAGAAACATATATAATAAAGTGCATAGACAAATACACTTAGCACTTTAAGAATGATTGATTGATTGATTTATTTAGCTTATCCCAGTTAGTAAGCTGGGGTTCAGAGTCAGCCATGGTGCAGCACGCTTGGAACAGAAAGGATTTAGGCTCTTGCTCAAGGGCTCAACAGTGACAGCTTGGATGTTCTAGGGCTTGAACCCCCAACCTTCAAAATACTAACCCAGTGCCATAACCTTTTGAGTCACTACTGCCAACAATAACAATATTGAATTGGGGTAAATGGTTGAAATAGGTAAACTTTTGCTGTACAAATAGGCAAACTGATGATAAGTCTATCGTATATGTGGTCAAAATAATACTCTCTCTAGGGAAAAACACTAACAGTCAATATAAAAACAATAACATAAACTACAGTATATATATATATATATATAGTTGCAAGCAATGATGATCGGGCCCAAGCACCTGTGCCATCGCCACCCGAGTGCACCAGAAAGACAGTGGTGCACATTCAATTAAAGGGGACATAGAAATACCATTATGACATCATTTTGGAATAGGGTGGAATTTTATGTTAAGAACCTCAAAAAGCCCCAGATGCTGGGGAAAAAAAGAGCCATAAACAGAAGCCTTAGGAACTTAATGATGTAAGATTATCTCTAAGGCAACAGTTAATGCTTTGGTTACGAAAAATCTCGATTTATCTGAAAATCATGTTTTTATCGAGATGACTGAAATAATGATTGTGCAATCACAATTACAATTATCTAAACATATACACAATTCAGCGTCATGGTAACTTTCAGATTCTGCTGGCTGAAATTACCCTGACTTACAATAAAAAACTTAACGTGCTTAAAAACCATGTGTAAATTTCATCATGTGGTTATTCGCGTGTAGCTTATTTGTAAGTGTCAGTGTCCCTCAGCTTTTGATTTCTAACCGCTCCGCTGATTTGTGTCACGTTAAAAGTGTCAGCCGCACTGTTGGCCACTCCACCGTCACTGGTTAAAACGTCTTCCTAAATGGATCGGTGAAACCGCAGATGTTCTGACTGGAATCTTCACTTACAGCTCATGCAGTCACCCTTCTTGAGGACATTTTTTTTTTTTTTTAATAAAAGGAAATGACTAATAGCGGCCATGTCCGGTTGGTTTCGCACTGCCCTATATGAAACTTTATCCTAGACTGTATCCTAGGGTCTGCATGAGTCATATGGCCCGCCATATGCTGTGTAAATACAGGCTGCTACACAGACTTGTAAAAGGTTGGGCAATTATTTTAATTTTCCCCTCACATGGGAACACTCTGTGCACTCGTAGTAATGGCTGTGCGACTTGCATACATCTAAAGGAACTCTTTGTAAACATTCGGCTTGATGGGTTTAGAAGAAGAAGCCTTCTTTTCTTTAATCGTAACTCCGTCTCAGGCCTGACGAAAGCCAGAGATTAGATATACAATGCTAAGTGAAAGCAGGACGCCTGCTCATTTTCCGGGCTATTTATAGCTGGCCACGTTGATTGCTGGATAAAATTCGGCTGGAGATACGCAACGTTTCTCTCTGTCGCTCTCTTTTTTTTTTTTTGTCTTTGCAAAGGAAGTATGGAGCAGTTTTTTCCTAGTGTGTGAATGCAGTCATTTAAAAGAAGTCTGAAAACGAATGGCCTAGATACCATTAAAAACTCAAGACATTAATCACATGTTTGTGTGTGTGTGTGTGTGTGTGTGTGTGTGTGTGTGTGTGTGTGTGAGTGTGTGAGTGCGCGCGCTTTATACATTGTGTTGGATGTTTTCAAAGACAGTATAGAAAGTATATTTCAAAATAAGAACCCGGACTGAGCATGGAACAAATTACACAACTCCAGTTGGAAAAAAAAAAAGTATTAGTTACAGTTACAGTAAATCGAATTAAATTTGATCTCTCTATTAGTGTGGACGTTTTAATGACATCAAGTTGACCAGAAAATAACAATTCTCAACCCCAAAACTTTGTATAAGGATTAAAGGATTTAAAAAGAGTGACTTTTTCTAATTATAATGACTGTGTAATCTGATTCCTGTAAAAAAAATATTAAAATAAAAAATAAACCCAATAATTTGGTGTATGGCGTAATCTAAATCAGACCTACAAAGAGATGGCTTTGCTACACAACAGCTGTGCTATCATGCGAGGCTCTGTAATTAAATATAATCTGATATTACGTGTTGCAATGGAACACTTGATTCAGGCATCAAAGGCCTTTAGTTAATATAATAATAAGCTCTGGACGATGTCTGGAGACGTAAATCTCCCCCTCTAAAGCAGAACTTGGCCCAAAAACAACACATTCCTTCTGATTTACAAGTGTTGGGGAGAAGCTCCAGCGATAGATGAAATGCTCCGGGGCATCAATGCAAACTTCCTAATTCTCTCCCGCTCTTTTTTCTTCCTCCCGCCCCCTCGCTTTTCTTTCTGCTTCCCTCCTTCCAGTAACAGCACATTGCTCTCAGCATGGGTCTATTTATCCCTGACTGGCCTGCGTTCCCAACTGCAAATTACCCCAGTGTGCAGATACCTGTGTGTGTCTGTTTGTGTGTGAGTATGTGTGTGAGTGTGTATGAGGGAGAGGGAGAGAGAGACAGAGATTTGAAAGGCTTTTTCAGTGCACACACCCCTCCTTTAAGCACAGGCGTGGAGAGATTCTCAGGCCTCCTTTGCACTATGTGAGGATCAGGATCATACGAAATTCTGCTGTGTCTACAGTCTACAGATCTCAGCGTGTCTCAACAGGAGAGCTTTTCTTTGTTTCTCAGGTTGTAGGGGTATTCAAGACTGAAAATTTTTTTTCTCTAGTTTTATTTTTATTTTAGCCGTGTAGAGGAGGGGATTCATCAGTTCACGTTCTTGATATTTGTACAAAGGGGGTACCGGTGAATCGTAATGTGTCACTTAAGAGTGAATTGATTTGTGTCACTAAACGCCAAACCGATTTGTGTCACGATCAAATGAATTGATTAGCGTCACTGACGGATTAGTTGATTCGTGTCACTAATAGAGATGGGAATCACCAGGCACCGCCCAGTACAATATTATCATGAGCATGTTTCTGTTTGTGTTGCGATTCTGTAAATATCACGATTTATAGATATCCTGATTCCATATAAATTTTTTTTAGATTTCATTATAATTATAATGTCATACAAATAATTTGCCCCTACCACATGTGACACTTGTGCAACCTGCCATATGTGAATAGTTTAGAGTGCACCATCTTAAACTGCAAACAATAAATTAAGAATTTATAAAAAAAAAAAAAATACTTTTGGAGTCAGTGTGGCGATATATGAATTGCTACACAAAAGAATTATGATACCTTACTGAATCAGTGGTGGCTCAGTGTGTTAAGGCTCTAAGTTACTGATGGGAAAGTCAGTGGTTCAAGGTTGCCGCTGTTGGGCCCTTGAGTAAGGCCCTTAACACTAGAAGCGCCGCGCCAGTGTGACCTACTTATAACGCGGTTCAGCGGTCATTTGACCGCCTATTGTTTTGAATGGGAAGCTGTTGCTGACACACAATGATCGCTAGATGGCGCCTTCACCCAAAACAAATAGTTTAGCTCCAAGATCAACTTGCACTTGGACAATGCGCCATTCATTCCCGCGTTGATAATCAGCGGTATTTTTTTTTTCATATTCAGTTGAGAAAACCTACTACAGAGTCTCTAAGGGGAGTCACTAAATAAGAGCAAAATAGCTTTATACTGGCTTTTACTGGTGCGATTTTGAAAATTTAAGTATCCTGGGTGATTAAGCTCACAGATCTAGGAAAAGTCATGAAAGGAGGGTTCTGGATTTTGATCGAGTGTGAAGTATTTTTTTTTTCCCCCCCTTGCGGTCAAATGACCGCTGCTCAGCGCTTCTAGTGTTAACCTTGTCTGCTCTAGCAGCGCCGTGTAATGGCTGACACTGCACTCTCACACCAACCAACTAACAAAGCATATGCAAAGAATAAAGAATTTCACTGTGGAGTAATGTATATGTGATGAATAACGGCTGAACTTATGAATCAATTTTCCCCCCTTCTCTAGTCACTAACTAATAAACTAATTTGTGTCCCTAGCTAATTAATTGCTTTATTTGTGCCATATCAACAGTGTGTCGACAAAAATTCCCTCCAGGTTTAGTTCAAAGGGATTTGACGGATGACGGACACACTGCACATTTTAATCCTATTAGCAAACGATTAAACAAAAATTATTAATGTGAAACAAAGAAAAAAATGTTTTTTGAAAAGATATTTATTTAACATACAGTATATGGAAGCTCTTTGTGCACTAACAACTACAGTAGTTATAACCGAAAATTCTTATTTCATAACATTGCATGTAGCTATAACGTGATAAAGAATATGTCTTTTTTTATTATTAACATAATATTATCATGTTTGGAAAAAATGATATAGGAAAAAAGGAATAAAACCCTTCAGGGCATTGGAAACCAACCAGCTTCTAGGTGGTAACAGGAAGAAGAAGCCTTTGTAACATATACTGTACATTACAAAACAGTGAAATTCTTTCCTTCTCATATTGTAGCGTGCTAGGATGCTGAAGTCAGGACAGGACTAGACTGGGTTAAGGGACTTTATCAAGGGACCAGCCGTGGCAGACTGATGGAGCTGGAGCCTGATCAGTAACCCAGAGCCTTAACCTACTCAGCTATCACTGCCATAAAAGCAGAATGTCTGAAATTGTGGATTACTTTCTAACAGCAGCATGCCGCATGTGTTACACATCATTACATTCGTCCAGTTTCTCTTATACTGTTAAGGGTAGGAGGGGGAACTCAGGGCAGAATCATATAGTTTGAACAATTTGGAAACGGCAAACAAATGAACAATGCAACAATGTATTTAATTATGAGAAGTAACCAGAGAACCCAAGGCGGCGCGGTGGTGTAGTGGTTAGCACTGTCGCCTTGCACCTCCAGGGTCTGGGTTCGATTCCCCGGCCAGGCTCGATTCCCGTCTCTGTGTGCATGGAGTTTGCATGTTCTCCCCGTGCTTGGTGGGTTTCCTCCGGGTACTCCGGTTTCCTCCCACAGTCCAAAGATATGCAGGTTAGGCTAATTGGTGTTCCTAAGTTCCCTGTAGTGTGAGTGTGTGTATGTGTGTGTGCCCTGCGATGGATTGGCACCCTGTCCAGGGTGTACCCCGCCTAGTGCCCGAAGTCTCCTGGGATAGGCTCCAGGTCCCCCGCGACCCTGAACACAGGATTAAGCGGTATAGAAGATGAATGAATGAATGAATGAATGAACCAGAGAACCCAAAGGAAACACTCTAAGCACAGGGACAGCATGCAAACTCCACGCACAGACCTCTAAGCTATCGTGCAGCCTTCTTACAAAATGAACATCAGAATTAAAATAATGTTTATCCAGCTACAGTCAAATATATGAACTAATTTTGTTTGCTTTTCTATCCTCCTGATTGTCAACATTAACATACATAACAAGATATAAGTATCTTAGGGATGGGAATCACCAAGGATCGCCCAATACGATACTATCACGATACCTAGGTGCCGATTCAATCTGTGTTACGATTCTAACATTATCGTTATTTTTAGAATTATCCTGATTTTTGTTACACTTTTTTTATTTTCCACATTTTCCCCTTAATTTAGTCGTATCCAATTCCCCCCCATCACTAGGGGGCTCCCACATTACTACTACCACTCAGCCGGAAGGGCTGAAGACTATCACGTGTTTCCTCCGAACCATGTGACGTCAGCCGACTGCATCTTTTTCGAACTGCTCACTAATGCACCATTGGGGGCGGCGTAACACACTCGGAGGACAGCGCTATCCGCTCCTTCTGTTTGCATGAGTTGACAGACACTGCTGATTGGCTGTAGAGCCGTGATTAATGTGGGAGCACTAAATACCGCTCATCCCTCCCTTCTGAGAGAGCTCGGCCAATCAGGTCTCTCTGAACCTCCGGCTGCGAGAGGTTACAGCATCACCCGGGAACAGAACCAGCGATCTCCGGATGATAGGGCGAGCACTTTCCCACTGCGCCACTCAGAGGCCAAGATTTTGTTACACTTTTAAACAAACTTAGAATGCAACTCCGTATTGCAGGATGTCGTGCTGCCTGCCAGCGTGCAAACATTTTAGAGCACGCCACCTATAGGATTCTAGAAGAATGGCAACATTTCACCACCTTGAAGGCAAGCATATGTACATTTAAAAAATCTATTTATAAATCAATTTCAAGGTCAATGTGCAGATACATGAATTGCCACTCAAATTAATCACGATAAATCACAGAATCAATTTTTTTCTCCCATCTCTAATATAACCTTGATTTACAGTACTTTAACACTGGATTAAATATGATGTAATGCGTGCATTTCCTGTGTTCGTATTCCCTTGCATAATATTTTGGCCTTGAGCAAATACGTCATGAGCAAATACGCTACGAATTTATCACTTTGTTCCACCCCAAACCAAGTGAACAATATTGGTTGTCTTGTTTGCTCTCATGCTGTCCACTTGCAAAGGAATAGAGTCCACGTTTCTGTTGGCAAGCGTGTGCAGCTGATTTTGTTTAGCTCATGCTTTGGTGATGCTCTGTCTGACACCACCGCCAAAGAGCATGTGGATTAAGCAAATAATAACAAACAGATCCATGAATGGATAAGGCGGGTGTAGGAGGAGAGAAGGAGCACACTGTGAAAGTTGGTGTGTGTTACCCTGGCACAGTACCGAGTCTACAGGCCAAGCCTAAACAATGTCTCTTTGAGGCCACAGACACATCTGTCTATGATGTGGTTGGAAAACTCAGCATGTGCTGTGTTTCTCTGTCTCTAAACACAAAGTCATCAAAGCAGAAGAACAAGAATAAGATCTGAGTGATTTAGCTAAAGTAGTAATCAGATAGGATAAAATGTTTGTAATGCAGTAAGGCTGGCGATTCACACAGGATATCCAATCCCTGTATACTGTATGTCACAGAGACAGGACTGTCACGGTCATTACATGAAAATAAAAAAAACATCAAAAACATGCTCCATGCCAAAGCTACTATGTGCACCTCATGTGAATACAAGCTGACTGTATATATCTATATTTTTTTAATAGAGATGCTTGGCTTAGTGGTTAGCGTTGTCGCCTTGCACCTCCAGGGTCCGGGTTTGAGCTGTGTGCATGGGGTATGCATGTTCTCCCATGTGCTTGGTGGGTTTCCTCCAGTGTCCTCCCACCGTCCAAAGACATGCAGATTAGGGTAATTGGTGTTCCCAAATTGCCCATATTGTGTACATTTTAGAGTGTGTATGTGTCTGCCTTGCGATGGATTAGTGTCCAGGGTGGACACCGCCCAGTGCCCTAGGTCTCCTTGAATAGGCTCCAGAACCCCCAGCACACAGTGTTGGCTGTGGCATTATTGGGATTCAAATTCATGATTACCCATCTGTGTTAAATTAGTGCAGTAGTTGGTTTGGGTCTGGGATAATAGAAGTGATTGGGCCTAATGTGTCTTTATACTAAAGGAAAAGTTCATGTCTTACATGTTTTCCCACAAGAAATAATGAAATTTTCATGAGTATGCATATTGGATATCGGTCATTTCATAGAACGTAAAATGTGAAATAATCAGATACAGGACTAAAATCCCAGAGATGCCCTGGTGATAATTACCCTTTTTGCACACCCAGGCTATATAGATCTTAGGATGATGAAATCATATATTGCAAGTATTATACTGCCATAATCAAAATATTAACATAGTAGGTTTTACCTGACAGATAGATAACATGCTTTCTACAGCCCTGCAAATCCCTTCCAGCTTTTGAGCTTATCATGATTTATCATTGTGCTCCAGCGCAGGCTATAACGCTATCATCTTTGGCTGTGTGAACCTGACACTTACCTAGCAATCCACACTGTGCAATGCCTCATTGCTCCAGACTAGCTTTAAAAAATGGACCATACACCACTGCCATGCTAGATCTGGCTTCGTGTTTTGGGTGTGCTCCCTTCTGTGTGGCCTTGAGGCCATTTTTAGGATCCTCCATTATAATTTCTCCTTGAGGAAACCCAAAAAGGGTGGCGCATCCAGGACTGTAACCATACTAGAGCAAAGCAGCATATTTCCTGTTTTGCCTGGGCAGAGCCAGGGACTTGACAGGTTTGTGGTTTCTGCATGTCAGTGCCTTAAACGCCCTAAATAATTGTGGCTTTGGCGAAGCAAGTGGCCCTAATGAACTGAACAGCACCTTCAGATCTAGGATAAGAAATTAAGCCTCTTGTTATGCCAATTAAAATCCTTTAAACATGGTCAGATCCAAGGAACAAAAACCATGCCAGAAAAGTAAGCTGATTTTTAGTAAGCGGGCAGTTTCTCGATCCTTGCTTTAACTTTGTTTGGACTTTAGTTGAAAAAACATTTTTAAAAATGTTTGCTTATGAGAATTTATAAAGCAATTTACATGATAAAAATAAATGAAATGGGAGTGTACAGTTAGGACATTTATTATAAATCAAGAGGGAGCAGAAAACATTGTCCACTTTTTAATTCATCCATTTACTCCTAATTTGGTTTCCTTCCATTATCTCACTCTCACAACCACATATTCTTAAGGCTAAAACATTCTTTCTTTGAGACATGTAACACTAGCCAAGTCCATCTTTTTGAACTGCTGCTCATGCTCTGAGGAGAACACTGTCAAGGGAAAGCGCTATCCACCCTCTTCCACATACACAAGCTCACAGATGACTATGACTGGTTAGTGTGTCGCTCTGATTTACCAGGTAGAGAGTAATGCATTACCACTTTTGCACTGCTGAACTCCTTGCCACAGACGCCTGTGACATATTCAGGATTTTACCTCGCTATCTCAGAGTGATAAGATAACCGATTTTCTTTTTGCCCCACTAGGGCGTGACGATGCTTTTGCTTGATGTCAGTTAAGTAAAATAACGCCTGTCTTCCATTACAGCACCGTTTGAGTTTAACACTCCTGCAGATGCACAACAAACAATTTTTTGGTTTTTCAGCACCCTTTCATAGTGCATCTTGTAATTGAGTCGGGCCAAAGATTAGTTTACTTGAGCTCAACCCAGATTTGTCAGTAGGAGAAGAAAATCACATACACTTACAAAGCAAAAGTGCTTTGCTTACTATTTACTGTTATTAGTGCATACTTATCTACAGTAATGTTTTTTTTGCTTTCCCTTTTTTTTTCCAATTTTCTTACTGGGTAGTAGCTTAGAACTAGGACTTACACACGGGAACTCTGCTTTATTCTATTCCACTTAAGCAGAGTAGCATTTCCTGCACTGAGTAAATGGTAGCCCTTGCAATGGATGAGAGTTAAATAAAGAACCTGACAATTATATGCTGCTTTTCTTTTCTCTGGATCTTAGAGGAAAAATACTTCTCCCCAGGGCTGTTTAACGTTTAACGTTCACTCATACCACAGCCCAGCTGAAGCAACACTGTGGGTCGCATGAGATGGGTTTGAGAAGGATGCTTGGCACAGTACCAGCCCACCGCACCAATGCCCACGCGCTACCCACAGATACCCGACACTCAGCTCAGGGCCACGGTTCATATATGCCATGACGTTTTAGTGGGGAAATAAACCCTCATTCATAGGTCAACAGGCAGTGTGGGGTTTGTTTTGGAAATGCTGGTTTGTTTTGACTGGGTCAAGTTTGCATACGTCGGAGTGTTATATTCCGAGTCAGGCCTTCTTCATGTCCGCTAAAGAGCTCTGCTTTTTGCAGAAAGTTGCATTTTGATATATGGTCCTGGTTGAAAGCTAAAACCCCAAACGAAAAAAGGGGCCTCTGTTATATGATGCTTTTGCTACAGAGACCTGCACAGTAGAATTTTAAAGCAACATTCCATGCAACAAACAGTGACCAGATTTCTTTAGAGCAGTGGTTCTCAAACTTTTTCTGTCATTCCCCACTTAAGGCGGTGAGCGAATTTTCAAGCCCCACTTGTCAACAAAATAATAACGAAATCGGCCAAGTTCACTGTTTATTGAAATATCAATTTCTAAACCAATAAGATCAAACACCACCAAGTTAAAAAAAGATAAAATACACGTGCAATTATTATAAAAGGCTTACGTTGTCACTTATCATTGCATAATTGACCCCATGTTTATTAGCTGCTCAACAATCGTTTGTAGTTTTTTGCACTGGCCAATTCTGTGTGCAACTTTGAATGAAGCCATTTGTGCTTTGCTGTCCACTGATTCAGATTTTACCATGCGATTCTCCTGCTGTCTGTATTCTGCCAGCTTTCTTTGAAAGAAGTCTATATCACAATATAGCAATTTGTACCTGAAAATGCATAAATAAAAATTCAAACACAAAGAAACTGTTTTACATAATGTAATTTTATATAAACTGTGAATTGCTGAGGATTGCCGCATTTTTTTTTACTTTGGCCATATTCGTTTGGATGCTTGGATTTCAGATGATAGAAAAGGTTTGACGTGTTTCCACCACTTGTCAAAACTGTGCACTTGCGTACCTTCCAAATCACGTTCATCTCATTCGTATCACTTTTCTTATTACCAACCAATTCCACACCACAGACGAGGCACATTTTTTTTTTACAATCTCCTCGTTGTTGGTTTCGTCACATGTAAGTAAACTCATTGCTGCTGCACCGTCTTCTTCCATTGTCGAAGTGTATGTGAAGCCAAACACATCAAAAGTGGGACGAAACCGCGGCACCCGATTGAACCGAATATCTGCGCAAATACAGCGCAGCGCGACTATCTGGATAGCGCAGAGTTGATCTGGTTTATTTGCGCAGCCCGGTGGATCGCGCAGCGCGAATTAACTTCAGCAGCGCCGCTCAAATCGCAAACCTGCGCGACCCACTGTGTATTTATTTAAAAACTATTTAAAATGTCAGGACTGTTTAATATTGTTTCCGCCTTGCCATGCCTGGTTTGTACGTGCGCATCCCAGCCGGGTAAAATGTATTTTGATGGTCGGCGCGGTTTATTTCTGTCAGAGTCGCGCAGCGCTTCCCAGTGGGTCGCGCAGGTTTGTGATTCGAGCAGCGCTGCTCAAGTTGGCCCGGCATTAAACCATTATTATTGCACTATGGTTCCACTTTTTCTCCCGGCCCACAACTGATGTTATTTTAAATTTATTTGTATTAATGATCCATTTATTTGTGTGTGATTGTTTAGTTTTTTCCTATTATTTTCCACTAATTTCCTCCTGTTCATTGCGCCCCACCTGTCATGTCTTTATTCCCCACTAGTGGGGCCGCCCCACAGTTTGAGAACCACTGCTTTAGAGGTTTGCTTGATGTGCTTCATATGGTAAATTATCTTGGTAGAGTGTCTCCTGTGTCAGCACTTGATAGTACGAAGGGCGTTCCAGTCAAACCAGGGGTTTTGATTGTGCTTAATTGCATATAAGAGTAGAATTATAGAATAATCTTATAATAGAGTTATAAGAGTAGAAACTCCCTTTATTTCTCTATATAATCCCCTGCTGCACCTCCCAGGAACTCCTCTAAAGTCCCAAACATGTAGAAATGGCTTGGAGCGAAGTCAGAACTGTGCAGGGGTTGTGGCAATGACTTCCAGATTAATTTCCTGTAATGTGCAAGTGGTGTTGGTGAATGAATGTGTGTTCAGTTCTCACATGTACCTACAGTCTTCTTTGCACCATTCCAACGTTTAACCGCAGCTGAGTCTCATCACTGTACCGTGCTTGGAGTCTTCTGTAAATGACAGTTAGTTTACGAGAAATTTTATCGTACATCCCGGTTTGACTTGACCACCCCTTGTAAATTGATAAATAGCATAATATATATATATATATATATATATATATATATATATATATATACACATAAAAAATAAAATTAATTGTGTTTAATAAAAAAAAATTAATAAATTGCGATCCTTAGCAAATTGCTGTCATCTAAGGACAATGCCATATATAGGGATGGTTTTGTATAATAATGGGAAACGGGTATAAAAATATGAATTCACAGGAGTTCTAAATGCATCAGTAACGATGTCCCAGCACTCTCACAGACATATAAATAGTAAATAGTTAAAATGTTGTAATTTAAATATTTTTATTATATCACCGTGTTTGCCTGAACTGCATTAGATATTCTGGTTTTCCAATTCATATATGCTGTATACTACCTAATGAGTACTACACACACTTCGCACAAGCAATAATACTTTTGTACAATTGGCTATTTAACTATTAAAGCATGTTAAACACAATTCAGAAACATGATGGATTATAATAGATTTTAATCATAAAAAATTTGTTTTTTAACTCCACATGATAAAGCTTGTCCGGCTACTTTCCAGTGAAGCCGATTTACAGTCATATAATAAAACCAACGATCAAGGTATGTTTTTTTTTTTTTTTAAGTCACCCACACGAGGCTGTTCCAGAAGTTCTGACCTCATGAGCATTGCGTGATTAGTCCTACCACAGATCTTTGAAGGTGTTAAATAAAAGTGAGAGGAGTAAAAAGCCTGGCGCCACATGCCGTGGGCTGGTGTGTTTAGATCTGGGACGAGACCCCAGGTCCTTCGAAATCCATTTTATCCTCCTCCTTAAAGTTCTCCATCTTGATGACATGTGATTTTAGCCATCCTACCCACCAGGCTCCCCGGCGAATCAGGGCACCGCTGTGAAGAAAATGCAAAACCAGTGTAGCAATTTATCTTCATACATTTATCTAAAAGCCGGGAAGGAAGGTAGTTATTACTGGGATATTTGATATTATGCTAATTTAGGGCCTTCCTTTGCGATTGTGTGGACATTTGTTATTTCCGAAAGCTGTGCTTCATGAAGAGGCGAGCGAGCCTGAGGGTTTTCTGCGCTCTTTGGAGATTTCTAAAGCCCCTCCAGGTTCTTCCTTTCTTATTTATTAGTGTTTCTTGACTACAAGATTACATATGAAATTTTACAGAAAAAAAAAATTGATTAGCGTAGTGGAACCCCAGTTTCTAAGTAACCTTAAATTAAAAGTTTGTTTTAATGGCATGGGTGATTTACTTCTTCAACACGATAACAGAAATTACAGACAGGTCTTAGTATAAAATGGACAGCTTTTCCATTGCGAGTAAAGTCCTGCAAAATTGTATTGAAGCACTAACCGGGACTTTTTCATACACACATTTCAAACTAGTTCGGTTCGCGTTAGCTGCAGACAAACTTGTTGAAGGTTATTTTTCTATTTTTCATGGAACACTAAACCATGAGCAAGATAGTAGTAAGAGAAACTTTTTTAGGAGTACATATGATCAGATAGGAAAAAAGAAATATTGAAAATAACGTCAGTACCATCTAACTGGCAACGTATAAAAAATAAAAAAAAAAGAAACCGTTGTGCAGTTTATCTCAATAACGTTACTTGGACTTCTACAGCACTATAAGCCCTCTGAAGTGGACGGAGAATTGCTGAATGAATTGCTTGGAGTAATTCTTTACCCTCTTGGCCGACAAAAAAGCGCGCTTTGTGAATGAAGCTCTTTGTGTCAGAGCGTGATGGCTACAGCTCCCCCCCTCCGACCTGCAGCAGGCTGCCGTCGAGAGGCTCGCAGATGCAAAGGAAGTCAGAATACCCAGTGGCACTCGAGTGAGGTGCCAGGACTTCCTGCGGCACGAGTCTTCAAAAGTGAAGAGGGTGATGTCACTTCAAGACAGAGAGAGAGCTTGACCTGGAAAAGTCATCAGATTTTTCCCCAGCTCAAAATACTGCACTGGGATAAACCTTCTACTTTACATAGGATTTATTTATATATGGTTAGAAATGAATTGTACCTATATAATATTGTGCTATAGGTATATTTAAGTATAATCTATATTGATGTAACATGATATTAACTTTTTAGACATCTGAAGTACCTCTTTTTAAAGTATGCAAATAGAGCTTGCAGATCCTTAACGAGTGTCTAAGTGATGCAAATTGCAATGACGTGATGAAACATTACATAGCCGTTAATAAGCCATGTTCTGGTGAAGCGTAGGTTGGCGTGCAGCCTTCGCAGGTCTGAAATTGTTGAGAACATGAAATGATGTTGCAGAATTACAACTCCTATCCTAACATAATAAATTGGGTTTTGAATGTATGAGGCACAATCGTGTTTGGACTAAACCTTCATAAATCCTAGTACGAGCCCATAAGTAAACACCTACCTTTCGCTTAGAGCGTAGGACAGTAACACAGAGCTCAATGATCCCATCTACCAGGAATCTAATTCCTCTTTTTAAATTGAGAGCAAAACTCTATCACCGATGACACCCCAGCTTGTTCCGTTATTGGATGCGTTATAAACTCTCCGCCAACTCAAAGAGTAACAGGAGGCCCCCAAGCTCACCTCCTTCCAGCCCCACTCCACAGTTCCCATTAGGGGGCTGAAAAAGGGGGGAGGGTTCTTTCCTAGGCCTTTGTAGTCAAGCCTTGTGGAGCCTCTTGTTTGTGCTCTGATTTCACAATCAAGGCCTCAAAGCTCTTCCATCATTTCTTCAACCCCCCACAATCACTCCAGTGAGGAATCCAACCCTGGACTAACATAACCTTAAAGAGACAGAAACCAATACAAGTCTGGTTATATGTATTTATTTTTATATTGTTATTTTTCTTTTATTTGTACATACTGTATTTGCATACATACATCCAGCTCTTCTTTTGTCTGTCCAGCAATCTGCCAAAGCATTAGCTATCCATACTCAAATGCATACAGTATATCCTTATATTCATCAATCTATCCACACAGCTCTTCATCCATCCATATAGATCAATCAATTCACCAAGTAACCAACCCACCAAACATATATCTGCTTTTTCTTTAGCGTTTCCAGTTACTATGAATACATACTCCACCCACCCATCCATACAGTCAGTCAGCCAGCCAGATATTACTTCAATCATCCATTCATCTTACTAAGCAACCATCCATCCAACCAACATCCTACACCAACTAACAAACCCATAATCAGTTTATTCCAACAACCAAAAATCTGTTTATTTATTTTTTATTTACCTTTATTTAACCAGGCAAGACAGATTAAGAACAGGTTTCTTATTTACAACTGTGGCCTGGCGTTATCTGTTCTTTAACTATCCAACAAACCCTCCACCCATCCATCCATCTACTTAGTTCGTCATCCAGTTAACTACCCTACTAACAAACAGTTCTTCATCCATTGATGAATCCCTTTGGTCAACCATCCTTCTATAGATGTGCTGGCAGTTGCAATGCTGTGTTGATTCAAAAGTAATCTGTTTTTCCAATGTGCTCCAGAAAAAAGTAACCAGACTTTTTGTCTCCTTACCTGGAGCTAGGATCTCTTAGCAATTTGCATTCCTCTACCACTGTAAAAGATTATAATCTGATTTGATTATACATTCGTTCCACTGGTCCATCTGTAGGCTAGTATGCACAGCCATTCGACTTAATGCAGTGCAGAACCGCGACTAAGGCTAAGACTTGAGGGATAGCGGATGCGAGTATAAAAGCTAATTATGCCTCTAACCAGGCCATGCTGCTGAAACAGGGTCAGTACGCCTGTAGTCTCAACCCACTCATTAACCCATACTTTCTGCCTTAAAGCAATTGCAACTGTCACCAGCCCTGTTAATTATTCAATTAAGGCGTTTCAATTAACACATCTGCCTGTGCTGGTCGTTCATGCTGCTTGTTTGAACAGGCCAATTAAATCACAAGGTACTTTTTATAAGATTCCTGGCAAGTTGAGTCTCGGGAGAAATTAGGGTCTAATGATCTATTAACACGTATTGATTTTCAAATCTCAGAAAAAGAATTGAAATCTAATCCGAGATTAATTTGTAGCTTCGCACTACCGGTTTTACCTTGATTTGTGTAAAGACACATTTAAAGTCTAATAAAACACTTAAATTTTTTTTCTAATAAGGGCGTCAACAATAATATATTTTACAGTATGTGTGTTTCATGCTGGAACGCTTGGAGCAGTTAAATGGGCAAGGTCAGGAAGTCTGCCCAGGAACTGACATCAGACCGGTCTTCATCTGTAGCAAAAATCAATATAACCCCACAGACAAGGTGAAATCCAGGTGGCGCCCATATGGAAGTGTGCATGTAATGCTAAAATAAGGCCGATGGCCTTTGGTTCCTTGGTCTGTTTTTAGCGAGGTGCTAAAGAGAATTCAAAGGCATGTGAGCAAATATTGGATACAGGTGCTAATCTAGATGTTCATTGCTCAAACACTTTGTTTTAAACCACCATTCACTTATTAAAAGAGCTAAGGAAAAGAAGTTGGTCAAATTCATCAGGCTTTAGTGATTGGATTAAGTAATGGCAATAAAACTCAGATCAGTTTGTTTATTTTAAAGATCCATCGTATCTGCATAAAACAGTACAACACAGAGGTTTCCAACATGAAAAAATACCGTAGCGTTAAATAGGTCAGCTATGTAAATGGAGAAAAATGGCTTAAATATGATTAAATAAGATAAATATACAAAAATGACTGAAATTTTTATATCGGTACCCATCGATACTGTACATACACACTCCAAAAAAAACATCCAAATCTAATATTTCTTGCCAGGTCCAGAATTCTTTAAATACTCTTGTCACTGTTGTTGTTGACGGTAATAAGATTGTCAGTAAGGTCGTCACGCATATGTTATTTATGCACAGCAAGCACATTAGGATTTGGACAGAATAAAAAGAAGAGGGGGAGAAAAAAGCAGGAAAATACGAGGTACAGAATACCAGTTGTAAGTACTTCTCACACGAGACGTTTCATGACAAGGCCTCGAGCATACCATCCATGAAGGGGCCTCTCGATTCCCCTTCACCCCCCTCTGGGAAGACAGAGAGAGCCAAGTGTGCAGGAGGAGGCTGCGCCCTACAGCTGTTTCTCATTCTGCGTTTACGAGCGTGTCCCTGGCCGAGGAAAGGCCGCAGCTCGCAGAGGCAGCACGAGGTCGAGGCAGCTGGAAAAGCAAAAAAGTCTCAGCCACGTGCTCAACGCGCTGCCTAACACATCCGTTATCGCACTGTTTTGGTACAAGAGTTAAGCAGACTGTTGGTGTTGTTGTCGGTAATAAAAAAAAATCCAGGGTTAGTTTGCACCATGCGAATAAGTGAAGGGTTAACGTGAAGGCCGGGCAGTAAACCGTTTTAGGAAGAGCAGTTTATAAACACGGGGGGGGAAACCACCAGACCTCTGCTTAGGCTCACCGCCTGCTAAGAGTTGAAACACTTCAGCAAACACCTCAAGAGTTTAAGCAAACAAAGGAGCTGGGCCAGGGCAAGCTGTCTCAGCTCAGCTTCCCCGTGCCATCAGAAAGCATTATTTTCTTTATTGGAATAAATATAGCTAACACATGTGTCTGGAGGGGTAAAAACAGAACTGTCCGCTGAGGAGAACTTGTAGTGAACTGGTGGCATGGTGACGCAGCTCAACGGGCTCCAGTTTAAACCCAAGAAATCTTGAGTTTCTGCCTGTGGGCTGTGGTTGTATTTCCTGTTTCGGGGTTTCTTTTGGAGTCTCCGTTTTCCCAAAAGATGGACCGTCTTTAGGTGTGAATGTGTGTGACTGTTGCGCTGACGTGCCATTCACACTGTATTCCTCCCTCAGCCAAAGTGCTCCCGGGACCGGCACCTGATCCACAAAGACTCTGACTAGGATAAAGAGTTTACTGAAGAGTTATTCAATACATTAGATCTGTGTTTGGATGCTTCTGGATGAGAACATTCCCAACCTGTGACTTATTTTGCAACAGGCAACACCGTTTAGGCAAGGTTGAAGGACATTATGTTTTTGGATTGGATGGTTATTTCTGCAACGTTGCGCCATAAATTTTTCTCGTATACGTACGAGTACATTCTGTGTGCTCTGTTGATGGGAGCGTGCTTGATGAGGACTTATCAGTGTGATGTGACACAAACCTGTATCAGCTCTGGTCAGCATCCTACTCATGTTCCGCGCTGTATCCGAGCTTGGTCAAGTAAGAGGCCGGACGCAAAAAAGGAAAAAAAAAATAACAAAGTCAGTGTGACTATTTCAGCCTGCAGGGTTTGACTGACCAATTGTCTCGTCCTCAATTATTTCTGCATGATCTCAGCATTGTTGAATGCTCGATCCTGATTGGTCAGGTCTCAGCAGCTCTGACAGTAAACCCCACCCCTACTGTTGATTATTTTCCAGCATGGGCGTCAGGTTTTATTCCGTATATACAGTATATAATACCTTCTGAACACTGATAGTTTTAATGTATTATTTTCAGCAGGAACGCATTTCTCCCCCTCCTTCTGCTCTTTCTAAATGACCTGGGTCCTTGCTCAATTTACAGCTGTGCCTGAGGAATAATTCGAGCGCCTCTGGGCCGGCAGTAATCCCCATCGCCCCCCTAGCAAGGGTTCCGCGGGGCTAATATCAATGTAAGCAAGGGAACACGGTGACAGCGCCCAAAGAACAAACCAATTTAATGTATTGTTTCTTAATTATCGCTCTCATTCATTCACCCACCACACCTCTCCCGTATCTCTCTCTCCCACTCTCTCTCTTACACGGCAGTCCCTTTATCAAACGCGCCAGTCTTAAAGATAATAAACTTTTGCTTAAAGGTAATTACTTAATCTGGACAAACCTGTGTGTTAAGCAGAGCTATTAAGAGCAGTGGCGATAAATCAGCAGGTAGAGGGGGCTGCGTGATTACAGCACGGTGTAATCAGTCTTTCGAACCCTTGCCGTCTTAAGTACCTAAATTACACAAACAGCATGCTAACAACATGCCGCGGACAGAGGAGGCCTGCCGTTCTCTCGCTCGCTTTGCTTTCTTATCCAAAGCCCTATGATGCATGGACCTTATTAGCATTTTTACCCAGATGCAGCTGAAGGATGCTGATAAGTGTCGCCTCGCTCTGACCTTCTGCCCCTGCAGCTGCGAAGTCCTAGGCTGGACTTCCTGCGTTTACAGCTCGAACGCATTTTTCGGCTGTAACTCTTTCCTCCTGCGGACTTCACGGTCACTTCTAGATGAGCACTTTTATCAGAAGTCTGCGCACCGTGATTCAAACCCACAGAAGTAATGGGGGCAGCACATCCGGTTAGAAATGCTTACATTTGTATAAAAAAAAAAAAAAGAAAGAAAAAGGGAGAGAGAGAGAAAGAGATTTGAAAAAGAAAAAAGGCAGCTGTTTAATGAACTGCATGCTGAGACGCTGAAACTGCCAGAGGCCCCGAGTTACCTTGGCATGTCCCAGAATTCTTTGCGACATGGGGCTTGGTGGTGTGTAATGCTTGGCATGATGATGTGTAGTTAAGCCTCTGGCCAGCTTGTTCCAGAGGAATTTCCTGTCTAATTTCCCCTCCTGCTTGTCTGGATAAAGACAGAAAGCCTTTTAATTATGCTGCCAAGGACTGGCCTTCTCAGAGGATCATTACGCTTATTGAGCACTTCCTATAAGGTGGAACCATTTTAGCTTTGTAGATCCGAGGATTAGGGCTACACAAAGGCAAGACGTGTCCGTTTGTGTGCCTTAAATGTTCATGTGTCGAGCAGAATAAACATTTTATCCTGTAAGAGCATTGTTAATTCTTAGGATACCACACTATACGAGGATATAGGAATTTTTATCTAGTTTGGTTAAGCAAGCTTGATGAGTTTACTGTAGGTTCCTTGGAGAACTGAGATTGGATTGAGACTAGGGATTGAGACTATATGAACAGACAAGGTGTTATACAAATACATATCGGGAATAAGCATGTTATAAAAATCTTGTCTGGAAAGATATCTAGAGACAGGAGGTGTGAGGCGACAAAAAAGTTTACTTTGATGTAAGCTCAATAGGATAAAGAATGCCCTTGTTTAGTAACATGAATGTGCAGCATTCATTCATTCACCCATTCATGCCTGGTCAAGGTTGCAGAGATTCAAATTAAGCTATTGGTTTAAATTTTGGGAAACCCACAAAACTTTAAAAAAAAAAAATTATCATAACCATGTGATAAGAAAAAACACCTGCCCCATGCTCATCTCTCGCTAAAACCAATTATGAACTTGAGTCGTGTAGCTGAGGTAGAGGAATTCACAGATCAGGCTGAAAGCACTGGCGTTTCTTCCTCAGGGGTGGCTGGAGGTGGTTTTGTAGTTGGGATATAGCTGAGTGGTTAAAGCATTGGACTATGGTTTGTAAGGTTTAAACCACCAAAGATGCTACTGATGGGCCCTTGAGCAAGGCCCTTAACCCTCAACTGCTCGGATGTATAATGTGATAAAAATGTAAGTGGCTTTGGATATGGGATGTCGGCCAAATGCTGTAAATGTTTCCAGTGTCTCGCTAGCTATCATGGTATGGTCCATATTAAAAACCGCTTTTATTTCGGGGCGCATCCACTTTAAGTTTAAATCCGAGTTCATCAGATATCTGGAGCACTAAACAGATATAGATAGTGGCACTGCGCAGACCTCTATTGGCTTCCATCACTATGTTTCCATGCAACAGAGCTTCGGCTTAAATCTTTCCTCGAGCTCTGTGAGTGTGAACGAAAAGCCTCCAGCTCCAGCACTGACTGTGAGAAAGTGACTCCATTCCCCCCAGATGTTAAAACAAATGTTATCACCCAAAGACTAATAGATGTGAGGGCCTGAGCATGCCCCCCTCAGGGAACACGGCTCACCGAAGCAGGTAAACGGCGCTCTTGAACTCTCCAGAGCGCTCGTCTTTTGTTCTCACGGAACAATGAAGCTGTCCACGTGATCGAATAACCCGACCTGGTGGATCCACAAACACGCACGGAGCACCGCGGCGGCGTACTAGAGGCCCGAGCCTCCTCCTCCGAGCCGAGCGACCCCTAAGAGGCCCAGACAAAGAGGCTGACATGAAAAATGTGACTTCTGGAAATAACACTGCTAATGCGGATAATTGAGGCAGCTCTCTGATGAATGGTGGTTGTGTGGAGAAATGTGGAGTCTTAATGACACAGATTGGGGAGAGTTTTAATGCTCGTTAATGCTACTTTTTAAGCTTGGGCAGCAGAATAATATGAGCCGGGTGTGTTTACATTGTCAGAAATAATTGACTAGATGTTTGGCCTTGTTGTGTTATTTTTTTTTTAAGACACTTGTTTGTTCTTTTGGAAATGGCCTCGCTAATGAAAGCATCATGTAATTAAAAAAAATAAAAATATTTTTATGCATGATCTTAGTTATAGCTCAGTTTTCATCAGCAGATTTTGCGGTTCTCTCCAGAAAAGTCTAATGAATTTCACAAATACAGTAATTTACACGGTATAAAAATTTCATCATATTTCACTTTTAGACTGTTTTTTAACAAAGTGCATGCGTTTAATTTCTTTCCGTATTTCACAACATGTTGTCATTACATATGTAATCTCATATTACTCACATACCAACATTAGAAAAAACACAATGTGTACAGTACACTACAGCTCATGTTAAAAATGTATGTGTGTCTTCTGAAAGTCTTCTGTTTCTATCGTAAAATTCTTTAAAAAAATTTTTTGCCACTCTATAGCACTCTATGGCTATAGCAAATCTTAATGACTTGAGTTGTGTTGTGTTGAACTTTTGTGTTTCGCTGACCTAGTTCTTTCTTATTTTGTCTCGACTCTTCCGTGGGCCATCTCTCTCTAACCCCCACCCCTACACACCTTTTCACCCAACCAATAACTCACTCCCGGCATTAGTTAAGGAGCATTAACCGGGCCCGGGAGCTGAATGAAGCTGTTTTGCTTGCATCCACTCCACAGCAGAGCGCACTCACATGCAGCACTATTATAGTGCTTACTTGAAAAATATCCCCCCCCCCCCCCCCCCCGCTCTTTTTCATGGGACAGAGAGGCTGGTGAAAGCTCCAAGGCCTGTGTTTAATCACATGACCTCCATTGTGCAGTGTAGCGTTGCTTCTGCTCGGAGGTTTGTGAAGTGGCTGTGGTTTTAATAGGAAGCTTTTCAGCTCAAAGGTCAGATCTGAACGGTGTCGTATGAAGCTCTGTAGTCTCGTCTGTTTTTTTGAACAGCTGCACACCGTTATTGTTGTGGCATGCATGTTTCTGAATGTCAGGTGTGTTTTATGGTGTTTTGCATCAATTAAATCTAACCCGGGGCATTTTCCATGACAAACAAAAGCTGTAACGATGGTAGGATGACTATGCACCAACTTTGCAGCTTCGGGGCCCCAAACAACAACCAAGTATTAGATATAAAAATGAAAGCACGCTGCATATTTCTGGATAACCAATTATAGGCTGCAAACGTTGGATTTCCTCCCAGCCGTTCAAAGATGCGTGCACTCTCGTGTTTATTCGTAAAGTTATCTCAACAATTCAAACCTCACTCTGCAAAGACCATGGCACTAAACATTGTAGTAAATAAAAGCCCAGCAAAGGGTTTTTTGAAACAAACCAGAGTTAAATATGACAAGAATCCAAGAGCCAAGGAAGTTGAAAAGTAGGGTACATCTCATCTTACGGTCTGATCTTGTCCATCATGCCATCATGGATCAGGCAAGAGGAGAAGGATGGCGAGTGCTTCCTCATACCACTGTTGAGTGTTTGGCCCCCTGGAGGCCCTCAGAGGCTCCTCGGATATAGGTAATGATCTCCGACCCTTGACCTCTCCCAAACTCCCACTCTCTCTCTAAAGAATTTTAATACAATCCAGAAACCATCAGAGGCGAGCCTCATATCTTTCTTTCTCATCTCCTGTCTTTTAATCCCCCCACGTCAGCATGTCAGGCTTTTACAATTAGTCCCGAGTGCTAAAAGCCTAAGAAACCTGATCTGTGTTGCTGGTGCCAAGTGAGTGGAACAGTGGTGTTAATGTTTTCATAGAACAAAGTGTAGGGAGAAAAAAAAAAAAAAAAAGAGAGAAAGAAAGAGGACTTACAGGAACACTGACGCTAATTAGAAACAAAACTCTGTAAAAGACTTTAAGACTCCAAAAAAACCACACTGTTATGGCACTAAAAACAAACTCGGTCCTGCAAAAGATCAACTGCGGTGTCTCGTTATCACAATAGCTAATGAAGGCCCGCTCGGATTTAATGGGCCATCCCGAGCCAGGAGAGTATTTATTACAGGAAAGCGTTGATTTTGATCCCTTTTCATTCCAAATAAAAATTCCCCACAAAAGGAGCCATAATGAAGAAAATGCCGAGCTCATATAAACGAGGTTGACTGTAAACGGAGCGTCATGCACAACGGCATCGCATCGCCTATAAAAAGTTGCTAAGCAGTGCACAAACTCTTATTAATGAGGCTGTATTTGATTTCAAAGGCATCAGAGGGTTTCTTCTTCTTCTTCTTCTTTTTTTTTTTTATACCGCTGCACGATTCTCACATCTGATTTTTTATTTATTTATTTTTCGAAAAGAGGGTTTTGTCCTTGTTTTGGGGCCATTAAGATGTAGGTCTGGGTATTTGTGCATGAATGTGTGTGTGTATGCGTCTGCACCATTACAACAGGCAAGAGCAAAGCTTCTCCCCCTGCTGTCAACTCCGGTTTGTGTCGAGGCCGCGCTTTTCCTTGATAGCGTCCATCACTCCCGCTAGTTCAAAGAGCGTCTGGCTGCAGGTCTTTGTCGAAAGCCCAGTTGGATATCTTTTATGTCTAAGATGTAGGATTTCTTAGGATGACTTTGATTATTTATTTATTCCACTTCTCTTGTGTGATAGTGCCAATATTTTACACGAAACTGCTCAGCCTGCTCTGAGACTCTGCTTTACTGTAGAGTGGTCGGCTTTGAAAGTTTTTTTTTTTTTTGAAGTTTCTTTAAAAAAAATTTTTTTTTTTCTATTTCTCTCCTTCGATACTTTTCTCACCCCTTCTTTCTGTTTCTCTGTCTTGTCTGCAGGGCCTCATCATATATTCCCGACTTTTCACACGCCGATCCCCATCGACATACGTCACCACGAAGGAAGATACCACTATGAACCACATGGCCTCCACCCCTTGCATGGGTAAGTGATGATGTCTTCACTGTCTCTCTAAACAAGCAGCTAATTCAACATCTGAATCCCGGTGAAACACCATAGGTGAGCCCGGCGCTCTTCTGGCAGAATCATCAGACTCCAGTTTGACAGGACAAATATTCAACAGATATGACATAATTTCAGATATGTTTTCTACAAAACTACCAAAAGAATTTCTCCTTTTTTTCCCACAAATGAAACCAAAGTAATTTTCCAATCACGAGCCAATAGAATATCAAAGGCAGATGAGTTTCTTGACCACTGGCACACATAAACATCTCTAACATTTCCTTTTCTATTCACACTGCATGTGGAGCTTCTCAGTTGTTCGCCAACTCCAGCCTAAAGAGAAACTGGTTGACATACTTTTCCCATTAACATCATTTTTTTCTTTTCTTCGAGTTCTTCTGACTTCTTTCTAGATGATGACAGCATGATGTTTTCCTTCCCAGTGTAACCAAATCCTCATGGCCAAAAATGTACGTAGCCCTGGACTTCCACAGCAATGTAGGGTAACCTGGAGACCTCAGTCGCTCCACACGTCCCATATGAATTTTCAACTGGGACCTTCGTGTTGTGTAAACTGAAGTGGGCCAAACAAGTTTCTGAAGTTACACTTTGTTGTCAGTACTGTACGTTCAACTCAAACTACTTTATTTTCCCCAGCCAGAAACGGGGTCTGCCTCCGAGGCAGGTTTATCTTAAGAAAGGGGCCGAATAAATCAATACAATTCTGGAAGTTGTGTTCTTACATTGAAATTCACAGATTTTGATGGTGATACATATGGTGTGCCTCGTGGCAGCGAGCCTATTCATCATACGCAGTGGCGAGTACAGGGTGGGGGGATGGACGTGTCGTACTACTCGGCTACCTTGATTAATGTGATGTGATCTTGACAGTGGACCCCTAATTCATCAAGGCTTTGATCTAGCTGTCTTTCCCTCTGCCTGTGCCAAATTCATCTAATTACAGGGACGTTGCGCAGCAAATTAAGCACGGTGTCGCCTGTGGCAAGCCAAGCCACTTTGTTACAGTCTCGGCGCACCGTGTCAGAGGTCCCTGCTCTAATCGTCTAACATGACATCTCCATACAGTGCGCTTCATCACTGTTTGCATATACCGTAATGAGGCCGCTGGTTATTTTGTCAGAGCTGTCACCCAAACCGCACCGGGAAACTTCCCTTGCTCTTTTTTTTCCCCCCTCCTGCAAGAGAAACGTTTGCTGCCTCTCCGAGTGGCTGGAATGACAGAGGATGGGGTGATTCATCTCAGTAGTGGAGCAGTGGAGCACTGTGGGAATTCGCAAGACTGAGAGGGCCAGGGGCTATGGAGCGCGCCACCCACTTGTCTCATGGGCTGATGCACACGCGTTGACACACACTTCCCGTGCTCTCCGCCGCTCGGTGTGAAAACGCAGCCAAAGACCAGACACTGCAGAACTGAAGACAAGGCTTTGAACTGAGGAGAGAAATGTAGCGTGATGTCTGATGGAGCTTTTGCTATTTTAGGGCTCCGGAGAACTGGTCCAAAGTTCAGTCAAGCACTTCACATTAAATATCACATGCCAATGAACTATGAATTTCTGAATTCATAGCTCATATACTTTGATGTATAATATTTCTGCGAGAGTGAAAATGTATTCAATTAGTCTCGCATGTACTGTAGGAGTGATGGACCTAAACAACCAAACATCCCTAAATTATTTATAGATTATATCTGTAGCTCCAAGAGTGCAGTAATTTTAATCTGGGTTTCATAAGGGGTAACGGGATCTTTCTTTTTTTTTTTTTTTTTTTTTTTTTCCAAAAGGCCAAGGTTCAACATAGAGCTGTTAGGGAGGGACATGTCAGAGATCCTTTTATGGAGCTAGACCAATTTTTTTTCTCCCAAAAAGGGAATTGTTTGGCTTCACATTACCAGCATGAAGTGACTCAAATGTAATTTTTTACCCTAATGTGACACAGATCACCCTTTTTTGGGGTGTGTGTGTGGGGGGGGCTGTCTGACTCATGTTCAGACTCATGATTCAGATTGGATAGAGATGACTTTTGTATGTGGGCCTAGATCGGCCTAGAACATTTCCGGCTTGGGTGATGGTGGGCAGATCAGAATCCGTTAGACTTTTTGTCTCTGCGCAAGAAAGGTGTCTAGCTTTCTTCCTTCTTCTGGAACTCAATAAATACAGCCCATCAACTACTTACCCTCCTCCAGGGCAAAATCCCAAACACATTTTTTTGCTAAACTCACATCTATTGTTTAAATGAATGAGTAGTTGCACAAGTATGATATGTTTTAACCCAGATGATGCAAGCAAACACGTTTCGATGCACTCTTGTGTGCCAATTCAGAGGACAGATGCGTCAAAAGTCACTTGGAATTCTGAATGTGGGCGACATGCAAATCCGATCTGGCATGTCGAACACTGTGGCTTGTAACGTGAATGTAGCTTTTGACTGCCAGAATTGGTCCGTATCATGCATAATGCATAGCTACTGTAAATATACTTGGGCTACAACTAAAGCTATAAAGCCAAGATATTTTATTGCTGTGACTGAAGTTTTATTCCCACAACTTATGGGAAATATTTTATTAGAATGGGACTGAGCTAAATTAATTGAATTAGAGCATGGATATAACATTAACCCACAACGCCTTAAGGGAATTCTCAAAGTGAATAGACTTTTCTGTCTGTTCCCACCAAATAATTAACTGGAGGTCAAGTTTTAAGTATGGAGTTCCCACAACATTTTTAAGTCTGGCGCAAGATACATTTTTAGAGATGAGGGGGAAAAATGGGTAGGTCAGTGGTTAAGGTGTTGGACTACAGTTCCAAGGTTCAATAACCCTTGAGCAAGACCCTGAACTGCTCATATGTATAAAGAGATGAAAATTCTAAGTCACTTTAGATAAGGGCATCTGCCAAATGAGACGCAATTCATGTATGGCCACACTGACTCCAAAATCATTCATTTGTTCATTCTTCTGCTACACCGCATGTACATGTGCATGGGTCACAGGGGTCTGGACCCAATCCCAGGAGACATAGGGCACGAGGTGGGGTACAACCTGGACAGGGTGCCAATCCATCACACCACACACACATAATACGCACAATTTGGGAACACCAGTTAAGTTAATCTGCATGTCTTTGG
Source organism: Channallabes apus (assembly GCA_030522415.1). NCBI lineage: Eukaryota > Metazoa > Chordata > Actinopteri > Siluriformes > Clariidae > Channallabes > Channallabes apus. Next base: position 8,698,344 of record CM060119.1, read on the forward strand.
ACTGTGGAAGGAAACCGGAATACCCGGAGGAAACCCACCAAGCAAGGGGGAACATGGAAACTCCACGCATTAAGACATGCATGGAGTTTGATAGGTGGGGTGGGAATACTCTAAAATCATTCTTTTAATTTTATTTTTTCCATTTGAGGTGGTAACATGTTGCAGTTCCTCTATAATCCTACAGGCGATCTAAACTATTCTACCGCTCTTTGGCAAGCAGCACAGAGTCCTGTAGGAGCAAATTATTCGCTACAATTGTTTAAAATTGTAACAAAAAGATATATATATATTTGACAGAATCAAATCGGGTGGTGATTCTTTGGTGATTCCCATTCTTACTAACTTACATTAACACAGGGTAATTAGGATAAGAATAAGGATCTTTCATAAATAATGTTACATTTTGCTTAAAAAGTTCTAATTTCCCCTATGTATGAATACTTTTGGTGACGATGTATATTAAATAGAAATTTTAATGGTCAAGGATAGGAGAAAATCTCAGAATGTTTTGTTGTTCTACTGTGGAAATGTTAAAATCATTTGATTTCAAAGTGTGATGCAGCTCTGTTACACACTTCGCAATTTCGCAAATCAACATGCATTTAACCCAAATCTGAATTTGGACCGCTGTGTTGTTTAAAGGACTGCACATGTGTGTGGATGGATTGTGAGTGTACTGTTGGAGTGTGATCTATCTAAATCAGAGTGGTTGCCCCTTGTTACAGCCAAGCCTGTGGTACCCTATGATTTATCTCTGTAGAAGAAAAAAACACACACACACACGTGCACAAATAGAAAGTTTAGCAGTAAGCATGTAAAAGAAAAAAATATCATTCACATGTAGGTAGATGTGACATCCATGCCTGCATAGTGAGAAACACAGTGTGATGATGACACTCAGCAGTGCCAGGCGCCCACATGATGTAGCCACAGATGATCCTGACCCCTGTTGCGTTTGTGAATGGGTATTAAGGCTGAGGCTCAGGCCTCCATTAGCCTGAGAGGCCAGACAATGGGCTCAGATGGGCACCTGACTTCCTGGCAAATGCCAAAACAGGTGCACTGTCCATCTGCCGGGCGTGAATGCTACACCAGCACGGGCACCTGAAACAATGTCTTCATCGCAGGAGTCTGGCACAGCAGCCTGTCCTCAACAATAGCCTAGCATCAAAAGCTCGGGAATATATGAAAAAAAAACCCTCCATAGTGTTTGTGTTGTTATTACACGGGAAGTGTTATGACACAGACTGATTGCTGACTATCAAAACCAAAGCTGTTTGTCTGTGGGGTAATTGCAGTGTGCTGCTGTTATTACTCTCAGTGGGAAATATCAGACATTCCAAAAACACGGCAATTAAATTACACATCTCAAAGCCACAGACAAAAAAAAAATCCCACATCAACCGAAATGGTTACTGAGTTGCAAACATTGCTCGCAAGAAAATGTTAGACAAAAAGAAATGCAATATTTTATTACAGAAGATATCAGTGTGCATTGGTGGACAGGACATCACATATCTATTTTAAAGCCACTTTTGAATCATTAAATTGCTTGAATCAACTTTGACAAATTCCTTAACGTGTTGTTGATTGTTTAATCGAATTATTAATCGAATTTATTATATAACTATATATTTTGTTACAGGTTTTGAAGTATTAAAACTATTCAAATATTAAAATTATGTGCAACAAATGTTGATTGTTTAAATGTCATAGCTCATACAAAATAGCTATACAAAATAGCGATACTTTTTTCTTTGTGCTCCACACGCCATTCCAGAAGAAGCAATACTCTTGCAAAGCATGAGTATTTGCAGAAAATGCAAGCATACACAACGTACCATAAATAGTAACATTAGCAGAACATAGTAACACTTGCTTTTTCTGCAAATACTCTCGCCTTTACAAGAATAGCGCTTCTTCTTCTTTTGATTTTAGGAGTGGCTGGTGCACTACCCCCACCTACTGGCCTGGAGTTTCGAGCACGAGGTAAAATATAGTTATTAAATTCGATCAAATCAAAAATTGCACTGCCCTAATATCATCTCAATAACCAGGATTCACAAACTGTGATTCACAGACCTAGTGATTTTTATGTCATAATAAACATCTCCGGCATTTTTCCGACCAGAGAAACCATATCACCAACTTACCTACAGTCCACCTAGATAAGGTCAGCATAAAGTGAAAGTAACTGCTACAAGTATGTATTCATGTATCCCCTTTCCTTTCACAGAAATGCTTTCCCTAGGCTGCATGATGGCCTAGTGGTTAACATTGTCTTTTTGCAGCTCCAGGGTCTGGGTCTGGGTTCTGCCTCAGGGTCTGTCTGCATGGAGTTTGCATGTTCTCCCTGTGCTTCATGGGTTTCCTCTGGGTACTCCAGTTTCCTCAGACAGTCGAAAGATGATATACAGGCTATTTTGCATTTCCAAATTGCCTGTAATGTGTGTGTGTGTGTGTGTGTGTGCCCTGCGATGGATTGGCACACTATCCAGAGTGTACTCTCTAAGACTCCTGGGATAGGCTTTAGGGCCTCTGTGATGCTGTATACAGGATGAAGCGGTACAGATGATGCGTGAGTGAGAATTGCCTTCTTGTTGTTTGAGAAACCCATCATTGTCGACATTTCTATAGTCATGTATACTTTTATAGTTCGTGTTGATAAATTAAAAAAGGAACATCAAGGTTTCTTTGAAAACGTTTCTATAGATGGTCTACTTTCTCCGACGACGAAAACCACTAATAGAGGTGTATACAGTACATAGAACTTGTCCCAAAGCATCAAGCCTTCAACATGTGGAGGTTGATGGAAGTTCTGTTGTTAGCCAAATAGCATGTTTTGTAGTCTGAGCTGCATGAAAGGGTGCAAAATCTCATTGGTTCTTCGGATACTTAGTTGTTCCTAGTTATTTATTTTAACTGATCCTTTTTGTAGGTGGACACCTGACCAATCAATTGGCAATTTCCATTCCAGTCCATCCCAAACGTGTTTGGTGAGGTTTACGGCAGGTCTCCCTGCCACAAAACCTAAGCTCTTTGTTTTCATCCTTGGTACATGATGTTTGTCTGGATTGGCTTTTACTGTAGCACAGTGACATTGTCATGTCAGAACAGATTTGGGCCCCTTGGTTCCTGTTCAAGTTACTTTAATGCTATACCATAAGAAAGGACTTCTAGACAATTACTTGCGTTCAGCTTTGTGGCAACAGTTTGGGAATGGCCCACACATGTATGGGGTTAGTTGTCAACAAACTTTTGGCCATATTGTGGGAACTTTGAACTAGTGGTTTCTGATGTTCTGTGTTTTCTTGCCACTTTGCTGTAATGTCCAGCTTTGATGGCCTGGTAGACTTGAATCCTTTCTTTTAATAGGAAAATGAAAACCATCCACGTTGGGTTGAAAACTGATTTTTGCTAGTGTTTCATCCTGCAAAACTTAACATCTCTTTTTTTTATTTTATTTTTTTTAAAGAAATTTATTTTGCCAACTGAAATCTTACAAATATTTATTTATAAAGGCTTTGCCAGGGCGGGGTGCATTTTGTTTATTCGTTGACATCATATGGACTAATTCAAAACACTCTTTAGGAAATGCTTTTTGCACAACACTCTCTCTGTCATTTTCCAACATTAAAATTCAAGTGATCATGTTGTTAAAACAGGGTGGAACATATCCCAGCCACTAATGACTTACTGGCTGGAGACCAATTTAATAAAGTTCAATGATGTCAAGCTAGTGAAAAAAAAAAAGTGAACAGACGGGATCAGTTCATCGATACAAGATGTCTGCTATGTCAGACAGTTCATAAATCGAGATGCATTCCAGGCGAGGAGCTGAATGTCATCATTCTATGACATCCCTGAGATTCCTGAGAAAGAGAGACGGTTTTGCTTTGGAATCGCTGCTTTTTTTCCCCCCTCTCGTGTCTCCTGGATTGTCACAAGAGATGAAACGTCAGGAGACGGGGAAGTTTGACAGAGTGCTGGGTGCCGGACTAGAACCCGGCAAGTTTGCTTAAGGCAGATAAGATCATCCTGAAGCCAGATCTGTTAGATTACATCCATACGGACGATGTTAGATTAATGTTGTTGAGGAGTTGGGAGGCTCTGGCTGGCTATGTGAGTTTAGCTGTCTGGCATGCAACACTGGAGTCTTTTCACTTGGGCCTAAGTGTATGCGTAACCCAGAAGACTTCAGGAAAAAAAAAAAAGTCCATGGAGTGGAAAGTGAATGGGTTCAGGTCTTATGAAAGTGCAGAAAGTGAGGACAATGAAAGATGCTTTTTTTTTTCTTTTTATGAGTGGTATGAGTGGACTTCAGAAGAAAACATACTAGCTAAATATCATAACTTTTTAACTTGGAGAAACTTGGTATAAAATAGGGCTCTTTTGTGCAGATAATCTTAAAGACTTGTTGATTTAGCTATAATGAACGATGGCTAGAAGACAAAAAAATTGGAGTAGAGCACATGCAAAAGATCCACAACCAGCTGTTTCATCCTTCAATCTGAAGGGGGTCTCAAGAAAGGGCTCTTTTTCTATGATTCTAGCCAATTGCTGTGTTCTGACCCTGTGGGGACCAGGCATTCTGTGCAACTCTCAGCCCTGTGCTCTGAAAAGCTAATAAAACAGCCCAGGAGACATGTGGGCCTAAACCGAACAGTTTCTTTCAATCCAAATGAATATCCTACTGCTTCTTTGTGTGGTCTGGGAAGCATCAAAAAGACTAGTGGGGTTGAAAATCAGCCACGGCTAAAGAAAGAAAGAGGTGAAGGGGAGGGGGGGGGGGAGTCGAGTGACTGCAATCCCAGGCTGCCTTAACTACAGTGCAATCATTTCCTTCTCGGAGTGGGGGAGAGACAGAGAGACCTGTAGGAGAACTGTGATGCTTTGTGTAATGAAGTTTGGCAACTGAAAAAACGCTGTTGCTTTTCTGGGCTGAAGGCAAGATATCAGAATTGCATGTTCTTCGGACGAATCTTTTTTAATCTAGACATCTCCGTTAAAAGAGAAATGTAATTGGACCAGGGGATTTTTTACAATCAGGGCTGATAAGGATAAACCGTAACCAGATCTGTAGGTAACTTTTTCATCCTAAATACTTTATGTCTGGTTCCCATTCATATTGTCTTTCTATGTATGGAAATGTACTTTCCTCCAATTCTAATTATCTTCTACTTTTAAAGTGACATAAAGGCATTTCTGAAATCACCCCCAATCCAAATCAAACCAAACGTACCCATGTATTTCCAAGTGCAAAAAGGAGACATTTGGAAAGGTTCAGACTTGACTTTACAAATAAATAACAAGCTCCTAAACAGCACTATCCATAGGACCAGTGTTAATGAACATTCTATAATAAGACCCCAGATCTGCTCTTAGTTTCACACAAACCCCCACTGTGGTCTTGCATGTTGAGCCTCAATCTCAACCCAGATCTCAACACAAGACTAGCAGACATGACCTCATGTTATTTAATAAAGCAGAGACACAGCAGATCAGACTACATGGGACAAGTCAGGCTTCATTCAGGATGAAACTTGGGTCTTACTGCTGGATTTATGTAGTGGAGATTGCCTCAAGCTAAAGAACCAAACATGATCCATCATATGCCTCAGTCTGTGCCTGAACCTTTCTTTGGAGAATTTTGCCAGAGCGTTGAGAAGTTCTTATTTTTGAAGCCTCTTTTGACACAAAGCTCAAAGTAAAACCATGTGTTTTTGGCCTTAAATGTTTGCAGATGATGGTTAAAAATGTTTCAGGTCTTATTAGATGTTATGGTGCTTATTGACCTGCGTATCCTCTTTTGTTTCTCCAGAGCTCCAGCTTTAGGGAGTCCGGTTCTCTCTGATATATCCCTGATCCGGCTCTCCCCAGGTGGCCCGGCTGAGTCTCCCTTCAGTCCCCCTCACCCTTACGTCTCACCTCATGTGGAGCACTACCTACGCTCGGTCCATGGCAGCCCAACACTTTCCATGATCTCAGCGGCCCGTGGGCTTAGCCCTGCAGATGGTGAGAACACACACACAAAAACACACGCTCTAACTCAGTTTCAGACTGAGATCTGTAGATAGATAAGACTCACTACATTTGAAAGGGACCTATTATGCAAAATCCACTTTAGACATTATGGTGGTTCTCTAGTGTGCATATAGAGCAAAAAATGTAGAGCCTGATTTTACATTTACGTTTAGGCATGTTGGCTTTTTTCCTTGTTTTCCATTTTTGTATTGGTTGGAGTTTAAATAACACCATTAGATCTTTCCTCAAATGTGAAGTTGTATACTGTAAGTAGATCCCAACTCCATCTTGTTGGCCAGCTCTGCTGTTCTCTAGAGAGGCGTGGCTTGGCAGTGTCTCATTTACATAGACACTGAAGTGGCACATTCAGAGAAGGAGTGAAATAAAGGGTGTTTGACGTTTGAAAAATTGCATAATCCAAGTGTATTTTATCTGCAGCATTAACACACACACTATGTTAGTCTGTTAAAGAAATAGTAAAATACTTTACCTTTAAAATTTAAAACCTTTTATAATGGTACTGTATGCTGATTAAGTGAATTGTAAACTGTTTAAATATTTATGTGGTTTAACACGATTGTGATCAATTCAGTTTAATTCAGTTCAGAAGTAATGTAGCCAGTTTCAAAACAGATCAGTTTATTTCTTATGAATTATACTGTACCTAGTTTTCAATCAGGGTCTCTTATAGTGTAGAATGTTACTGTTTAATTCAGTTCAATTCTGTTGTCTTGTAGTTAGTTCAGTTCAGGTCTTTTTTGTAGCGTAGCTAGTTTTTTCTAGTGTAAGTTTCAGATTTGTTGTAGTGTAAACATTTTCAGTTCAGTTTTAATTTCGATTCAAGTTTCCAGGGTGTACCCCGCCTAGTGCCCGAAGTCTCCTGGGATAGGCTCCAGGTCCCCCGCGACCCTGAACACAGGATTAAGCGGTATAGAAAATGAATGAATGAATGAATGACATTGTCTTAGTTAATCCATTTAACATTAAAGAAGTTTCTGGGTATGTACAATATGCTACTGAAATATAGTACGAATATTTGGAACTATATACTACGTGTAGAACTTTGCGTTTTCCTGACCTAGCGATTCCAGTTTGGAATGCATGTTGAATGATGCTGAAAACAAGTACAAGGCATGCAGGCAGTTAAGCTTGCTTTCTCACTGACACGTCTCTCTTCTGCGCTGAATTATAACAACAGGTGAACAGGCCAAATAGCAAATAAATCACCTTTTACAGTCTGTCGACAGTAATGGGTCCGTGCTTTAAAACTTAAATAAGAAGCACACAAGAGATTCTGACAGCAATAAAGCTGGAAAGCAGCAGAGAGATAGTGGAGGCTGTTTTAACTTTTAGATAGGGGAGTATGGCCTTGAGTGTGAGATTTGATGGTACAAGCTTTATGTAGTGACGCAACTGACCTTATTCAAAGTTGAACAAGCTTAGATATTCAGAAGGGTTTATATTTAAGCCTTTATTTTAAGCACATATTTAGAATTCCAATGGAATCTTCAAATATAAAGGGTTTAGTGTTATATTCTTTTTGCCCATTATTCATTATTTTTACTGTATCAAGCAGACAAGTAGAACATTCAGCAGCTCAATTCCGAACATCCTACTAATCCTACCCAATACTAACATCCACAAGTGTTTAAATAAATGTGGTTTCAACTGCAGTGGGGTTCCTCATTTCTTTCCTTTCTGCACACAGACGGAGCAGTGTGAGACACTGCAGTTCAAACGCACTTAGACCTAATTGTGAGAAATCAGTAGTAACTATTTTCAGTGAGGCACCCAATATGTTCACACACATATACACACATACAGTATACACGAATATGTGCACATTCTTACACACACACACACACACACACACACACACACACACACATACACACATGCATGTCTCCAAGGGCACAGCAGGGGCTCCATAATGCCAATAGGTTTTAAATGTATGCAAATGTGAACCATATGGCAAGCTGTGCTCATGGTCTGTACGGCCAAGTGAGTGTGTAAAGCAGATTCGGCCCTCACACTCTTATTGGCCCTGACACTTTTAACAGAGCTTTACCGAGTGCAGATGTTAACAGTGCATTGCCGGTGTAGCTCTGAAGCCGGGAGACTTTGCTCTCTCTCTCTCTCTCTCTCTCTCTCTCTCTCTCTCTCTCTCTCTATTGCTTTCTCTGGATGGCTGTGTATAAAATTGCCCTTTATCTTTACCTTTGTATTTATTCATTTGGTAAATGCTTTTATCTAATGAGACTAGTGAGGCAAAATCACATCCAAGCCTCGACCTGTTAAAGGAACAAACTCATGGGTGTGAGACAGTATGCCACCGACAGACCAAAACCAAGTGCTGAGTAGCAGGAACACAGAGAGCATTTTTTGAGCTAGAAGCAATTAAAGAAGGTAGGTGATGTCCAATGAAAAAAATTAATTCTTCCCTTTCTTTGGAAACGATGAATTGCCTAGTGAAGAAAAAGAAGTGAATTAACCGTCTCTGTTCCAGCTGCGTATTTCTGAGCTGGAAAAATGTCAAAAGAAGCCAGATAAGAAGGAACGAGTGAAATTCATTGCCCCCATTCAGGGATAGGCTCGACGCTCCCTCCCCTACACAGGATAGGCAGTATAGATAATGCATGAATGATTTATTACAAGTCCAAATGCCTTCACTTATTCTTTCATAGACGCATTTGTTTACACTGTGGATGTCCTAACAGTCTGTCTCATCTCTCATACATTTCTCTCATACCTTCTACAGTCGCCCACGAGCACCTGAAGGAACGTGGGCTATTCGGTCTTCCACCTCCCCCTCCTGGAGCCAACTCAGCTGATTACTACCACCTGATGGCAAGTCACAGGAGTCCATATGGAGATCTGATTGCAGCTGGATCCACTACTGCTGCTGCTGCCGCCGCTGCCGCTGCCGCCGCTGCTGCCGTTCACCTCCCGGACTACATCAACCCGATGGATAGTGAGTTTCAGCCCATGAGGGAGAAAGGAAATACTGTACAGTATGTGTGAACGGTTTAAATATGAATTAGGTGTGAATCATTTAAAAGGATGATCCATTATCCAAAGGGATGATAAGTATTAGCGTTAGGGGTTGAATTATTAATTTAAAGGAAAATTCTAGAATAATTGACTTTATCCATTCAACTAGGGAAACAATTGTATTTTTTCCCATTTTTACAACTGTGGTAGGACATTTACTAATTCCTTATCCAGAGCGACTTCAATTTTTATCTCATTATACATCTGAGCAATTCAGGGTTAAGGGCCTTGCTGAAGGGCCCATCAGGGACAACTTGGTGGTTGTGGGATATGAACCTGGTACCTTCTCGAACCATAGTCCAATGCCTTAACCACTGAGCTACCTACAGGCAATTTGGGAACGCCAATTAGCCTAATCTGCTTGTTTTTGTACTGTGGGAGGAAACCCACCAAGCACAGGGAGAACATGCAAGTTTCATGCAAACACACCCCGAGGTGGGAATCTAACCCACACCCTGAAGGTGCAAGGTGACAGTGCTAACCACTAAGCCAACATGCCACCAGATAATTGGCTAGTACTTGGTTATTCCTAATTTTATACATGTTATTGTGCCAATCGCATTTCAATATGTAAATACAAGCCATGCAAGAATGTTTTAGAAGATGTAGAAGATGGGAATGAACCGAATGTGAAGTGAGGCGGCGCGGTGGTGTAGTGGTTAGCACTGTCGCCTTGCACCTCCAGGGTCTGGGTTCGATTCCCCGGCCAGGCTCGATTCCCGTCTCTGTGTGCATGGAGTTTGCATGTTCTCCCCGTGCTTGGTGGGTTTCCTCCGGGTACTCCGGTTTCCTCCCACAGTCCAAAGATATGCAGGTTAGGCTAATTGGCGTTCCCAAATTGCCCGTAGTGTGAGTATGTGTATGTGTGTGTGCCCTGCGATGGATTGGCACCCTGTCCAGGGTGTACCCCGCCTAGTGCCCGAAGTCTCCTGGGATAGGCTCCAGGTCCCCCGCGACCCTGAACACAGGATTAAGCGGTATAGAAAATGAATGAATGAACGAATGTGAAGTGTAGTGAGGATGTTTGCTATTTTTATATATATTCATTTAGTTTATTCATTAGAGTTTAAGCACATAGAGTTTAAGCACTTGTTCAGTTCCATAGGACAGGAGTCAAATGGAAAGGTATTAAACCCAGTCTTGACTTTTGGCATCATTTCCTATAGTACATCTTTGTTCGACTTAATAGATCACCATAATAAAATTTTCTTTCAAAAAACATTGGGTCGATAAGAAATTGGATGAACCCTCAGACAGGTCAAAAGTGACTCCTACGTGTGCAGTATTTTCCCACTGTCACTGCCAGTGCTCTCTGTAAACACACACGCTGCTGTGACATTTATAAGAGTGTTTCCCTCTGAGGAAAGTGTGTATGTTTAACATAATGAATGCCTGCTTTCATCTCTCACTTCCTAAGTCACCTTAAAAGGGGACCAGCGTCTCGAGCACAGGCCGATTCCTTCAGAAAGGTTCTCAGAGCCGGAGCATGCCACAGCCGTCACGTCATCCATCAACGGCTGTTTAATGAAAGTAGCCATCAGGAATCGTTGCATGACCTGAAATGGAGATGCTAACCAGATAGTGGAGTTTGGAGATGGCTGTGCTTTTCTCAGCTGACACGGGCACCTAGAGGCCTGGGAAGTGTGAAAAACCCCAGAAGAGTTGTCCACGGTTCGTCATTTTGAAAGCTGTTTGCCAACCTTCCAAAACAATGGAGAAGACCTGGAAGCAGAAATTGTTCATTTAAAATAAATACGCAATAAAACATAATAGCTCAGTAACCGTGTGCAGTGCTGAGCAAATATTTGTTCCGCCTTTACCGTAGGCCAAACAGTCGGCTCACAAAAATAAACAGCGACTCGGCTTCCTCTTCCTCTCGTAGGGTCTCAAGCTTGCGCTCTTTTGCTCCTTCGCTTCGCTCGGCTTCTCCCCCTTTACCCTTAGTCATGTGAAATGATGCATGACCCCAAACAAAACCCTGACCTGTTCAACCAATGGCTTAATGGCTCATTATACCGACTTTGCCTTGATGTCCTGGTCATTCTTCTGAGCCTGAATAACTTGCCCCTGATTAGCCTGAGTTTAGCCTGAATGGTACCTATTCAGCAATGCACCCATTATTATACTGGGTGGAAAATGAGACTTGCTTTCTCTTAGAACACCTCAAAGCAGTCTGTATTCTGTGTGTTATAAAGAAGCCCAGTGCTATCGTGGATGGTTTTCAGACATGGCTGAGTTAGTTGTTACAAAAGAATAAGCACTTCTTTTATCAGTCAGTGTTTTCTAGATAAGATTTTATTAATGGGAAATCCCATGTTGAAGTAGTGGACATAGCAAACATTGCGCTCAAAGATGCAGAATGTAGTGGGGGTATGATTATGCAATTGCGATAGAGTCTTGCGAAATGATGAGGACTATGACATTGACGGTATAATAATAGAAGTTGAAACTTCTCATTTACACAAACGCCACTTGATTTTATTGCATCATGAACAGTCTGCCCCGGTTGCTGTAAGACACTGTAAATCTTTTTTTAAGAAAATGAATAACTTTCAGCCATTTTTACATACGATGTTAGTGGTGTCATGTGTGAAATGACTGTAACAAAAATTGCTCTCATAAGAAATCCTAATTAAGGGGGGAGAAATATATATTAATGTATAAGGGTGCCAATAATTTTTAGGATCTTTCTTTAAAATCAATGATTTTTATTTAAATAGCATCTTAAAGAAATGAACAGCAAATCTTACACTAATGTAGACAAAAACAGACCCCTAAAACATTACTCATTTTATCGTTATTTTCCTTAAGGGGTGCCAATAATTTTACATTTTGATATGCTGTTTATGAAATTAGTTCTTACACTAGAAGAAGGGTAAACAGAGAACAGAGGCGATTGCTTGGGTAAAAAAATTTGGTATCCTTTGGTAGATTTTAAAATATTCATGGATATTTGAGGACTTTTTTTTGTACATTGTGTTATATTTGCGTATATTTTGGTATATCTTGGAATATTTGGGTGTATTTTAGTATATTTTGCTATGTTTTGGCACATTTTGAAATAATTGTATATATTGGGATGTTAGCATGTATTTCTTTTGATAAATAAAATTTTAAAGTACATTTTGATATAAACAATTACATTTTATTTGTATAGCGCTTTTAACAATTGTCACAAAGCAGCTTTAAAGAAATATAAAATATGGAAAAAATATAAAGAAAAATGAATACATTCGATTGATCAGTTTGCCCCTAATGAGAGTGACGAGGAAAAACTCACTGAGAGGACAAACAGGAAGAGGCATTGAGGGGAACCAGACTCAACAGGGAACCCATCCTCATTTGGGTGATATCGGATAGAATGGTCATAAATCACCCGCTGCTATATCTGTGCGCTATAAGGTTAAAAGTTCAGTTATATAACAGGAAACGTGTTGGAGTTGATATAGAGACCACTTTGCTGATGGAGACTCGGGTACAAAACTATACATTTTGGTATGTTTTGATATACTGTACAATATTTAGATATAATTAGGAATATTTTATGTATGGTTTGGTACCTTTTGGACAATTGTGGTGTGTTTTGGTACATTTTTACATATTATGCATACATTTTGTTATATTTGTGAACATTATGGTAAATTATTTGTATGTTTTGGCACATATGGGTAGATTTTAGTACGTTGTGGAAATTTTGGTATGTTTTTGGCCCATAATCGTATTTCTTTTTAGTATGTTTTGTTAGAGACTAGAATATTTCAATAGTATTTTTCACAAATATATTTTGGTACATTTTGATACATTTTGGTAAATTTCAGTTTTTTTGGTACGTATTGGAACCTTTCAGTTCTTTTTTACATACTTTTATACTTTGTGGGAGGTCTTGTAACAATACAAGTATAATTGTTAGATTTTTTTTAGATTTTGGTTCGTTTTGGAATGTTTTGTTGCTTTGGTATCCTCCTCCATGTTGCAGCTTCTGGAGCGTTTTTGGAAAACTTTCCTGGCTCTATTCCTCTATCGTTTTTTTTAAAAATAGGGATTTCACAGGGATTTGGGTATGTGAGGGTTCCCGCAGGTTTTTAGCAGTCTCTGTTGACATAAATCACTAAGGTTGCAGGAAGAGGGGGTATCAGGAGACATGGAGCAAGCGACGCCCAGCTCTCCATTTGGCCATTTATCAAGGGAAGTGGCACATTAATAAACACATCTCCCCTGAGGTGAGGGCGTAACAGAGACAAATATGAGTGCCAAGGCTGAGCGTCTCGCATCCCACCCCCTCCCCCCTCCCGCCCCATTACCGCCATGCAAATACCAGAACAGGCTCACCGTAAAGGCCTCATGCCAAAGCAGCTGTGAAATCTTTACATACACACATCTGTAAATGTGTAGAGCTATCCTTTCAAAAGAGAATGAAATCACACCTATGCATGAATATCTGGTATGCATGAACCCTGGTGGCGTCTTGATAATTTGGGATTCGGCTTTTAAAAGTTATGGGAGCTAAACCTCTGGTAGGGGCCCAAGTGCCAAAACGAATGCTTTTATAATTACAGAGGACCATTAGCTCATGCTAAAAGTAATGACCTTCACAGCTACAAAGCTGAAGGATTACTTATTAGCTGTGAGCTCAGTAGGGAATTTGCACACACGTACACATGCGCACACACACACACACACACACACACACACACACACACACACAGAGGAATGGTTTGTGTAAGCTTGCTTGTGTTGGCACCAGATGTGATGGAATCATTATGGACGTCCGGTTGCCAGAGCTTCTGGTTACAACCCCTAATCACACACACATACTCACACATGTGTTTGCCAACACCGGCACTAATGCCTCACACCTGTTGAGTAAAAACACAGAATTTCTCACTTTGGAACACCAAACTCAATGACCAAAACCTTTACAAAGACAAAACTATATATTTTCTTTAGCTCTCCAAACAAGACCCAATGTTTCATTATGTTGATTATATATTATATTGCAGCATTAACGATCAGATAAATATAAAGCGACGATATGTCTGTTAGTGTCATTAGAATTGAGGTGAAACGGTCTAATGATTTAGTCACCGTCTGGGCCGGAAAACCAGCACATTATTTCCTGGCTTGAAAAAAAACAAATTATTTTAGCAGAGCCGATCGACGAAAAAAAAAAACTGCCTTTAGTTTAATCACTCAAAATGATTACAACATACATATATATATATATATGGATCTGCTACAGAAGCCATGAAGATTCATGTTTAAAAAAAAATAAAAAAAATTATATATATATATATATATATATATATATATATATAAATCAAAATTATGTATATATATATATATATATATATATATATATATATATACACTCTGCTTTAAAATGAAAGGAATTTAAAAGAATCAGTCAAGCACAGAGTATTAATTAATTACCATTGCGTGTGGGTGTGTTATTTGTCACACACACACACACACACACACACACATACACACTCATATTCACACACTACGGGCAATTTGGGAACGTCAGTTAGCCTAATCTGCATATTTCCGGACTGTGGGACGGATTACCCAAAGGAAACCCACCAAGCACGGGGAGAACATACAAACAACACACACAAACACACACACACCCCGAGGCAGGAATCGAACCTGGAACCTGCAGGTGCGAGACATGATGCCGCCTACCCATAATACATAGCAGCTTTTTAAATCAACTTCTGCACTAGATTTAGCGCTGAATCATGTTGGCACACTGGGGTTCAGGTCTCATAGGCATTTTTTTTTTTCTGATTGCATTTACATTTACAGTATTTGGCAGACATCCTTTTACAGAGAAGTTAATTTAAAAGAGAGCAGTGTTAGCTCGGTGGTTTAGAGTTTGGCTTGCTGACCATGGGTTTTAAATCCCAGCACCACCTGGCTGCGACTGTTGAGCCCTTAAACAAAACGCTTAACCATGAATTGCTCAGATATTTAATGAGTTAAATGGAAGTAACTGATCTGAAGTAAATGATCAAATACTGCAGGTCACAGACTAAGAATATAAACCCCTGTTAGTGACCGAGAAAGTTACTAGAACATTCCAGTACAGTACAAGCAGACCTTTATGCCTTCTCACTCGAACAAACTGTACAGTGGCCCAAATGTTCAAAACCCATTAAAGGACCCATATTTTACCTCAAGTTTAACACAACCTGTTCAGAGTGTGTGGTAATGCTTACAGTATTTATACTAATGCAGTATTTATATGAATATGAATATACAGTGTAAAGTGAGCAGAGATCAATTAATGTACTGAATAATTGTAAATTATATGAATTATATATTTGTGAATATATGGACTGTATGTATAGGTGAATTCACAGTATGTGCAATAATATGAATATATATATATATATATGAATAAATATGAATAATTTAACAGCTGGATGGAAATGCAGAGATTATATATATATATATATATATATATATATATATATATATATATATATATATATATAATGTTGCGTTATCATTGATGGTGATACCGTCCATGTAAGGGGGTTAGGGGGTTAGCCACGCCCCCTCTGGGAACAGCAGAGCTGCGCAACATGTCGGGGGAGGGGCTCTTCTTATATGACGTCACAATAGGGGAAAAATCCAAATGGCTTGTTTAAGCTCTTTTTTTCTTACTTTTTTTGTTTGCATACACAAACACACACACACACACACACACACACACACACACTGGAGACACATCTCAATTTTAAAAAGTTAATAAAAAGTGAATTTTACATTATATGTGGCCTTTAAGCAAAAACCCAACATCAAAAAACAGCAAAGATGAACACGACAGAAAATCAGAAAGTACGACGACAAAACCACTCACGCAGCATATAACACAACAAGAAAACTACAAACAGAAATGCAAATGTATACATATTCCTTCATTCATCTTCTATACCGCTTTATCCTGTATTTAGGGTCGCGGGGACCTGGAGCCTATCCCAGGAGACTTGGGGCACGAGGCAGGGTACACCCTGGACAGCGTGCCAATCCATCGCAGAGCACACACACACTCATTCACACATTCTATGGTCAATTTGGGAACACCAATTAGCCTAACCTGCATGTCTTTGGACTGTGGGAGGAAACCGGAGTACCCGGAGGAAACCCACCAAGGACGGGGAGAAGATGCAAACTCCATGCACACAGAGACGGGAATCGAGCCTGGCCGGGAATCGAACCCAGACCCTGGCGGTGCAAGGCGACAGTGCTAACCACTACACCACCGTGCCGCCTTGTATACATATTGACACATTGATTAAAACAGTAGTGATACGTGCACTACACACACACATACGTGCACTATACCTCTGCACGTAACATTCTATAATACATATTTTGCGGTTAGGGTCCAGAGTAAAACAGTATTGCAGAAGCAAATGCACCTCAGACCTTAGCTCAACACTGCATGTGAAAGTTTTCTTAGCAGACACACGCTTAAGCCAAAACAACAAACAAATTTACGAACCATTTTACCCCTCGGGGCAAGGTTATTAGAGCGGTGCACACAAAATTAGACAAAATAACCTGATGGCAGGACTGAAGGATTTGAAGTCTAACATTCCCAGAACGTTAACATTTGAAAAACATTCTGCAAACATAAAATTGTTGGCTGTGATACAGACGATAAAGACATTTTCCATGAATTTTTCCATGAAGTGCACACACACACACACACACACACACACACACACACAAACAAGTACACACCTGCTCTAGTTTTTCCTGCTCATTCCCTTTTATAATTCTGACGAATCTTGTAAATTGCCTTCATTATCCAAACCGATAGACGCCTGAAACAGTTGATAGTTATCGTAATAATTACACTAAATTATAGGCAATGATTAATCATGCGTGATCAGATCAGAACCAGGTCATTGTGAGTTCGAGATGAAGCTGATAAAGACACTTGATTGCAGTGTTTCACTTTTCTTTTTGGAACATAAAATGGAACATATACAGTAAGAACAGAATTCCTTTATGGTTCGTCGCGATCCCCGACTCGCGAGTTTTCTTGGCGAGTGTTCTCTTTCCAAAGTGATCTGTGCTTGTTGAGTCTCTCAGTGTCGGCCTCCAGCTACAGTATTAGCGAAGACACAATCTCTGGCACTTATTGATAGGGCTGTGCTATATTCCAGGGAGGCTGTGTGTCGGGGAGAGAGTGCGCAAGCATCGATCACGCTGTCTCACCTGGCACGCACGCTCCTCACGCGCTACCCAAAATAGCATGGGGGTGGGCAGTGTGGGGAAATGACACAATGCAATCCGCCACTGCGGCGAGTCCAAAGATTTCTCCGTAGCTAGAGAGACAGAGTGAATAATAGAGAATAATATTTCAAGATCAGTCAATCAGAGACTCCCATGGTATGGGACGGCACACTTTGGGAAGACCGGCTGCTCTCAGCTTGATTCAGGAGTCAGAGGAATGTGAGAATTAAGGAAAATAGGTTAGTGGGAATAAAGTGATGAGGGTTGTTGGTCATGGGAGGGAAACGTGGGCGAAATTCGCTTAGCCACGAGCATCTGATGAGGCGAGGAATTCCACCGAGGCGAGGCAGAACCTAGTGTAAATCGGAGGAGTGTTTCTGTGGCGAAACGGTTTTGGTTGTTGTTTTTCTATAATGTGCTCCGTAACACTATGCACTAAAAAGTGATCCTTGGTTTAAAAAATGACCAATAATAATTTTCTTTCATCCTGGACGATCTCTGCCCTAATGTGAACATCTAATCTCAGTCAGACTGCCGTTGAACCTTTCTGACAAGCTTTCTAAAAAAACACACATCTTGACCTACCAATGAAGATCTTTCCTGACCATTAAGTACTGCGTTAAACAGATCTCCAATTCTGTGTGTTTGTGTTTGTTATACAGTGTCACGCTTCCCCAGTCCACGCCTGACACCCAGGGTGAGCCGGAAGAGAGCACTGTCTATCTCTCCGCTCTCAGATGCCAGTATCGACCTACAGACCATGATCCGTACTTCTCCAAACTCTCTGGTGGCCTACATCAACAACTCGCGGTCCAGCTCGGCGGCTAGCAGCTCATACGGCCATCTCTCGGTCGGGGGCATCAGGTAAGCACATAACTCGCATCCTACGGTCTCCTGATATGCAGGACAAATTCATCCCAAAAAAGTCGTCTTATACAATTCTCTTTACTCAGTTTCACTTCCATTTTTTTTTTTATGAATAAAGAAAGTTCCTGTAGTTATTTTATTATGGTGAAGGTTGCAGGTGTGGGTGTCTGGTTACAGTATACTGTATGAGGTCACATCAGGGAATAATAATAATAATTGACTTGTTTAAACCCTGGCCAAAACACAAATATTGAAAAAGGACTAAAAGTAGGTCATGTTTTTTTCTTACATTATTGTTTTCTTGTAAACACACATTAGAGACTCGTCATGTCTAAACATTACAAAAAATTGATTTTGCATAACCAATGGCCAATCAGCTCTCTAGGCTGTCAGGAACATAATCAGTAAAACCGAGACCTCTTGAAAAGGTGGGTTGCAAAATGAAAAAAATATTAGGCACACTAGTGATCATTTTATTCATCATTGTGTCTCAGAATTACATTACATGTTAGAACCTCTTCATAATAAATGTGGCACAGCAGTAACAAGCTCGTCCTATCATCCGATGCTGTAGCCTTCCGAAGCCAGGAGCTGATTGGCCGAGCTCTCCCCGGGAAAGATTGCCACAGGGAACATGTGATAGCCTTCACCCTCCCTGATTGGTAGTTGTAGCTTTGATGGGGGAGTGACGTAATGAAGCTTAGGAATTGGCTACGACTAAATCCAGAGGGAAAATTCATTCATTCATTCATTTTCTATACCGCTTAATCCTGTGTTCAGGGTCGCGGGGGACCTGGAGCCTATCCCAGGAGACTTCGGGCACTAGGCGGGGTACACCCTGGACAGGGTGCCAATCCATCGCAGGGCACACACACATACACACACTCACACCCAATCACACACTACGGGCAATTTGGGAACACCGATTAGCCTAACCTGCGTATCTTTGGACTGTGGGAGGAAACCGGAGTACCCGGAGGAGCACCGGAGTACCAAGCACGGGGAGAACATGCAAACTCCATGCACACAGAGATGTGAATCGAGCCTGGCCGGGAATCAAACCCATACCCTGGAGGTGCAAGGCGACAGTGCTAACCACTACACCACCGCGCCGCCCAGAGGGAAAATATATAGAATAAATTTTAAAAAAGAGTTTTCAGCTGGTAATGATACCCTTGTGTATAATCCACATAACTCCTGTTGTGTGTTTTGGTCCGATTTGAAAATGCCAGTGTGAATGCTGAGTGAACCAGGACTTTATACTAGCGAACCAAAACTAATGTATCACACCCGGAGATAACTTTCTCATAAAACCGCAACCACATGTTTTATTCCCTGCATATCATATTGTATATTGGCTGTTTGATTCACCCACAAACGCCACATTTAACCAGTAAGCGAGTGTTGAGTTTATTGTATTTAATCATGTTTTCATTTCATTTTTTACAAATTTTCTTAATTCACTGCATTTTATTCGGTGTCTGATTTCCCCTGAAAACTGACTTTGCTTTCCTACATATTATTTCTGCCTGCCTGTGTCTGACGCTGGGTGTGTGTGCACGGCTGCAGTGATTTATTGCTGATTATTCCCTTCGTGGCAGTAACATGAAATATAGCATTTGTGTATCGCGATACAGAGATGTGTGACCTGTGTGTCTTTTTGTATTAATCTCTCTCCTTCAGCCCTTCCTTTCCTTTCCATCACTCCATCAACCCGGTGGCGTATCAACAGCTGCTGTCCCAGCAGAGAGGCCTGAGCCCTTTCGGACACACGCCTCCCCTCATCCAGCCTTCTCACACCTTCTCTTCCCGACAACACACACTCGCTGGCTCGGGACTGAGTGCTAGCACACATAATGAAGCCGAGACTAAGGTACTGCGAATGTGCACATCAACACAATATGCCAAGATTAACCCGATTTACACACACACACACACACACACACACACACCACTTTCTCTCGCTCACTCAAGAATTTGCTGTGGCAAAAACACAAGCTCAATAACACTGTTAATGAAACAGCAAAAACATGTTAATAATATGTATATATACACACACACACACATTACTTCATCTCCTACACACACCCCAGCCGACTTTAACACTCCAAGCTTTTTGTTCCTAGTGGGTTCTTCGGTCAAAGGTGTGCTCATAACATAACTTAAATCTGACCCTGAGAGGTTTTACAACAGAGGTCACAGAGGGAGCAAGTAACATCTGTAACATCTGTAAGAGCATGTTTAGAGTGTGTACTTTAAATTCCCCCTATTCCCAGACCTCTGTAGTGGCTTTCATGTCGTTTGTTCCAAAACACTTATCATATCTGTGGGCTAAAATCCCCCTGCATGACTGAGTAAAAGTCTCTAATTCCTGTATACACCAACTCCCTTAGGGTGGAATACACACACACACACACACACACACACACACACACACACACACACACACACACTTACTTGCTTGCTGAACCAGACCTTTGTGTAAAGCCCAACTTTCTAAGTAATGTTACTGAAGTCTAACACACACACACACACACACACACACCTGGTATGTCCAAAAAACTGCATTCAGGTGTTATATGATGTTTTAACACAGAGTCTCACTTCTGTGGAAATTATCTAACATGCATAACGTGTGTGTGTGTGTGTGTGTGTGTGTGTGTGTGTGTGTGTGTGTGTGTGTGTGTTGGGGGGGGGTTTAGGGGGTTTAAAACTAACCGTCTCACTGCAGAGTGCGGTGTCCTTTTATAGTTGTAAAAAAAGATCAATCTTTTCCTGTGAAAATAAAAATAGTACTAACAGGCCAGTCGCAGTTTGACAATATGGGCCACTTACTTACTCATCACACTAGATATACTGTAGATATGTAAAGTAAATAAATAAGTAAATAAAATAGTTCCACCTGCTGGCTGATACAGTGCTTACAGATCAATTTTCAACTGTTTTTGACGATGTGTCACTTTTTGAAATTAATTGGCTTTAGGTTCTTGTTTCAGCCAATTTGAAGTGTCAAAAGAGTCGAAGAGTTCAGTGTGTGTGTGTATATGTGTGTGTGTGTATGAGAAGTTTCTCAAATAGAATGAAATAGGCTAATAACTATTTAAGTTCAAATATATAAGTCACAAAGTCGTTAATTTTATAAAACTTGTCCTGTCAAATAATGAATTGCTTAATGTGGACGTTTCATGAAAGCGTAATTTGACGACTGAAAAAGGCTTAAAAGCACCATATTCTGACCCTCATGACAAAGTTTAAACCATATAAATGTGCAAATTAAAAAGTCCTCCCGTTTTATTCCTCCGGTACAGGATTGCTGTTTGGCCTGGATTTGCATACTGGATCCTAATTGGCTGTTATATTTTATGACACAGTAAAAAAACTTGCCATTTCCTGGAAGAATACAGCAGACCATGACAATTTCCACCTCATTTATGACAACATGCAGTAATATACAGTTCTCTCCATCTCTCCCCAGCAGAACGCCAGTAGTGACTCGGCAGTCAGCAGCACTGTAAACCCACTGCACACCAAAAGGTCAAAGGTTAAGACGGAGTTGGACACCTCGCGGCCTCTCTCACCCTGCTCACCGGTAAAAAAAACTTTTCTTTTGGTTTTCTCTTAGTGAAGGTAATGCTGGCTTGGGAAAACTGTTTACATGGAGATATACTGTAGCGAAGACCGGCACTAACAAAGTCCAATGTCCAGGACTAACAGAAATTAAGGCATTGCTTTAGTCTTTGTCCAAATAATAAAAATAAAAAAAATCTTTTTCCAATCCAAGTTTTGTTCTCCTTGGCTGTTTGGCTTCATTCATGCATTGCACCAATGATTAGACTGTTTCCTATAAATAATTAGGAACAAGAGGAATAATTAGAGGGTGGCACGGTGGCGTAGTGGTTAGCACTGCCGTCTTGCACCTCCAGGGTTTGGGTTCGTTTCCCACCTCAGGTCTGTTTGCATGTTCTCCCCGTGCACAAATTTTATTTTTGGAAAATTTTGGTCAAGAACAAGACCATGTTTACGTAGTTTAGTGAGACCATCGCCCCTGGACTGAGACAAGCCATCGTACAAGTTTGAAAACTTTATTAACACATCAACTCATCACTAGTAAAGTTCTAGCCGTCCTACCACCGTGTCTGGAAAACTTGCTCCTTACCTGATGTGATTTTGCCGGTTGATAGATGGTTACAGTGAGAAAGTAATTAAACCTGTTTCTGCATCATTGGACAAAATAAATGTAGTTAGTTAGTTTATTTATTTGTTTGTTTGTATTTAGGAAGACAAATGTATTTAGGGAAAGCTGTTTTTCATCTCTTTTTCTTGGCTGTAATAATGCTCAGTAAAAAAAAAAAAACTGTGATGTTGTTCAGCTTCAGCAAAACTAAATACATATTATGAAAAACTATTGCATTACATTATACCTACTGTAGATTTTTTTCCCCCTACCATATTGTCGACTGTACTTTTTTTTTCCATGGTTGATTTATTCGGTACGACTCTTCTTCGCATCTCCTATGTGTCCTGTTATCCAGAAAAAAAAAATATTGCGTGAGTACTGTATGTGTGTGTTTTTTCTCACATGGTGATCAGCGAGAGGCCAGGGGACCCCAGGGAGTCTAGGTGCTCCCCTCGGCGTGAGAAAAACTCCTCCTGATAAGAGCTTTATGTCCGTTTGTTTTCTTGCTCTCTCCGTCCTGAGCTCCTGTGTAAACTGTGCCAGAGCACTTCATTTTAATGAAATATTGGCCAGCCGTTATTGTCATGTGAGCCTGTTTTCTGTTTCTCTCTCTCTCTTTCTTTCTCTCTCTCTCTCGACTCATCTTTTGACAAATTTGTGGCTGCTCTCGGCAGTGGAGGCAGGTTGGGGCTTGATGCATGGGGACCGAGGCGCCTGTAGTCGTCCTGGGGCCCGCAGAATTGATGAAGATAGCTCACGGGGCAGAGATAAACATGCTGCAGTCAGCATGTGTGTGTATGTGTGTGTGTGTGTTATATTTGAGACCATATATACAGCTGCCGGGCCCACAGTTTGGGTTGCAGCGAACACACACATATTCCCACACATTGACTTTCGTGTTTGTTCTCTTCTTCTCATTACAAAGCCGCTGATTGTTAAATAAACGAGACTAAATGCAAGTGAAAAGTACCCTTTTTTTTTTCCAATCCTTTCTAATTCAGTCAACGTGTAGGCGTCCGCCCCGTCCTGTATAAACAAACCGAATGTCTGAAGTCTTCTGTAGTGTGCACGTGTGTCTGAACGCCCACGTTCCTTTCAGGATCCCTCACCACCGGTGGACCCGAAAGAGGACGTGGACAGGGACGAGGGAAAGCAGGAGCCGGAGGTGGCGTACGAGACGAACTGCCACTGGGAAGGATGCAGCAAGGAGTACGACAGCCAAGAGCAGCTGGTCCATGTGAGTGTGTTAAGACCTGCCATGTTGGAGGTTTCAGTTCAGCAAACTAGTGAAGTGGCAGAATGAGAAAGAAAGACACCGTATACACACATACATTATTTGAACGATGCATGAAAAATGCAAGTAAATAGTGGTGGATGAACAGCTAAGACAGATGTATTACATTTTAAGAAAGATTTATTCAGAATGTTAATTTTATACTATATATGTGTGTGTATATGTGTATGTATATATATATATATATATATATATATATATATATATATATATATATATATACTATACATATAATTAAATTATTTATGTATAGTGTGATTTACAATTTCTAATATAGCAATAATTTAACTTGTACACTACTGTGCAAAAGTCTTGAGCTACCCCTCATTTCTTCATAATTGTCTTTCAAAGTGACAGGGTATACATTTAGTATATATATATATATATATATATATATATATATATATATATATATGTGTGTGTGTGTGTGTGTGACATTTATAGTGACAACAATTGACTTATTTCAATATAAGCAGTTTCATGAAATAGAATAATTTTGTATTACAAAGTTATAATTTCTACATTTAATTATTAATTATCTTCCGAATCTCTGCTGAACGTGTGAGAAAACAAGCAAGCAGAATACTGTACATTTCAGAATTTCACTGCCGGTTGATTTATATTCATCATCTTCAGTTCATCTTTAAGACTAAATGCTTCTGGCAGGATGAGTGACACAAGCTCATTTTGACCTCTGACCTTTTCACAGAGGACTTTTTCCCCACCTCTGACCTGCACAATCCCAGAGGAGATCCATAATGCCAGATGCTCAGTGCGGCCGCGGTTGCATTGTGTGATTTGTAGCTGCACGCGATCTTAAATATTTCCCTTTAGTTGATTTCTTAAAACTAATATACTAAACTATCAAACTTATTTTGCATAATTTTAAGGTGCTTAGTGTTTGGCACTGTCGCCTAGCATCTCCAGGTTCCAGGTTCAATTCTAGTGTGAGTGTGTGTGAGTGTGTGTGCCGTGCAGTGGATTGGCACCCTGTCCAGGGTGTACCCCGCCTCGTGCCCCAAGTCTCCTGGGATAGACTCCAGGCTCCCTGCGACCCTGTATTTCTAGAAAAGGAGGAAATTGTCTTTTAAGTAAAACTAAGATTTTAGGCTAATTTAAAGTTAATATTAAAGTTATATTAAATTATAAAAAGTATAGTCTTAAAAGTCATAGATAGACTATACCATATTGGACCTGTCTAGAAAAGTCACTGTTTTGGAAAGGTGAAATTATTGGCCTGCATCAAGCAAACATTATTATGCAGATAATAAAAAACCATATTAAGCAAATAATACTTAAACAGAGGCAAATTTATCTGTTAACTGAATAGGAAGGTAATGTTTTTGGACCTGACTATGGCAACGATCACATTCCAAGCCACAATGTTTTGGTCAGATTGGATTTAAAGGCCATGATGGTTTACATTCATAACTACAAGTGACGTTTGTCTGATTATAATACTAAGTCAGAAGAATGCTGACGTAATCATACATTTGTACCTGTATATAAGTCCAAATAAAACTAGCGATGATGTGCTGCTGCTCTGAAACTGGTCTGAGCTGCTCTGTCCCATAATGCAGTGGTGCACCAGCGGGCAAGGCCACATTCCCCAGCATTCCAGACAGGCAGTGAAGCAGAACCAGAGTGCTAGTGGATGGGGGAGATTAGACTGTGAGACACACACACATGCAGAGACAGAGAGAGCACGAGGGTTAGAGAGAGAGATACACACTGGACTTCCCATTGTCTCTGCTCAATTCCAGTGCTTCGGCTGGATCTTTACCAGATTACACACTCCTGATCGTTTGTTTATACAAGCGATACCTTCTCTAATAACTGCTTATTATGGTCTTACAGAGAAACAAAGACTTCACTGTGTGTGTGTGTGTGTGTGTGTGTGTGTGTGTAGCCCTAGCCTTGTTATCAGATGCCTGACATTAGTGTAACTCAGTGGGCAAGCTGAGCGGATGATGGAGTGTGCACAGATGTGGACTGTAATAATGGTCATGTGGAGGAGTAGTGTGTGTATTTCTGTGTGTTTGCATGCTGGAGTGTGTGTGTGTGTGTGTGTGTGAGAGAGAGAGAGAGAGAGGAAATATGTGTATCTGTGTGCAAGCAGTGGGAATGGAAAAAAAAAAACAAGAGTGCCTCAGTGTGTGTGTGTGTGTGTGTGTGTGTGTGTGTGTGTTTGACAGACGGAGGGTCCATGTGTAGGGGATAAAGAATTACCCCTGGCTGCTGTAGTGTGCAAGTGTGGAGGTGTTCAAGACTCAGTGCTGGCAGCTGTGTGTGTGTGTGTGTGTGTGTGTGTTCATGCATGGTTGTCTGTGCTCACACACACACACACACACACACACACACGTGCGTTGTGTGAGATCATTAGTAACAGTTTTTCAGCCATACTTACCTAACAGTACCCGGTTTCTTTACCAGAGTGAAAGTGCAATTACTCATCTGAATAAATTCTCTGCTGAAAGATAAAAATTGATTTGAAGAAAGATTCACAAAACACGCCAGTACACTGTACACTGCTTTTAGTGACTCATTGTAAATTACTGCCTCATTTAGCGAAGAAGCCAAGGCTAACTCCCAACAGATTTATTCATTTTTATATTTATGCATAGTAGCAGATAGATGACTGTATATCCATGAGAATTTTTTATTATGGTATGTACTATAGTGATAAACCATATATACCATAGTATGTACCATATTGGACTGCACTGTGGCATAGTGGTTAGCACTGTTGCCTTGCACCTCAAAGGTCTGGGTTCGATTCCTGACTCGATGTCTGTGTGCATGGCGTTTGCATGTTCTTCCTGTGCTTGGTGGGTTTTCTACAGCTACTCTGGTTTCCTCCTATAGTCCAGAGACATGTAGGTTTAGCCACATGTCCCAAAATGCCCGAACTGTGTGAATGTGCAGGTGAATGTTGACCGTAGGTCCTACCACGGTTGTAAAAATGGAAATAAATACAATGGTCACCATTGGCCTCGGCAGTCCCTAGTTGGACTACAAAGGCTCCAAGATGGATGGATGGATATTTAGACATTACCATAGTAGGAACCTTAATAGCGGACTTTATAGCATACCAGGGTAGGTACTGTGGCACTTCAGTGGGTAGCATGTCAGTGCTTTGGTATGTACCACCATACTTTGGTGAATAACATGGTAGGCGCTTTTGTGCTTCCATGGGTCCCATGGTTGTAGTATGGCTTGTGCCACCTCTACTATAGTGAATGCTGGTACCACAGTAGTGGCTATCAAATGGCGCTTTACCACTGCATAGTACGGCACGACACGGTTTAGTTCTACTCACTTTTGGGGGGTTTTCCACTGGGAACAGTACCTGGTACCTGGTCCTTTTTTTAGTACCACCTCAGCCGAGGTTCCAAGCGCGCCGAACCGTTACCAAAACGTGACGTGTAAACACGCTGGTCACTGATTAGCCGGAGAAAATCGTCATTACTGCGTCACCGAACTTGCGACACGAGACACAACAGAACCGCTATATTTAGAACAGCCAGAGAAGGATCGCACGCACCTTTTTGTATTAACCGTCGGCCTCTTTTGAAACAAACTCCTTCGTCTCGCTGTTAAAAACATCCACATGCCGAGAATGAAGAACACCATGCCGTCGATATGCTCCATTGTTGTGTGTTTGTTTGTGGCGCGTTTACGATGACGTCACGGCAGTAGCGGCGCCGCGCGCATGAGTAATCCCGCCCACGCTAAAGCGTTACTACACTGCAGTGGAAGCGCAAACCGAGCCGAACTGCGCCGAACTGAAGTGAGTTGAACTGAACCGTGTCGTGCCGTACTATGCAGTGGAAAAGAGGCAAAAGTTCAGCAAGTACCTAATATGTTATGTTTGTACATACTGTACTATATTATATGTTAGTACATACTATTGCTATGGTATGATAGAGGCAGTACTATAGTCCATAGGTCCATAGTATCATACCACAGTATAGGGTAGAAGTATGTAGCATACTATAGTACAGGTCCTGTTGTACCAGAGTACATACCATAGTAGAACCCTGTACATTAGTGTGGTATGTGTATTATATCAAGAAATAAGTACTGCCATGTCACTGCCATGTGTCCTATACCAGGATAAAATTTCATATTGGTAGATGACTGGCATTATAATACAAAAAAAGAGAGGGGGAAAAAAGCCCACCAAATCAGATGAAGCACATGTTAACTTCGGTGCTTTTTGGTTGCTAGCTGCTAGCGTATGGGAAATCTTTACCAGGAATTTAGAAAAGAAAAAAGGTTAGAATTGTCTAACCTAAGGCATTTTCTGATAAATAAAGCTCATCTTAGATTTATAGGAGGTTTAAGGAATGCCTTAATTGCGACTGTCATGAATCCGGGAGGATTTGCTAGTCAAAACAAAGTGTACTATAATGCACTTGCACCCAAAACCTCGTCACATTCTCTCGTCCGCGGCTGTCAGCGTAAAAATAAAGCACACACTTGATGGATGTTTTTGCTCTTAATTTGGCAGATAAGCAAATGTATTCCTAAGGAGCTGCAATTGCATTCGTCTCTCAAGCTCTCATTTGCACACCAGATCCGACGCCGGTCCCCAGACGCTGACGCCGTTAGCGTCGTCTTTTAACGTGACATGTAAAAACAGCGCGGCCAATTAAAGATTAAACACAACACTGACATTACAAAGGAAGGCCAACCCCCGAGACGACCGAGGAGACCCAGTGAAGGAAAATGTCTTCGTTCCGTTAGCTGTGTGGTTAGCTAGGCTGTAGGCTGCAAATGAAATCTCTATGTGTTGCTCTGTGTGTGTGTGTGTGTGTGTGTGTGTGTGCAGCACATCAATAACGAGCACATCCATGGAGAGAAGAAGGAGTTTGTGTGTCGTTGGGAGGAGTGCTCCAGAGAGCAGAAGCCCTTCAAGGCCCAGTACATGCTGGTGGTGCACATGCGCAGACACACAGGGGAGAAGCCACACAAGTGCACTGTGAGTGAAAGTATCTGGCCACACACACGCACACACGCACATGCTCATGCACACAACATGGAGATCTGGTTCTCTGATGTTTCGTATCCTCAAGACATGCAACACTCAAACTACACACACGAATATGTCCACGCACATACATCATACACTCACCGAAGTATAAGATAATACACTTCTCCTTTCTCCTTTAAGCGTTTTTCAAAATAATACTGTCAGAGGAATATGATTGTGGTTATTGATTTTGGATTGTGTGCTGTGTGTGTGTTTTGCAGTTTGAAGGCTGCTCGAAGGCATATTCACGTTTGGAGAACCTGAAAACACACCTTCGCTCGCACACTGGGGAGAAACCATACGTGTGTGAACATGAAGGCTGCAACAAGGCCTTTTCCAACGCCTCAGACCGGGCCAAGCATCAGAACCGCACACATTCCAATGAGGTACGCATTTGGGTATGCATGCACCCAAACTGAGGAAAGAGTCAGATCTTGTACCTCAGAACCTCAGATATCACTGATTAGCTGGTGGAGCTTCTGAAACAGTCTTCTTTAACATTGGCTCAGGTTTCCACAAATGTACACCTCGATCTAATAGCAAGTTATTGCAGCGGGTAGTGTTGCTGTACTGCCTGATGGCTCCAGGACTCACATGTCCAGAATCCTAATCTCACCAAAATGTCTATCCAGATTGTGAATGTTGCTAGGTGGATCTTCCCCTAAATTCCCCTTAGTTGTAAGTCTGTATCAGGGTCAGGGTCAATTCCCATCTCATATGTAATGTTCCTGAGAGCCACCATTGCCCTGACCAGGATAAAGCCCTTATAGGAAGTAGATGCTCAAACATACTTTTGTTATCTTTAGTTCCTTTCAGTTGGCATCAAGGTCTGTTCCTGGTTACAGACAAGTAGTATATTGTTGCTGGAACTGAACCAATACTGAACCCACTAGTGTGCTGCGTGGATGTGTTGCCTGCACCTTATAGAGGGAAAAGCGCTAGTAGCGAACAGCAAGGAACATTAAGTGTGTGGTGTTTCTTCTGCTACTCATCAAGCTTTAGCAAATCCTTTTCCCAGCTGCAGTAATAAACAACCAACTGGCAAATCCTATGTAAATATACCATTTTCATCATACAGTTTCAAATTAAGGCCAGAATTAGATTTGTTCACGTACTCCCTCATCATGCTTAGTGCTTGCTCCTCTATGCCCGACCATGTCCCGTTAACGAGCTCTGCATGCAAGTGTGTGTGCAAATAATGAGGTGTGGAACTAATGAGCATGACAGCCCACAATGCATTAGTAAGAATCACTCGCATCCCCTGCAGAGAGACCACCTGCAGATCGCAAATTCAAAATGAAACCCTGTGCCATTTCAGCCCTCAGCATATCCATCATGTCCTGACGAGAGAGAAAACAAGATAGAGGGAGGACCAGAGAAATGCGTTTATTACAACTTTGTCAGCACACAGTCAGGAATCAGGGACACTTAGCTTTGGCAAAGTCAACATGGCGGCGCCTCACACAAATCATTGGAGTATTCAAGCAATACTCCATTTGCAGCTAATTTAAGTGAAGGTAATGTTTAAACTAATGAGTCACATGCTTCATTGCACTAGATATACCCTAATCACCAACAATCTCAGCTATTGTATTCCCAGCTTTATTCTTCTTTTGAACTTTTCTCGGCAAATGTAGTTAGAGATTAGAGAGTTCTGTATATGACAGATAAGATAAGAACTCAATTTTAGACTTTACTTACATTTTTGCAAATATAATAGTAAACAGCAAGCAGATAAAATCTAATGTGTGTGTGGAGCTAAAGAAATGTCAGCTTGAGGATGGATTGGGTCTTTTGAGTCGGTTCCTCTTTATATACAGCACTGGGCTTGGGACTGGTACTGCATGCCTTGGCTGGGCTCTATGGGGGATAGGGTTAAGGTTCTTGCCCAGGGACCCAACAGTGGTGGCCCACGAGCAGCAGGGCTCGATCATCCAACTCTTCGAGCAGTAATCCAGAGCCCCACTGCCTGGGCCTGAGCCACCACTGGCCATTTATGTCCATTATTAAAAGTTGAATTGAATTAAACATGCACTATAAAACTGGTCTGATTAACCACTCAAACCAACTTATTTGAGCTATTACATTATTACGTAATTTGGATAGGAATAAAAACAAATCTGCTGTTTGTTGCACTTTTGCTTTGTTGGTGGGATGCTGAACTCGATCTTTCTTTCCAGAAACCGTATGTTTGTAAGATCCCGGGTTGCACCAAGCGCTACACGGACCCAAGCTCTCTCCGCAAACATGTCAAAACAGTGCACGGCCCAGAGGCCCATGTCACCAAGAAACAACGTGGTGACCTGGTGCCCCGACCTCAGCCCCCACCACGAGAGAATGGAGAGAATGAAGGAGGAACCAAACAATCTGGCCGGGGAGGCCAAGACAAGTTTGAGGCCAACAGCACCACTAGAGGCGTAGACGACTACCTGCAGGTCAAGTCGATAAAAACAGAGAACTCTGTGGTACGTTTCCTTCTATTCTACTTCAATAAGATAAATAGATCACTTTTAATCCTAGAGTGAAATTTACATGATAATCCCTTAAACATCACCATCCCTTTTAGTCAAACTAATTGGGTAATTTAGTATGAATAATTCTGCACTAAAAAGTATTCTTGTCCATTATCCGGACTGAAACATACTAACAAAAGCATGTCCACTGCTACAGACTAAACCAATCAATTTCCTTCTAATCTGCCATCTCTCTCTTTCTGCTTATGAAATGCACTCTTTCTGCTCTTTCTGCTTTTTCACTTTTCCTATGGACAGGCATTACTGAGGTGAGCACTAACTTTTGATCCCTTTTCCATACGTAGATGATAATGCATGTCTAAAACAAAATTCAGTAAAAAAAAAAAATGCTCATAACCTTATTAACTGTTTATCCTTTTTTGATGGGAGTGATGGATTGGAAATCTGTTTCACGAGGCTGTTTGTGTCATCGATGAGTGTTCTTTAAAAAAATTTTTTTTTACTATAATAATGTATTTTAAGTAAAAAATACATTATTGTAGTAAAAAAAATGCTCTTATTGCCAGAAATAAAAGGGATAATAATGGGTATGGAGTATTGGGTCCATAAATATTTAGTCCATAATCAAATGATGGCAACAATTAACACTGTGACAGTTGAGTTCTTTTGGTTCTAAACATGTTCAATATTTAGCCCTCAACTATACGTAGTCACATTTAAAAGAATAAAGTGTATATAAAATCTATATTTTAATTTGATTTGCTATATTTCTAAATGCATTTTTCTACCTACCAAACATACAGTAGATTTGCCAATAAAATAAGCTATATTACAATTATTACTCAAACATTTTTATATATAATAGAAGCATACAATTTTTTATGTATAGTGTATTAAAAGAAGTGGCAACCATTTTGTTCAGTATTCCTTTGTAGCCTTTGTAGGATTAAACCACAACATATCTTTGATTTCCCAAGAACCCTCATGGCCCCCATGTCTTCCACCCCCTTCACAGAGATCGAACTCACAAGAGGATAAAAACATAGACAGGGTAAATATTCAAACAGTGATGCTGTTTCTGCATGAGAAACAAATAGCACCAGTGATCACACTGTGATCGAGAATGACTTGGCAGTTCACAGAGGTACAGAATACATCTACGTCATTCAGAGTGTGTGGTGAGATGACACAGATGTGGAGAGGCGATGTACTTTATTTATGTTGGGAGTGGTTGCCTTTGTGAATATGGTCCAGGCTGTATGCATAATGCACAAAGACACTGCCAAAGGAAATTGTAATTTGTCAGACACTTAACCTCAGCTTTTTAAATCAATCACATTGGGGAGCAAAAGTGGTAGACGGTAACATGAGGAATATGGAAGGTTTTGGCATTCTCACATAGGACACACAGTTCATTCTCACATAGGACATATAAAACAGTCAGGATTAAAAGAGCAATAAAAATATTCCACACATACAGGAATTCACTAATCTAATTTAATTAGAAATTTGTGAGAATTTGAATAGACAAGAAAACCGTCTGCCTAAACCGGTGTACAGCGGTTACTGAAGATTATATAGTCATGTGTTAAAGGTTGTATCTACTGTATGTGTTTTTGAAGAAAATCATAATAAAAAAATTCTGATCATAGTGGGTCTCAATATTAGGCAAATACAACCACAGATGAAAATCAACATAAAACCTTTATCACAGTGCCATTATTCATTTAACAAAAATGAAGCCAAAAAGCCCCCCCCCCACCCTCCTCTACTTCTTTCTCAGGATTTAAGAGGTGAGTTGCAGCCAGGTGCTGCTAATCATCAGCTCTTGATTAACTGATCATCAGCAGTGGTGTAGACCTCTATAAAAGCAAAAAAATGCTGGTCTGGAGGATTCAAGTGTGGGTTAATACAATGCCAAGAGGGAAAGACAAGCAATGGTCTTGGAAAAGCAATTGTTGTGGCACATCATGTGGAAAGGGTTATAAAATAATTTACAAACAATTTGGAGTTCAACATTCTACTGTGAGAATTATTATTCAATGAAAAGCATTAAAGACATTTATCAATTCTCCCAGGATTGCACTTCACCAGACCATGCAATGCTAAGAGAAATGCAAAAAAATAAAATGTCTACTTCTCAGACATTACAGGCCTCTCACTGAGCATGTTATAAATCCATGTCCATGGTTTGCAAAACTGCATTTGAATAAACTACAAGAATTCTAATCAATATCCTATTTCAGCAGAAAAACCTCACTGTCAAACACGGCAGTGGAGAGTTGATGATTTGGGCTTGCTTTACAGCCACATGACCTGGGCACCTTATAGTCATTGAGTCAACCATGAACTCCTCTGTATACTAGAGTATTCTACAGGCAAATGTGAGGCCGTCTGTTCGACAGCTAAAGTTCGGTCGAAACCGAATCATGCAACAGGTCAATGATCAGAAGGACATAATTCAATCTACATCAGAACGACTGATGTACATTCACGATTTTGGAATATTCTAGTCAAAGGTCAAACTTCAGCCCAATTGAAATGCTGTGGAGGGACCGTAAGAGAAATGTGCATAAGTGAATGGCCAAAAATCTAAATGAACTGAAGCAACGTTGTAAAAAGCAATGTGCCAACATTCCTCCACAAAGATATGAGAGAATGATAGTCATACAGCAAACCATTACTTCAAGTTATTGCTGCTTAAGGTGGATCTACAAACCACTGAATCATAGAGGGAGAGGGGCAACTAACTTATACTTATGACTATAAATTAAGTAATGAGATTGTGTTAAATCAAAAGACACAATGGAATGACACTTATCTACTTGTGCTGCCGTCATCTTTCTGTCTTAGATGTATCAGTCCAGCCCTGGTGGTCAGTCATCATGTAGCAGCCAACCGTCACCGCTTGGCAGTGCCACCCACCATGACGGTGGAATAGAGTTGTCGGGTCCTGGCGGGGGCAGCATGGGAGATCTGAGCATGCTGGATGATGTGCCCCTGGTGGACTCAACAGTCTCCTCGGGCACACTGGGCCTTCACCTGCGCAGGAGCGCCAGCCCTGCTCGCAGGCTAAATCACCTGAAGCAAGAGAAGCTGAAGACAGTGAGGGAGTCGTGCTCCTGGGCAAATGCAGTTCCACAAGCTCTTGACACCAAGCTACCACCAATTCCTAATAATGGTAAGACTGCAAAAATTTTGCACTTAGCATGAGTTTACTTCAAATATCAATGTTATTAAAGCATTTTTCTATCAGGTTCCATACTGGAGAGCTCTGGACGTGCCGGCAATGTTCCTGTACCCATCACCGGCCTTCGTCTGAGTGACATTTGCCCTGGTGAGACGACAGTTTTGTGCCAGCCAGTAGAACGTCGAGACAGCCTGGCAAGCACAGTGAGTTCAGCTTATACGCTGAGCCGCCGCTCCTCTGGAATCTCTCCCTGCTATTCCAGCCGCCGCTCCAGCCAGGCCTCGCACGCTGGTGCCCGCCTGAACAATGTCAGCTCGGCTGACTCATATGACCCAATCTCTACAGACCTGTCACGCCGTTCTAGTGAGGCCAGCCAGTGTGGAGGCCTGGCGGGATTGCTTAGCCTCACCCCTGCCCAGCACTACCGACTCAAAGCCAAATATGCCGCAGCAACAGGTGGCGCTCCACCCACTCCTTTGCCTAACATGGATCGCATGAGCTTGAGGACACGAATAGCCCTGCTGGGAGATCCACATGAAACGACTATGCACCCACTTGGCCTCCCCACAGTGCCCAGGAGATGCAGTGACACAGGGTATCCCACTACTAGCATGATGCCCCATGAGGTACCAGGCAATATACCACGGCGGGCCAGTGATCCAGTCAGACGGGTGGCCATTGATCAACCTCGTTTCCAGCAGGGGCAGCGTTACAACAGCATGGGCAATGTAAACCATAATCCACTTCAACATTTTGCCTCTACTAATCGCCACTTGTCAGTGCAGAGCTATGTCCGCTCTGATGGTAACCTACATCGCCTTCAGTACCCTCCTCGGCCTCCCAGCATCTCTGAAAATTCTGCAATGGAGACAAGTGACATGGATGGTCCGATCAATGGCGTTGCTGATGACTTGATGTTGGCTGAGGACATGGTTCAGTACCTCAATTCTAATGGAGATTCTTCACAACACAATGGGTCTTTGTACCGCCATCAGCAAGCACAGGGCTTCCTGGGGAATGGTGCCCCTCCATCTCAACCATGTTACTACCAGAGGCGCATGGCTGTAGTAGATGGCACTGCAAACAGCATGACGCAGCAGATATCAGCATCTTGCCAGACTAGTCCACCGCAACAACATTTGTCTCCCAGTGCCAACAAGAGCCACATGCCTGTGCAGTGGAATGAGGTCAGCTCAGGGACAGTGGAGGTATCTGTAAGCCAAATCAAGCAACAGCAACCTTTGGATTGGGGAAATATAACTGATCTCCAGCAAAAACAGAACATTGGCTCTATCCAGAACCTTAAATCCAACCACCTAGTTAGACCCATGAGTCAGAACCTTGCTCATGCCGCTCAACAGAGTTCTATGCAGAGGAATGAGGTTATGGCCCAACGGATGAACTGTAGCCAAACTCATAGGCAGCAAGGCCACAAGAACCACCAGGATGAGCATATTCACAATCAGCATAGCTACCACCAAGCAAATGACATAAACAGAAGCACCAGCCAGCATGCCTCTTGCAGTAATATTACAGGAGGCAATGTAAGTTTGACAAGCCCATCTAAGAAAACAATGCAGCCAATGCACATGCAGCATAACAGGGTAAGAACTAAGCCAGTGGTCAGTCAAAGCCATGTTAACTTTGAGAATAATCAAGGAAATTATTCCCATATGAGCAGTGATCAGCATAACTATGATACTCTTTCCCAGAATCCTATTCTGAACGGAAACCATGCTCTACTGCAGCCAAGGCCGCCCACAGAACCTAAACACTCTGCCAGGCAGCACTCAGGGCCAAATGCAACAACAGCACAGCAACCTGGTTATCCACAATCCCACTTTAGCCCAGGATATGACACCTCCGAAGCTAGCCCCAAAAAATCTGCCAGTGTGGGTGACACAGGCAGCAGTGCCATGTTCTACACAGGACAGATCCACATGTTTGACTCCAGCAGTCTGAATATGCATAGGACGACAGAAGCAGTGGACTGCGGTACAGAAAACATAGCAGTGGCTGCTGTCAGCTCCCCAGGAACCAATCAAGTCTCAAGCACGGTGGACTCTTCCAGTGGAGTAGAGCAGACCCAGATTGACTTTGATGCCATACTGGATGATGGAGACCACTCCAGTCTCATGTCAGGAACTATTAGTCCAAGCATCCTCCGAAGCCTGTCTCAAAACTCCTCCCGCCTCACTACACCCCGGAACTCTGTGACATTGCCTCCAGTACCCGCAGGAATCGGCAACATGGCTATTGGAGATATGACCTCCATGTTGACTGCGCTAGCAGAAGAGAGTAAGTTTCTTAACATGATGTCTTAAGAGGTTCAAAAGGAGCTAGAACTAGTGACTGGTTGGCTTATCTGAATAAACAATTAAGACCGTCTTAGCATTTGTTTTTTATACATGTCTGTATTATCTGTATTATCCTGTATAGCATTAGAAAAAATACTTAGTAGTTTCCCCTTTGCTAAAAACAAAGCCATATTTTGCCTTAGACCAATATATGTACTGTATATAAATACAGAAAATTTGATACACTTAAACAGTCCAGTATTTTTATATTCTCTTTTATGGTGGTGAATTGAGAGTAGCAACAAGTGCCTTGCTATGCAAATGCATATGCAGGAAAAAAAAGTACGTAAAAAATATTTCAGAATTACATTTGATTGTCTTGAACATACAAAGAAAGTTTGTACATTATGTAAATCACAAAGGTTTGACTTCGTCTATGTGTCCATGAGACAAAAAATAAACTGAATGGTAAAAAATATATATAAGAAGAATAGTGTAAAATGCAAAACACTTTTTACCTGTGCGACAAGGTCTCTCTTCAAATGGCA
The DNA here is from genome assembly GCA_030522415.1 of Channallabes apus. Lineage (NCBI taxonomy): Eukaryota > Metazoa > Chordata > Actinopteri > Siluriformes > Clariidae > Channallabes > Channallabes apus. Next base: position 8,735,554 of record CM060119.1, read on the forward strand.
AAGAATAATGCTCCATAGAACAGAAATTATGCTATATTTTTAAAACAGTAAAGTTTTTTTGTTTGTGTGTTTTGTTTTTGAGTATCATTGGCCAAGTCTTTATTCTCATTTCAAATAACAACACTGACATAACATACAGCACCCAAAGGAAGAAGAAACCTCTTACTCAGTCTTATGTTGTATTTAGATTTATTCAACCATATCATGCAAACCAGTCTGTTTGGACTTTGGACTTTGAACCCTGATGTGGCATTTAAATGTTTCTCCTTTTTTTGTATGTGAACTTGTGTATGGAGATGGATCTGTAGATATCTTTTTGTACATTTTTATGAAATACAGTATTGTTTTTTTCTACTGTGTTGTTTGAAGAGTTTATTATTTCTGGGTGAAAGTTCTATAATAACCCTAATGCCTGCTTTACGTCTGCATGTCTGCTTTATCTCAGTGAAGCTGGACGGTTCTCCAGTTGACTAGTTTGCACCACACGAGTCCTTTTATAGTAAAAGTGTATATATAAAGTATATAGAGTAGAAGTTCTGTATATACATTTCTAGTCCAAAATTTGGACCTTTTAACAATATATTATTATAGGAATATAAATAATAATCAAGATATAAAATAACGCATATGGAATTGTGGTGGGACTGAGAAGTTTTAAATGGAAACCAAGTTAGGTTTTAATTTCTTAACAGTATTACTGATAAAGAATTGCTTCAGTGTGGTGCTTCACCCAATAAACCAATGTGGCCGAGGTCCTCGTGGCTTCTCCTACTGTAGGTTCTAAATTAAAATGAATTGTTTAGGGCAACTAATTTAAGTTAAAATGTCTAAACTTTCCATAGGAATGAACGTATACAGTGACATACAAGGAAATTTTATATTTTGATTGTGCAGAATAACAGAACACAGTCGTGAAAGTAAAACTACCGTTATTTCTCTATTAATCCCCTGCTACATTAACACATTTACACCAGTGTTTCATTAATGCTTGGTAGAAAGTTTTCTCAGTACTTTGAGTCACAATTGGTCTGCCTGCTTCACGTCTAAAAAGCTGGCTTCCCAGGAACTCCTATAATTGCCCGAACATGTGGAGATGGTTTGGAGTGAGGTCAGAACTGTAGGGGGGATGTGAAAATAAGTCAATGTAAGTGTGTGTAAAATGGTATTGTGTGAATGATTGTGTGAACATTTCTCACAGAAATATGCATCTCTTCCACAAGTCATACACTGATTTTCAAGGATCACTCTTCGTTTATATGACCGCAGTGGGCTCCGAGTCATTTTGGGCTGGATCATCATTCACAGACGTACGGCCTTCTTTTTTTTTTTTTTTTTTTTTGTTAATAACTTTTTATTAGAAATTAAATTATGAAAACAAACAAAATGCAATGCTTCTAGAGTTAAGGGGGGGAGTAATAATTTAAAGGGGGGGGACACAAAATGTATAAGTGAATCACAGATCAAGGAAATGTAATCATATACATACATACCAAAAGATTAAATAAATAAATAAGATAATAAAATAAAAAAAGGGGGGGGAGTAGTGTTACACACATGGCTACAATATACATAAAAACTAATTAAATTGTCGATTCTTTAACAAAGTCTATAGCAGCAGTCCAGGCATTTATTGTCCAAAGTGTAGCTTTATGAAATCTGGCTGTGGCACGTTCCAAAATTAAAATGTCTAAAAAATAGGAATGCCATACAGCAGGCAAATAAGTGTCCGCTTCAAACCAACTTAATAGTCTTTTTCGCTGCGGTCAAAGCTGCCATTAATATTCTTTTTTGTTGTAAAGTAAGAGTGATATTAGAATCATCTACCAGCAATAGTAAACCTGGGCATAAAGGAACATTCACCTTAAAAAGTATCAAAGAAAATTGACCACCTGGTGCCAAAAACTCAGGATAAATGGGCATTCCCAAAACATATGCTTGTAATCCCCTATTGAGCTTGTATTGCATTTTGTTTTACATGTTTTATCATCGGACAATTTCAGCAAATAAGCTCTGCATGGTGTTACACACACTCTATGAATGAACTTAAAGTTTATCAACTTGGATGGGCTAGACTTTTAGATAAAGTAGAAATATTATTCCAAATAGTCCACCAGTCAAAATCAACACCAAAATCTCCCAAACTCTCTGGACCAGACTAAAGTAGAACCGATGACAGGCTCTTTATGATTGCTGAACAAATTATACAGATAGACGTACGGCCTTCTTTCAAATTTTTCCACCATACAAAAGTTTTATTGTGCCTAAAAGTCTGATAACCTTACTGTGCATAAAGTCAATCTGTCAATCGGTTTTACACCATCATTCACGAGAAGTCCCACTTTGAGTTGACCCCTCGTACATTTACGCCATTTGGTAGATTCCCTTATCCAGAGTGACTTACATTTTTATCTCATTATACATCTGAGCAGTTGAGGTTAAGGGCCTTGCTCAATGGTCCAAAAAGGGGCAACTTGGTCATTGTGGGGTTTGAACCTGGGACCTTCTGATCTGTAGTCAGTACAGTGGAACCTTGGATTACGGGCATAATTCGGTCTGGAAGATCAAATATAAAATATTTTTTATGTGCACACACATGGTTACAGTGTTATAGTAAACAGTACACGCGTGCACGGATGTTGATTATACCAGTGAGAGACGCGCACTAAGACCCAGCAAGGGAGACGATTACCCACAATTCCGCAGCGCAAGAGAGAGAAAAACTATTGGCTCAGTTGTGATCATGTGACGCTCGATGTCAAAACAGGAAGCGCATGCGTGAGACATGATACTTGGTACTCGTAAACCAAGACTTGTTTGTTTTCCAAGTCAAAATGTATTAAAAATCTTTCTTTGTTGCGGGACACTAGCAAACCGCGTTACTTGCAATCCGAGGTTTCACTGTACTGTAGTACATAATAGCTAAGCAAAATAATAATAAAATATATAGAATAGTAAAATTAAATAATGAAAAACAACAGTTCATCAGTACTTTAAGACATGGCAGTCAATCCATCTGGAAAATGCTAAAAGCTTACCAAACGCTATTATAATACTTGTTCTCATTAGGACCTCTCTGGGAAAGGGAGACCAAAACAACTAAGATTTTCTGCTGCAAAAAAGTTCATTTAGAATTACTCAGATTAAAGTGTACATGAATCCTTCACCGAGCTCAAATTAAGAAAGGCCACTGAATTAGAAGGAGTCTTTACACTTTTGACTGGTAAAGTAAAGCTGGCGGTGTTTTATCTGGCTTTTTCTCAACTGTGTTATCATTTTTGCATATTTGCATCCCCTTTTCAATATTTTTTTAAGCCACTGGTACCATCTCAGAGTTACACTCTCATTGCATTTTTCACACACACATAAATGAATACAAAGAGAGAGAGATGGAAAGCAGGCAGTTGCATGCTGAGCAGCATGCTAAAGTTAGCCTCCATGTTTTCCAAAATGAGCAGTGGCAGACAGGCCCAAGAGAGGCGGCTGCTGAAAGCACATTAAACACACACTTGAAGGAGGAAGAGGTCCAGGGATGAGGCGTTTGGAGTGAGCCGCAGGAACAAATGGCTTTATTCTGACAGAGAATTCAGCCGAGGCCTCGTTTGATCTGGGGTTGATGATAGCTGAAATTTCTTATTCTCTCTGAGAAACAGTGGATAGGAAAAATAGCCTGAGGATGAAAAAAAAAAAAAAAAAAAAGGAAACGAGGAAGAAAAAACTTAACAAGTCCTCATCTCAGAGATTAGACTGAAAGCAGAGTTGATAAGAAATGTCCAGCATTTTGATAAGAGAGGTGCCAAAGAAGAGTGAACACATTCCCCTTTACCACCTGACCTACTTGTCATGAGATCATGAGACGCTTTTGTGGAGTAAGGGTCTCTTTAAATAATAAATGATAGTTTAATTAAGTTAAAATATACTGGTTAGTTTATATGTATGCCTAAGGATGCTTTTGGCTATATAATAAATAATCTGTTTATTACAACATTAAGTACATGAGAAAATAATATGAAAGGATTTATAAGGGATAAATAAATGCATGTCCTTTAAACTGCAGCATTAATCAAAATCGAAATCCAGCCTTTCGTCTTGAGATTCCTTTGGATTGGAAGTGATTGAACGACTCCGAAATCTGTTGAAAAGCATGTACAGTACACCAATCAGCCATAACATTAAAATCACTGGCAGGTGAAGGGAATAACAGTGATTATCTCATTACATTGACATCTGTCAAGGACTGGGATATATTAGGCAGCAAGTGAGCAGTCAGTTCTTAAGGTTGATGTGTTGGAAGCAGAAAAGAGAGAAAGTATAAGGATCAAAGCAACTTGACAAGGGCAAAATTGGGATGGCTAGACGGCTGGCTCAAGGCATCTCCAAAACGGAGAATTCCCAGGATGCAATGGTTAGTACCTACCAAAAGTGGTCCAAGGAATAACAACTGATGATCAAGTGCCAGGATCATATTCATCCTAGGTTTATTGATGTGCATGTGGGGTGAAAGCTATCTTCTATGCTTTGATCACACAGAAAGGCTTCTGTAGTCCAGATTGCTCAAAAAGTTAATGCTGGCTACGATAGAAAGGTGTCAACACATGGTGCATTGCAACTTGCTGTATACTGTATGAAGATGCGTAGTGACAGCCAGGTCAAAATACCCCATGCTGGTGCATGTCCTCTAACAAAAGTGTCTTTTATATCATGTGGACAGACAAGTGCATGTGTGCAACTTAACTGGGGAAGAGGTAGAACCATGATGCAGTTTGGGCAAAAGGCACGGTGGTGAAGGAAGTATGATGGTTTGTAAAATGTTATAATGGGAAACCTTAAGTCCTGGTATTCATGCAGATGTTACTTTGCCATGTAACGCCTACCTTAAGATTGCTACAAACCACGTACCTACGTTCATGGCAACATGATTCCCATAATGGCAGCCTCTTTCAGTAGGATAATGTGCCCTGACACACTGCAACAATTATTCAGGAATTGGTGTAGGGAAAGTCTTTAAGGTGTTGACTTGACCTTCAAATTCCCCAATCACACCTGATCAAGCATCTATGGGATGTGCTGGACACGCCGTAACTTACAGAACTTTTTAAGGATCAGCTGCTATCATCAATTGCTCTCAGGCACTGGGTTGAAATGACTGTCCTGACTTTCTTACTAAGTTTTAGTAGAATATAGCATTATTTTCATCGAAATCCAAATCCAGCTCCCTGTGACTCCACATTGTTGACCCGTGTGCCTGGGCAACATGTGCGAGCTCTATGGTGACCATGACTAAAGGAATTATTTTCCTTAGGGAAGATACTTAGAAAGTAAGTACAAACCAGATTCCAAAAAAGTTGGGACACTAAACAAATTGTGAATAAAAACTGAATGCAATGATGTGGAGATGGCAAATGTCAATATTTTATTCAGAATAGAACATAAATCACGGAACAAAAGTTTAAACGGAGAAAATGAAACATTTTAAGGGAAAAATATGGTGAATCAAAATGTCATGGTGTCAACAAATCCCAAAAAAGTTGGGACAAGGCCATTTTCACCACTGTGTGGCATCTCCCCTTCTTCTTACAACACTCAACAGACGTCTGGGGACCGAGGAGACCAGTTTCTCAAGTTTAGAAATAGGAATGCTCTCCCATTCTTGTCTAATACAGGCCTCTAACTGTTCAATCGTCTTGGGCCTTCTTTGTCGCACCTTCCTCTTTATGATGCGCCAAATGTTCTCTATAGGGGAAAGATCTGGACTGCAGACTGGCCCTTTCAGTACCCGGATCCTTCTCCTACGCAGCCATGATGTTGTGATTGATGCATAATGTGGCCTGGCATTATCTTGTTGAAAAATGCAGGGTCTTCCCTGAAAGAGATGACGTCCGGATGGGAGCATATGTTGTTCTAGAACCTGAATATATTTTTCTGCATTGATGGTGCCTTTCCAGACATGCAAGCTGCCCATGCCACACGCACTCATGCAACCCCATACCATCAGAGATGCAGGCTTCTGAACTGAGCGTTGATAACAACTTGGGTTGTCCTTGTCCTCTTTGGTCCGGATGACATGGCGTCCCACATTTCCAACAAGAACTTTGAATCGTGACTCGTCTGACCACAGAACAGTCTTCCACTTTGCCACACTCCATTTTAAATGATCCCTGGCCCAATGAAAACGCCTGTGCTTGTGGATCTTGCTTAGAAATGGCTTCTTCTTTGCACTGTAGAGTTGCAGCTGGCAACGGCGGATGGCACGGTGGATTGTGTTCACTGACTATGGTTTCTGGAAGTATTCCTGAGCCCATTCTGTGATTTCCTTTACAGTAGCATTCCTGTTTGTGGTGCAGTGTCGTTTAAGGGCCCGGAGATCACGGGCATCCAGTATGGTTTTACGCCCTTGACCCTTACGCACAGAGATTGTTCCAGATTCTCTGAATCTTCTGATGATATTATGCACAGTTGATGATGATAACTGCAAAGTATTTGCAATTTTTCGCTGGGTAACACCTTTCTGATATTGCTCCACTATCTTTCTGTGCAACATTGTGGGAATTGGTGATCCTTTACCCATCTTGGCTTCTGAGAGACACTGCCACTCTGAGAAGCTCTTTTTATACCCAATCATGTTGCCAATTAACCTAATTACTGTTAATTGGACTTCCAGCTCTTCGTTATGCTCAAATTTACTTTTTCCAGCCTCTTATTGCTACTTGTCCCAACTTTTTTGGGATTTATTGATACCGTGAAATTTGGAATCAACATATTTTTCCTTTAAAATTATACATTTTCTCGGATTAAACTTTTGATCTGTCATCTATGTTCTATTCTGAATAAAATATTGACATTTGCCATCTCCACATCATTGCATTCAGTTTTTATTCACAATTTGTTTAGTGTCCCAACTATTTTGGAATCCGGTTTGTAAAAAATATTATATTAATTGGGTGAAATAGCTATGGCTTGATTTAAATGAGTGGTATATAAGAATTTTTTCTGATTGACAGAATTTAGAAAAAGCCTTTTATTTGCCGCATATGCATTACAGTACAGTGAAAGCTGCAGTTAGAATGCAGGGTCAGACATTATATTGCTACAATATGTCACTCCTGAAGGGTTAAGGGCCATGCTCAAGGTGGAGCCGGGGCTTGGAGTGCCAGTTTTCTGATCACTAAACAAAAGTCTCAACCCTCTGCGCTACCACTGCTATGCACCAGTAAAAGCAAATGGGATTCCCAGATAAAAAGGCATAAATATAGTGGAACCTCGGATTACGAGTAACGCGGTTTACGAATGTTCCGCAAGACGAGCAAAGATTTGTAATAAATTTTTCCTTGAAAAACGAGCGTCGTCTTGGTTTACGAGCAACAAGTATGCGCATGCGCTTCTTGTTTTGACGCCGAGCGTCACGTCATCACAACTGAGCCAACGGTTTTTCTCTCTCTTGCACTGCAGAATTGTGGGTATTCGTCTCCCCTGCTGGATCTTAGTGCTCGTCTCTTACTGGCATAATCAACATCCGTGCACACGTGTACTGTTTACTATAACACTATGACCCTGTGTGTGTATGTACAACATATTTTATTTTGTGTTTCGGAAGCGCGTGTTTACAGCGCATGTACTGTTTATTATAACACGTGTGTGTGCGCGAGTAAAGCAAAAGAAATTCTCAATACAGAGGTTAAAAGTCCATTTTCTTCCTCATCGAGGTGTGTGTGTGTGTGTGTCTGTGTGCAAGTGTAATTTGACACTGTTTCTGAAGGGGGATTCACACACACCGCCTGTGTTATGTGCTAAAATGCCCCCTTGCCATGGATTGCCCCCCCAACATAATCGCTAATCAAATATTGTATTAGAACATAAATTCATAGGTTAATGGTTTACAAATTACATGAGATAATAAAATAAGCAATATGAAAAGAAAATATGTTGTATATGAAAAAATATAAATATTAATATTTTTTCATATGCAACATGTATACTTTTATATCCTTTATTTTATAATAAAATTAGTCTCGACTAATTTTTATTATATATAAATGTTTATTTGCATATACAGGACCAAGCCTGAAAAATGAATGTGTTACAAAATAAACATTATACAATAATGGTCTTGACGGCTGTCTCGTGCCTAGGGTTTATTACAATAGTAACATCATATTTGATAATAATAAACCTATGAATTTATGTTCTAATATAATATTTGATAGCGATTATGTGGGGGGGGGGGCAATCCATAACAGGGGGGCATTTTAGCGCATAACACCAGCACAAACACACACACACACACACACATGCGAGAGACACACACTCCGAAGAAACTCAGCTCTGTCGCACATGTTTTCGGAGGTAAGGTGGTGGTTCATTTGTTTGTTTGTTTGTTTTACTTTACAGCAGTGATTCTGTTAGTTTGCGCTCAAACGAGTGTCACTAGCGATGTTTATTGCTAATTTCAGATTAAATAGTGTAGCGGGAGAGAGAGGTTGATTTATGACTGCTGTTTACGGAAGTGTAGTCCAGTGCGGGAGATGCATTGTGGGTAATGCAGTCCGGTGTGTGTGAAGCCTGAGTTTTGTTCTTCAGTAGTTTTTTTTGTTGGATTTAAGTGCAGGATCCACCCAAAAGTTTGTACTATAGCCCGACAATGCAGCAAATAAAAGAACGGGGGCATCGAGCAGTTTGTCCATCTCATCATTACACGAACATGAATTAACAGGCTGTTACGCTGTCGCGAGCAACATTAACATAAAGCGGAGAAGCTTTAATAATTTTGAAGAGAACAACAGTCTTTCAGTTAATGTGTGTTTAATTCAGACGAGTAAGATGACATTTTACTGTGTAAGATGAGAAGGGGAAGACAGAGGGTCTGAAAGCAAGAGTCTCCACTTACTCTAGCCTCTAGCTTCCGGAACGAATTATGCTCGTAATTCGAGGTTCCACTGTATATGCCTGATACAGTATATTGGTACCTGTATAATATGCTTTACACTTTAAGCTGAGAACCACTGAGTCCTTATGCAAAACTAAAGAAGCTAACCTCCATGCCAAATATCTTTTGACTGACTGAATGAATTTATGAAACGGAAAATACTATTCATCCAAAAAACTATTTTTTTCTTTGTACTACTGAACTGTGAAGCAATTTCTGTGAAATTGTGAGTTACGCCACAGATCTTTTCAGCATGATGCAACGTAAAGTCTCTACAAGAAATAATTCTTAAATAATTAACCAATATGTAGGGCATGATTTTTCAGTGATCTTTTAAAGGTTAAAGGCATACCAGATCATACTACTATTACACATAATAAACATACCATTAAATGATACTTAAATATTGTGAATAAAATTAAATGCTATTTTTCAAAATGTTACCTTTCCATGTGTTCTTCATATGGTGCAAAATGTCATTCTCGAAGCAGTTAAAAACCAAACTCGGAAGTAACTTTATATGGGACATGAGGGCTCTGTGTTTAGCGAGTGTGTGAAAGGGCTCGGCTGTACAGACCTGAGAGAGGTACAGACAGATAGAGACAGATGGAGGAGGAGATAGAGAAAGAGAGAGACTTGTGGGAGTTGATAATAGTGTGTGTTGAGAGCGGGGGATCTCGGGAGAGCCCTGGGCTAACGATGCTATAATGTAGTGCTGCTGTCCACATGAACAGCACTGTGACTGATTGGGTGAGCAATGAGAGTAGGCCATGGAGCCACACACACATGCCTCCCAATCCATCAGTTAAGCATGTGGGGAGCCCCTCCCGGCATACAGCCAGCCTACAGACGGCTAATTAACACACACTAGACTGAGACAGGTTCACCCTCTGTTTGCACACACTTACATTCTGTAGAAATGTTAGCACTCCATGCTGATGTGTAACTTTTATGTAACAGGGGTATCAATCAATTCTAAATAAACCCAGTCCCAAAGGGTAAAGCTTATTATTTTTTCACGTTTTGTTTTCTTTTTTTACCTTTTACTTTTTTCTTCTTATTTTATTGATATTTGCCTTATAAATGAATCGATCAGTCATAACATTGCAACAGCATTATGCCCACTATTGTGTAAGTTTCCCTTTTGCCACCTGGGCAGCCCCGTTCTATCGGGACATGACTACACAAATCCTCTGGGAGTTTACTGGAGCGTTTGACAGTAGGACATTGGCAGTGGATCCTTTGGGTGCAGTGGGTTATGGGGTGTGGCCTCCATGGAGTGGACTTGTTTGTCCAATGCATCCCTGGGTGTTCAGTCAGACTGGGATTTGGGGAGTTTGAAAGCTGGGCAAACAGACTTGGGCTATTTGCGAGAGGCCTCATGCATGGTGTGGTATGGTGCACTGGAGGTTCTCATCTCTTTCTATTGTAGCCAGCATTAACTTTTTTCAGCAAATTGTGATGCATTTGATTTTCCATGGGAATGGACTGAATGGGGTGGGCTTCACATCAGAATATTGTCCAGAACCTCACACTGGATTTGCCAATTTGCCTTCTTCAAATAGTGGAGTTGGAATGGAACCAAATGGGCTAGCCTTTGCCCCCACTCAAATCTTGGGCACCAATGTCCAGTTCATCAGTTATCCTTCCTTAGACCATTTTTGGTTTACCACTGCACACTGAAAACACCAATAAAACCTGCCATTTTGAGCATGCTTTGACTCTGTTGTCTAGCCACCACAATTTGGCCTGCTCAAAGGCATTCAGATTATTTTGCTGATTTATCCTGCTTTCAACACATCACCTTTGACACCTGACTGTTGATTTGATGCCTATTAAATCCAACCCCTTGACGGATGCCACTGTAACAAGATAATCATTTACTTCAATGTCAGTGGTTTAAAGTCAGATACTATACACAGGTATGCATTGGGCAAGGTTTGAAAATCAGAGCGAATATACATTCTGGTCTTCTACACATGCACAGAATACATTTCACCTGAAGAATGTTATAAAAAGGCAGATACAATTAAACCTGAGCCTAGAGCTCAGATACTGTACAAAACAATTCTAGCATTCTCCCAAGTCCTTCTTTGTACGCACAACAACCAAGTTGTAACAAGATAATCAGGGTTCTAATGTTTACATATTTGTGCAGTATTAATTTTAATTACCCCATATATTATTTTGCAATATATTTTACTTTATAAAGTAAATGCATATGCATACAGTAATTTAAACCCCAGCCACTGCCGGTCCCAAACCCGGATAAAATGGGTGGATTGCATCCGGCATAAAACCTGTGCCGGATGGTCCACTATGATGACCCCTTGCTGGGAGCAGCCAACAACAAGATGCATACAGTAATTTGGCTATGCATTCAATACAGGTACACACAGGTATCAAATATACAGTGGGGCAAAAAAGTACAAACCGGATTCCAAAAAAGTTGGGACACTAAACAAATTGTGAATAAAAACTGAATGCAATGATGTGGAGATGGCAAATGTCAATATTTTATTCAGAATAGAACATAGATGACAGATCAAAAGTTTAATCCGAGAAAATGTATCATTTTAAAGGAAAAATATGTTGATTCTAAATTTCACGGTGTCAACAAATCCCAAAAAAGTTGGGACATGTAGCAATGAGTGTCACGGTGGGGCTGAACAGGGGTGAACCCAATAGCAAACAAACGGCGATGTTGAGAGATTTATTAGAAACACAGAGGTCTGAGAAAGGCAGAGGCAGCAGGAGCAGGGGAGAGAAGCAGTGAGTGTGTGTGCTTAATGACTGGAATGAGAGAGTGGGGAAACCCCCAGCGACGAGAGAGGGGGCGGGGCTATTACGTGAGGGAGTTTCCACTAACCCGGTAGCTAGACACGGGGAATCCTCTCCGGTTAGTTGAGCGCCTCTCGCTGTCGAGCCGCACAGCGCGTCGTGGATGAACAGCGGGATTAAGCAGCTTGATTTCCTTGATGGAACTAGAGGTCGGCTCACAGCGCGCACAATCTTCACAAAGTTCGTGAACGCGGAGGAGATCAAACGCGGATGTGCTCGTCTCACGGGATGAAAAGCTGGCTTGTGGAGGAGTATGAGAATGCTGAGAGGAATCGTTTTGCCAGGCGGGGGTTCGGTATCCAGTAATCCAGCAGCGAGGGTGAACAAATCCAAATCGTGAGTACTATAACAAAGTCCAGAGAGCATGCAGGGTCGTACACGTTAATCAGTCCGTTAATAGCCGAAGTACCAGGGGGCGAAGACGAGAGAAAAATCCGGGAAACAGGCAGGGTCGAAAAACGGGCTAGAGTAAACAGAAAAAACACTTTGTAAACAAGACGCGAGGCACACAAGTGAGACACTGCGGCGCCGGGTGGTTCTTTCAGTGTGCTTATAAAGCTAAGAGATAATTGACAGATAGGGTTCAGGTGTGTCTGAGCGATAGGTGGGCGAGTAGGGAAAAAAAAGCGAAGTGGAATTTAGGATCTGGAGGTGCTGGGTTGAGCTAGGTGACTCGTGACAGTACCCCCCCCCCCTACGGACGCCACCTGGCGTTCTAGCCAGTGCGTTAGGGTGTTGGCGGTGGAAGTCATCAATGAGTGATGGGTCCAAGATGAATCTGGATGGAATCCAGCTTCTCTCCTCTGGGCCGTAACTCTCCCAATCCACTAGGTACTGGAGGCCTCTGCCTCGTCGTCGGACCTTCAAGAGTCTGCGTACAGTGAATGCCTCACCTCCATCGATGATTTGGGGAGGAGGAGCTGGGCGGGCGGGTGGATTCAGTGGGCAAGAGACCAGAGGTTTGATCTGGGAGACGTGAAAGGAAGGGTTTATCCGGCGCATGGTGGAAGGAAGACGAAGTCTGACAGTGCAGGGATTGATGACTCTAATGATGGTAAACGGACCAAGGAATCTGGGGGATAGTTTGCGAGAGGTGGTCTTGAGGGGGATATTCCGAGAGGACAGCATGACCCTTTGGCCCACTCGGTACGGCGGTGCCCTCGAACGGCGTCGGTCAGCTTGTCGTTTAAAGGCTGAGACTGACTGGCGGATTCTTGACCTTGCCTTCAGCCACACCTTCCGACATCGACGAACAAAAGCTTGGGCAGAGGGAACCGAGACCTCTTCCTCCTGAGAGGGAAACAGGGGAGGTTGGTATCCCAGACAGCACTGAAAAGGTGAGAGGCCAGTGGCCGATGTAGGCAAGGAGTTGTGGGCATATTCGATCCACGGGAGCATCCTATTCCAAGAATGGGGCTCCTTTGAAGTCATACACCGTAGGGCTGTTTCAAGGTCTTGGTTGGCCCGCTCGGTCTGGCCGTTGGTCTGTGGGTGATATCCAGACGATAGGCTTGGCGTGGCACCGATCAGCTTACAAAAGGCCGACCAGAAACGTGCAGCAAATTGTGGTCCGCGGTCCGATACGATATCCGTCGGGAGTCCATGAAGCCGGAAAACATGAGTGATTAACAATTCCGCTGTTTCCTTGGCAGTGGGGAGACCGGGCAGGGGAACGAAGTGAACAGCCTTGGAAAAACGGTCTACTACTGTGAGGACGCAGGTGTGACCTTCTGAATCGGGGAGCCCAGTGACAAAGTCAAGGGCTATATGGGACCAGGGTCTATGCGGGATACGAAGAGGTCTGAGATGACCAGCGGGAGGCTTGTTGCTGGTCTTACTTCTAGTACATGTGTCACAAGCGTTCACAAAGCGGCGGATGTCGTCCCTCATGGTGGGCCACCAGAAGCGTTGTTGGACCAGAGCTAATGTGCGAGCTGCTCCTGGGTGGCAGGCTAGTCTTGAGCTGTGCCCCCATTCCAATATACAGGGTCGCTCTGCCCTCGGGACAAAGAGTTTGTCCCTGGGTGTTGCTGGAGGGCTGGGCTCTTGATGGAGTGCGGCTCTGACTCGGGACTCAACGTCCAGAAGTGCTATCCCTACAAGGCATTGAGAGGGTAAGATGGTGGCCTCGGAAGCTTGATCCTGGAGTGGGGAGAAGTGACGGGAGAGCGCGTCGGGCTTGGTGTTCTTAGAACCCGGGCGATAGGACAGGGAGAAGTTAAAGCGGGAAAAGAACAGGGACCACCTTGCTTGACGGGAATTGAGGCGTTTGGCCGTCCTGAGGTATTCCAGGTTCTTGTGGTCCGTCCAGACCAGGAACGGCACCTCAGATCCTTCTAGCCAATGCCTCCATTCTTCTAGTGCGCGCTTCACTGCCAGTAGCTCCCGATCACCTATATCGTAGTTCTTCTCTGTGGGAGAGAGTCGGTGAGAGAGAAAACAACATGGGTGTAGCTTGTTGTCCTTAGCAGACCTCTGTGATAATACTGCCCCGACTCCTGAATCTGAGGCATCCACCTCAACGACGAACTGTAAGGAGGGATCGGGTTGAAGGAGAATCGGGGCCGAGGTGAAACGTTCCTTGAGCTCGTTAAATGCCTTGGCGGCTAACTCAGTCCAAGTGAATGCGACCTTGACAGAGGTCATAGAGATGAGTGGTGCGGCTACTGTGCTATAATTACGGATGAACCGCCTGTAAAAGTTGGCGAAACCCAGGAAACGCTGGAGCTCCTTGCGGGTGGTTGGGGCCGGCCAGTCAGTTACTGCTCGAACCTTGGCAGGGTCCATCTGAATCTTAGATGGGGCGACAATGAAGCCCAGAAAGGAGACCGTGCTACAGTGAAACTCACACTTTTCAGCCTTGACAAAGAGCTGGTTTTCGAGGAGCCTCTGGAGAACCTGGCGAACATGGAACTTATGGTCCTCTAAGGAACAGGAAAAGATGAGAATATCATCCAGGTAAACGAAGGCGAAGACATTGATGAAATCCCGGAGTACGTCATTGACCAGGGCTTGGAAAACTGCCGGGCGTTCGCCAGCCCGAAAGGCATGACCAGGTACTCATAGTGGCCAGACGGCGTATTGAAGGCAGTCTTCCACTCATCTCCCTTCCTGATTCTAACCAAGTGGTAGGCACTGCGGAGATCCAGCTTGGTGAAGACTTGGGCCCCCTGTAGGAGATCGAAGGCTGTGGACATCAAAGGCAGGGGATAACGATTCTTGATTGTGATATCATTAAGCCCCCTATAATCAATACAAGGGCGTAGGGACCCATCCTTCTTAGCCACAAAAAAGAAGCCCGCCCCAGCGGGTGATGATGATGGTCTGATGATCCCAGCAGCCAGGGATTCCGAGATGTACTTGTCCATGGCCTTTCTTTCATGTTGGGAGAGTGAGTACAGACGTCCCTTGGGAGGAGTCGTGCTGGGAAGGAGGTCGATCGCACAGTCATAGGGGCGGTGAGGAGGAAGAGAGACAGCCCGAGACTTGCTGAACACCATCCTGAGATCAGCATAATCCTGCGGAACCTTGGAAAGGTCAGGGAATTCCTCAGATGGGGCTGAAATGGGCGTGGGGCAGTGAGCAGACCTGAGACAGGAGGTCAAACAGAGGGAGCTCCATCCAAGAATGGAGTTACTCCTCCAATCAATCTGTGGGTTGTGACGGATGAGCCAGGGGCGCCCGAGGACTAGCTGGGATTGAGCCCTTTGCATTACCAGGAATGAAATCTCCTCCGAATGGTTACCCGATGTCCTTAGGGTGACTGGTGCAGTTCGCTGAGTAATTGGAGGAAGGAGCGTACCATCGAGGGCGCGGACTGATAATGGAGATTCCAGGGGAAGTGTGGGCACGTGCAGTTCTTTGACTTTCGCAGCACAGATTAAATTCTGGTCCGAACCGGAATCAATGAGAGCGTGAAGGACGCCGGAATGGTTATCCAGGAGAAGCATGACAGGGAAAAGTGAGCGGCTACTAGGCTGCTGCGCTTGGGGCGTCCCCTGCAGTGTGCCCAGGTTCACTGGTGGGGGTCGTTCCTTTAACGGGCAATGAAGGCACAGGTGTCCGATCCTCCCACAGTAAAAGCATGCCCCGACCTGACTTCGACGTTGCCGTTCCTCCAGAGAGATCCGAGCACGTCCACCTTGCATGGATACGGCAGGAGGGTTGGCTGAAGTGGGTGGAGTTAGGGGGATGCTGGCTCTGAATTGGGGATGGTTAGGTGTGTGATGCCTTTCTCTGAGGCGTGAATCCACCCGTCCTGCTAAATCCATTAAACCGTTTAGGTCCTCGGGAAGCTGCTGAGAAGCCAATTGGTCCTTGACTGAATCTGAAAGTCCGTTCAGGAAGGTGTCATACAAGGACTGGGTGCTCCATTGAGTGGCGGCAGCCAAGGTTCGGAATTCAACAGCATAGTCATAAGCAGATCTGGAACCCTGGCGAAGCTCCAGTAACCGTCTCGCGGCTTCCCGGCCTGTGTGAGAGCGGTCGAATACTTTCCTCATCTCCTCGGTGAAAGCACTGAAAGTGGAGCAGCAAGGATAGTTGGCATCCCAAATGGCTGTCCCCCATTCACGGGCTCTTCCTGTGAGGAGGGTGATAATATAGGCCACTTTTGAACGTTCAGTGGGGAAGGTTGATGGCTGGAGCTCGAGTAACAAAGAGCTTTGCGACAGGAAGGAACGACAGGATCTGGCATCACCATTGTATGGCTGGGGATTGGGCAGACGAGGCTCGTGCGGAGCTGAGGGTGTTAGGGTGGATGGAAAAGCAGCACATAATTGTAAAAGTTGGGTAGATAACCGAGATAATGTCTGGGAAATTTCCTGGAGGTCCTGCTGATGAGCATTTATCAGGGATCTTTGCTGAGCAACAGTATGACGCAATTTAGCATTGGAACGGGTCCTAGACCTGAGCTGAACCTTAGGTCGGAGGCTAGGCCGTGGGTAAAAGATGTCTGCTGGGTCCGTCATGGCCGCAGTGTACTGTCACGGTGGGGCTGAACAGGGGTGAACCCAATAGCAAACAAACGGCGATGTTGAGAGATTTATTAGAAACACAGAGGTCTGAGAAAGGCAGAGGCAGCAGGAGCAGGGGAGAGAAGCAGTGAGTGTGTGTGCTTAATGACTGGAATGAGAGAGTGGGGAAACCCCCAGCGACGAGAGAGGGGGCGGGGCTATTACGTGAGGGAGTTTCCACTAACCCGGTAGCTAGACACGGGGAATCCTCTCCGGTTAGTTGAGCGCCTCTCGCTGTCGAGCCGCACAGCGCGTCGTGGATGAACAGCGGGATTAAGCAGCTTGATTTCCTTGATGGAACTAGAGGTCGGCTCACAGCGCGCACAATCTTCACAAAGTTCGTGAACGCGGAGGAGATCAAACGCGGAAGTGCTCGTCTCACGGGATGAAAAGCTGGCTTGTGGAGGTGTATGTGAATGCTGAGAGGAATCGTTTTGCCAGGCGGGGGTTCGGTATCCAGTAATCCAGCAGCGAGGGTGAACAAATCCAAATCGTGAGTACTATAACAAAGTCCAGAGAGCATGCAGGGTCGTACACGTTAATCAGTCCGATAATAGCCGAAGTACCAGGGGGCGAAGACGAGAGAAAAATCCGGGAAACGGGCAGGGTCGAAAAACGGGCTAGAGTAAACAGAAAAAACACTTTGTAAACAAGACGCGAGGCACACGAGTGAGACACTGCGGCGCCGGGTGGTTCTTTCAGTGTGCTTATAAAGCTAAGAGATAATTGACAGATAGGGTTCAGGTGTGTCTGAGCGATAGGTGGGCGAGTAGGGAAAAAAAAGCGAAGTGGAATTTAGGATCTGGAGGTGCTGGGTTGAGCTAGGTGGCTCGTGACAATGAGAGGCTGGAAAAAGTAAATTTGAGCATAACGAAGAGCTGGAAGACCAATTAACAGTAATTAGGTTAATTGGCAACATGATTGGGTATAAAAAGAGCTTCTCAGAGTGGCAGTGTCTCTCAGAAGCCAAGATGGGTAGAGGATCACCAATTCCCACAATGTTGCGCAGAAAGATAGTGGAGCAATATCAGAAAGGTGTTACCCAGCGAAAAATTGCAAAGACTTTGCAGTTATCATCATCAAGTGTGCATAATATCATCCGAAGATTCAGAGAATCTGGAACAATCTCTGTGCGTAAGGGTCAAGGGCGTAAAACCATACTGTATGCCCGTGATCTCCGGGCCCTTAAACGACACTGCACCACAAACAGGAATGCTACTGTAAAGGAAATCACAGAATGGGCTCAGGAATACTTCCAGAAACCATTGTCAGTGAACACAATCCACCGTGCCATCCGCCGTTGCCAGCTGAAACTCTACAGTGCAAAGAAGAAGCCATTTCTAAGCAAGATCCACAAGCACAGGCGTTTTCATTGGGCCAGGGATCATTTAAAATGGAGTGTGGCAAAATGGAAGACTGTTCTGTGGTCAGACGAGTCACGATTCGAAGTTCTTGTTGGAAATGTGAGACGCCATGTCATCCGGACCAAAGAGGACAAGGACAACCCAAGTTGTTATCAACGCTCAGTTCAGAAGCCTGCATCTCTGATGGTATGGGGTTGCATGAGTGCGTGTGGCATGGGCAGCTTGCATGTCTGGAAAGGCACCATCAACGCAGAAAAATATATTCAGGTTCTAGAACAACATCTAATCATCTCTTTCAGGGAAGACCCTGCATTTTTCAACAAGATAATGCCAGACCACATTCTGCATCAATCACAACATCATGGCTGCGTAGGAGAAGGATCCGGGTACTGAAATGGCCAGTCTGCAGTCCAGATCTTTCCCCTATAGAGAACATTTGGCGCATCATAAAGAGGAAGATGCGACAAAGAAGGCCCAAGACGATTGAACAGTTAGTGGCCTGTATTAGACAAGAATGGGAGAGCATTCCTATTTCTAAACTTGAGAAACTGGTCTCCTCGGTCCCCAGACGTCTGTTGAGTGTTGTAAGAAGAAGGGGAGATGCCACACAGTGGTGAAAATGGCCTTGTCCCAACGTTTTTGGGATTTGTTGACACCATGACATTTTGATTCACCATATTTTTCCCTTAAAATGTTTCATTTTCTCAGTTTAAACTTTTGTTCCGTGATTTATGTTCTATTCTGAATAAAATATTGACATTTGCCATCTCCACATCATTGCATTCAGTTTTTATTCACAATTTGTTTAGTGTCCCAACTTTTTTGGAATCCGGTTTGTATTTAGTCAGCCACCAATTGTGCAAGTTCTCCCACTTAAAAAGATGACAGAGGCCAGTGTACCTCAACTATGAGAGACAAAATAAGAAAAATAAAATCCAGAAAATCATATTGTAGGATTTCTTATGAATGACTCCCACAGTTGATTTTTTCACACCAAGCTGCTTACCTATTGCCATCAAGCAAATTAAATAATTTAAATATTGCATTTTGTATTTACTTGGGTTATTTTTATATAATATAAAAAATAATTGTACATACGTATGAATTACTTACAGTGGTGTGAAAAACTATTTGCCCCCTTCCTGATTTCTTATTCTTTTGTATGTTTGTCACACTTAAATGTTTCTGCTCATCAAAAACCGTTAACTATTAGTCAAAGATAACATAATTGAACACAAAATGCAGTTTTTAAATGAAGGTTTATGTTATTAAGGGAGAAAAAAAAATCCAAATCTACATGGCCCTGTGTGAAAAAGTGATTGCCCCCCTTGTTAAAAAATAACTTAACTGTGGTTTATCATACCTGAGTTCAATTTCTGTAGTCACCCCCAGGCCTGATTACTGCCACACCTGTTTCAATCAAGAAATCACTTAAATAGGAGCTACCTGACACAGAGAAGTAGACCAAAAGCACCTCAAAAGCTAGACATCATGCCAAGATCCAAAGAAATTCAGGAACAAATGAGAACAAAAGTAATTGAGATCTATCAGTCTGGTAAAGGTTATAAAGCCATTTCTAAAGCTTTGGGACTCCAGCGAACCACAGTGAGAGCCATTATCCACAAATGGCAAAAACATGGAACAGTGGTGAACCTTCCCAGGAGTGGCCGGCCGACCAAAATTACCCCAAGAGCGCAGAGACAACTCATCCGAGAGGCCACAAAAGACCCCAGGACAACATCTAAAGAACTGCAGGCCTCACTTGCCTCAATTAAGGTCAGTGTTCACGACTCCACCATAAGAAAGAGACTGGGCAAAAACGGCCTGCATGGCAGATTTCCAAGGCGCAAACCACTTTTAAGCAAAAAGAACATTAAGGCTCGTCTCAATTTTGCTAAAAAAAACATCTCAATGATTGCCAAGACTTTTGGGAAAATACCTTGTGGACCGACGAGACAAAAGTTGAACTTTTTGGAAGGTGCGTGTCCTGTTACATCTGGCGTAAAAGTAACACAGCATTTCAGAAAAAGAACATCATACCAACAGTAAAATATGGTGGTGGTAGTGTGATGGTCTGGGGTTGTTATGCTGCTTCAGGACCTGGAAGGCTTGCTGTGATAGATGGAACCATGAATTCTACTGTCTACCAAAAAATCCTGAAGGAGAATGTCCGGCCATCTGTTCGTCAACTCAAGCTGAAGCGATCTTGGGTGCTGCAGCAGGACAATGACCCAAAACACACCAGCAAATCCACCTCTGAATGGCTGAAGAAAAACAAAATGAAGACTTTGGAGTGGCCTAGTCAAAGTCCTGACCTGAATCCTATTGAGATGTTGTGGCATGACCTTAAAAAGGTGGTTCATGCTAGAAAACCCTCAAATAAAGCTGAATTACAACAATTCTGCAAAGATGAGTGGGCCAAAATTCCTCCAGAGCGCTGTAAAAGACTCGTTGCAAGTTATTGCAAATGCTTGATTGCAGTTATTGCTGCTAAGGGTGGCCCAACCAGTTATTAGGTTCAGGGGGCAATTACTTTTTCACACAGGGCCATGTAGGTTTGGATTTTTTTTCTCCCTAAATAATAAAACCCCTCATTTAAAAACTGCATTTTGTGTTTACTTGTGTTATCTTTGACTAATAGTTAAATGTGTTTGATGATAAGAAACATTTTGTGTGACAAACATGCAAAAGAATAAGAAATCAGGAGGGGGGCAAATAGTTTTTCACACCACTGTAAGTATGACAAATGTGCACACAAAAAAAAAATCAGGTTACTTTATCATACTTTTTTTCTCTATGTATAGAGATTAGATATGTGCCTATGTATTGTAGATTGTAATATAAAAATAATAGAACTATCAATAAAGTGAAGAAAAGTAGGAGATGAGCATGCTGTTTATAATGTCAAGCTGAAGACCAATACCACAACAATGAAAATTATTGCTGATCACCAATCAGACAACAAAAATTACAATTAAATGACAATTACAACAAAGAATTCCCAACTTAGTTCACTACACTCAGTTAATTCCTGAATTTTTCTCGAATCCAGACGACTCTGCAAAACCCTGTAGCTGAGGCCATCCCCTGTGAGCGAGCCTGGCTGATATATTAGCATGGTTGCCTCGTTTGAAATACTCTGGATGAAAGAGTGATGCCTCTGAAAGAAGCCCGGGGCTGTGCTCTCCAGCTACAGACGAAACCAAAGCACAGTAGTCCCAGTGTGTCTTCATCAGGCCAGAGTTGATCTGTCAGCATGAAAGAAAGAGATCCAGGCTGAAAAGTGTTTAATTACCTAAGAGTGAAATAGGGGCTTTAATCTCAGGCCATGACTGTTACAAGGAGCCCACCTCTGTCTGACCGCACTGAGGCAGTCCCAGCAGAAGCACTTAAGGGGTGAAGCTGAAAGATTTTGTCTTGTGGGTACGTGGTTTCCAAAAAAGAACCTGGTATAAATAAAAAATGAGAACAGCAAGAATGTTTTCAGCACAAGTTTGGCAAGATAGATACGCAGTTAATTTACACCTTGAGTAGTCTTTATTCTAGATTGAAGTTTGGAAATTATGGCTCCATTTCAAATTAAACTTATTTTGCCTTCTTTAAGTTATTCATCTCCAGCTTAATCATGATCAGCGTCATGGTGGAGCTGGAGCCTTTCCCAGGAGCTCTGGACTTAATGCAGGAATACAACCTAGACAGGATAGCAGTGCATTGCAGGGCATCTCAAGCACACATACATACTGTACATACTCATTCACACCTAAGGGCATTTAAATTAGCTATTCCATCTACCAGAATGTTTGGGCGGTGGGAGGAAAAAAAAGGGACATTCAAAAGTCAGTACTATACCCAGAGCTCAGGATTGGACCCTGGACCCTGGAGCTGTATAGCAACAAAACTGTGCTGTACTCCTGTGCTGCCATGCCAGACCCTAGTTACTGTTTCAAAATATTCCAATGCAGTTAATAAAGAGGGGGTACATATAGGCGTTCATGTTGTGGGACAATGCCCAGAGTCAGGGTTTCCCAAAGATCACATGGAAAAAGACCTAATGTCCATGGTGCGGGACATTTCACTAAGTAAACTTACCTCATTTGTTAAATTTACCTTCATCAGTATTCATTTAAAGCTTTTAGACTTGTCAATGCTATGTTTTAAAGAGATGATAGAACCAGGTTGTAGAATTAAAATGAGGAAAGAATTGCTTGAAGGGAAGAACTGCAATAAAAGAAATAAGGAAGAACTCACAAAGAACAAATTAATATGGAACGATTTAAACTCAAACAACATTATTACTGATATTAAATTGTACAGTACACCTAAATAACCACAAACACAATTGCAGGCTGATTTTATCCATTGACAAATCTGTGGCAGGTGGATGTACAGTATATGTACAGTATATGTAGTGTTTTGCCAAAACACACTGGTGTAACCAAAATAATTTGGATGGAAATCATTTGCAATTTGTGCTTTTGAACCCTCTTGTGTCAAAAAAAATCATTTGAAAAGCTTGTACAACTTCTTGCTTCTTTTGAAAAACTTCTTTTTCTCAAACCTGCCAAAAAGGAATTATCTCATTTTGTAGTCAAGCTGGTTACATGTTTAAATCCATGTTTAATAGCTTTCTAATTTTCCTTATCAATACATTTCTTTTTAAACCAGTAGATCTTACCCTGGAATGGCTATCTGCTGTTGTTATCGTTCATTCATTCATTCATTTTCTATACCGCTTAATCCTGTGTTCAGGGTCGCGGGGGACCTGGAGCCTATCCCAGGAGACTTCGGGCACTAGGCGGGGTACACCCTGGACAAGGTGCCGATCCATCGCAGGGCACACACACATACACACACTCACACACTACGGGCAATTTTATTGTAGGAACGCCAATTAGCCTAACCTGCATGTCTTTGGACTGTGGGAGGAAACCGGAGTACCCGGAGGAAACCCACCAAGCACGGGGAGAACATGCAAACTCCATGCACACAGAGACGGGAATCGAGCCTGGCCGGGGAATCGAACCCAGACCCTGGAGGTGCAAGGCGACAGCGCTAACCACTACACCACCGCGCCGCCACTTGTTATCGTTCATTTTCTTTTGTTGTTTGTTAGTTAATTATTTTATGGCAGATTTTTTTTAAGTAGCATCCCTAATAACAGTGATTTTTTATTTCAACCCTGTTAAACATTTTCTCTGTTTTCTTTGACAGAAAGCAATGGCACTGAATCTACATCTTTCAAACGAAATAGGGAGGAGACAAAAATAATGGAAGGAGTGAAGTTTTCAGAGTGTTCCAAGTGTTAGTTATTTCAGAATCACATGATGTTTAGGTAATCTACCATTTTTGTTAGGGGAATAAATGACTTCTGCATATTTTTGAGTGTTAGACCATAACAACGTATTGCAGTGTTGAAATTGGAGAGTTCCTACACAATGCATGTAAAGGTTGGGAGTTCCGAGCTGTCTGCTCTCTACATCCTTTATTAGTGGTTCTGTTAAAGTAACCTGGGGTAAGACTTCACATTATGAGCAACAAAAACACAAATCACACTTAAAAACCAAAGAATTACACTATATGGTTAAAAGTTTGTAGATCACACCTGTATGAGCCTATTGAACCTCCCATTCCGAATATTGTTAGAATAACCTCCATTGTTCTGAGATGGCTTTTCATATAAGAGTGGAGGTTCATATTTTGAAGCATGGCTGTGGGGATTCGCCCATACATCCATTAGTGTGGATGAACCGGAACACTGATTGCACCCCAGCCCAACGCGAGAGGACCTGTGGTGCAATCAGTGTTCCGGTTTATCCTAAAGGTGTTCAATATGGTTGAGGTCAGCATACTGTGAAAGCCAGTCAATTCTTTCACTCCAATCTTGGTCACAGTGTCGTCATGGACCTCGTGTTTCACATATGGGCATTGTCATGCTAGAACAGGAATGGGCTCAACCCTTTAGTTCTCGTAAAGGGAAATCTTAATGGTCCAGCATACAACAACATTCTAAACAGCTTTATGGTAACAGTGTAATCCATAAAAGGCATTTTTTGTTGTGATGTTTGATGTTTTTTAACTAAGGCTCAGGATTGTGTAGTACAGAGTGACATACAGTATCCTTTTTTTTTTCAACTCAACCTACTGTAGACAATGAAATGAATTTTCTTTCATTTTAATCATCTATACTGTACAAACATGACTCACTCACTCACCCATTGTCTATACCGCTTTACCCTGTATTAATGGACGCGGGGGCCCTGGAGCCTATCCCAGGAAACTCAGGGCACAAGGCGGGGTACACTCAGGACAGGGTGCCAATCCATCGCAGGGCACACTCATTATAAACACGAAAAAAAAAAAAGGAGGCACATACTGTAGGCAATGAAATAGCACAGATACAAATGATCACGTGTTTTTTATGGTTGTTTTTATGACTAATAATAATAATAATAATGTGCTCATTTTGAGAGTTCTATATTTGAATGCGATGTCATTCCCATATTCCAGTAGTGGTAAAATGTACATGTTATAAAAGTAATGATAACTTTCAATCACCCCATTAACACAGTGGCAAGGCTTCTACATACTGTATATATATTTGTCACTTGTCACTGACCTATGCTGTGTTGCGGCACACATCTATGCCCGTTGAGTTTTAAGGGTTTTAAAGTAGGTACATGTATTGGTAGACAGCCTGTTTTTCACAATCTTTTAGCCATGTAGTGTGTTTTTCTGTTTCTGGGAAGAAAAAAAAACAATCTGTACAGCATAAATTCACAAAATACAATATGTGTCACTTGAACACACAGCAATGGTTGGCATAAACTCTGGAAGTTTCTTCAGAATTGTCCTTCTTGCATGCCACATGAGCAAAGCAGAGAAGAGCTGAAACACAATCCCTTGGCAGACATGTGCGGACATGTCAACATTATTAGCCCAAAAGGACTGGGACACCACATTCTCCTACACGCTGTCTCTCTGGTTACTGTCTGTTATTGCATGAGTGCATTTTAAAAGCTTCTTTTCCTAAATGTTTCTTCTGACTAAGCCTTTCAGAATCTCCTAAGCCATTTAATGGGATGTTTAAACGTAAGCCAGAGGCAAAAAAAAAAAAAGGTGGTGCAGCATGATCTCTAAGTGTGGAGAAGGAAGGGCTTGAATACGTTCTGTGTGGTGGACTCTAAAGGGAGTCAAGAGCCCCATGGGAGTGATTTATAAGACGTATTAATATCAAATATGTCTGTCCCACTGACTTCTGCCCCCTTCATTATAATAATACCACTGCACAGCCAATCCAAGGGAGGAGTTGGTCCTTTTGTGAACGTCAGGGGTCACGGGTGTACTTCTGGTGAATATTAATACTTCTCACTGAATAATTCTACGCTGCCAAGAGGTCAGAGAGGGTGAATAGGACCCTGCGGCAGGGTTACAAAGGCCCTTGGATAACCCACTTCAAGACCGAGAAATTTACCTGCAATACAATGTAGAAGCAGGGGATAGAGAGAGGGAGATGGGGGAGGGGGGGGGCATGTCATGATGTACTACTTCTGCTGAGTTTGTGGATCTGTGTTTAGTGTAACGACAAAGTGGGAGCATGTACAGTAAGCAAGCAGGCAGAAGAAGAGACAGAGAGAAGGTGTGTAAACACTCGTTTTCACATAGGTGTGTGTTTGCAGCTCAGGCTCATATGGGACAGCTTTAGGAAGAAAGCTAACTCTGCGCTTGTGGGCCACTTTAAATTGACAGAAATGGAGTCCAGCTGCAGACAAACAACCCCAGCTGTATTTTCACTCTCTACTTCATTTTGAAACCTGCTGATGATGGTAGCCCCTATTCACCTGATCCTGCCCTGCTCCACCACCCAGAGCCCCCATACAGGAAAAGCACCTTCATCTGAGCATGCTGCTGATCAGAATCAGACATTACGCCCCTCATTTCTACAGCATATCATCTTTTGCAAGTGCAAAGATTGCATATCTTCAAAAGAAGTGACAGGAATCCTAGCAGGCAGTAATTTATTTATAATTTTTTTTTAACCTTGACATACCCTGGTGTATGTCAGTGGCCAAGATGGATAATTTGTGTGTTAAGCAATAGTAAGTAAATCTACATCTCGCTATATAAATCTGGAATTTGCTCTGGCCATAATCCATTATGTCTAAATTTAACACAGAATTCATATATATATATATATATATATATATATATATATAGGCGGCACGGTGGTGTAATGGTTAGCACTGTCGCCTTGCACCTCCAGGGTCTGGGTTCGATTCCCGTCTCTGTGTGCATGGAGTTTGCATGTTCTCCCCGTGCTTGGTGGGTTTCCTCCGGGTACTCCGGTTTCCTCCCACAGTCCAAAGATATGCAGGTTAGGCTAATTGGCGTTCCTAAACTGCCCATAGTGTGTGATTGGGTGTGT
This sequence comes from Channallabes apus, assembly GCA_030522415.1. Classification (NCBI taxonomy): domain Eukaryota; kingdom Metazoa; phylum Chordata; class Actinopteri; order Siluriformes; family Clariidae; genus Channallabes; species Channallabes apus. The sequence continues at coordinate 8,762,116 of CM060119.1, forward strand.
GAGTGTGTGTATGTGTGTGTGCCCTGCGATGGATTGGCACCCTGTCCAGGGTGTACCCCGCCTAGTGCCCGAAGTCTCCTGGGATAGGCTCCAGGCCCCCCGCGACCCTGAACACAGGATTAAGCGGTATAGAAGATGAATGAATGAATGAATTAATTAATATATATATATATATATTTATATTTTTTTCATTCTTTGAAAATGAATCAAAAGTGACCTGACCTCAAGTCATCACATTTCCTGTTTTTACTTAACAAGAGCTTTGCAATAAAGATGAGCTCGATGATCAGCTAAGTGTCAAACTCGAGAAAGCTACACCGTCATCTGAGAAGGAGCCCACTGGAGCCTGTCAAAACACAGGAGGAGATGGAGTCTGTCAAAACAGAGGCCATGATCTTTACAACAGAAACCGGAAGAGCCATTAAAGAGCATAGTGGCTTATTGTGAAAGCTGCTTATGTTCATGTGAGCAGAAAGGAGATGTCATTAATTTATTATCTTCAGCCAGATGTTTTTATTCACTAAATTTGCAATTTGTATTTTTATCATAGATAATAATTTTAAAACATTTCCCTGTACCGATAAAAAAAGACCAGGGTGCTGCAAGGGCGTTCAATCCAAACCAGGACTTGTGATAAAATTTCTCATGAACTGATTGACATTTACAGAAGATTTCAAGGATAGTACGGCAATGAGACTCTTTTGAATGGTGCAAATATTTTTAAAAAGGCCATACATCCCATTCCCATGAACATTCAGTAAGAAAATCAAGAGATTCTGCTAACTTGTGGAAGACATGCATCTGTCTGTAGGAACAGTACACATGACCAGTCACAACCACCCCATGCACATTAAAGGAACTTGGCTGAGAGTTATTATAACTATTGTAGGGATTTCGGTTTCATTCACTAAAGAATTCCTATTAAAGCATTCTATATTTTGATTAAAATTTAACAAACATATTATTGATACTAAATTGCATCCTTAAATAACCACAAATACAGCTGGAGGCTGATTTATCCATTATGACAAAAATGTGGGAGATGGACTTCAGACAAAATTCACACAACTTATTATGAACAAATTATTTCAGTGTTCGTGCTTTTTAACACTCTGGCGACTCGATGAAAACATGCATAACGTATTGTCTATCAGTTTGTAATTCATCTTGTTTCATATGAGAAAACTTCTCAAAACTGCAAAAATGGATATATCTCATTTTGCTGACAAACTGTTCAGTACACGGACGTCTCCAGACGGTTTGGAATTGATCAATACCATTTCCAGGCAAGGCAACAGATTTCGAAACAACTGGTTCCATTGCTTATCGTCCTAGGTCTGGAAGGCAAAGACAAGATAGGCCAATTCAAATGGTCATTTAGAAATCCTACAAAAAAGTATTGTCAAGGGGCTCATTTACTTACTGTAATGTTGTCAATATCGACTAAACATTAAAGTTGAACACACCAACTGTTCTGTTCACCTTAATTTTTTTTTACATTTCTGGTACTGATGGACATACAGATTTTGTAAATAAAATTAAACTTCTGTATTTCATTCATTCATTCATTAATTTTCTATACCGCTTAATCCTGTGTTCAGGGTCGCGGGGGACCTGGAGCCTATCCCAGGAGACTTCAGGTACACCCTGGACAGGGTGCCAATCCATCGCAGGGCACACACACATACACACACTCACACACCCAATCACACACTACGGGCAATTTAGGAACGCCAATTAGCCTAACCTGCATGTCTTTGGACTGTGGGAGGAAACCGGAGTACCCGGAGGAAACCCACCAAGCACGGGGAGAACATGCAAACTCCATGCACACAGAGACGGGAATCGAGCCTGGCCGGGGAATCGAACCCAGACCCTGGAGGTGCAAGGCGACAGTGCTAACCACTACACCACCGCGCCGCCCACTTCTGTATTTATTTAACAAAAATATGTGCAACTTTATCTATCTTTTTTGTCTATGAGTATATACTGAATAAATATTTTTGGTACCAAAATGCTATTCTCCAAGAGCCATTTTCTCATCAGATCCAGACACCAAACAGAACATGATGTGATCTGTTAATAAGTCCGGATCCATGTTAGCATTGGCCGCAGCAGGCTGCATCTTTAGCTGGGGTTACACGCTGGCTTGTGTGAAGCATCTCAACACTTACAGGTCCGTCAGTGTCAAGAAATAATTAAGCATAAATATTCATGTCTTGATTCTATGCAAAATAGCATCTGTTTTGGAATAGCATGCCATCTGTTTTTGGGACTTTAAGGGGCGAATGTGCTAAAGAGCTGTTGTGATGCACACTATTCATTTTGATCTAAAAAGAAAATTTTTTGCATTGCTCTTAAAGATTTATGCTTTTATTAAGGTGATAAATGCTTCCTATGCTGATTCTGAAAACCTCATCAAGCAAAAAGTAACGTTCATGCATTCATAGTTTATTCTGCCTCATTAATTCACCTGAGTGTGTTTAATATTACGTCCAGGGAAAATGCTTCTTTTTATACAAACAATTCAATGTTCATAAGGTGCTGTTTAAATGCTGATTAACATATAAACTGTCTACAAAATATGAATCACTGGTGTAGATAAGAATCCAAGATGGCTGCACTGTGCATGTATTTGAGTCACTACTGCATTAAAACATTAAAACCCACCATCCTCAAGTTAAATCCTGCTCATCACACACACAACACACATGCTCTGTTCACTCATTGTCTCCCCAGCCATCCTCCATTTAATCTCTACATGTCTTTCCTGAATCTCCCGTCGCTGAAAAGATGAAACTTTGTGTTGAGTTTCTCAACACCTCACCTAGCACTGATGGCTTTTAGCACTCGGAGGTGTAAAACACACACATCATAGGTGGGAACCCATTCCCAGCCTCCCTCAGGATGGAACATGGTAGACAAAAAAAAAAAAAAAAAAAAAACCTCTGTAATCTTCTGAAAAAACAGCTCCAAAATTAGTTTCGCTGTTTCAACACATTTAATTCAGCAAACAAGCTAATTCTTAAAACCATTATGAGATAAACAAGCTGTGTTAGGACAGAATTGATTTTCCTCAAATCTGGTTCTGTATATCTGTCTCAAAATGCATATGCACAAATCAAGAAAACCTCCAGGAAGCCATGGGAAATGGTTTGGATCCAGAGTATCTCATTGTGCACCATGAGACAGAAGAGATCGGGATTGTAGTAGATAAAAGAAGTGGACACCATCAAAGTCGTGGATGTTTTTTTCTGTATTTGTCAATCATTTATATACTAAAATGCATGCAGTATACTTTAAACAGAAACCTTTAACAATAGCTAGTATGTTGGAAATACAACACTTTGACAGGTGCTGTTATAGGAAAATAATCAATGATGGTCTGATCAGAAGCAGTGCACCATTAAAAACCTTTTTGAACAGTTATTCTTCAATAATATCACAGTCTTATACAACAGTGTGTCAATGAATGAAGCATCATTTTTTAAAATCTGTTTATATTTGCAATATCTGTGGTAACTCCATGAGAATGTTTCTGTGGTTATCTTCGAATGATAGTTTATGGGTTATATTTACACATACTTTTGCCAAATAAATCTCTATTTTGGCAGATTGGGGGAAAAAAATGTTTTTTGTAAAAAAAAAAAAAAAAAAAAAAGTATTACAAGCACATGGATGATAAAAAGCACAAGGACCACTTTTTTGTTGTTGTTATATCTGTTTGAATTTTAGATGATTTTGCAAAATGCTCTACCCACTCCGTTTTTTTTTTTCACAAGGAATAAATCAGCCAGAAGTTGTTTTTGTAACTATGCAGTTTAGGGTTATTGATAGTGTTGGTTGAGTTTTAATTAGAAATAAAAAGAATCTATCAAACTCATGCTTTGATTGTGCTCTTATAGTGAGTCACTGGCAGGAAATTGGAACAAGGAAAAAGGTTTTACAATTTGTAAAAGAAATTTAAAAAGATTTAAAACATTATGAAAACAAAAAATACATAATAGTAATAAACCCTATAGTTCACATTGCATCATCAGCCTCCTCCTCCATTCCCAGTTTCACTTTCTTAATTCACTTCAGTTTTTTACACCAGTGCCTTATTATAGTACAGGTATTAGTTGCATACTGTATGGTGCAATCAGGTATCAACTGATTGCATACTGTAAACATCTGTCATCCAATAACCTTATAATAGAGCTCAGAAATCCTGATTAGAAAATTGAGCAACAAATGCAACAGCTTCCAGTACACAACATGTTGAACATACTGTATTTCTTTTGTACATAGTGATCATGTGTCTCTTGAGCAGAGGTGTCAAGTAACAAAGTACAAATACTTCGTTACCTTACTTAAGTAGAAATTTTGGGTATCTATACTTTACTGGAGGCGGCGCGGTGGTGTAGTGGTTAGCACTGTCGCCTTGCACCTCCAGGGTCTGGGTTCGATTCCCCGGCCAGGCTCGATTCCCGTCTCTGTGTGCATGGAGTTTGCATGTTCTCCCCGTGCTTGGTGGGTTTCCTCCGGGTACTCCGGTTTCCTCCCACAGTCCAAAGATATGCAGGTTAGGCTAATTGGCGTTCCTAAAATTGCCCGTAGTGTGTGAATGGATGGGTGAATGTGTGTGTGTGTGTGTGCCCTGCGATGGATTGGCACGCTGTCCAGGGTGTACCCCGCCTAGTGCCCGAAAGCCTCCTGGGATAGGCTCCAGGTCCCCCGCGACCCTGATCACAGGATAAAGCGGTATAGAAGATGAATGAATGAATGAATATACTTTACTGGAGTAATTATTTTTCAGCCGACTTTTTACTTCTACTCCTTACATTTTTAAGCAATTATCTTTACTTTCTACTCCTTACATTTTAAAAATAGCCTCGTTACTCTATTTTTATGTTCAGAAATGTTAAGGCATTACTATATATATATATATATATATATATATATATAATTTTTTTTTTTTTCCAGCACAAATGAATCATACTGTATGACCAAGTTTGACCCTAATGGCTTCCCATAATTGCAGAGCAGGTGTGAGCGATAATGCTGATAATAAGATGACTTAGGAAACATCACCAGGTGTGCTGAATGGCAAGTTTCAAGATGGAAGTTTGAATCAAACCAAAGTTGTATGCTTGAGCTACTTTAAAGGGCAATTATACATTTTTACATTCATTCATTCATTCATCTTCTATACTGCTTTATCCTGTATTTAGGGTCACGGGGACCTGGAGCCTATCCCAGGAGACTCAGGGCACGAGGCAGGGTACACCCTGGACAGCGTGCCAATCCATCGCAGAGCACACACACACACTATGGTCAATTTGGGAACGCCAATTAGCCTAACCTGCATGTCTTTGGACTGTGGGAGGAAACCGGAGTACCCGGAGGAAACCCACCAAGCACGGGGAGAACATGCAAACTCCATGCACACAGAGACGGGAATCGAGCCTGGCCGGGAATCGAACCCGGACCCTGGAGGTGCAAAGCGACAGTGCTAACCACTACACCACCGTGCCGCACGTTTTTACAATAACACATTTAATTATAAGATGTGGGAGTGGTGGCTCAGGTTCTAGGTTGTTGACTTATCATAATGTTGAGATATCATATCAATTTGCAAAATCTGTTTCCTCTAACCAGTTTGTCATGTATTTCTTTATTTCCACATTGCATGTTTATAATACAAGTAAATCTGAATATTTAAAAATTGTGATTAATCAAAGACTATAACTTTTAATATTTTTTTTCCCCATCACTTGAAAACACTACTTATCAGTAAAGAAAAATATGGGTAATTTATTTTGTGCAGTATTTACTGTACACATGTTAAAGATTTAATGGACAGAGTTAATGTAAAAAACAATGAAGTTTTCATTTAAGGCATTTAATTGTTAAGCCTGACTATAACACTTGCCAGAAGTGTATTTGCTCAGCATGCATACATGAACGGACAAATTAAATAGTATAAAAGAGAGTTATATAAAGCAGATATATAGAGGTCAGGCACTGTGTTAAACTGCAAAAAAAAAAAAAGTGTGTGAGTTCATGTGTGTAAGGAGGCGTCTCCAGCAGGAGGCCCAGCTGAGAGAGGGCACAAATGGCAGTTCCCTGAGCTGGAGACCTGCCCACTCATACTTTCCTCCACTTCGCACCTTATATCACCTCACATCTAGTAATCTGCTCTTCTCCCCTCTTTCATCCTCTCATCTCTCCTCAGGAGACTCATTAAAGCCCCCAAAATCACACAGGCTTTAATATGAGACGCACTCCGTCACAAACACACACACACATACAAACATCTATTTACCTGTCATTCCTACTTGAAATTCCTAACTTACACACATCTGCATTTCCATAAACCCATCAGCTGCACACTGAAAATGAAAAAATACCAGCCATTCTATTGTAATCTATATCCAGACCTCTCCAGTACAGTCCTGAAAAATACAGTTTCTAGGCACCAGTGTTGAGTGTAATACGTTACTAAGTAGCGTTATGCCTCTTTTCCACGGCATAGAACGGCACGACACAGTTCAGTTCAACTCACTTTGGTTCGGTGCAGTTTGGCTCGGTTTGCTCTTCCACTGCAGTGTAGTAACGCTTTAGCGTGGGCGGGATTACTCACGCGTGCGGCGCCGCTACTGCCGTGACGTCATCGTAAATGCGCCACAAACAAACACACAACAATGGAGCATATCGACGGCATAGTGTTCTTCATTCTCGGCATGTGGATGTTTTTAACAGCGAGACGAAGGAGTTTGTTTCAAAAGAGGCCGACGGTTAATACAAAAAGGTTCGTGCGATCCTTCTCTGGCTGTTCTAAATATATCGGTTCTGTTGTGTCTCGTGTCGCAAGTTCGGTGACGCAGTAATGACGATTTTCTCCGGCTAATCAGTGACCAGCGTGTTTACACGTCACGTTTTGGTAACGGTTCGGCGCGCTTGGAACCTCGGCCGAGGTGGTCCTGAAAAAAGGACCAGGTACTATGTACTGGTCCCAGTGGAAAACCCCCCAAAAGTGAGTAGAACTGAGCCATGTCGTGTCGTACTATGCAGTGGAAAAGCGCCATTAGAGTACTCAGATTACTTTTTTGATGTAATGAGTAATCTAACGCGTTAGGTCTGCCATTTAAGTACTCAGTTATTTAGTTATTTTTCCAAAAATGTAATCCGTTATTCAGACAATTTATGTAATCCGTGAGCCAATCATTCCCCAACCGTCATTCCCAATTCGTTATTGTATGTGTGTGAAAGTCGTCCTACAAGCCCCGTCCCCGATAACCTGCCCCCCTCTGTTATACCTGCTGTTATACCCCTATCTCACCTATGCAGTTTCACTATGAGAGGGCAGTAAGATGGAAACCTAATCACAGCGCCAAAAACTGTGATTGAACCGTACTCACAGCCACCACGCGAAACCGCGTGAGATAGGGGTATTAGTAGTTAACAGATTATGGGCCAAACTTCGCTGAATGATGATGGTAGTATAATTATAAAGGTCTTTACTAAAACAACATGCATGAGGAATCACAAAGGAGTTTTCATTTTCTACAATCAGAAAGTAACACTGTAATGTACAGTAACTGATTCATTTTTAAAGACAGTAATTTTTCAACATGATTCTGGTAACTGGAGGGATCTATGTTGATTGTAAATTGGCCAATTAAAAGTTCTGAGACATGAGCAAGTGGAGAAGAGGCGGCATTCGAGGAAGTTAAGAAACTTAATTTGAGCAATACAGGGGGAAAAAATTAAGAAAAAAAACAAAAGATATAATCACAAATTTTTTTTTGATCTTAACAATAACAGGAGCTCTGAAAATAGTCAAAGGTTTATATTAAAGTGCATGTTTCAATATGTTATTACAGTAACTTATTCACTTAAAATACAGATGCTCATGATAATCTAAGATTAATAATAAACAAACAAAAAAGTGATCCTATTTGACAAAGAAACTGGGTAATTATCATTATGATCAAATTTTGTTAAAGAGGCATTCAAGTCAAGCTGGGACTTTTGAATGTGCAGAATAACAGAACACGCTTATGAGGGTAAAAACTCAGGTTATTTTTTTATATAATCCCCTGCTACACTAATGCATTCATTCCAGTATTTCACTAGTGCGTGGATACCATAAAGGTAGAAAGATTTCTCATTACGCCGGAGCTATGATCAGAAATCCTGTAGCAAACATGTGGAAATGGCTTTGAGTGAGGTCAGGACTGTGTGGAATTCGTGAACTAACCTGAGTAGACCAGAAGATGTAGCTTTAGCGGTTAGCCCTTTGTAGCGTGGAAAGTAAACCCAAACGTGGAGTAACACGAGTAGGCAGGATAACCACGCAATTTGATTAAAGGACTCTCTCGAATGGGGAGCAAGGGATACTGTAGATACAATCTCAATGTCTGAGCGATGTGCTGCGGTGGCGGTAGTCCCGAATAAGCTTAGGGTCAAGGATGAAGCCTGCTGGAATCCAAGACCACTTGAGTCAAGGATCTGTCGCATGGTGTAGGCCGTCAATGATTCGGAGAGGAGGAGCAGGGGGGTGGGTGGAACCATAGGTGAAGTGATGAAGGGTTTAAGTTGGGATGTGTAGAACACTGGGTGGATCCGGAGCGCCGCAGGCAGCTGGAGCCGGTAGGTGACAGGGTTAATCCATTGATGCGATATGGGTCGTTGAACCTGGGTGAACGCTTGCGGGATTTGGTGTGTAGATACAGGTTTTTTGTTAATAACCATACTTTGTCACCTACTTTGTACAAACGTCCCGGAGGGTGTCGACGGCGATGCTGGGCGATGTAGTTGGCGTTGGATGGCAAGGTTGGCTTGATTCCATAGCCGTCGACAACTACGGACCAACTGTTGGGCCGATGGTACGTCAACCTCCGGTTCTAGGTGGTCGAACATCGGAGGTTGGAACCTACTGTATGGCATACCTCAAATGAGCTTAGGTTGGTGGCAGAGGAGATGTGGAGGTTATGAGACAGCTCTGCCCATGTGAGGTAGCGGGCCCAGGAGCACTGGCGATCAGAAACAAAACATCTCAGGTAGCGCTCCAGCTGTTGGTTGGTCCATTCCGTCTGACCATTAGTCTGAGGGTGGTAACAGAGGGAGGACAAACTAGTGGTGGAGAACCGGTCGACGATGGTGAGGATGGTATTTTTTCCTGGTATTTTTTCCAGAAACCAGCAGGCTCGTGATGAAATCCAGGGCAATGTGAAGTGGGAATGGGAAGTGGTTGAAGCTCTCCGGGGGGTGGGTCAGTTTGTGTCCTTGGCCCTGGCGCACACCGGGCATGCCTGAACAAACTCCTCGATGTCCTTTTTCATGGAGGGCCTTGAGAGTCTTTGAGACCATGCTTGAGAGTCCTGGGCAGGGGCCAATGACGAACAGCTTCTAGGTCATGGACCTGCAGGTCCATGGCCAAACCCGGGGCGAGATAACAAAACCCAGGAACGTGGTGGATATGACGATGGCTGACGATCTTTCCAGCTTGCAATACAGTTGGTGACCGAGCAATCTCTTGAGAACAGCCCGGACGAGTTGGACGTGTTCAGTGGTGTAGGAGTAGATGAGAATATCTTCTAGGTAGACAAACACCCATCGGCCTAGCATGTCTCTCAGGACGTCGTTGATGAACTGCTGGAAGGCCGAGGGTGCGATACAGAGTCCAAATGGGATGACCAGGCTCTCGTAATGTTCGGTGGGAGTGATGAAAGCCGTCTTCCACTCATCGCCCCCTCTGATACGCACCAAGTTGTAGGCGCTCCGGAGGTCCAACTTTGTGAACACAGTGGCCCCAGAGAGGGCGTCCAGGGCTGAGTTGGTCAGCGGCAACGGGTGGCTGGATGGTTCCATGGCCAAAGGCGCTGGCGACATATTCCTCCATCGCCCGCGTCTCGGTGGCCGATAATGAGTAGAGGTGGATGCGGGGAGGAACGGAACCCGGATGAAGCTCTATCGCCAGGTCATGAGGGCAATGAGGTGGAAGGTGGGTGGCACGTCTTTTGCAAAAAGCTCCAGCCAGGTCCTGATAGGCAGGAGGGATGGCGTTGATGTCGACATCGGGGCCATGTCGTTCCTCGGACTACGTGGAACACGTCCCAGCCTGGGCCCGCAGGTCAGTGCAGGTCGGCCCCCACTGGAGGATTCGGTTCCGGGTCCATGAAATGAAAGGTCATGTTGCAGCAGCCAGAGGTATAAGAGTATGATGGGAGGTGCGGAGATGGACGTGAGATGGAGTGGGATCTGTTCATGGTGTTGATCTACGGTGAGCGTAGACTGATGGGTTGGGTCTGGTGGGTGATGGGGCTGGAGGACAGGGGCCGACCGTCGACAGATGTAATTTGAACTGGCTGGGATAACGCCTCGATCTTTACCCCCATTTCTTTGGCATAAGTAGAGTTAATGAAGTTGCCTGTGGCACCGGAATCGATGAACACATCACTTGAGATGGTGGTGCTGGTAGCGGTGGAGATGTGGAGGGGGCCCAGTGAGTCTCTCCTCTTGCTCCCCGGGGCTGCGCGTTTCCCGGGCAAAGTGGGCAGATTGTCCGGTGGAGTTCCGCCGACCCACAGTAGGCACACAATCCCTCTCGAAACCGGCATTATCGTTCTGCCACGGTCAGGGAGGCGGGTGCTAATTGCATGGGTTCCCTGGCTCCGGTGTCAATCACGGAAGGAGGTGGAGTTTCGACATGTCCAGTGATGGTGGTGGTGAAGGTGGTACTGTAGGTGGTCGAGGTGCAGCGTAGGATAAGGTGGGAGCAGGCGGCAGGGTCCTCGAGAGAAGGCGCTGATCAATGCGGAGAGCGACCTGGATCAGTCCTTCCAGTGTGGCGGGGAACTCTCGTCCGGCAATCTGGTCTTTAATTCGCGAAGCCAGTCCCTCATAATAGGATGTCTGGAGCGCAGCATCTCCCCAGTAGGTCTGTACAGCGAGGGTACGAAAATCTGCGGTATAGCGACTCACGGACGATCCTCCCTGCTGCAGGGAGCAAGGGATAGACAAAATCTAACCTGCGTCCTATAAACACACACTCACAGAAAGCAAACCCAAGAAAGTGAGTACTCACGAATTGGCGAAGGGATCCGAAGCGGCATGGGCGAACTCAATGACTAAGCGATGTGCACTGACTAAGCGATGTGTGTGCATCTTGTCTCCTTTTATGCTTCCTGGTTCACGACCGCATTACTTCCGGGTCCTAGTGCCGGTCGCGGACCGAGTGTGCATGACAATGGGGTGTGGCAAAAACTTCCAGTAGAGTTCCTGTCATGTGCAAATGGTGTTGATGAATGATTGTGTGTACAGTTCACACAAACAAATATGTCTCTTCTTCAGGCTGCTGACAAGTTACCTGTCGATTTTTGAGGATCATGCATTCCACTCACTGAATGTTCATGGATTGTTCAAGAATGTTCATGTTTTACATGTTTTACAAAGAGTTTCATCATTGTAGTGTGCATAAAGTCTTCTGTAAATGTCAATGAGGGTTTATATAAGGGTGTATGCCTTCATTTATGAGAAATGTCATCACAAGTCTCGGTTTGACTTGAACATCCCTTGTGTAAGATGATGGTAATTTAACAATTTAAGTTGTGTTTTCCACTTTCTGCTTAACTTGATCTTGTAGAAATGATGTAGTGTATCTTGGATGTTCCCCAACATTAAAAGTAACCATAAATGAATTAAAAGTATATTACGTTCTTTACATTTTTAATTTTCTTCTTCTTCTTTTAATGAAATTTAATAATACAATTTTAATAATAAATATTCTATTCATTGGCAAATTGTCATCTCATAAAAATAATAAAATATTGTGCCCTATTTTTGTAGAAAACAAATCTTCTTTGGGGTAACAGCATCTAGTTTTTGTTCTTACACACGACCACACCCTTGCAAATCCCCCATACTGGCTTACAGACCAGCGAACATGAAACACTGTGTGATGTTTAACTGGAGGAGGATAATTTCATGTTTTCCAGTAGACGATTAAAAGAAGTGGAAAGCGACCTGCTCGCTGATACCATCTCAGTCATGCTGGTATGTCGGGAGAAATCTTCCCACACAAACCCCTTCACTCTCTCAAGGCAAACAGGCCCAGAGAATTCAAGAACACTCACTCACAAACCCCTGAACCCAAAACACAGGTGCCACCACTCTTTCATCTCTATGGCACTGAAGGTCAACAATGTAACGGTGGTTTGAACATAAATAATATATTGTACGTTTTCACAAAGCTGGTGAGTTTAAAGATTCTGCTCTGTTGTGGGCTGGAAGCGAGATATGTGGAAAGGTGTGTGTGTGTGGGGGGGGGGGGGGGCGAATGTGTGTGTGTGTGTGGGGGGGGGGGGGGTCAGGGAGAGAGAGAGACAGAGAGAGAGAGAGAGAGAGAGAGAGAACTGTGCTTTGGGTCACAAGACCAAAGACTTTTCCTCTTCAGAATTTCAAAACAAAGCCATAAGAAGAACAAAGACCGTTGCTGCCTCCTGTGTCCGTATCTGTGCTCGAGTTGTCTCTTTCTTCAACAGCACACATATTGTTCATCCTTGAAGCTGACAGGAACTGAGAAAATCCAATTCATAATGTGTGTCTACTTCTGTTGCTCTCAAAATGGTGTCCATAGAGGTGCTTCCAGGATATTGTGTCATAGCAGTGGAGTTCTGTATCAACTGCCATCAAATGCCAAAGACAAAAGTTTAGTTACTATAGTTATTACATATAAAGACTTCTAACAAATATTCATTCATTCATTCATTCATTCATTCATTCATTAACCTTCAGAGGCCTGCTTTATTCTGATTAGACTTTCCTTAAAAGCAACTTTGGAGCATTTTGGATCAAGGTCGAGATACAGTGCATTAGAGAGCACCATACTGTACATACACACACATGCTTTCTCTCTCCATCTTTGGCTCTCTCTTACACACACACACACACACACACACACATACACATACACATACACACACACACACACACACACACACACACACACACACACACACACACACACACACACACACCTATGGGTCATTTAGTAGTGCCAATCGACCTACCTGTATGTTTTTGGCTGAGGGGGAAACAAGAGAACCCATGCAAAAACAAAGAGAACTTGCAAAACTCAAAACAGCCAGTAACCTGAGCTGAAGACTGAACCGAGGACTGAATCCTAAAAGTAAAAAAACATTTTAGTTTTGCTGTTAAAAATGGTAAAAACTACTCTATAATCCATTTATCAACAATCTTTCAAACGCTATCCTTTTGGGAAACTGTTCTGGAATAATTAGGCTATGGATGTCATATTTATATATCCACTATTCACTATAATTATATTAATTTCATGTTATAATGCTTTCATAAGATATTATGCACACACTGGTATACTGTGCTTCTTGAAAACGCATTATGCACTGTAGATTTATTATGAACATCTTTTAATGCACTTCGAAACTTTAACATGGTGCATTAAAAGCAGTGTACATGACATGCTATAAGATGTTTTACATACCCCAGTCAGGAAGCTTGGGTCAGAGAGCACTGTCAGCCCAGATACAGTGCCCCTGGAGCACATAGGGTTAAGGGCCTTACTCAAGGGCTCAGTAGTGGCAGCATGGCAGTGCTGGGGATGGAACTTCCAACCTTCCGATCAGGAACCCACAACCTTAACTGATTGAGCCAGCACTGTTCCAGTATATACATATATTAAAATTGTGTCACAGGGGTATCTCTGGCCCCTCAGGGCATGCTTACCCAGGGCCACAGGGACTGTGCTGTTCTTTTGGTGCTGTGGGTTGTGGGGTGGGGCCTCCATGGATCAGACTTGTTTGTCTGGCACATCCCATGAGTGCTTGATCAGATCAGACTTGAGTCGGCCTCCATGTGCTCTGCCTGCTGGGCCCCATGTGTGGGAGGCTGTGGTGCACTGGCTGCTCTGGTGCCTTTCTATTGTGACCAGCATTGACTTTTTTTTTTGGACTGGCCTTTGGTCCCCGTGGGAAAGGGTAAGCATTAGGTGCCCATGATGTACATATAGTGTCAGTATACAATAACATTTTGGTATATTTATAGGTTATTATACTGTACCTGCAGCCTCTTAACTCAAAACTACTTCTTCTGCCTTGGCAAATTTTATAGTCTGTTAATGGCTAAGTTTTCTGTGGCTATTTTCTCATCTGCACCCCAATTTGATCTGGCCAGCCCCCTTACTAAGATCCACTTTAGGCTGCTAGATATCATTCTTAAAGTGTTTTAAGCTTTCAGACAGTCAATTTCTGGTGATAAATGGCCACCGTGACGTAATCCATGAGCTCCGCTTGTAATGTTACATTAGAACGAGACAACATCATAAAATATGTACATGTTTAGCGTGGAGTTTTCCTCAGCCAGGCGTTAGGCCTCAGTTATGCAGGACGGCTTGCGAGGGCTGTCACTGACTAATCATCAGCAAGGATGATAGATGATGTTTATTTTGTGGTGATGGAACACAACCCCTGGCCGATGATAATTGTAATAAAAAGGACAAATCAAGCTGGCGGAGTTATTAAATTATCAGGCCATAATTTGCATTAAAGTCCGAAGGGGGAGCCGTCTCGCAGCCGGCCGCGTGGCTTTGGCAGAGAAAACAATATTTCCATTCCAGTGTTGTCCTTGACTTCCAGAAGGTTCATCTCTTTCTTCTTTTGCGCAGACCATGTGTACTCCGGTACTGTGGAGTATATACTGGGTTATTACAGATTGCTAAAATTGCCAAAGCTTTCTCTGCACACACATGCACACACACACACACACGCAGTCCACATTTACTCCCCACATTTCAAGTTGTTTGACAAGGTGAAAGAGAGGCCCATAATCATAACCGAGTGCATAATAACAGCATGCGATCATTCTGTATATTTTTCATATTTAACTACAGACATCTCAGGTTTACAAATCTCCACTATATACACAGCAAATGAAGTATGAGAAGGGCAGACAATACAAATGATTCAACAGCATCACAATTAAAGGGTGCAGAGATGCCGAGCCACTTGAGCAGGCCGTTTCATGTCTGTCCCGCATTCACTTGTTCTCTTCCCGCAGGTCCAGGAGAGGCTCCGTGTTCATTAGCCAGCCAAGGACTCGGAAACATTTGCCTCGGTTGTCCTTTTCTAAGCGAGTGTTTGAAGGGCTCTCGCTGGGGAGAGGAGGCCCTGGTGCCGAGCCAGCTGGACAGGAATGGAGGAGTAAAAGAAGAGAGGAAGAGAGCGAGAGTGAGAGAGGAAGACAGAGAGGCTAATGGGGCTGCTCCTCTTTTAAGTGTGATCCACCAGAGGAATCCATGGACATGCACAATCCCCGATGTGTGCTGAATCGTGCTGAACAGCCTGTTTATACTCTCCTTTTCTTGCACTCTGATAATCTCCCTTTTTTCCCTCTTTTATTTTGTTCAAAGTCATAAAAATGCTTCAGCGGCTCCCATAAATACAAAGCAAAAAGATATAAAATATAAAAAGAAAATAAAGGATGGGTGGTGATTATAATGGTGACGATGATGATGATGATGATGATTGCATCTTTGAATTATCTCTGAGTAGTTAGATAAGAATTATACAATTATTGTTAAATTATAGTAATTAGTCAATTATTCTGGAGTTAAATTAGATGATAATTCAGGATGACTGTCAAAAAAGCACGATTCAATAAAACATTATTTAATTTTTTTTAACGAAAGTGTTAATTAACAAAACACAATTTACCTTGTTTTGTTTTTGAAATGAGCAAAGGAAACTAGAAAACATAACACTGAGAGGTAAATCATCACTGGTGATAAATTATCAATTAACAAAATGTCACACGTTGTACAGAATTATTTACAGCTACAGTACACTTGATCCGCGAAACAAATTATATTTCATTTATGTGCTTTTCATGTCTGTTAAAGCAGTTATAAACAGGTTTTTTTCTTTACCAGCCTCACTTTTTTCTTTTCTCTTAAAATTAATAAATCAGTGCAATGCAGCTTGTCATGTTACTAAGCAACTGGAAAGCACACACTCCTCTGTCGGAAAACATACTGTACTGTTCCAAAACCCCTAAACTGGAGACTCCTTTAAAAATGCAGTGAGTGCTTTAATATAAACCTGTGATTCACCTTGAGCCTGGAACTGTTGTTTTTCCTTTGTGACCGACTCAGGAATTCAACACTGCTGCAACAAACTATATGCAATACTTATTTGTGTTAAATCCAGCAACACACTAATAATACCAAAGAAGGCATCCTTAATTTTGCTCACAGCTGTATAAGTTATCAAATTCAGATGAAAAACTAAAGTAAAAAATATTTTAAAATATTATGTAATCTAATACAATAAATTATGTTAACATGATTGTGAAGATTTGCTCACTCACACTCTACACCGCTTACCCCGCACAGGGGCCTGGAGGTTATCCCAGGGGACCGGGGCAGGAGGAGGGGTACAGTACACACTGGACCGGGTGCCAATTCATTGCAGGGCAGACACAATCACACACAATGAGGAATTTGGTAACCTGCAAGTTTTTGGAATGTGGGAGGAAAGCGGAGAGCATGAACACTCCATGCACGCAGACATGAGGCAAGAATCAAGCTCTCGACCCTGGCGGTGACATCATCATTCTGCTGTGAACATTCAAGTTCAGAAAAAAAAACTATCTGGGGGAATATGCACACAACATACATTTATACACTTTTAAAGATTTTATAAAGGCTACTTGAACTCCCAGCCATCAAAGGGCATCTCTTAGGCCTGATCTCTTAGGCCTGTTGTTTAATGTTATTAACTGTGCGCTACGATTGATGAGTAAATACTTTAACCATTAAAAGTTTTCTAATAGAGAAACCTTTTAGAAGATTCTAAAAAAATAATATGAAATTATTTCTATATTCAACTTCAAGACCAAAGAGGTTAATTAGCCCCTGTGTGTTTAAATAATCTGTAATAGATTATAAAAAAAAACCTGTAATACTGTAACAGGACGTACTGTATCTAATAGAAATAGAATCAAATGAAGCTCCTGTTCTTTTCAAGCATTCTAAACACTGATTCTAATGAATCTGCTTTAAATTCAAACGTTAAAGGATTAAGATCGTTTTTTTTTTTTAAATAACAAGAGAATTGTAACAATTTCACCTTTTTTCCCTTTTTCAAATTCCTCTTAAACATGAAAGGCTTTGCCATTACATCCTGTGGTGATTTACAAGCTTTGAGCATTAAACGATGTTTATGGATGGCAAAACAAACAATAATAAACAAAAGAAATAACATGTAATTACCAGAGGTGGCAATTTCATCCAGATGTGAGTGGGCTTTGGCCTGGGACCTCGGCTGCATTAAATACTTTGCTTGATTAACAGCATGCATTCCCAACCGGTCCGGGCCTGTCCCTAATGATCCTGAGGTCAGAGGTCACCGGACTAAAAGCAGATCAGAGAGGCCGCGGGCCTCCAGTTCAGACACCGTCATAAATTCACCCGATGCAGAGGAAGCCATCTTTCACCCAGCTGTTAAATAATAACACAATCACGCTGTGCCACTCACACTCAATACAGACAAAACATGCAGCGCTGCAGGAAACACAACGAGTGTCTCATGATTCAACTGCAGGCACACAAATCAGTTCCTGAAGCTTTTATTGAATTAATTAATAAAAGTTCGGTTTTAGTAATAAAATCAAATTCAGAGAATGGAAAATTATCAATGTACAGTATACAGCCTTTATACCTGTTCAGCTATGCACATGGATTGTAATTTCTTTAAACTTGTAAGTTGCGTTGAATAATAATAATTAAAAAAAAGAGTGTAAATTTATTCTTAATAATTGTCTTTTAGTTCTTTTCACTTTTAAGAAAGCTGACAATCAATATTGTGCAAAAGTTTTGAGACACCCACCATTTCTTCATGTTTGGCTTGAGGCAGTCTTTCTTATATTTATTAATGTAGTCTTGAGGAAGAGTTCCCCAGGCTACCAAAAGAGTTGTTTTGGTTCTCATTTATGGCAAGCTTGTGGCTCTAATATTCAGTCTATTCCATGTATCTGAACAATTTCAAAGGAATGTTTTTGTTTTTAAGCCACACAGTGAGCTATGGATCATTCAAGCATAATGACCATCTAACTTTGATCATGAACCAGTGAGAAACAGGTGCAGATGATGACAGATGATCAGGTATACTGCTGATGCTGAATGCTGATTTGTTGGAACAGACAAGAGGGGAAATGAGGGTGCTGCAGAGGTTGTTACATAAACAGCCAATTTTTTAATTGTATCTTAAGGCAGCCTATTGCAGTAAAAAAAAAATTCCCATTTCTTTAATTTAATCTACATTATTTAATTCAACTTAACATAAAGAAATTAGGACTGGCTCAATACGTTTGTCCAGAATATTATTATATTATATATAAATTCAATATAATCTTATTAAAATTATATTTATTTTATCAATATTATAATATTCATGATTATTACTGATTATCTTGCTTATAGCCCCTGATTCTAATGTTTTGTTTCATTGTCTCCTATTCATTTCCCTTTATTAGCAGATGATACTGTAAATATGAATTTAAACAATTTCATCAAAGAGAAAGAAATTTGCCAAAATAATTAAACATAATGCTACTCATATGAGGTTCAGTCAAGGATATACAGTATACACACTAATTGGGAGAAATATGTCTTCATACTGTATGAGGATATTCAGGGCTCAAGATAATTAAAAAATACTATTAAACACTTCCCAATCTACAGTACACATCTATGATGTAGGTTATGAGGCAGTCTTTCTTATACAGTATTTGAAATAGCATGATGTAGTCAAACATGAAGTGAAGTCACTGTTACAACAATGAAGTTCATCATTTTACAACAACAAAAAAATCCTGAAATGATTTATCCCTCTTATACCACAGCATCTGTCTAGCTCTAACAATTAGATTATTTATTAAAGAATGAAACATTGCACATTTTGTCCATTTATAGTTGTGATGCTGTGAAATGTCCAGGAGGTAATTTTTCTTCTTGTTCTTATGTGAGATAAATTTCCTGACTGGCCGGTCTTTTTTTTATTTTTTTTTTATCTTTGTCTAAAAAAATTCATAAATACACTAATCCCTATCAGAAAGACACTACTGTATTTCCACATACAATATGTTTTACTTCTGCTGCACTTTATTGTTAGCATCCTATCTTTAACAGTTAATTTTCCCAATCAGTCCTATTGCATACATTTTATATGTTTGTCTTTCTTTTTAATTAAATTTTCACAAATTTTACTTTGGGCCACAGTTAGCACTGTGTTGGATGTTCGAATCGTGTCTCTGGCCTATGTGCATGGGGTTTGCTTGTTTTGTGCTTCATTTGTGGATTGCCTCAGGGAACTCCTGTTTCCTCTCACACTCCAAAAACATGCATTGTACTGTAAGTTGATTGGTGTTTTCAAATCACCCATAGTGTATAACTGAGTGTGTGAGTGAGCGTCAAAGAATTGTCTCCTACCAAAAAAAAAAAAAAAAAAAGGAATCACCTTACAAACAATTACAAAAGTTGAAATCAGTTTATATACAACGTCCACTATGCAAGTCACTGTGTCAGTTGTCACTATGGAAACATATTAATATAAACCTTACTTATGAACAAATCTCTGACCAATAAGAGACGAGGACTGAACAGCACTGTGTTTTTTTTTAATTGTGCAGCGCTGCAGGAATGCAACAGGCTCTGATTACAGCTGTCCCAGAACCTCACTAAGGAGCCTCAGAGTACTACTAAATAATCAGAACGAATACACCCTCTAGTGGAGCTGCTGGACTCGAAGCAAGTATGAGCATCTGGACGGCTTTTGCTCATTAATTTAGCAGTAAACAGCATTTTTGAGCACATTCTCGATCATTTAGAGTGTGTTCAAAATGGGCAATGGTACTCATGTGTTTTTAAAAGAATATCATTTTACACACACACACACACACACACCACACACACACACACACACACACACACCACACACACACACCAACACTCATAACTGGCTTATAGATTATTTTATCCTAATTATATACTGTGATGCAATAAGGCTTATTATTATTAAGGATATTAATTATTAATTATTATAAACTTTTATTTCAGCATTCATTTTAATAGCTGTTTCATAATTATTTCACAATGAATAAGAAAAGTACTGTGAAAAAAAATGTGATTTTGAACAATTTTACATGACACTTTTACTAGCCGTGTCAAAAGGTATTTGTTGCTTACATCTTCCATAAAAAGAAGATTTAGATTAAATACACTCATTAAAAAAAATTTCAAAACCCTCAGACATTCATAGTGGTTCAGAAAGGAGGTCTGTAGTAAGCATTAAGACTAAACAGGTGGATGAATAAAACCCATAAATACGTCAGGAAAATATATATGTATAAAGTACAGACCTGTAAGACAATCTTCTTTGAAGCCAAGTTTGTCTTAACACGCCTCGCGGGTGATTGTAAAAACAAGGTCGCCTGCCAAGTGAAACTTAAAAGCGGCAGATAAAGTAGGGCTTCGGTTTAATATTACATTTGGTCCAGTGAGATGAGAACAGAACACAAACTGGGACAGTGACACAAGAACTGGTCTGTTTTAAATATCAGGGATAGAGTGAGTCACTGGTCATATGGGCCTCGGCTTACAGTATATATGTAAATCCAATGCAGAATTCTGTTTCTGAACAAACACAAATACAATCATATCACAGTTTATCCCAAAATGGTGAAGTTACTCTGAGTTTTTTTTTTTTTTTGAGCTAAAGCACAAAGACTTAAAAAATATAAAGGAAAAGGGTTATATAAATGACAATTTTAAAATAAAAAATAATTATAATTGAATGTTTATAAAAATATGAATGATGAATAGATCAATTTTAACATGTTTTAATCCAATTGTAAAATAATCTTATGATAAAACATTATCAAACTGAACCTTATCTGTATAATAAAACATAATACTAAAGCAAGTATTTGTGCATGCAAATCTGTGTGTGTGTGTTATGAACAATATAACACAGTGTGTTAGTGTAATAATATAACAGTAAGTGTAATGTGAGACAAAGTCCTATATTCTGTAAATGCGCAAATTGTATCTAAGACTATATTTTAAGAGTCGCCACACCTACAGTATTATTGACTTTGGTACATAGATTGCTGTTTACTGATTTTATAGTACTGTATTTTTTTTTAATGTTGAAACTTTTTAAAAGACATTTTGCGTGTGCTTAAGACTGAGATGTAATTTCTGCTGAAAAGCTATTTTGTGTTTGCCAACAAACCAAACGATTTCACTTTGGTCTCATTTGTCCATAGGATATTATTCCTGAACTTTGCGTTGTTCAGATGCATTTTTGCAAACCTCAGTCATGCTTCTGTGCTGTTTTTAGACAGAAGAAACTTTCTCCTGGCAACCCCTTCAGGTGTACTTGTTCAGTCCTCTTCTAATTGTGCTGTCATGGACTTGAACATTTAACATGCTCAGTTAGGCCTGTAAGGTCTAAGAAATAGCTACTTTGATAATTGCTCTGAGCATTGCACGGTCTGACCTTGGGGTGAATGTACTGGGACATCCAGTCCTGGGAAGACTGGCAACGGTCTTAAATGTTTTCCACTTGTTTAGAAATAGTTTTATAATGCATGCAGATTGAAGTGTAGCAACAATTGCTTCTTTAAGACCATTGCTTACTGTATGTCTTTCCCTCTTTTGTGAATGCTCTAGCCCAACAAAATTTCTGCTTTTGTAGAGGTCTGCACGTGTGCTTATGATCAATTAATCAAGGGCTAATTATTAGCAGCATGCACCTGCATTTTACCCTATTAGATCCCGTAGAAGCAGTAAGGGGTACTTTTTTGGCTTCATATTTGTTCATTTGAATAATGGCACAAGTAGTATTTGCTTAATACTAAGACCTGCTGCTATCATATGACCTGTATTATGTCTTTAAATTGCTGCAGCAGAGGTAAGTTTTGGTCTTGCTTTCCTGGGATGGTCTTCACGAGAGCCAGTTTCATCATGATGGGTTTTGGAAATGCACGTGATAATATTGTTCTTGCAAAAACTATCCCAGAACAGCCGACCTTCATGTATTAAAGTAACAACTGACTGTTGTTGTTGTTACATACCTAATGCCATAGTTAAAAATTTCCTACATTTTAAATAAAGTTTTCTAAATGACAATCTTAATATCTACATTAGATTTTTTTAAACGCTTAAAGTCTCCTTCAATATTGAGACCGTACAACTACGTACAGGCTTCAACAAAACATCATGCACATTTCTTCACCTACAGTAGAAAGGAAAGAAGACAGTGTCATTGTAAATGCAAATTCTTTAACTTTGCTTTTAGGTACATATTTCCTGCTTTCAAGATTATTTGGAACGATAACTAAACAGAAATTGAAGCAGTGAATTAAACTGAACTGAGACAATGACACTTTGTGTGAGTCTGCTCTGCCTTGTGACTGGATTACAGCCCACATTCAGCTCAATTATGTCTTCATAATCAAAATGGATGATGTGACGGGCAGCTCGCCCCCCACAGTCCCCCCCAACATGAGACATTTTAATGTCAGTTTGACAGGCCTCACATGGGCCACGGGAGCTGAGAGAATGCATACTAATCAGGCCGATTAGGGCATGTTAAAACGCGGGCCAAGATGGAGAGGTGGATCTCTCGGACCTCCAG
This sequence comes from Channallabes apus, assembly GCA_030522415.1. Classification (NCBI taxonomy): domain Eukaryota; kingdom Metazoa; phylum Chordata; class Actinopteri; order Siluriformes; family Clariidae; genus Channallabes; species Channallabes apus. The sequence goes on from CM060119.1 coordinate 8,784,837, forward strand.
GTCTGCATCTCATCTCTCTCAGCACGATGTCTTCCTTCCTCTGCTGCAGAGAAACGGAACACCGTGCACATTCTGACCTCCTACACAGCCGGCGTCTGCCGCAGTCCGGTGTACCCAGCATGCCCTGGGCCTGCAGGACTCCCACGGGCCTGCGCCCGTTCCCCACCATCTGCTGTGATTTATAGAAAAGGCCCGATGATTTATGGTGCAGTCATCTCACAATGAAGTCGTTCTCTTTCACTGGCTCGACCTCCTCGACCCAGCCGCCACTCCTGGCCAGGTTTGGGAAATGCACGCTAATCATACGCTAAAAAGATGCTTAAACAGTCAGGGAACCAAGGGCCTTTAATAAAATTAATTTTCAGCAGCAGGGTGAATATTGATGAGGATGCGGAGCCGGAGATGAGACGTGGCCACCGGAGAGAGAGAGATTGGGCCGTAATGAGAGGCGAGGATGGCCGACACACCTGCACTGGACTCCCATTAATACGTGGGACAGTTTTTTTTTTTTTTTTTTAAATTAAACAAATAAATATCAGTGCCTGGGGAGAGATACTTACAGATTTAGGCCAACAAAGTTTATAGAGCTCACAGCTTTGAATGAACTTTCAATGAGCCAGGAAGTAAAAAAGTACCTCTAGGGTTAGGATTAATAAAGTGGTATAGTAATGTAACACAAAAGAACCAACCTGCCTTGGAGGAGAGAGAGAGAGAGAGAGAGAGAGAGCGTTTGTAATGGTATAATAGAACTAAAAATGCAAATAGCATTTTCCAACCAGGCTGTTGAATTCTTGTTTCTGATTTATTATAAGCCGCAAAATAAATTTCAGCTATAACAGCAGCTCTCGTGTCAGCTGCGAAACAAATCTCAGGTTTACAGGGTATTGAGTAATAGCTCAATTAAAGAAACTAACCTAAGCTCAATAATAAGCATGTTATTTAGCAAATAAAAAACATAGATATGGTGACATTTTCTGTAATTTATGATAGTATCAGTGTTTAGTTTATACTGTAGGTAGAAAAAAAGAGAGGCTGTTTATGGCTATTATAATCTTTATATTTACTGTTTATAGCTATCATAATGTAATTGACTTGTTTGTGCACAATCCGCATTACATGCAAATATAGGTACAAATGAAAAATGGCATACTTTAATAACAATTTAATACCAATTAATAATTTGAAATTTGCTGTCGTATAAGTAGAGTAAAACACTTTGGGGTGTGGTGTTATTGGAAAATAATCACTTCAGGATGGTAATTATAACAATTTGCTTCAAACGACATCACACCCCAATGGTTTTGCTTATTTTGATATAATAAAATGATATTACATAATGAGCAGGACAGCCTACCATATCCTTAGTTAAAACCAAGAATATTTTGTATAGTACTTATAGCATATATTTATAATCAGACACCATGTATTTATAATTACTATTGAGCAAATAAGAAACCATCATAAAAGAAACCTTACTGTTGACTTCCTTGTAAAACTGCAAGATTTTTGTATTTACTGATTTGTTTGTTTGTTTATCATTTAGTTTTATGTGCACATAATTTGTGATTTATTATGTCGTAGTATCTTTCTTATTAAGATGGTCAATGCCACTATTTTGGCCTGGTCGTCCATGCAAAAGAGGATGAATCTCAGACTACCAGGTTAAATAAAGATTAAAATTAAAATATATAAACTAGTCACACCAAATATTATATATATATATATATATATATATATATATATATATATATATATATATATATATATATATATATATATATATATGTTTTACACTGTAGCGCACTGTAAATATACAAATATACAAATATACTGAAAGCATCTTTGTTGTACAGACTGCATTTGTCACTGGTGGCTCAGTGGTAGGTTTTCACTTGCCTTGCAGAAGGCCCAGGTTCAATTCCCAGCCAACGCCTCTAATCCACTCACTGGATGCGGGGAATCCTTAGTCCAACACCAGAAAGAATGGGAGGGCTGTGCTAAGAAGGGCATCAGGCCAAGTCATATGTGGATCAGATGGTCCTCATTTGTGACCCCTTGATGAAAGCAACCGAAAGAACAAGAACAATATTTGTACTGTAGATATTATGCTGAAGAGCCTTACAAGTGGCTCTGTCCCAGCACTTAAAAGAATAAATTTGCTTAAGGGCTCTACATGCACTCTCTCTAAAGTCCTCACTATTTCCCAGTTACTAAAAACATCTCTGTGCTGTATATGGTGCTTTGAATAAGTATTCACCTCCCTTTCCATATTTTCCATATTTTGTCTTGCCATGCCATAAAATTAAGATTATGATTAAATTATTTGTCACATGTACCTTACAACAGAGTGATTTCTTTTTTTTTTTTTTTTTTGTATATCCCACTTAGGAAGCTGGGTTCAAAGCGCAGGGTCACACAAAACCTTATCCGTTTGATCTACCATTGGAAACGGACTTAACTAGGATGAATGCAATGATTGCAAAAACGATTAATGATATAAATGTAAAAGATTTGTTGCTTATGTATTTTAAGTGTTCCTGATGCTGTTTGTCTTTGCATTCTGTCTAGCAATCTTTGAGGTCTTCCACAAATGAATTAATAATGAATAATTAATGTTGTTAATAATAATCATAATAATAATAATAATAATAATAATTATTATTATTATTATTATAATTATTAATTATATTAACGATGTCAAGTAAATCAATAATTAGATGAATGTATATATTATTATTAATATTATTACGAATATTAATTATATTAACAATATTAATTTATATAAACAATCATATAATTATTGATTTTATTATTATTATTAGAAAGTGTTATACCAGTATTGTATTTGTTAAAATTCTTGACATCTAAGTCCATTTCAATTCTACATACAGAACATCATACATTCAATTCTTACATAAATCAACACATCATGAATTATCACTTTCTAAAAAAGGAATATGTATGTCTACTGTATGTCAATAAATACATGGACTTACTGAGTTTAAACTCCAAAACTGATTTTCAAACAGTCATTTTTAGGCATCAAATGATTGATGATCCAGAAGGAATTCTACAGTAAATTAATCGATGTGATGTAAATGTATCTGTCAGTAGAGACAGCTGGAGGAAAACACCCAGCGCTGTGTCTCATATCACTCTCAGTCACACAATCAACGTCTAGAAGAACGGCCGGAGAGCCATTTTCAGCTTCAGTGCTCATGCTTTTCTATCCCAATGACACACTGTGTGTAGAAGATGTCACGCTCACTCCTGATAAGGAACAATGATGACTCTGTATGGACATATGTATAAATACAGTCATTTATCCAATCACCACTCAAATCATCCTTTATCACTCAATTACGGGCCATAATTTTATTCATGAATGCTGTGAGGCTAAAAGACTTTCGACTGGCTTCTGAAATCCAAGGACGTAGAAAAGAGTTCGATATTAAACAAAAAATAATTGAAGTGCAAAAGTGAACAGCTAGAGAACTATAGTAAAAATTTTGTGTTCAAGTTTAATAGTAAAATTATTAATTTTAATAATTATTAATTATTAAATGCACTGTCTTTCTTTCTGTCTGCTGATTAAACTGACTAGCAAACGCCATGAGCAACAACTACCTGCCTAGCGATTGGGATGGTCATAACTACATCAGATTGCTAAAGATTGGACTTAAAAATGAAAAAGAGTCATGTGGTCTGATGAGTCCAGAACGATGGCTGCATCATATGGAACTCCAAGGTGTTCAAAATTAAATAAATAAATAGGACATTATGAAATAAATAACTCTATGAATCAATAAGACACACATATGTAATATGAGAATGATATTGTGAAAGGGTAAGAAGTGAAGTGCATGAAGCCATCATGCATAGTGGCCAATGTACACTATGTTATGATCAGGTCTAGGCTCTGCAATGACCAGCTAATGACCTGAATGTACTGATTGACCAGGTTGTAACATCTTCCCTGATGGCATGGACATATTCCAGGATTCAGGTTGTGAAAGAGTGCTTCTGCAAGCATGAGGAATCATATTCACACAGGAACTGTCCACCACAGAGTCCTAATCTTTACCTCATTGGAAGGCTTAGAGAAAAAATTTTCGATTCTTCCATTGTCAATACTGTACAAGCTCTTGAATGTACAGTATAAGGTGCATAAGGTTGTGGAATCAATGGCACAGCGAATACACCATAAAAAAAGGCTAAAAGAGTCCAGGAAAAAATTTGAGGGTGTTGAGTGTTTTTTTTTTTTTTTTTTTTTGGTCAGACAGTGCACGATGATGTCCTGCAGAGCCCCTGGTACAGGTATAGGTGATCCCCCTCAGACAGCACTTTAAAGTTTTAAACTAAAGATGCATATCAGGAATTATTTCTTTATTGCTATGTAGTGACTTGCATTTGCATTTCATTTGAAATGTAAGAAATAAACCATAAAATGATCAATAAGATTGGTGCAGAAATTTGCTATGTTGCTTCACAACTCTGAAGGTCTTGGGTTGATCCTGGGCTTGGGCACAATTTGGGTTTCCTTTAAATTATTTCTAAAAAACATGATAGTACAGTATATGGATTTACTATTCTCCAGGCACCATGCACACATTCTCGTTCAAACCTAGGGCAACTCTACTGCAGGTAATTCCCCTAAAGGTAAGTTTTTGGAAAGTTTTCGGACATGCACGCGGACAAACTGAGAAGATGGGAAAGTTCATACAGAAAATAACTCAAAGAACCAGGGACCCTGGAGCTGTGAGGAAGCAACACCAAGAACTGTTTCACCATCCAGTGGAAATGTAAACCTCCGAGTGTGATTCTGTGATCCATTACAATACATGCTGTTCACACATCTTTTGGCATGTACCAATTTTAGTCTAAATAGAGAATTAACAATATATTATGCATATGATATACATACACTACTGTTTAAAAGTTTTAGAACACTTTCTAACTCCATGATGGATCCTGATTTTTATTTCTTTCTACATTGTAAAGTTTTGCTGAAGGCGTCCAAAAAATGCATTAATCTCCTTTGAACAGTTGATTCAAATGAACTTCTCGTCTGCAGCAGAGGTAGGTTTTGGTCTCGTCCTCCTGGGACGGCCTTCATGAGAGACAGTTTCATTATGGTGCTTGACGGATTTTGCAAATGCACTTGACAATACTGTTCTTGCAAGAACTATTACAGAAAGGCTGACATCTGTGTCTTAAAATAACAACTACTGTAACTGTTGTTTTTGTTGTTACATAATTACCTAATCCCATATGTGTTATTTTATAGTTTTGAAATCCCCAGTATTGTTGTAGAATGTAGAAAATAAATCACTAAACAAAAACAAAGAAATTTGCAAGTGATCTAAAACTTTTGAACGGTAGTGTGTGTTATCCTGAAAGGCCTAGTCAGGATAACTTAATATCACCAGGTCTGAGTTTAAACGGATTATTTCCTGTATTGGGCTTATCTAGGCAAGATCTGCTTACTCTTAAGCCTACACGCATTACAATGTAATGACGGGACAGAATAAAAAATTGTGATCTTTTGCTCAAAATGCACAGCAGTAATCAGGAATAAGCAGTTTATTATGGGATTAACAGTTAATTCACGTATGCAGTCTGTAAATGCATCCATCTCAGTTAGTTTATATATTTCTGATTTATTTAAATAATGTTTTAGGATTTATTCTCAGTTAAGATAAACTGTATTATTATTATTATGATTATTATTATTATACATTTGCATGGAATTTCTCCATGTAAATCATGTGCTTTATAACACAATTGTATTCACTGAATTAATAAATTCCATGCACTCAATATTTCATGTGTCTAGTAAATTGTGTAATACGTGTCAAGGTCGAGTGCGAATTAAAGAGCAGCTCTTGGCTTCATTCTCAGCTCTCTACCTCCCCCTGCTGTTATTTTAAGGAACTGCATGGACATACTGTAATACCAGTGCAAGTTTTTTTTTTTTTTATCACCTTGACTATTTTTTATCCAACCATAAATCATAAATGTATGTTTGATTGACAAGCTGCTTAAGCTTTTAGACGTGAAAGGACATAACTGCATTTCTGTTGGATCAGATGCTGCTGCTATTTTAGTGACTTGTCATGTCCTTCAAAAATCACAGTAAAACACGTTGCAGTTTTATATGTAATAAATATTGGTTTAAAAAACATATTTTTCCTATAGCATATTTTTTTTTCCCCACTGGTGCCTTCCACCTCCAGGGTCCAAGTCCCCCCTCGGCATCTGTGTTGATGGAGTTCGCACGTTCTCTCAGAGCTTTGCAGGTTTTCTCTGGGTTCTCTGGTTTCCTCCAACAGTCCAAAGAAATGCAGATTAGGTTAATTATTGTTCCCAAGTTGCCTGTAGCATTTGAATGAGCATGCAAGAGTGTGTCTGTGTGCGTGTGTGCGCCCTGCAATGGATTGGCACCCCATCTAGGGTGTACACTGTCTAGGATATCCTCCTTTCCTTAATGTTTAATAGCATTCATTCATTCATTTTCTATACCGCTTAATCCTGTGTTCAGTGTAGGATAATTTATCATTCCAATTCTTGTTAATAATTAAAAGTACTGTGTGTATATTCAGTGGTAATGGGATTAGGATTGAATTTCTAATCTCATGCAATGGGAGCAGACTCCAACTAGAAGTCGCTCTGCTTATTAAACTCATGCACCGATTTGGTGGAAAAGGTCATTAAAAAAAAGTGCCATACTGCTTGTTTGAGCTCATTAATGAGAGCGGGAGAGAATGGAGAGAGCGTTAGTGAAGCCGGGTGATGTGATGAGCCTCTGCTGCCTCAGGCTGTGATGTCAGTCAGAGGCTTAGAAGGTCTAAAACACTTCCTCCTCCATGTAACATTCCCTGATGAAATCACCTGCAAGCCAGCACACGAGTCCACTCAGAGCACTGACTGACAGATCAAATAAGAGACAGGTATAAAGAATGGAACAAAGCAGTGTAGAGTGCAAAAGCACAGCGGTATTAGATGACTTTGGAGCAAAGTAGGAAACAGTCTGAACTAAGGAATTAATCTGCAGTTATCTTGGTCAAAATTTTGTATTACAAATTTGATTTATTTGCACACATTTAAATATAATTCAAGGTTGTGTTCCAAACCACACATTAAATACAGTATAACACCTAACTACTGGACGCGTGATACTGATAGCAGAGTGCATAAACTTACAATTTAGTGAGATCTGTTATGCCGAATACAAAAATGCAACCTACAGGCTGGCATTATTTATCCTAATGCAGGAAAGTAGTGGCAACTTGTTTGTACGTTTGTTTGTCTAATTACATCGGAAGATTTTAAAAATTTCATTCACTATAAAGACTAATAGGAACAAATATTAGTGTAAGTAAAAGTATTAAATTAGTCTATTGTATCTGATGAATTAATCCTAAGAGTAAGGGTATGACCTAAACCTCTTTTGCCCATGATCAAAATATTATAATGCATGGTCATGGTCCTGTTTTTATAAAATAATAGAACATAATTTAATGTTCACTTAAAAATATACTCAGCAAAAAAAGAAACGCCCCTTTTTCAGGACTGTGTATTTCAACAATAATGTTGTACAAATCCAAATAACTTTACAGATCTTCATTGTAAAGGGTTTAAACAATGTTTTCCATGCATGTTCAATTAACCATAATCAATTCATTAACATGCACCTGTGGAATGGTCGTTAAGACCTTAACAGCTTACAGAAAGTAGGCATTTAAGGTCACAGTTCTAAAAACGCAGGACACTAAAGAGACTTGTCTACCGACTGTGAAAAACACCCAAAGAAAGATGCCCAGGGTCCCTGCTCATCTTTCAATTTTCAATTTTATTTATATAGCGCTTTTAACAATGGTCATTGTCTCAAAGCAGCTTCACAAAAAATGAAAAAGATTTTGTTAGAAAAGAAAATGCGTGAACGTGCATTAGGCATGCTGCAGGGAGGCATGAGGACTGCTGATGTGGTTAGGGCAATAAATCGCCATGTCCGCACTGTGAGACGCCTAAGACGGCGCTACAGGGAGACAGGAAGGACAGCTGATCATCCTCGCAGTGGAAGACCACGTGTAACAACACCTGCACAGGATGGGTACATCCGAATATCACACCTGCGTGACAGGTACAGGATGGCCACAACAACTGCCCGAGTCACACCAGGAACACACAATCCCTCCATCTCACAGCAAGAACTGACAAATCTGGTCCAGTCCATGAGGAGGAGATGCACTGCAGTACTTCAAGCAGCTGGTGGCCACAACAGATACTGACTGGTACTGACTGATTTTGAGTCTCCCTTCATTCAGGGACACATTGTGAAACATTTTTACTTTATGTCTTATAGTGTTGACTCTTTTAGTGTTCATACTAATATTTACACATTAAGTTTACTGAAAGTAAAAACAGTTGAAAGTCAGAGGACGTCCATGTAGTCTGTGAACAGGAAGTCTTAGTTGATGAACAACAAAATAACCAAAGATTAAGGTATTTTATGGACAGAACAATGGCATACGTTTGATGGTTTTAATGACTTAATATATAATTCAGTTATTTAATTATGTTGACTACAGTATATTGAGGATTTTTACAACATTCTCAAATGCAACTTCAATCAGATTTTAGAACTGAGACTATTATCTTTATGAAATGTACTATATTTTAACGTACACTGAACATAACATTAAAATGTGGCAGCAGTAGCTTAGTGGTTAAGGTGTTGAACTAATAATCGGAATGTCTCTAGGTTCTAACCCCAGCATACAAGTTGCCCCGTTGGGCTATTGAGCAATGCCCTTAACGCTTAACTGCTCAGACGTACGAGATAAAATGTAAGTCACTCTGGATAAGGGCGTATGCAGAATGCTGTAAATTTAAAACACAGGTTGTGCTGCAGGGGTAACACTGGTCCCGGGGGAGGGGCGGGGGGGCTTATTAGTGGTATGCTGTGGTGTCTGGCACCGGAATGTTATTGGTACTGTAGATGCTTTGGGTGCTGTGGATTGCGGCATGGGGCTTCCATGGATCAGACTTGTTTATCCAGCGCATTGTATGGATGCTCAGTCAGATTGGGATTTGGGGAATTTGGAAGTTGGATCAAAAACCTTTTCCTTCCAAGCCCTATAGATAGCGGGCTGTGATGCACAGTGTTCTGAAACCTTTCTATCACAGCCAGCATTACCCATAATGCCCATGATCCTCTCAACAGTTTACTGGTATAGCACTGCTAATTCACCTGGCAGTGGTGGTAGTGTTGGGTCTGATTGTGCTTGAAAAATTCTACATATACTGTATATTTCAAGAAAGAGACAGAAGCTGAGGTGGAAAACTCAGAGGTTTTGCTTTATCTAGAGCAAATGGTGTTTACAGACTCGATCACAGGTTAAAGTTTAACAAAAAAAAAAAAAAACCAGCTCTCTATGTACAGTTGCTGGAAATCACAAAATAAAACATAAATACAGATATGGATATTAAATAAGAGCAGCTAAACTAAAGGCATGCACAGTAAAGCGACAGGCAGCGGCTAATGTTTCAACTCGTCAGCAAAAGCACTGCACTGGCTGCCGTTGTAACAGTCTTTTCAAACAATGGAGTTTTCCTTTACACATACTGTACACACACTCACACACACACACACACACACAGACAGACATACAGACACACAGATTTTTAAAAAACACATTTGCAGCTTAAGTGAACAAAGTCAAATGTAACAGAAGAGGTGTTTTTTTCTTTAGTAGTAGTGAATAGTAAGGGAAGGGAACGTATAAAGCACTGAGCCCCTCTAGACATTTTAACCGAAGTCTGGGGTTCTAGCAAGTATCCATGTAAACATATCTGCAGTAGACACATAACCAGGATTGTTACTCAGTCACCTACGGGACGCCGCCGCTCACTGCACACATCATTACAGTACACCAGAAGAGACCAGATTTCGCAAGCGGCTGCTGAAAGTCGCATGCTTTTGAGTGCATGTAGGAGGAGCTCTTCAGGGTGGTCGATTAAAACTTTGCGAAAATGTTCAAACAGCACTGCAATTGTATAATATCTAAGGAAGTGGAAATATCTGAAATATAGGCAGATTCAGCAGTCTCAGTTGCTCCAATGATTAGTAAGCCATAAATACGTCATTATTTAAACAATGAGTCTAAATTATCACCAGCAAAAAAAACTTCACTGATTAAAAACAAGCTCATTTTAAGTTTGAACTTAATTGGTAAAGCACTCAAGAAATAAATATGAATCTTTATTCCATACAAACTAATATACTTATACATATTTGAGGAATTTTCCTTTATTCACTTGCATAGATACTTTTTTATTTATTTTATTTTTTTGCAGTGATGTTTTAACATTTTCTGACTTAACACTACACACTATACACAATTAGTATCGGTCCTGTGGTGTTAAGTCTTTTGGTGTTAACAGGAGTTCTTAAAGTTTTTTTTCCCCCCTTCAGGTAGCAACTCCATTAACTTTAAAATGAATACTCAACAGATCTCTGAGCACTTATTCATGAGCATAAAGAAATGAAATCAAATATTAGCCTCGTTATTTAAACGCATACTCAGCGCCACTACAGTCGTTATAATATTAAAAGTGGGCTGTGATATTTCACCACAATTAAAAAATATATTAAATCAGAGCCGGATGGGGTTGTTGGTCACTCTTTAGGAACCGATGCTTTACACAACTGTTTATTAAAAATCACATCCAGATGTTTACATACTACAAGACATTAGACATACAATACCCTGGATGTCTGAACATCTTTTTATATTCGGGTTTCATGCTGAAAAAAAAAAAAAGACAGAAACCCCATCCAGAGCTAATTGTTGTCCACTTTTTTTAAATTCTGAGAGTTTTCTGGTCCGGCTCTAGCTGTCCAAACTAATGCGCCTATCAAAATTCAATGGCATTCAAGATCAGAGTAAAAACTAAAGAGCAAGGGTTCAATTAACAGCAGCTTTTTTGTAAGTTCCCACAACCAGAGAATTAGACAAGAGGCTTGACTAAAAGTAAATCCAATTTGGATCAAAATTATTGCTCTAAAATTTAGATTTGCACAACAGATAAAACATCGGAGTGAATACATGCACCATTTCATAGCAGTGTTTTAGAGTCTGTAAATAGCCGAATGTACTCAGAATATTCACTGATGAAGAGGCTTGCTTCAAAATTGATTAGAACTGAAATTCTTTTAAACAGCCTTTTCTTGGTCTTCAAATAAAAAAATTTAAATCCAAAGGCAAACCTATAATATTCTAAGCAGGCTACTTCCTGGAAGTCACCAAACAGTTTTTTTTTTTTCCTTTTTACAGAATCAACCAGGGATAAAGTTATCCTTCATCTTTCTTTCTCCCTTCTTAATGGACAAAAGGACGATTACTGTACAAATACAATCTCTTGTAGTTCTTGCATATTTAGAATTAAATGCCACCCAAAAAGTGAATTATCTGTAGGTCGGAATGGTTGACATGCAACAGAATTTTCCAGCAATTTGAGGCAGCGCTTATAAAGATGTCTATTACTACACCTACTGTACATAGAAATGCATCTTCAGTTAATCTAGTTCTTACATTTACGAAAAACGTCCTTCACTGGAAAGTTGACTTAAGCTAACAATAATACAGCAGCTGACAAGGTGGTTTTCTTTAGCCAATCAGCGACGGGAAATAGTTTCGGCACTGCACTGAGAGGATTAAAGGAATACTCCAGAATCTTTCAATCTAATATCTGTACGCAAGATCTGTAGGGTAGGTGTAATCACAGCAGATGCTTTAGTTTTGTGTTGGTTTTTTTAATAGGGGGACCAAATACCAGATTCACTTTACTGACATTCCCTTTCAAATTCTATTGAAATTCTGAGAAGACATTTTCTCTGTAGATGTCCAAGCATCAAGTTCTCCCATAAAACCGCGTGTAGTGAAAAATAATATCAGCCAAAACATTAAAATCACAAAACATTAACACTGATAACCAACTACGTATATTCCAGCACCAACTGGTGACAGAATCATGGGTACCCAAGGCTTACCCATGCCCACAGGGACCAAAGGCCAGTCAGTCTGATCCAATCCCACAGAAAACTCATTGCACTCAATGGCCATGCTAGACAAGCACCAGAACACCCAATGCACAGCCCGCCGTACACAGGGCACAGAAGTCAAAAAGCACAAGGCCATCAAACAAGCCTCCAAACTCATCCTGTGATCTCATTCTGTGGACAAACAAGTCTGATCAACAGAGGCCCAACCCACAACCTGCAGCAGCCAAAGGATCCACTGCCAACGTCTTGGTACCAGACACCACAACGCACCCCCAAAGGCCCTCCAGAGCCACGCACCACATGGGGAACCTATAAAATAGTAGGTGTAATGTTTTGGCTGATGGGTGTCTAAGGGCAGATGTTGGTGCAATAAATGAATGTTCAAGATTATCGAGTCTATAAAACAAAAATTAAAACTCATATAAAGTAATAAAAATGTTAACGAAAATACTCTTATGTACTGTTACTCTACATTCCAACATTGCATTAATATATTTAAAAACTTCAGATGCTGTACTTCACATACAATTTGCACTTCGATAATTCTTTAGAGTTACAGTAACTACAGTACATACCAAAAAACTCTTCCATGACAATAATCAACTGTTCTGTCTCTGAAAGGCTATTACTAAAAGGAAATTTAAATCATAAAAACATAACTGACTCATAAATCTATAAAAGTGCTTTGCAGAAAAACAGCTGCCCCTAGACTTTCATTTGAAGCAAGCAGTATACTTTACGAATAGGTTTTCTGTACTTTTCATGGTCATTACACATACTCTACATATGTGCGACAGAGAGAATGCAAGAGTATTCCTTAAACAGAAACAGGCTGCGCTATGAAAGAGTACAGACAAACAGGTCCACTGGACTGAGGCACAACTGCTCTGGTTAATGCTTGATATATTACACTCACATTCAGGAGTACGGCAGGACAAGCGACCCATTTCAGTATCACATACTGGAACATGGACCTGATACCGAAGTCTCGATTCTAAACACAGGGCTAAATAAAATCAAGACCTGCTGTTTTGGGTCTAATAAATGATTCAAATAAAAACATTGTTCTTAAATGAAAAGAAGAACCCAGGTTATGTGTTTGGGCGTTCTGAAGAAACTGAATCGTTTCAGTGAAACTGGACTGGGAGTGAGGTTGCGATTGGTTGGTTTAGCTGTGGGAGGAGATGTCAGATGAGCTGCTGCTGTTGCTGTTGGTAGTTTGGGCTCGCTTGATGTAGAGGTTCAGCAGTTTCATCTGTCATAAGACAAGACGAAGATGGTATTGAAGATCTGCCACGATAGTACATTGCAACACTGAATCCATATAGTACATAGTAAGAGATGAATTCATATTTTGTGATATTTGTGCATATTATTCATGCGTAAAGATGGATTATACACGTAGGGAAGTATTGTGCTGATAACCAAAACAGTTGTACAAGCAAGGTATTCACAAACACTTTCATGCAGAGAAATTAGGATTGTTAAGAAAATACATTTCCCTCTTTTGCGTAAACTGATGAAACATAAAATGCACAAGACAATTTACAAATGGAAAACACATATACAGCAACTAAGAGGACAGACATTCAAATAAACCAATAAATTATCTAATAGTAGTATTGTGTATTGCAAAATGTTTTGAATGAACAACATTGTAACTTTGCTGTAGCACCCAAATTTCCTCATGAGGACCAAATCATCCATCCATCCATCCATCCATCCATCCAATTAATAGTCCTAGGTATAATAATAACAACAAATTTCTAAATATTATTTAATAATATGGCTTCCATCCTCATTATTCATCAGCTTATCAAATATCACATGATGCAGCACATTGTATTATTTTGCTGTTGCTCTTCCTGATATCATGCTCATGAAGCCATGAGATACTAAATGCAAGTCATAATGTGTGCATGCAATATAATTAAGCAATATTACACAAAAGTGAGAGTGATGTTATACTGAATATCAGCATGGCTACAATGCATTTATAGGCACGAGCACAACCTTAAGCGTGATATTGCTTTAATACAACAATTCAACAAATGCCAGTTATTTTGCTCCACCAACACATTTATCCTTCTGCGACTGGTGGACCTGATTAACTGTGAGTGGCAGAGATGGCGACCGACAGTACGTACTGGTACCATGTAGCCAAACGGGAGAAGAATAAACCATGGAGATATACGAAATTTACTTTATATTCCCATTTATTCTGTTTTAGAATATCACCTTACTTTAAGGGATCCGGCATTGAATCCCAAATAGTGTTAAATGGAAAGCTACTGAATGGGGTGTACAAACCCTTTTTAACAAACCAAGTAATGGCTTAATCAAGGGTTGGAGAGGCAATTGAGAAAGACTTTGAAGCAGTTACCAAGGAGACAAAGACTACATTTCAGATTTTTTTGGTTAGATCAAATTTGCATTTCCTGACGTTTCACATTCATAATTACAAATGACTCTATGAGTCTAATGCGGAGGAGGCATTGGTCCTCTGAAATGACACACAGGCGACGAAGAGTTGTTAGCTATGAAAAACCTGTGCTGTCAGTGTTCATTGACGATGTCTGCAGGCGCCTCACGCAGGAAAAAGTCTCAAAAGTCTCATGAATTCATATCTGCCCGACTTATACATTATGTATCTCACACACAGTGTCTGCAGAGTTACCTTACTGCCCGTCAGTTGGGCAAGATGAGGCTTCAACCCTTCTCCAATCACAGAATAAATCGCCACAAGGCAGAAGACACTGGCTTTCCGCACGCTGCTCTCGGTATTATCATAACCCTTTAATACAGACACACAGTTAATAGTGACAAGTACAACAAACAACACTCTCACTTGAAAGTACATCACGTAACGCCTGTGTCTTCCTACGTACAATATCTGGTTTACTTGCTTGGTGTAGCATTGTTTTAAAAAACGTTCTATCTGTAACAGGGTTTAATAGTGTACCAGGTGTGTATTATGCCTTTTAAAGGAGCAGGTGTGTTTTTATATGCACGTCTGTGCGTACCTGCAGCAGGCCGGGGATGATGTCAGGAAGCAGCTGATAAAGGGACTCCTCCGGGATGCGTTCGATGACCTTGGTTTGCATTTTAATGGCAGCCAGGTCGATGGGGTAGTCTGCAGTCTGTACAATGGGACACAGCACCTTTATGCACTGCTCCGGGTGGATGGAGGAAGCCAGGGTGGCGGCGGCCTCCTCTGCAGCACGAACCACCTTAACAATGGGGGGAAAAAAAGAATTACAGACGTGTACTTTCACTTCACACTGCAAGTGCAAGGATTTTATGTGTTTTAAGCAGGATTTTCTACTGAGTCCTTTAAGTGACATCAGAGTAAAAAAAATATATGAAAAAGACATAATGGGAGAAAAAAAACATACAAATCGGATTCCAAAAAAGTTGGGACACTAAAAAAAATTGTGAATAAAAACTGAATGCAATGATGTGGAGATGGCAAATGTCAATATTTTATTCAGAATAGAACATACTGTAGATGACAGATCAAAAGATTAATCTGAGAAAATGTATCATTTTAAAGGAAAAATATGTTGATTCCAAATTTCACGGTGTCAACAAATCCCCAAAAAGTTGGGACAAGTAGCAATAAAAGGCTGGAAAAAGTAAATTTGAGCATAACGAAGAGCTGGAAGACCAATTAACAGTAATTAGGTTAATTGGCAACATGATTGGGTATAAAAAGAGCTTCTCAGAGTGGCAGTGTCTCTCAGAAGCCAAGATGGGTAGAGGATCACCAATTCCCCCAATGTTGCGCAGAAAGATAGTGGAGCAATATCAGAAAGGTGTTACCCAGCGAAAAATTGCAAAGACTTTGCAGTTATCATCATCAACTGTGCATAATATCATCCGAAGATTCAGAGAATCTGGAACAATCTCTGTGCGTAAGGGTCAAGGGCGTAAAACCATACTGGATGCCCGTGATCTCCGGGCCCTTAAAACGACACTGCACCACAAACAGGAATGCTACTGTAAAGGAAATCACAGAATGGGCTCAGGAATACTTCCAGAAACCATTGTCAGTGAACACAATCCACCGTGCCATCCGCCGTTGCCAGCTGAAACTCTACAGTGCAAAGAAGAAGCCATTTCTACGCAAGATCCACAAGCACAGGCGTTTTCATTGGGCCAGGGATCATTTAAAATGGAGTGTGGCAAAATGGAAGACTGTTCTGTGGTCAGACGTGTCACGCTTCAAAGTTCTTGTTGGAAATGTGGGACGCCATGTCATCCGGACCAAAGAGGACAAGGACAACCCAAGTTGTTATCAACGCTCAGTTCAGAAGCCTGCATCTCTGATAGTATGGGGTTGCATGAGTGCGTGTGGCATGGGCAGCTTGCATGTCTGGAAAGGCACCATCAATGCAGAAAAATATATTCAGGTTCTAGAACAACATCTGCTCCCATCCAGACGTCATCACTTTCAGGGAAGACCCTGCATTTTCAACAAGATAATGCCAGACCACATTCTGCATCAATCACAACATCATGGCTGCGTAGGAGAAGGATCCGGGTACTGAAATGGCCAGTCTGCAGTCCAGATCTTTCCCCTATAGAGAACATTTGGCGCATCATAAAGAGGAAGGTGCGACAAAGAAGGCCCAAGACGATTGAACAGTTAGAGGCCTGTATTAGACAAGAATGGGAGAGCATTCCTATTTCTAAACTTGAGAAACTGGTCTCCTCGGTCCCCAGACGTCTGTTGAGTGTTGTAAGAAGAAGGGGAGATGCCACACAGTGGTGAAAATGGCCTTGTCCCAACTTTTTGGGATTTGTTGACACCATGACATTTTGATTCACCATATTTTTCCCTTAAAATGATACATTTTCTCAGTTTAAACTTTTGTTCCGTGATTTATGTTCTATTCTGAATAAAATATTGACATTTGCCATCTCCACATCATTGCATTCAGTTTTTATTCACAATTTGTTTAGTGTCCCAACTTTTTTGGAATCCGGTTTGTAAATCAAAACAATATTTAGCTGAAATTGATGAGAGTATATTTATATTGTAGGAAGAGGCGGAGACAGACATGTGCTCGACTATTTTCTTTTTTGTGTTTTGTATTTGAATTACAAAATAATTAAATCTAGCAAATCCCTGTGTGAGGTTAGGTAATCTCGCCTTCTGCATTATGATTGGTTACAAGAATTCAGTCTCTTATATGATCGGTTAGTCTATGGGAAAAAGGCAGGACTTTTTAGTTAAATATTTTTTACTTATTTATTATAAGTATAACTGTCTAAATCACACTTATGTACGAAAGGCGTTCAAGTCAAAGCTTCAAGCACAATACATAAGACTTTAAATTTGCAAACATTTTAAAGAAGGCTGTACATCTGAATCCCAGCCAAAGTGGAGTCATTTCTGTAAACATTCAGAGTGTGGAATGCTTGAAAATCGACATGACTTGTCACCAACTTGCAGAAGGGACACATCTGTCTGAGGGAACTGTACAGTACACACTATCTTTGACGAAAAACACTTGTATGTTACAGGAAGTCGGCTGTAAGTTATTGCCACATCCCCCATACAGTCCTGACCTCTCTCCAAAATACCAAAAGTATTTATGCATGTTTGAGCCATTAAAGGAGTTCCTGAGATGCCAGAGTATTAGACGTGAAGCAGACAGGTCCATCATGGCTCAGGCATACTGAGAAAACTTTCTACCTTAATGGTATCCAAGCACAAGTGAAACACTGGGATAAGTGCTTTAATGTAGCAGGGGATTATATAGAGAAATAAAGGGAGTTTTTACTCTCATAACTGTGTTCTGTTATTCTGCACAATCAGAAGTCTCGGATTGACTCGAAAATGCATTATATAATTAATAGGGCAGTGGTGGCTCAAATGGTTCAGATGGGTTACTGATCGGAAGGCATCGCCAAATTGCCACTGTAGAGCTCTTGAGCAAGGCCCCAAGTGCTGTCAACATAAGTGACAAATAATGTAATATTTATTTATTTATTTATTTATATTTAATTGGTTCATAGATACAGTATAAGTCATGATTATTAAAATAAAAAAAAAAGAATGACTGCAAAAAGATTGTGGGAGTTCAAGAAATCCTGCATTATGATTGGTTACAAACTATTATTGTTTAGAAACCTAGAGTATGACATTGAGAGAGAGAAAACATTTTAATTTCTTTGACCCTACTTGTGACTGACCTCTTTGTGGGAGTCTTTGTGAGCCTCCAGTGTTTTCATAATGGTCAGTTCGGCATAGTTCCTGAACCGTGCAGGTTGACTTCGCAGGATCTCTTTCAGAACACGCAAAGCCAGCGCCCGGATGGTGTGCTGAGAAGGAAAACAGTAAAAAGGAGACATCAGACACACATCCACACACTCCCACACTTACTCCTGATCCAAAAACCTTTAAAACTGAAACCAGAAACTGTTTAAAGTGAGTAATCTTTCTGATTTATTGATCACCAAAAACCAGGACAATTAAATGGTTTGACACTGATAACAGACTTGTAGATCTGTTTCTACAAATGTTTGCCGTGACTGCTGTTGATACAGTGTTGGACTGGATACCTCGTTAGCTAGATTTTGCTTCCCATTGTTATTTACCTTGAAGTCACATCAGTGCGTCTATAAAACATGAAAACTGAACAATTACTAATATAACATGGGGAATGGGCAGGGCATCCATGAGTATGAGTCAGTCATTCCAAGTTTTATTTACTGTTTTTATTTAGCCAGATATCTGAATAATCACTCATATAAGACCACCCCAGTGGTACAGTAGTATGCAGAGCTCCCATTTGCATATGTTGCTCTTTCTACAAGTGCTATATACTGACCAGAACACTGAGACGTAAAGCAGATCACTCACGTCTTTGTCCGCCAGTGTCTCAAGCAGCAGCAGTAGCATGGTTTTAAAATGCTCCTCCCAAACGGCTACGCTGTCATCACGGGTCACCTTCAACAGCTCCAACAGGGCGGCCCGCCTCTCCTCCACACGCTCGCTGTGACTGGACAGCTCTTTTAGGAGGTCACCAACAAGCTCCAAGTGCTGAACAGGGCCTGAGCGATAAGCAGAGAAAGAAAAAATATAAAACTACTCTCAGATAACTGATTTGATTATTTAACACCCCTAGAAAGCAATCGGCTAAAGAAAATCTATTACCTGCAGAATAAGTTTTGGGAGCCATGATTTTGTTTTCACCAAACTCTTGACGCCGACCTAAAGAACAACCAAGAATTTTTTGGTTGGGTTACATTTTCAGTAACTGATAATACTATAGTCATAAAGAGAAAGAAAGAAAGAAAGAAAGGCAGTACCATCACGGAGCTGCTCCACATCATCATCAAACACTGCCTCCTTTAGAGCAGCTTTGTCATAAGTGCTAATGGAGTCGGTGTAGTTATAGGGATTGTACTCGCGTGTTCTCGGCCCCAGGAAAGAGCGAGGGGACGGTGTGTTCAATAACGAGGTCTTATTGTCCAGAGCCATTCGTCCCCCCTCCATCACATCTGTACCTAGTCGGGGGTCTACAGCAGGTGACGCTAAGGCACTCTGTGTGACACACAAACCATGAAACACCAAATATGAGGTACTATTTTCGAAAGAAACGATAGATTTTATATGACATGAAAGTTTCACAGATGTCATTAAATATGAGTGGTGTTCAAGTCAAATCAGTACTTAACTAGAAAAGTACAGTGATGAGACTCTCAGCCCCAATAAAACATCCAAATGGTGCAAACATTTAAAGAAGGCTGTACATTCACAAATGTCTGCAGTCGTTTCTGTAAACATATAGTAAGTAGCATGCGTAACTCCTGAAAATCTGTCAGTGGGAACTGTTAACGCAATCCTTCACAAACGTCACTTGCACATTACTAGAACTTGGCTCACATTCCGTACAGCCTTGACCTCACTCCAAGCCATTTCCACTTGTTTGGGCTTAAAGTTTTCTAGGAGGCCAGCTTTTCAGACATGAAGCAGACAGTCTTGCAGGGGAAGATATCGAAAAATCTATGTAATTTTACTCTTATAACTGTGTTGTGTCCTCAAAAATTCTGTTTTGATTTGAACACCCCATGAGTCTGACACATCAGTGTAGGAAGAGGTTAAATAATGAAAAACCTTGGCAACCCTCAGTTGTCTTTTGTGCACAGGGGTATTGTCATGCTGAAACTGGTTTGGGCCTCTTAGTTCCAATAATGGCAAATCTTTATAATATTTCATTCAAAGCACAAATTCTATGTGCTTTTATCCTTGGGTGCAGCCTTTTAGGAAAGGCCCACATGCATATTATATCCAGGAATCCACATACTTTTGGTCATGTAGTGTACTGTAAGTGATAATGTTTTTTCTTTCTTTCAGAATGATTAAGAAAATTGTATTTATTATGGAAGCAGAACTCAAGAGTACAAAGTATCCAGGGTGGCAGTTTTTTTATATTTTTATTATAATGTGAAGTAAAACTCACAGCATCATCTTTCTTGGCGTCACGTTTGATTGGCTCGTAGCTGTCCTCCTGGCTGCGGAAGCTGAAGCTCTGAATGGCTTCGGTGACTCCTCGCAGAGAGCTGTAGATCTCCTCCGAGTTCATGTTCTCTGTGTCGTATTCCGGCATGCTGCACACACACACACACACACACACACACATTCTTTTTTTTTTTTTTTTTTTTTACACTGATGTAAAGTAACTGTTAGTTACAGTGGAGTAAATAATAAAAACCCGACCCCCCTGCACACACATTTAAGACAGTTACTGAATCATAAGAGAAATATCCAGATCATTCTACTCTAAGAAATACACTACTCTTGGACAATTACATTAAAATGGTGGTTTAAAATTTAATATAGTGTATGACAAAAAAGAAAGGGCCAAAAATGTGTTACAAACATATTATACAACAGTGAGTTCCGACTGTGTAAACTGATTAGACAAAGGGGCACTCCATGAGTGCTGATAATAGATGGTAACAGCACTGGGACGTTTAATTATATGTATCACTCAGCATCACAGGTGTTCTAACGACTAAATTACACAAGTTGCAGCGTACTGTAGGTAAAAGTAGGTTGGTAAGGTCAGCAGTACTGGACACATCTAATGTCATCTTGAACAACACTCCTTAGTAATTGCTTATAAGTCATTTCAAATGGCCTCTGAACTGTTTTTGTTTACACCTAAGGCGAGCTACGGCGTTAATCAACCTCTAACAGAAGGTTAAATCCCATATCCTTTCCGAACCCCTGATCGAGAGCACTACTTGATGTGTGGAACAAGGGATTGTACATCCTACCTAAGCCCACAAGTTTTCCATTAACCACTACTTGGTTTCCAACCTCAGAAACCCAGACTTTAATTGATTTCCTAAAGTAGAAATATAAAGTAATTCTTGTATGTTATTTAGAATTTAAAAATACTTTTAGTTTCACCGCATTCAAGCTAATTCCCCAGTCAACAGTTAAAAAAAAAACAGTCTCAATCTCAGTTCTGTATACGGCTTTAGCTTTATCTGTCATCTCTATTAGACAGTAATTAAATGTGACTAGAAATGTGCAGTTTAGTGAAACCATCTGCATATAAGACGTTCTGAATCGATTTAGCTCGCTTTGAGGAAACCCCTTGAGGACAGACTCTGAACATTAGACAACTTGCTGAAGATTTTGTTTCACGTGGTTTTGTCGTTTTGTCAACAGCTGTTAAATGATGCCTTAGTTTAACCTGCAGTCCTCATCCAGATGCAAAACAAAACAGAATGACAGAACAAAAGTGTAGAATGATGGGGAATGAGATCAAGAAATAAAAAAAACAAGAAATGTAAGGTGAATAATTCAATAGGAGAAAACTAAGAATGTTGAGTGCCTGGACATTGTGAAATATTCCTCCTCTAGGAACTCAGAATAAACGCAATACAAGTGAACTGGTAATGAACAACAGCCTGTTTCTAAATGGGAAAGTGACTCCCCATGACCTTTGACCCCACTCAGTGACCCCCAGACGGAAGGTCGTTACCTGAGCGAGGCGGCCCGGCGCCCAGGTCGGAGAGGGGGGGTACCAGGGCCAGAGGAAGGGGGAGTGAAGGGACACGGGGCCTTTGAAAGACCATTCGAACTCCAGCCCCATATACGACTGAGTCAGGAACAAGGGATGAGGCAGGACGAAGGAAATAAACAAAGAGGAAGAGGAGAAAGAGAAGAAAGGAAAGGGGAAAGTAGAGGAAACAGTCTTGCGTGTTAGAAGGTCAACTTATAATAAGAGGATTAGTACAGCAGCAGGCATCCATAACCAAACATGGAATCGGCTCAATCATATATAGTGGCTTACGTATTAAGTATTCACACCCCCCAAACTTTACCACGTTTTGTAATGTTACAACCTGGAACTGAAACCTATGTATGATTAAATGTTAAGCCTCTATGGAACATGGGTATTAATACATATCAAGCAATGGGAAGGGGAAGTATGAAGCTCTCTGGTCTAAGGAAAACCAAAATCAAAGTCTGGCTTTGTCAAAAAGCACGATGTTGGGTGAAAACCCATCACTCTGATAACTTCGTCTTATAATGAAGTGTAGTCATGGTAGCTTCATGTTACATGTTTTAAGGTTACCTGTTTCATGTTATCACTATTATCTCAGTCCACTTGGTTGCATCTGCGTAGCTTGTGTGTAGTTGTGGTGATGCCATAGTCTTTCCATTTTCAAATAACTAATTTTATGACATAAAGTCCCTTAAAAGTCCACATCACACCAGATTGTAACAGTACAAAATGTTTAGAATCTCCAAAGGGGGTTAATACTTGTGCAATGGACAGACAATATGTTACAGTTAAGGAAATATGTTACAGAAGCAAGCTGGTTTAAAATTGCATGCATATGACTGAAGCATTCTGCTTAGGCACAAAACATCTGATGTGGTTTTCAGCTTTAGTAAGTTTAAAGGTTTATTGAATTTAATCTTATGTATATTGAAAAAGCACATACTTCCAGAACGTTTTGTATTATAGTACCTGGGTGAGAGGCCTCCATGAGAGCAGTTTGTAGGGGATGTCAGGGGACTGGTCCGGGAACCAGAGAGTCTCGAAGGTGTGCGGCTTACTGTGTTGCTCGGTGAACTCTAAGTAAAGACATAAATGTAAATTTAAAGTAATGAGAGGAATAAATGAGATTTGCAAATGATTTCTAATCTGTTCTTCACTGTATAATGAAATTGACTATAATGATCTCAGTATTAATTATATGTTCAGTAGCAATGATATAATGTCAGTATACCGTGGCTGCAGCATTGCTGGAGTTCTTCAGGTGATTATGCAGGAGTTTGGTGGCTCCGTCCTGAAAGGTTTTAGGCAGTGCTCCCAGCAACATGGTGAACTCTGGTGTGTTCAGCTCGAACAAGGAGATCAGCACAATCTGAGCTGCCTGCAATACAAGCAAAGTGCACAATGAGAAGAGGACTAAGAGAGACGTGAGCCATAGGAGAATGAAACGTTGCTGTACAGCTGAGTAACCATGATACCTAAAGTGCCGATATACAAATAGGAATGAGATTAGGTGGAAAAAAACAACATAAAATACCATATTAAAACAACTTGCACATAAAAAGTTCAAACACTTGTTTCTGTGAAGAGAAGTAGAGCTGATCAATGCTCTTACAACATTGAGAATTTTTTTTTCTGTAACACTGTGTTATATCAATATCAATTGTTACAGTATATCAATGCCAAATTTTAATACAAAGTTCTTAATTCTGATTGGTCGGAAGATGCTGATAAATTTCTATAACTTAAACTATAATGGCAATAGTCATTATCTTTTACATTTAGGCATTTGGCAGACGCTTTCATCCAGAGCGACTTACAAAAAGTGCTTTGAAGTTTCCATCATTGGATCGATACACTGAGTTACTACTGTACTAAGAGCCACCATTCAAACACAGTTTGGAAGGGAATTTTTAAAAAATAATTATTGTTTCTATAGTTAATAATAATAATAAAAAATACATCAAGTATCACACCATCACATCATATAACAACATTGTACATCATTTTTCTTAGTTCTGATACATCAAGTTATCAATTCACCTTCACATTAACATAGTCTTCTGTCTCATAGATTATGTAACATTCTAATATTGTTCATATGTAATAGAAATATATAACTACAGCCATTAAAGGAGAAAAAAAGTGTTAAAAATATAGAAAGATCAGAAGAAATTGTTAGAGTCTGAATTTTCTGCAGAGGCATGCATGGTGTTTGAGCACATCATCCAAGTCCAAAGCCACAGAAACATTAGCTAGTAACAGGTTCCCAGAATGGCACAGTAGGAATTAAACATTTTCAGATACAAATTTAAGAAATAATAAAGCCTTTTATACGTTCTTCCCACAGTCAATATGTTAAGAGTCCCAAATAAGAAGAGTTGAAGATTATCCAGAAGAACAGCTCCAGAGAGAGCATGAGCCAAGTGTGGTTTATGCGCCGGTCATGCAGGTTTAAAAGGGAAACTTTTACTACCTGTTTACATCTCTCCTCCAGGGTGCCCTCCACGGGGAGGGGGGTGAGTGAGCTGAGCCTCCCTGCCAGCTCCTCACTCACCCAGCTGTGCAGGGTCTGATACACACATACACACACAGTCAGGACAGCTGGGTACACATATTGTGCACTAACGCTGATGAGCTAATTGACGAGCCATACCGGTCACCTTTTCGGTACTATTTTAATTATCTTGGTTATAAAATATTATTTATAATATGCGTTTCATGAAACAAAGTACTGTATTCTAATATATCAGTATGTATATAAGCTCTAGTACAGATATTATTTGCTCTGTTTTGTACAGAAGTGGGTTGGGTTTTTTAGAACTACATAGGGGGATTTTGTTGATGTGATCTGGCAACTCTGGCGGGCACAAAATAAACATGTTAAACACAAAAGACTAGTGTGTGCAAGGAGTTTGAGTACATTTAAACGAGCATAATTCGCTCCGGAAGCGTGCATGTATATCAAAGCACTCATATATTAAAGCGAATTTCCCCATAAGAAATAACGGAAACTCTGATGATTCGTTCCACAACCCAAAAATATTCATATGAAAATAATTCAGGCAAAATATAAAGTAAAAATAAAATAAATTAACCTGCACTTTACCTTTGAAAAGAATCCAGACAGATCAATGTTTCGGTTAGGTTGTGTTTGTGAGCACACGTGTGTGTGCATACAAAAAGACACACATACACATATACTGTACACTGACACTAACTGATGTTAACTACACAAAGCAATGTCTTCCCACCTGGGAGTTTCTCCAGCATACTGTATATCAGATTGATGGACATGAGTCCTCATCGGTTAAATTTTTGGTGACAACAGTTTTTTTCAGCACACATTTAATCAATAATTTTTTTTTATTTTTTTTATCCGGCATCATAATTCTTCTCTTTAATTTCCTGCATAGTCTAATCAGCGCTCAACCGCACGAATAAAGTTTTCGTGAGCACGGAGGAATTTAGTTGTACTAAATAATATTTATGCAGTATAATCAGGGCCTTTTATTTCTATTTACTTTAGGTTGTTGTTCTTGCAGTGTTACTGTGTTTTACAATGTCAGACACATTCAAATGCAAACAATACACCCTCCCCAGGTGTGAATCAGCTGTTCTCACCTTTACACTCGGAGAAGCTAAACTGCACCCCTCTCCACTGTGCATGGTTTCAGCAAACTGGGGAGGATCTTGGATCTTGCTTCAGGCCTCTTCTTAAATTTGTGTAAATTTAAAATCTTCTGGATTCTACATTCTAAAATTGACATTGTTACTTTTTTTAATCCCTGGAATGAATTTTTTCTTATCATAACATGCATGTTATTAATCACTACACTGTTTTTAATAACTCTACAATGTTTTAATTTTAGATTTTATTTAAAAATAAATAAATAAACCAAATAAAATTATTCCATTTGTATTTTCACTTTGTAAAATAGCATTAAAAATGATGGGTTGTGTATCGAGCGATTAAAAACAATACAAGGCGTGTTATGATAAGGAAACTTTCTATCTCTTCCATTCCAGTGATTAAAAAACAGTTGACAAAAGTCAGATGAACGCGTGCGTCGATATGAGAGATTTATAAGAGATTTCTCTTCCCCAGAAATACAACAAACACAATTTATACGTGTTAAATAAGCGCTGTCTTTGCGGCGCTGTGCGAAACGCACGCCGATGTGTCTGGTGTGTTGGCGTACAGTAGTTGCAAAAGATACAGGAATATCACTGCTGGGTTTTTTTTTTAATTAATACAAATCAGCCATATTGTGCACGCTAAAAGAGGAGCTATACTGTAATGTGTAACTGTACACAAAGTATTTTAAAATGAGATTTACAAATTGCAAACAAGACAGACTCGTCTTTATGAAAAGCCTTCCAAACTCCACTGTAGACAAACCATCATCCATCAAGGTATGAAAGATATGAGCTTCCACACCGCACTCCATCCAAGAATTCACATTTTCAATGATTGGGATGCCCAGTTGCCCGCTAAAGTGCATTTTAAAAATGTTTTGTTTTTAAAAAAAGAGTTATATTAAACTATTAAACCATCATACAAATATTGTTGATTCTTTTGCAAATGTATTTTAGCGTAGCCTCAAATTGATTTGCTGTTTTTAAGCGCTGTGGTAGTGAGGCATGGTTGAACGTCAGCCTCAGTTGGTGAGGAAGCAGGTTGAATGTGATGATTCCCACCTGTGTCTTTAGTACCTCCAAGCTACTTATCTGCATTTCTATCTGCATTCAGTGACTGCCATAATCAGAGAGGGAGAGAGAAAGAGAGAGATAGTGGGTGTGTGTCTGTAGTTGAAGTGAAGTGGTGGCCAAAAGAATTAAAACAATGCTATGTACAGTGTTGGGTGTAATGCGTTACTAAGTAGCGTTAGAGTACTTGGATTACTTTTTTGATGTAACGAGTAATCTAACGCGTTAGGTCCACCATTTATGTACTCGGTTATTTAGTTATATTTTCAGAAATGTAATTCGTTTTTCAGTCAATTTATGAGCCAGACAGCAGTCATTGCCAATCCGTTATTGTGTGTGTGAAAGTCGTCCTACAAGACGACTTTATGTGCGTTTTTTGTGCTGTCAAATGTATAACCAAGTTCATCTCCAATCATTGTCTCCATGAAGTGACCCCGCAGACTACACATGGTGTCTGTTTACAACTGATGATTAGTGTGTGTAATTACAGCTCATCTTTTAGCTGTGGTGCATCACAAGAGCTTTTGTGGTTGCTGTTAAAAAAAAGTGTTTTCTGAGAGATGAAGGAAAAATCCTCACTTTTCTGACATCTGAGCTCTTGGGTTCCGTCGTCCAGGTGATGATGCGGGAGACGGCCAGTCGCGTCTCACTGGAGTTCACAAAATCAGTGGGATCCATTTGTCTAGCCAGAGACTCGATATACTTCAGAATGGCCACCTTCACCTACACAACAGAGACAACAGGGCAAAGCAGATTTAAGGAGGATCCTTACTTTTCTAAGTTACTGAACAATATGCTTTATGATTGAAAAAGAGCTTCATATGTGAGAATTTTATTTGTGAATGAATAGTCTGTTTATCTGTTATTTATTTTCTATACAAGTATCATTTACAGTATCATGCAAAAGTCTTAAGCCACCCCAACTGTCTTATCTTTGGCATATTGGATGTATTTAATTAAAGAAATGGCAATCATTTACTGTGACTGGCTGCAAAATGCCCAACATTTTAAAAACATTTTAAAAATGGGTTGTTTATGTAACAACCTCAGCCTTGTTTCCCCCCTCGTCTGTTCCAACCACTCAGCATTCAGCATCAGTCTGTCAAAAAGCCTGGAGAACTATTCCTCAAGACCCCAATAAAAATAAAAAGAAGAACTAGCTCTATGGAAAAAAATATGAAGAAATGTGAGGGGGCTCCTCATGCTAGACCACTAAGACAGGAATGTTTATGAAATTTTCATAGAACACATCACATTTCCTTTGACTAATATGAAGTATAGCATCACATCAGATCATTTTTCATCAATGCACTTGGAGCTTCAATATATAATAAATATATCAAGATGCCATTCAAAGCCATGTTACAAGGATTTTATCAAAGATAAGGCATTCTCAACATTTTAAGCTGGGCTTATACAAAATGGCCACAAACGCAATATAATGAAAAACATTCGCCATGTTAATAATGTTAATAATGTGCTAAATAGGTCACACTAGAGCAAACAAGGTGCTGCATTACGACAGAATTCAATTATTGTACTACGCTTGCGAGTGTGCATATATTGAGGATTTTACAATAGATTTAAAGATGGCTCATCCAATCAGATTTTAGTACAGATATTATACAGTGCCAGCCCCAAGCCTGGATAAAATGGGAGGGTTGTGTCAGGAAGGGCATCCGGTGTAAAACCTGAGCCGTTGTTGTGTTTGTGCTGTTGTGCAGATCAGTTAGCCTGATGTGGTGACCCTTCCCTGGGAGCAGCCCCAAGACTGACAACAATTATACAAGGACTTTTGATTATGCACAGTATGAACAGAACACAGTTATGAGAGTAAGAGCTATCTTTCTTTCTTTATATAATCCCCTTCTACACTAATGCATGTATCCCAGCATTTCATTGGTGCTTGGATACCATCAAGGTAAAAGGTTTTCTGAAACGCTGGGCTCATATCTCCTTTAAAGGCCTAAACATGTGGAAATTGCTTAGATAGAGTCCAGGACTGTACGGTGTTACGTCCCTGACGTATTATATACTGTATATATATATTTTTTTCTGTGTTGCCTGCTCTCTTGGGTGTGTTTCCCTCTCTCTGTTTTTTTAAACAGGTTTAATTGGCCTCTACCGTGGAGAGGGGTGCTGATTGGAGGATCAGTCAGTGATGTGTGCCTTACTCCCGCCTCCTGTACCTCCATTGGACAAGCACTTCCTGAACCTGTGTGCCTTACTCCCGCCTCCTGTGTTGCCATTGGACTAGAACGTTGTGCAGCTCTATTTAAACGCCATCCTGCCTGCTGCTCGAGAGACAACTGCTTGATTTGTTATGGTGTTTTGCTGGTATATATTGGACTCATTGTGTATCGACTTTTGCTGCCCTTTTCGACCTCGATTTTTGCTATTGCCCTTTGTATATAATTTTGTATATAACTTTGTAAATATCAGCGTGTATATAGTGGTAAGTAGGGAGTCGACGCCCTTTTTGTTCTTCCCCCATTTTTTCTCCTGGTTATGCTAGTCAGGGAGTTACAGTAGGTAAGACTATATGTATTTTGGTATGTTTTTGTTGTTAGGTTAGGTAGACTTTTGTGATTCTAGTTAGTGGGTTTGGTTTATTATGTTGGCATTGTCGGCTCCTGAAGATATTACCACCTTTGTAAATATTTGTACATAGAATTAAACTGCAGTTGATCTCAACCCCCCCATTTATTTCCCCATTTACCTTCTTTCCTTTTCCTAATTTATTTTATTGTCTGTTGCGGCCTGACCCTAGACCAGGACGTAACAGAATTGGGGGCTCGTCCATTGTTTTGTTGTTTATCTGCTGGTTTTTGGTTTGTTTGTTTGTTTTTGGCTATAGGAGGTGTGTGTGTTTGTCACTAATATGACAACCAAATTTAATTTAGACCAGTTTGTTATTTGTCCTTCAGTGGAGCATTTTGAAAGGTGCAGGAAGGATGACTTATTGTTGCTTGCTGACTTTTACAGCATCTCGGTCCCACGGAGCGCGAATAAGCGCGACATTAAACAAATGCTTCAGGCAGAGCTGATTAAACAGCGCATTCTTATGGATCCTACCGAGGCGGGTGTTGTATATCAGTCCGGTAAGTCCGAGGATTCAGCTACAGCGGAGGCTGTGGTCAAACCCAAGGACCCCGCACACATAGATCCCGCGGTAGTAGGTCCGTCACTGAATGACCCGAAGCTCGCGCTGCAATTGAAGCAGTTGGACCTAGAGTTAGCCCGTCAGCATTATGAATCTCAAATGCTTCAATTTCGTATGGTGGAACTCGAGTCTCAGAGGGAAATTAAATTAAAGGAATTGGAGTTGGCACTAAGGAGTAAGCCAGCTTCAGATTCTCTTGTTCATGGCCCTCTGTCTCCTGTTCGAGCATCATCCCCTGTTCTGCATCCTGCACCTGCATCTCCTGTTCTGCATCCGGCACCTACAACCCCTGTACAGGCGAGTGACTCACCACCCGCACCTAGTGGCTCTTCAGCTGTAAGTTCATCTGGCTTTGACATTAGCAAGCATATTGCTTTAGTTCCTATGTTTAGAGAAAGTGAGGTAGATACATACTTCACTGTATTTGAGCGTATTGCAGCCACACTACAGTGGCCTAGAAGCATCTGGTCTCTTCTATTGCAATGCAAGTTTGTTGGGAAGGCACAGGAAGTGTGTTCCGCTTTAAGTTTGGAGCAGAGTTTGAATTATGAAACTGTTAAAAATGCTGTTTTACGTGCTTATGAGCTTGTCCCTGAGGCCTACCGGCAGAAATTTCGTAAGCATGTAAAATCTGCCAATCAAACCTATGTTGAGTTTGCACGTGAGAAGTCTGTGATGTTTGATAAATGGTGCACTGCCAGTAAAGTTAGTACTTTTGATGGATTGAAGGAGTTAATTTTGTTGGAGGAATTTAAGAATTGTGTTGCGGAGAAGGTGGTAGTTTATCTAAATGAGCAAAAGATCACTTCACTTTCAAGTGCAGCCGTTTCAGCTGATGAGTTCACACTGACTCATAAAATCACTTTCTCTCCCCCACGAGGTGAAGATTCCCAACGTAGTGTTAGAAGCCCTCCAAGTTCTCAGAAAGTTACTCCGGAGAGTCGGGAATGTTTCTACTGTCATGAAAGGGGTCATCTCATTGCTGCTTGTCCTATCTTGTCTCGTAAAAACCGTAGGAAAATGCAGACCCAGCCCAAAAGTGTCGCATTAACACACGTACCAACAATGCACCAGAAAGATGGTAAATGCTCACAATCCCCTGTAGATCCTGCTTTTGAACCTTTTATTATGGAAGGTGTTGTGTCCATATCTAATTCTGAGTTAGAACAAAAACCACTTCGTCTGCTGAGGGACACAGGTTCTGCCCAGTCATTCATTTTAGAGGGTATTCTGCCATTGTCTGATAAAACTAGTTGTGGTGCAGATGTACTAGTACAAGGCATTGAAATGGAAATAGTGAAGGCTCCTCTACATAACATATTTCTGAGATCTAGGTTGGTTACGGGTCTTGTTAAGGTGGCAGTCCGTTCTCAGCTGCCCGTAAAAGGCGTTTCATTCATTTTAGGCAATGACTTAGCTGGGGGGAATGTTTGCCAGTTGCCTATTGTTACAGATATACCTGTAATTGATGAGAATGAGACAATCTCGCGTAAATTTCCACGAGTGTTTAACTCGTGTGTGGTCACACGTGCTCAGGCTCGTAAGAAGAGAAGTGCGGAAGATTTTTCCGATTCATTCATGTGTGCGGAAGACCCCATATTTAAACTTTCTGTTGTGCCTTCACCCCCTGTGAATAATCCAGATACTGTCTCTACTCCAATCTTTGGACCCAGTTGTGCTAAACCTTTATTTGGACGTGATCAGCTGGTAAATGCTCAAAAATCTGATAACTCCCTTCAACCATGTTTCATTTCGGCAGTTAAGGAAGCAGAATTGTCACAGCGGCCTACTGCATATTTTGTTAAGGATCAGCTGTTAATGCGTAAATGGACACCTAAAAATTCTGAGAACAACTGGAGTTCAGTATTCCAGGTTGTGGTCCCAAAACCTTATAGAAGTCATGTCTTAAGTATTGCTCATGACCATGACTTGTCTGGGCATCTGGGTATTCGAAAAACATATGCTCGAATTCTAAATCATTTCTTTTGGCCGGCTCTGAAATCAGATGTAGCATCCTACTGTCGTTCGTGCTCAATCTGCCAAATTGCAGGTAAACCTAATCAGGTCATCCCTCGTGCTCCACTCTGCCCAATTCCTGTGATGGGAGAACCTTTTGAGAGAATTTTGATAGATTGTGTAGGTCCCCTTCCTCGAACAAAGTCGGGAAATTCATATTTACTCTCTTTAATGTGTGCTGCATCTAGATATCCTGAGGCTATACCACTTCGCAACATTAAGTCTCGAGCTATCATACGTGCCCTTACCAAGTTCTTTTCTACTTTCGGGCTACCCAAGTACGTCCAGTCTGACCGTGGTTCCAATTTTATGTCAGCCCTGTTTAAAAGAGTGTTGGAAGAGCTTGATATAAAGCATCAGGTCTCTAGTGCCTATCACCCAGAATCACAAGGTGTGTTAGAAAGATTCCACCAAACACTAAAATCGATGCTTCGCACATATTGCTTGCAGCACAGAAAGGACTGGGACGAAGCGGTTCCATTCCTACTATTTGCAATACGGGATACCGTACAAGAGTCTCTTGGATTTAGCCCAGCAGAGTTGGTTTTTGGCCATTCTGTTCGAGGTCCTTTGAAAGTGCTTCAGGAGAAAATGTTGTCTCCTACTTCGGTCAGTCCTCTACCTAGAAACGTTTTAGATTATGTAAGCCTGGTTCGAGAACGCCTGCACACGGCATGCAAGTTAGCTCATCGTTCGCTCACCTCCTCCCAGGCCAAGATGAAGAGGAGATTCGATAAGAAGGCTGTGGTACGTGAATTTAAAGAAGGTGACCAAGTGCTTGCTTTACTCCCAATTACAGGTTCCGCCCTTCAAGCTAGGTTTTCTGGTCCATATATTATTAGTTCTCGATTAAGTAGCACTGATTATGTGATAAAGACACCTGACAGAAGGAGGAAGACTCGTGTCTGCCATGTAAATATGCTAAAACCTTTTTTCTCTCGAAATACTGAGGAGATTTCCCCAATCACCCCTGTTGCGATTGTCTCCACAGGCATTACACCTGAATATTCTCCGGAATTCGATGGTCTCAATTTGGGTAGAGCATCTGTCCCTTGTGCGAGTTTGTCAAACTCTGTGTGGCTAAGTAAACTTGAGTGCAAACTTGTCCATCTACCAGCTTCCGCCCAGGAAGACATCATTAGGCTCATAAGGAGTCACCCCGCACTCTTTTCAGACACACCCTCACGCACAACCGTCATTGAACATGACATAGATGTAGGCGACCACCGACCTATTAAACAAAATGCCTACCGAATTAACCCGACCAAACGTGCTATAATGAAGCAGGAGACTGATTATTTGCTAAGAAATCAGTTAGCCATTCCCAGTTGTAGTCCATGGTGCTCTCCCTGTCTTTTGGTTCCAAAATCTGATAATACTTATCGATTTTGCACAGATTATCGTAAAGTTAACTCTGTTACCAAGGCTGATTCATTTCCTCTTCCCCGGATGGAAGATTGTGTTGACCGGATAGGTCAGGCAAGGTATGTCACAAAATTAGACCTTCTAAAAGGCTACTGGCAAGTTCCACTCACTCAGCGAGCCTCTGAAATCTCTGCTTTTGCTACACCTGATAGATTTCTTCAGTATACAGTCATGGCTTTTGGTTTAAGAAATGCACCTGCTACCTTTCAGCGTTTAATGACACAAGTCTTAGGTGATGTGAATAATTGTGAAGCCTACCTTGATGATGTAGTTGTGTTTGCAGATACCTGGAATGAGCATCTCTCTGTTTTAAACTGTGTGTTTGATCGCCTCCAGAATGCTTCTCTGACTCTGAACCTTGAAAAGTGTGAATTCGCTCATGCTACTGTTACCTATTTAGGCAAGCAGGTGGGACAAGGCATGGTTCGCCCGCTGGATGCTAAAGTGCAGGCAATTAAGGCATTTCCAGCCCCTAGGACAAAACGAGAACTCAGACGTTTCTTAGGTATGGCTGGATATTACCGAAGTTTCTGTAGAAACTTTTCAGATGTGGTCCTTCCACTAACAAACCTTCTTCGTGACTCTATCCCTTTTGTGTGGTCTGCTACTTGTCAAGATGCATTTAATGCTGTGAAGCTATTGCTGTGCAGTGCACCTGTTCTTTCTGCCCCTGATTTTAGCAAACCCTTCCAACTTGAAGTAGATGCCAGTGGTACCGGGATAGGTGCAGTACTCACCCAAGAAGATGCTCATGGTATCGATCACCCTGTGAGTTTCTTCTCCCGTAAATTTAATCGTTGCCAGCTTAACTATAGTACCATCGAGAAGGAAGCTCTTGCCCTCTTACTTGCACTTCAGCATTTTGAGGTGTATATTGGATCCAGTCCTGAACCCATAGTGGTGTTTACTGATCACAACCCTCTCGTATTCTTACAACGTATGACTAATAGTAATCAACGACTCATGCGCTGGGCCATGATTGTACAGGGATTCAGTATTGACATTCGGCATAAAAAGGGATCTGAAAACATTGTAGCAGACACGTTATCTCGCTGTGAGTCTGAGTAGGATTGAACTTGATGTTCAATCTTAAGGGGGAGGGTGTTACGTCCCTGACGTATTATATACTGTATATATATATTTTTTTCTGTGTTGCCTGCTCTCTTGGGTGTGTTTCCCTCTCTCTGTTTTTTTAAACAGGTTTAATTGGCCTCTACCGTGGAGAGGGGTGCTGATTGGAGGATCAGTCAGTGATGTGTGCCTTACTCCCGCCTCCTGTACCTCCATTGGACAAGCACTTCCTGAACCTGTGTGCCTTACTCCCGCCTCCTGTGTTGCCATTGGACTAGAACGTTGTGCAGCTCTATTTAAACGCCATCCTGCCTGCTGCTCGAGAGACAACTGCTTGATTTGTTATGGTGTTTTGCTGGTATATATTGGACTCATTGTGTATCGACTTTTGCTGCCCTTTTCGACCTCGATTTTTGCTATTGCCCTTTGTATATAATTTTGTATATAACTTTGTAAATATCAGCGTGTATATAGTGGTAAGTAGGGAGTCGACGCCCTTTTTGTTCTTCCCCCATTTTTTCTCCTGGTTATGCTAGTCAGGGAGTTAGGTAAGACTATATGTATTTTGGTATGTTTTTGTTGTTAGGTTAGGTAGACTTTTGTGATTCTAGTTAGTGGGTTTGGTTTATTATGTTGGCATTGTCGGCTCCTGAAGATATTACCACCTTTGTAAATATTTGTACATAGAATTAAACTGCAGTTGATCTCAACCCCCCCATTTATTTCCCCATTTACCTTCTTTCCTTTTCCCAATTTATTTTATTGTCTGTTGCGGCCTGACCCTAGACCAGGACGTAACAACGGGGAAATTACAATAACTCCCAGCCAAGTTCTTGTACTGTGCAAGTGGTGTTCATGAATGACTGTGTGTACAGTTCCAGCAGACAGATGCATCTCTTCTGCAATTACTATTAGGCGCTTGAGCCACTTTGGCCTTGGACCACGAGAAGTCCCAGTTTGACTTGAACGCTTCTTGTATATGTTTAATGCTGACTTTATTTTTTAACTAAATAAAGTTAAGGTGTGGGAATGATTATGCCTTGTGGAGACAATGTAGTAAGCCAACCTTAAGGTTCGGAGTTTGTGTCTGATCAACAATGAAGCGCATTAAGATGTTGAACTGCTGATCATACGGAAAAGAATCCCTGAAAAATACAAAGAGAGGACATGTGCATGAAGGACACGGAATATAACAGGAACAAAAATAAGGCATGCAAATACAATACAATAAATAAAAATGACATTCAATTAAATAAATGAATGTACAATCACACTGTGCTTGTTTTTATCGTGATCACATGTACTGAGT
Organism: Channallabes apus; assembly: GCA_030522415.1. Lineage (NCBI taxonomy): Eukaryota > Metazoa > Chordata > Actinopteri > Siluriformes > Clariidae > Channallabes > Channallabes apus. The sequence goes on from CM060119.1 coordinate 8,820,632, forward strand.
TCATACCGGGTGACATCGAGAGCTTTCTGCACTTTGGCCTGCACTGAACCCAGCAAATCAGCGCCCATCTTCTTCAACAGCTGTGTGAGGAGCACAAAGAGCCAGTCCTGCAAATCCTCCCGGTGCAGCACGATGAAGTCCACAAGCGTTTCCAGGAACATGCTAAACACCTGACAGCATAACCATTTTAAGCATTCATGACACACAATGTTTAACATAACTTATTTATATATTTGCAATGACTTGAATAAACCCAGAAGGAAATGTCTTACTCTCTGATGCAGTAATCCACACCAAGGCAAGGCCGTGCAACAACATAAAAAAATGTTAGTATCACAAACCACATTACAGGAGTTTTATACTCACCATGATTCATAAATGATGACTTTATTAAAGCGACTCACCTTGCTGTGAGGGTCGGCAAACATCCTAGTGAAAATCTCACACAGCCTCTTGAGCTCCACACGGCTGAAAGACAAAAAAAAAGAAACATCCAGAATTTTAATCATTCAGGGAGAATCGACATTCCATCATTACTGTATGTCACGGCTGAAATCTTTTGACATCTTTACAAGAGGCTGAATAGCTTAATGTATGACAAGTACAATTGTTTATTCTCTCTCTCTCTCTCTCATCGTCGTCTATACTGCTTCATTCTGCATATACATTTACATTTAGGCATTTGGCAGACGCTCTTATCCAGAGCGACTTACATTTTTATCTCATTACACATCTGAGCAGTTGAGGGTTAAGGGCCTTGCTCAAGGGCCCAACAGTGGCAACTTGGTGGTTGTGGGGTTTGAACCTGGGATCTTCCAAACCGTAGTCCAATGCCTTAACCACTGAGCTACCCCTGACCCCCATATATATGGTCACAGAGGCACCTGACACTTATCCAGGAGACTTAGACTTGTACCCCACAAAGCGGGGTACACCCTGGAAGGGGTGCCAATCCATCGCAAGGCTCACACATACACACATGCTCATGCACACACTACAGGCAATTTACGAAGGAGCTGCATGGATTTGGGACACCATAAATAAAAATAAATGAGAATTTGGATTTATTAACCATTCAAATGTTTTATGGCAGTCAAGAGTCTCATCACCGCACTATGCTTTAAGTTTTCTGTAAATGTCGGTTTTACACCTTCGTTGATACTGTAAGTCCCGGTTCTACCTGAATGCCCCTAGTATGTAAAAAGAAACAATTTTCTGAAAAACATTTTCAGAAACCAAATCTAAAATGATTAAACATATCTTTCAGTTCTAATTTTAAGCAGAAGATAGTCATATTTTATTAGCGGAAATTTCTATTCATTTCAAGAATTAATTTCCAGAAAGACTGCTCATAGATTTTACGCACTCCTAGAGCACAATAGGGGGTCAACACAAAATAGTGTTTTATGTCCTACTGTATGTCCTGTGCCCTTGAATGAACTTGCTTTATGATTAAGTTTTCATGTGTCTCCTGTGTCTCTGTAGCAAGGAGTCAAAAAACTTTCATGTTCCAGCTAAAGCATACATTCTGGCACCTCTGTAGGTTTATTTGTGAGCAGGAAAATAAGCACAAAATGGAAAAAGCTAATTATATTCTAATTACGCTTGCAAAATATATATCTGTATTGGGAGGGATTTGAGGCTATCACCTTGAAGTTTAATCTGTTTTAAATTCCACATGGGTGTAATGTGGATATTTCCTTCGAGGATATAAAGAAGCCCGTAAATGAGGTCATGACTTCAGTTACATGTGATGCACATCTAATCTATCTGCTGCTGTATTGGCAGCCTGAATTCTCGAAACTAAATTAAAACAAAACTCACCTGAGAATTCTCTGGCTCTTCAGAAGGTTCTGGAGGCTAATCAGACCTTCTTTCCTCTCGGACCAGTTGGAACTGGCGCAGTGGTTTAGGATCTCGGCTACATCTTCCGTCTGACGCATGTAGTGCGGCACTCCTCCGTTACGCGAGCTATAGGAGAGCTCTGAACATGCGCTGGAGGCATCGCTGTTAGCATCGTCATCCGAGTACATGCCTTGAGATTCGTACCAGCGTCTCACAGGCCTCCGCTAATCATCAGATGAAACAAAAAAGCACAGCAAGACCCAGGACTTATAATAATGCTGTTATATTTGGTGTTAATGCTAGCGCACTAGGAATGCAGCTGATTTTCGAAGGATCTATGCGGATAAGGGCATGCAGTGGGTCAGTAACTATCATCATGAATCTCTGGAAGCTGCTACACTGCTATACTCCATGACTCCAAACTATTTCAGTTCAAAGCAATATGTAGTTATACCACAGCGGTGTTGAGTTCTCGTATCTGACTGGTCAGAAGATGTTGAGCATGTTTTGTATTAAAACTGCGGTTTTACAGCATGTACAACATAAGTAACAACAACCGCTAACTTGTTTCCATGATGTTCAATAACACCAACTGTAACTATAAAAAAGATAAAAAGTACATCCTGCTATAATCAAAATAATCCACTGTGGTATAAGAAGAATAAAACATGCAAATGCTATAAAGTACATGCTGTTATTGGAAGATAGTCAACCTCTGTAAAGTATCAGTAATCACACCATCGTGGTGTTGATTACTTTCCTGTAACAGCATGCAGTGAAATATTTATTTTAGCTGTCTTAGCAATGTCTGTCTGTAATGGAGCCTAGAAATTATGAAGATGAGATGAGGAGATGATACAGGTTAATTGCCGATTAAAACAAAACAAACCTGATTCCTGGAGTCTCCTAATAGCTGATGAGGTTTAAGACAGTCAGAGAGGGAAAAGCAAAGACAGTGACATGTCAGGATTTTCGGTTCATAATTCCCACACACTTCTGGTGTCAGCCATTTAGCTACGTTACAAACCAAGCTATGCAACAAATGCCATCTCACCAGAGCATCAGCCACAGCTGCCTCCACCTCCATGCCTGTGTTCAGGATGCGCATGGCATTGACTGAAGCAGAGATCCGTGCCTGATGGATCAGCCCGAAACGATCTGAGGAAAGAGACAGACAAAATTATAATTTTTTCATTCTTTAACATTTAACCTTTAAATGGTTTATAATTTTAGGGACTGATAAAACTGGGATTCAAACTGCACCCACAGTGAAACCCTAAAAAGACCCTCCCCCTGAGACAAGCCCCTCCCCTACATCAAGCGCCTTCTTTTATGCTGCTTCAAATGATTTCATTTCTCTAAAAGTTTCATCCAGAAGCCTTAAATGACGAATGTCTACTTCGGAAATATTTTTTTTTTCGGAGGTCGGTTTACAATGTTATGTTCGTTATTATAAAATTAGTAACACCTTTAAAATTTACATCAATCAAAATATCAAAACAACACAAATATTAATCACCATAAAAAATAAAAAAAAAACACAATTGAATACTATGCTTTAAAGATGTAACATAAAAATGGTACAATGATACAAATAAAAACAGTCCAAGGCAAAAAATAAAAATGTAATATTTTACACCACAGTCAGTGTATCTACTTCTAATGATGTAATAGTAAGCTTTAAAGTAGAGCTTTGTAACAAAAAAAGTCAAACGAGTTGTATAACAACATACAGTACAGTATTATAGCATTGATAACTGTACCATATTAATAGCTGTACAGTAAAAAAGAATATGGTCCTGATCATATTTTGATGAACATCAATGCTTTTACCATGAATCTGGTAAATCTGCAAAAAGCATTTAGCACTACATTCATTAAAAATTAGTTATAAATAAATATCATTATCATAAAAAACAATATCTTAGTTGATTTTAATTGCATTTTTGTTTCAATTTTGGGAAAAATTAAAGAAAATGATTTAGAAAGATTTAGAAAATCTCTTCTTTAAACCTCTAAAAATGATCAAATAAATTATACAACCAGTAACGATAAATAAAAATATATACCCAGTGACACATAAAAACTAATAATAATACAATGAATAAATCAACTGAAGTCCATAATGACAATAAGCAAAACATTATAAAAAATATAAAAAGCATAAATGAAACAATATTCAATTGAAAAGAGAAAAAAAAAATCACACACTTCACACCTTGCTCAAATTGGCAGCTATCATAAAACCGTAATTAGGCAAGACAAAGAAGAAGAAGGCAATTTATAATTTTTTAGAAGCGTTTAAGTCAAACCAAGACTTGTGATGAAATTTCTTGTGAATGAAGCTGTGAAATCACACAAAAAGACTCTTAGTTGCAGTCAAACATTTAAATGGTGCAAAGATTTTAAAGAAGTCTTTCCCATGAACATTCAGTGAGTGAAACACCTGATCCTTTCAAATCGATCGATAACTTGTCGACAACTTGCAGAAAAGGTGCAATAGACTAGTCTGATCATGAGTCTGGTGTATTGAAAAAACTTTCTACCTTGATGGTATTCAAGCACAAGTGAAACACTGAGATAAGTGCATTAGTGTAACAGAAGATTATATATACTCTATATTATATATAGAGAAATAAAGGACGTTTTTACTCTCCTAACTGTGTTCTGTTATTCTGCACAATCAGCAGGCTCGGATTGATTCAAACATCGGATTGATTCCGATCGAACAACTGATCGGAAGGCACCGCCAAGTTGCCACTGTGTTCTGTTATTCTGCACGATCAAAAGTCCTGGTTTGACTTGAACACCTTTTGTAATTTTTTGAAAAAGGCTTCAGGCTGAGGTGTAAGGTGTGAAATGTGTGCTCTCTGGTTCCCCCTGTGAGTTCGGCCGTCATGCCAGTGGTCACCTGTTTGCAGGGCGTCGCCGCCTGTCAGGGCACTGGTGGAGCGCGACTGGCGCCGAGACACTAGACAAATACAGGCCAGATTTAAAACCTATTTGTAGAGCAGGGAATCATTTTGTGATTTTAATTATACAAACACACACTACGTTCTAGCGAGACAAGACTTGAGGGATGGAGTAAAACATTTCCATGGAGTTCAGCGTTTATAGTTATAGCATGCAGGTAAGGAAGAAGGTAAAGAGTTGAAGGAGAACACGGTAATCTAGAGCTGTATTAAGGCTTTGCTTACTCATACACACATACTTTTAGAAATGTTTTTGTCAATTAGTCCTGCCACTATTTATAAGCTCTGCTCTGAGTTATGTATAAAAAATGGTTTTATCTAGTTTAAAGCCAATATGCAATCTTACATGCAAATTCAATTATCATTAATCCAGGTGGATGAAATCTCACACTTGTCTTGTGTGTGCGCGTGTGTGTGCGTGTGTGACTCACCAAGGGGAGTAAAACCCCGTGCAGGACTTGTGTCTCTGCTGCTCTCCCTGCTTGTGTCACGACTGCAACCCTGACTCATACTGGGCCGTGGGATACGACTCCCCCGCACTACCAGCCCCCATACAAACACACACACACACACATATATACACATATACACACACATGTCCAAGCAGCAGGAGAGAGAGGAAAATGAGACAGATAAGACACGACAAAAGGAAGTTAGAGGAAGGTTAAGTGGTTTACAGACGAGAAAAGGAAGGAATGAATAGTAAAACGGATGCAATGGATTTGTTTCTTTGTATCATAAAGACATGCTTATACTCATCCCAGGACTCTTATTCCCACTCTGCTCATACTCAACAAACTTACACTGATTATAAACACCCTGTTATACCTGTACACTGTAATGATTTCTAATCCCACTATAAAAGAGGAAGAGTTAAAGTTTCTTCCTTATGGCTTGCTCATTCCGCATGGATATCTTTGTCTGGATTTCTATAAAGCAGCTCTATGACAACGTGTATTATAAATTAAATTATATAAAATTTATTTGAATTGATTTGAACAGAACAAATCGTTCCTCCAAAGCTGAAATATGAATATGTTTGAATGAGGTATTGTACAGTATTCAAGGTTATTCTGCCTTGAAATAAAATGCCTATACAGATAACAGAGCTTAACTAAGATTCACAAAAATTCACATTTTTCATCAAATAAAAACAAAAAAGATTAGCTATAAATAATATACTTAAAGCAATAACAAGTGAGCACAAAGAAGCACAGGTTTCATAATTTCAAGAAATCTGCCATTACTTTTTTCAGTAATGTATTCAACAGGTACTAAAACAGATTTTAAAAAAGTTCTGTTGTCAAAAGTCTATAGTGTAATAATGATGTGGTTTAAACTTCTCCTGCTGAATGAATCGAATTAATAATTGAAATATCTCCACTGGTAAATCTTCCTCTTCTTTGCCTTTCGACTCTTCCCTTTCAGGGGTTGCCACAGTGAATCATCTGCCTCCATATACAGTAACACCCTATTCTCTGGGTCCTCTTCTCTCACACCAACTACCAATCCACACACTCCTTTGGTCTGGACCATTGACCCTAAGTATTTAAATTCCTGCACCTCTGCTCCCTGTAGCCTCACCATTCCACTTGGATCTTTCTTATTCACACACATGTATTCTGTCTTGCTGCAGCTAAACTTTCCTCTGCTTTCCAGAGCATACCTCCACCTCTCTAGATTTTCCGCCACCTATTTCCTGGTGTCGCTAAAAAGCACAATGTCATCTGCAAATATCATCGATGGAGACTCCTGTCCAACCTCATCTGTCCTCCTGTTCATCACCTGGACAAACAAGAACGGGCTCAGAGCCGATCCTTGATGCAGGCCCACCTCCACCTTGAACTCTTCTGTCACACCTATAGCACATCACCACTGTCGTACAACTTTCATACATGTCCTGCACCACTCTAACATACTTCTCTGCCACTCCAGACTTCCTTATTGTTACCTTCTCTGTACTTCTTCACCAGCATCCTCAAAGCAAATACTGCATATACACCATATTGCTGCTCACAAATGCTCACCTCTGCCCTTAACCTAGCTTCCACTACTCTTTCCCAAAGCTTCATTGTATGTCTCATTAGCTTTATACCTCTGTAATTGCCACAGCTTTGCACATCTCCCTTGTTCTTAAAAATCGGCACCAATACACTTCTCCTCCATTCCTCTGGGAACCTTTCATTCTCCAAAATCTTTTTAAACATACTAGTCTACTCTCCTAAGCACTTCCATACGTCCATAGGTATGTCATCAACCAATTGCCTTTCCACGCTCAATCTTACTGATTTTTGTTACTTCCTGCTCCACAACAGTCACCTCTTCTACTCTTTGTTCTCTTTCATTTTCCTTATTCACCAACTCTTCAAAGTACTCCTTCCATTTTCCCATCACTCTCCTGGCACCGGTCAGTACATTTCCATCCCTATCTTTAATCACACTAACATTCTGCACATCCTTTCCGTCTCCATTTCTTTGCTTGCCAACTTGTACAGATCCACTTCTCCCTCTTTACCGTCCAGCCTAGCATACAAGTCCTCATATGCTCTTTGTTTGGCCTTTGCCACCTCTACCTTCACCTTACGGTCCATCTCCCTGTACTCCTGTCTACTCTCTTCAGTCCTCTCAGTGTCCCACTTCTTCTTACTGTAGCTAGCCTCTTGCCCTGTATACACTCCAGGACTTCCTATTTCCACCACCTTGCCCCCTTGTCCATTTTTCCCTTTCCTGATGATACACCAAGTACCCTCCTATCTGTCTCCCTGATCACATTGGCTGTAGTTGTCCAGTCAACTGGAAGCACCTCCTGGCCACCCAGAGCCTGTCTCACTCCATGAAAACCACACAACATTCTTTTTTTTTCAACTTCCACCACTTTGTCCTCTGCGCTGCCTTTGTCCTCTTCACCTTCCTCACCCCCAAGGTCATTTTACACACCCCCAGACTGTGTTGTCTGGCTACACTCTCCAATACCAATACTTTGCAGTCACTGATCTCTTTCATATTACAACGTTGACACAAGATGTAGTCCTCCTGAGTGTTTCTGCCTCTGCTCTTATATGTCACCCTATGTTCCTGCCTCTTCTGGAAGAAAGTATTTACTACTGCCATTTCCAAACTTCACCACGATCTGTCCTGTGTTCCTGCCTTGAAGACCAAACATGCCCATCACATTCTCATGTCTGTTCCCTTCCTCATGAATTAGTTAAATATGAGAGGTCCCTAAATTTAAAATAATTATTTAAGGAAGTTATGACCTTTAGTTGTGTGTGAGCTTATATATCAATACAGTAATAAACAAGGTAATTGTTAGTCTTGCGCCAATTCTTGTACAAAATTCTTCATTGGACCATTGATTCGGAAATGCAATATACAGTGGTGTGAAAAACTATTTGCCCCCCTCCTGATTTCTTATTCTTTTGGTGTGGCAGTAATCAGGCCTGGGGGTGACTACAGAAATTGAACTCAGGTATGATAAACCACAGTTAAGTTATTTTTTTAACAAGGGGAGCAATCACTTTTTCACACAGGGCCATGTAGATTTGGAGGTTTTTTTTCTCCCTTAATAACGTAAACCTTCATTTAAAAACTGCATTTTGTGTTCAATTATGTTATCTTTGACTAATAACGGTTTTTGATGAGCAGAAACATTTAAGTGTGACAAACATGCAAAAGAATAAGAAATCAGGAAGGTGGCAAATAGTTTTTCACACCACTGTAGATTTTCCTTATTACATCAACAACTACCTTCTGTCCCTCTCGTACAGTTCAAGCCTCATTTTAATAATGGCATTTGCTTTGTTTACGTCAATGTAATCAAGATAGTGTTGCATCTGTAAGAACCCTGACATCCCTGGGTCATGTTTCAAAATCTTTGCGCTGAAACAGAATTGATTTTACTATCAATTTGAGCTTAGGCTGCTTTTATTGATACAAGAATTTAGTCCATTTGAATTGAACCTCGTTGTGTTTTCCAGCTTTGTACCAGACTTACCACACTCAAGTCAAAGTAAAAAAAATTATCTGAGAGAATCCGAGTGGGATTTTCTTGATCTAGGTACAAATAAACTCTAGAGCATTTTACCTGGAGTAAGAACACAATTCGACTCTGAGTACAGTATACCTGCTGTGAACAAACAAGGCATGGATTTTGGGGTGTATCATTTTTGAAAGTTGTTGAACTTAGTTGGAAGTCAACGACAAACTGAGGCAAAAAACAACTGTATGACTGCAAGAATGTACATTTTCTGGGACCAACAAATCAATCAACCAATCAATCGATCAAACAATAACAAACAAACAAACGAAGGGTTTGACAGCAAAACAAAACAAACGGCATTTTCTGATGTTCAATCATTTCGGCAGTCAGAAGACACTAAATCGCTTTGTGTACAAGAGACATGAGACAAACATGCTTTGTGTGTGAGAAGCTCTTACATTTGGCATATGTCTACTAATCCTATCCAGTCAGGATTTCTGAGCTCTATTGTATTGTTTATTCCTTAAGGAACCGCTGATGTATAAACCCCATATAAACCAATCAGATATGGGGCGTCCCTGTACTATGGTACGGTGATGTAAACTTCACACTGATACAACCAACATAATTTTGACATAAAATTGTGGCATTGTGTGTGTGGCATGGTGTTTCTCTCACCCTGGCCGGAGCGACCGGGACTGCTCTCTCGGCTGCAACCCTGACTTCGTGGTATCCTACTGCGTTTCTCTGCAGGGGTCACAGAAGACGTCTTGCCATAAGACTGACCAATAAGCTTCCCGGGAGAACTGGATCGACTCCCAGCTAAACACACACACACACACACAGAGTTAGAAAGTGAAAGAGTGAGACTTCAGTAAATGTATCCTTACCATCTTATAGTAATATAGTATAACAACACACATACAGTATAACATGCAGGAACACCATTACACAGGAAGTCATAAAACATTAATGGAAATGAAACAAATTCAACAGTGATGTACATCAACATCACAATAAATGAAACTAAAAAGGGAGGAATTGTACATTTAGGTGGTTGGGGGGTGACATGCTGTAGTGGGCAGAAAGTTTGCTGTACCGTGGGTCTTAACACCGGCTTGGTTTGCTGATCTGGATCCTTATGTATGAGCAGCACGCAGGGCAGCGAAGGGCATCCAGTTACATAATGACAATGAAACTGTATTACCCAACATGCACTGGGCATGTCAATACATTTGCTTGTACCACAGCACTGGTAAATGCCTATTTTTTGTTGAAGAAGGCTAATATTAATGCATTATTTTTTACTACATTGCTTTTTTATAGTAAGAATTTTTTAAACGAGTTTCCAGTGACACGATTTGTAACAACCGGGGTAAAACGGCAATGTTACTTTTCCTGCCATGGTAAAGATGCTGGTAAGGGAACAGTTTATAGCTGCTATAACATAAACAACGTCATAAGATGTTGCATAGCAATAAATGTGACGTTTAATGCATAAAAGGTAACTTTTTATTAATTTTTAAAATGCTGTGGTAGAAGAAGAATAAAATACTCTGTGATATGCTGTTACAGGAAAATAACCAACTTGACCGTAGCAACAGTAATTCTACTTTGTGCCATTGATTATTTTCCTAAGCAGCACATTCGTTAGTGTTTTATTCCTTACATTAATCATCTCTGATTGTTGCTATGGGCAACAATCCCAAGCATGCTGCTGTTCTATGATGGAACAGAGAAAGAGCATCAGATTTGTTTTACGAATCTTAAATTATTCCGTATTTGTGAAAATGGTGTCAAATGCATTCAAACTGATCCAGTAGTTTAACTGTTACACGGTCCTGTAAGGATTTTCTTATGACCATTAAAATGAATAACGAATATGCGATATGAAAACTCACGTTGTGACTGTGACACCACCTTTGCTCGGCTCCGCCCCCTACTATCTGTAACAGAGGCTCCGCCTCCGACGCTACTGCCTGAACTCTGTCTCCGTGTACGCACCCGACCTAGAGACATAAAAACAAAGCAGCAGTGGATAACATAAATAAGATAAATGAGTTTAGTTAAGGGATTATAATAAGATTAAAAAATGCACAGATGATGGATTCATCTTCTAGACAGAAATACACTCGTGCAGTTTCAAAATACACAGTTTCACAAGACACATAAGGCAACATCTGGATATGACTAAACTGAAAAAATTCTTACCTCTTTCAAAAAAAAAACCCTAAATTACCCCAGTGGCACTTTTGCATACCTTTACAACATGCAGTTTTTAAAATGACGTCAAAACTTATATCCTACTAACTATGATTTCCTTTGGAATCAGACTGCATGTCACCTATCCGGAGAATGAAGAAGCAGTCATGTTATAGCAGATGCTGTTTCCTCATACCACTAGGATAGCTGGTCTGATACAATTAATTCACAATTTTGTTTTAAGTTAATCTACTGAACATTCTAATTCTAAAGTTAAAGTACTGAACATACACAATAGTGAATTTGTTTTAAATAACCCAGTTTGCATGTTCTCCCCGTGCTTGGTGGGTTTCCTCTGGGTACTCCGGCTTCCTCCCACAGTGAGAAAAGACATGCAGTAACTCGTGTTCCAAATTGCTCATAGTGCAAACTGCCCATCAAAAACGCACTTTACACTTTTAAACGAATAAGCACAAAACAAAACAAAATCTAAGGCACTTCACTAAAGTCAATTTGAAGATACCAGTCCGACATCATGCAGATGATCCATGCATTAATCACAGCATATCAAACACAGCTTATAAACAACAGCTTATCAATCACTGAATATCAATTACCATTTATAAACCACATCTTATCATTTACAGCTTATCAATCGCAGAGATGCCCAGGTCTAACAAACCTGATTCATCTGATTTTTAGCTTGAGATACAAATCACAAGTGAATAAATCAGATGTGAATCAAATGAAACAACTGAGCTGGGCTTCCCTGAATCTTCAGTACACAGGGACTAGGACAGGATGAGAGACAGGGAGGACTAGACACAAACCCCAACTCTAAACTCACACACACACACACACACACACACACACACACACACACACACACACACACACACACACACACACACACACACACACACAGAAACCTTACCCTCCACATTACCAGGAGTTGCATCTTAGGTAAATAAAAGCAGGACACCAAAAGAAAGGCAGAATATTTGTTTTAATGATTAGTGCTATTCATTGTTTGATTAACTTAACAATTATAGTTGCTATTAAATTATATAAAATAATACAAATCAAAAGTCAATGGTTGTCTTTTAAAAGGAAAATATGAAGCAAAACACCCTAAAACCAGAAACAAATTGCACTTATCCTGCATTACAATTAACCAATACAGGGCAAGCAGCACAAGTAAGGGCAAGAAACTAATTTTATACATGTTCCGTGTCTAAGATTTGTTTATTTTTTGGATTTTCCAGTTTAGTAGTTCTAAATCCAGCCTGCATCAAACCATGGTTTCGATAATTTCATACAGACTTACGTTTCTGAACTTCTATGACATGTGCTGAGCTCCAATAAAAAACTAAAGAAGCAAGTGTTGGACACTAAACATGTCTTGGCTGAATATGTGGAATCGTGCCAACCTTTAGATTTGTGCCGATGAGCCAGATCAATAGGTTCATATTAGAGCAGAACAGAAAAGTGCCCCGTAAAACTAAAATACTGCACTGCAATCATTTTCATAAACCACAGAACCCACTTTAACTTCCTCTGTTAATTTCGTTTTCCAAGTGTAGATATAACGTTACCTAGTGAGGCGTAGGAGCCAGGTGGCAGTGCACCGGCGGAGCTGAACTGAGCAGCAGCGGGTACTTTGGGCATTCGGGACTTGGCGGTGGCAGCAGCGTTGACATCAACATCACTGCGTGATCGCTGCAGCGAGACAGGTGTGGAGGAAACTTTAGCGCTCACCACTTTACCTGAGAGACAGAGCTACAGTTAGACACTAATAGTGCGGTCATTACTATATGCAACTAACTAAAGGCTTAAAGGAAATACAATTCATTCACATGAATAGAAACAAATGGCATAGACTTACTTCTGGTTACGCTGCTTACTACAGGTGCTTTAGCAGACTGCGGACGACTACACGAGAAAAAGAAACAGAAATGGGAAGCATTTAATTTCTTAAAAGAAACAAAAAAAATAAAAAATAATAATAATAAATAAAATAATAATAAAAAAATCAAGTGCAGATAACTAAACTTGACCGATGTCTTACTTGAGGCTCTCTTGAGAGCTGGAGGAGGAGCGATCGGATTGCGGGAGAGACATCACGCTGTCCGAGCTCTTCAGATGTGACTGTAGAGCTTTCTGATAGGTCTGCTCGAGGGCCTGAAACAGTTGCTCCGCCTCCTTACTGAAGTGGCTATGGAATCCCCAATAACACCTAAATAATATGAGATCAGAATATTCCAATCAAGCTCATGATTTTCATACACAGACTCTAAGAGAAAAAGCCAAATCCACTCACTTTCTGGCGACGGATCTGGCTTCTGAGTCAGCATCGTGGACCCCTTTCTTAATGGTGTCCATCAGAACAGCTACATGCCTGAAATGACACACCAGACAACTAGGGCTGAAGGAAGCTCTCGTGCAAGCAGATCCAAAATCAATATTTGGGTCTCTCTGCTCTCCTATGGAAACCACACATGCGCTTTTATTAACCACTCTCAATCATGATATAATCCTGTGCTCACAGGAAGTCTGACAGAAGCCTATGTGGCAACCACGAAGAGACCACAAGGGATAATGATCAAGGACATGACCTCTGTGTGTGGATGTGTGTGCCAGGTAACATGTGGTGATCATCCTGAATAGGAAAGCTTTCTCACTGTAAGTTAAAATAAGTGATGTTAAAAAAGGGCTTTATGAAAAATAAAACAGTCCTACCTGTCCAGACAGCTCGTGTGCCACTCCTGGAGTAAAAGGTCTAAAAACTCATAAGAGCGCCTGAGAAGGTATAAAAAGATTAGACTAGTCTGTCAACACATTATCTATTCAGCACTAGAAAACGTTCATGGCCTTACCGCCGGACAGCCACGGATTTGGACGTGCAGTTACTGGTAATGATGGGGATAAGCCGAGGATAGTGTGTGTGCTGCGAAAGAAAAACACATCGGTGGGTTTAAAACATAAAGATAAGCAAACAATGTACGTGTCAGGCAGGGGTATTATTTTCAATTTCAAATATTACACATTTAAAAAGGAGGAGTTAGTAAGATTTAAAGCAGCAGCTTGTAATTCGCCAGAACAGCAAGTTGGAAATGCTATTAAAGTATGACAAGCCTCCATTTGCCTTAAATGACTCAACCTTCTGTATTAAAACTACGGATGACTCATGAGCTGTGTTTTAGGCTGAATTCCTTTTGTGGCTATTAAAGGGCAAAGGTGAAGAAATTACACAGATCCACTGCATGGAAACAGTGTGAACCATATTTTTAGGTATTTTCAAAGAAACTATAATTATATTATTACTCCAGGGATTCAGTCTCACAAGCTTCTGGTGACAAATACTGATTTATCATAATGTGGCCCTGACCTATCAGTTTCCCCTGTCCATTATATAGGACCTAACAGTTTCCCTTGTCTTTTACTGTACAGTACTGTATATAATCCTGATCTCCCAAGTCTCCTTGTACATTATATAGTCCTGATCCACCAGTTCCCGTCTACTATATAGCGCTGATCTACAGTACCATTTCTCCTGCCCATTGTATAGCTCTGATCTACAGTATTATGTCCCCTTGTACATTATTTAGCCCTGATCTACCAGTTCACTTGCCCATTATATAGCTCTGATCTACCAACTCTTCTGTCCATTATAAAGCTGCCTACCAGTTCCCCTGTTTGTTATAAAGCCCTGAGCTCCTATGTTCCCTTGCCCATCATAAAGTCTTGATCTGCCATTTCTCCTGTTCATTATATAGCCCTGCTTTACCAATTCCCCAGTCTAGTATATAAAGCCTTGTCATACTTTAATTGCATTTCTGACTGGTCTCAGTTTTCCACATCCATTATATACCCCTGATCTACCAGTTCTCCTTGTCTATTATAAAGCCCTGGTCTACCTGTACCCCCTGTGTATTACAAAATTCTGGTCTACCTGTCCTGCTCATCTATTATACAGTTCTGATCAACCATTCCATCTGTCTATCGGCTATTAATTCTCTATGACCGGCAGTATTTAAGCAGAAGCATAAATGATGCTTCAACACAAG
The DNA here is from genome assembly GCA_030522415.1 of Channallabes apus. Classification (NCBI taxonomy): domain Eukaryota; kingdom Metazoa; phylum Chordata; class Actinopteri; order Siluriformes; family Clariidae; genus Channallabes; species Channallabes apus. The sequence goes on from CM060119.1 coordinate 8,835,697, forward strand.
GCCAGGGTGCTGGCACAGACATAACGCTCTGATCAATGTCATTGATTTTCTGTTGTTTCTGCACAAGACATGCAGCAAATCTGGCCTTTAACTACATGGGATGAGCCAGCATGACAGCAAACAACAGCATAAATATGCACTCACTCGTATGATAAGGCGGATGGCTGCGACGCCAGATGTGGCCATCACTTTAGCGCTGTTTGGGACGAGATTGAGCAATGTGGGCATGATGGACTCAGCTCCATGGTCAAACTTATTACCTAGCACAGATGACAGATGTCTAGAGAGAGAGAGACAGAGAACATTACTGTTCACTTCACATGCTTACCAAATGATGCAGATCAATTGATTATTGTGTGTATATTTTTCAGTGCACTTTAACTATGTGAGTGTAAAGTAGCAGATGAACCTTAAAAGCAACTCTAGAACCTGTTCTAAACCAAAATGAATAATCATTTGATCTTTTCCTTTACAGCCTTTTTAGAAGTGACATCTTTTTAACTAACAGCCATGCGAAGGGTCTGGCGAAAAAAAAACCTGGATGTACCCCAATGTAATGCAGGCTTCACGGACAACTTGGGAGCGCAGGTCTTTAGCAGAGAGCTTAAACGCTCCTTCCAGCAGCCGCAGTTGTTGGAGGAACGCTTCATGATTTGTGGCGCCAGCGAGCAACAGCGAACGCATCTTCTTTAGCTATAAGGAATAAATGACTTTATTTGAATGCATGTACAAAATCTACTATTCAGAGCTTTAATTTAGTTAGTTCAGGAGAGGGAGAGAGCACTCGGGGCACTTATATTATTAAGTCAATTCAACCGCTGGTAAGTCTGACTTGCCAGACTTATTCAACCACTTTATTATTTATTTACCTTCCTGCTTTACTCCCTGACTTCCAGACTACCTTAATTACTTTCTTTATAGGCTGACAAGCTAACTGACTTATTTAAAGACTTACTTACTCACTTTATTTGATTACAGTGCTTTATTTGATGATTGGGCAGAACAATATTCAGATTCAGATGCCTTAGGCACAAATGAATGCTGCTTGATTAATTTCAGAATCTATTACTGCTTTAATCTAATAAATAATCCATAATTCTAACTTTAACTTTGATTTTATTTCATTAACAAAAGTAGGTAATGGCTGGAAACCGCTCACCGCGACCACTCTGTGTTCCCAATCTTGTTTTTCATCTGAGAGGATCTCTCTGATTTTATTCATGGAATCCTCGAGCTCTCTGCTGGAGTAAATCTGAAACAGGCACAAAGCACAATCCTCATGAACAGAGCCGGAAGGGGCTGCTCTCCAACCTGTACAGCCTCAGTGACCATTCGATTTCTGTTACACCCGTGGAAAATGACAAGACCATCAGTACTTCACAAATCAGATGGAAGAAATATGAGTGTAGCCTCTTATCCAGAGTGACTTACATTTTTATCTCATTATACATCTTGAGGGTTGAGGGAGCGGTTGAGGGTTAAGGGCCTTGCTCAAGGGCCCAACAGTGGCAACTTGGTGGTTGTGGTGCTTGAACCTGGGATCTTCCGAACCCTAGTCCAGTGCCTTAACCACTGAACTACCCCTGGCCTTTTCCTTTTATTTCTTACACATTTCTATCCTACACACAAAAACCCTAGTGTATGGGCCAAAGAAAGAATGGGCCAAATGACCACTGGGACATTTCCTTGAATGACCACTGGGAGCTGACACTGAAAAGGAGTTCAATCCCCATAGACCCCCATGTTAAAATGTCCAACGTTACAACAGAAACAAACTCTTTTGGCCTCCACAGTCTTCCTAGAGTTCCCATTCATGACACCTGTACAAGGGGAGATGTTTGTAAAACTCTAGTTACAATTATAGTACGTATAATTATAGTGTTGCTGATTTTAGCAACAACTACTACATGGGATGGATCACAATTGAGTTCAATCAAATGCAAAGTAACGTTAACATATAAATTAACTAATTAGCCAATTTAGCATGTTAGCTAAGCTAAAGCTAAGCTAGCTAACCTATGGTAACTGAGTTAAGTGTCCATCTCATTGGTCCATTTAGGGATTAACCAGATTTTAGGCGGAGTCAGCTCATGCCACGATGGAGACGACCAGATCTCCCACAATTGAACTCCCAAAGTGCTCTTAAAAAAACCAATAGGTGACACCATGGAGTGTTTGTTCTGTTATATACAGTCCATTAGCGTATATAACAGAACAAACAATGAGACGACTTCAAGCCAACAGCACAAATGATGCACAGCACAGATGGATGATGAACAGAATATTTTACCTTGAGCAATGTCTGTAAACACATTAAAGATCATCAGGAAGTAAAACTTTATTTAATGAATTGTCTCTCACCTGGATGGTAGGTACATCCTCAAAGGCACGGATGAAATCCTCCTCATCCACAGCACCAGCACCTGACACCTCTTTTCCTGTGGAAAGAACACACAACATACAATACACATACATAATAAGTCGATTATTATAATTATTCTATATGTCATTATTTACTATATGCAATTTCTAGTTATGTTTCTTAAAAGGAATAGTGAAAGTTGTCATATATTATGTCTGTTAGGGGCGGGAATAACCTGTGCTCTTCGTGCTCGAGGCAGAGCTCGGCCTGCGCATGGAGCCTGTCCGGCGGACAGACGTTGCTCCTTTAGAGGAGGCAGATGAACGTCCTCCATCCACAGAGTCGTCATCATCTACGGTCTTATCTGGGGGAAAAAAAAGAAAAATTCAGTGCAAATAATTCTTGACATCTCTCAGTGTAAATGCTTTCAAAACGCACAGTTCTGTATAGGTTAAACATAAATACAGATAATAAATCTGCATACTTAATAGACACGGTACACTTATAAATGCATTTAATTTCATCATTTTATATACATCTACAAAGCATTGTGATGGAGTAGTGGTTAGTACGAAAGTCGAGGGTTCAATTCCTTCCTTAGGGTCTGCATGTGTGGAGTTTACAAGTTCTAGGTTTCCTCAGGATGCTCCGCTTTCATCTCACATTCAAAAGACATTTAGATTAGACTACTTGCTGTTTTCGTATCCTTGTAATGTCTGAGTGTGTGTGTGCTTGTGCCCTGTGATGGATAGACATCCTGTCCAGGGTGAACCCCACCCTAGTGCCCCGAGTCCCCTAGTACAGGATAAGTCGTGTAGAGAATGACTGAGTGAGAGTGAATTAAAAGGTAAAGAGCCTTATCATGGAGTTGTTTAATTTAATCACTGTTTGGTGCCAGTATTAGGTTCAGCAACTCTGAACCAGTAAACCTACAGAAATACATACTGAACGAACAAGACCATGATTTTTGGTAAAATATTTCAAACGATATGTATGAATGAATAATCGAAAACCCATACTTCAGTCTCCAACTGCTTATATTTGAGGCAAATATTTCAAGGCAAAATGAGATGAGCAAACATTGTTATATTTTGTTCTGCGTATCAGAGCTTTCCATTCAAAGATACTGTCTCCCAAGTCACTAATGTGCAAGTGTGAACGTGTTATATCAGTTCATTTGTAACGGCGTTCGAGAAATAAATGGATGCCCCACCTTGTGATTTGCATACAAGGAGAGCATGTTTGGATAACTCAAACAAAAATTGGAACAATACTATAAGGAAGGTGAACGGAAATGGAATGAGTACAGTATGTAAAAAATTTAGTATGGAAAAAAAATTTAAGTCAACCATCAGCATTGGCAGTATTGGGACATTATCATGAAAGAGTCAACACTCAACAGTGCTTGTTACGCAAGATGTTTATTGAAGAGATTGTGATCTCGCATGACGATGCATGTCCACAACCTTCTACCTACACTGTCGACACTCTGGAAAAACCTTGTTTTGAGGTGTTAAAGCATCCTTCCTATAGTCCTGATCTCACTCCATTAGAAGAAGTGAAGATAGCAGTGCACGCATGGCTTGCAGCTCAACCTAAAACATTTTTTAATGATGGAATATGAAAGCTTGTTGATAGATAGACAAAGTGTATTAAAAAGCACTGAGATTTTGTGGAAATTATATATTTTGTATCATCCTTGTATTTAATGGTTGTCATTGCTGGCTAGTAGTAGTGTAATGTTATGTGATGTGATGTTGTTAAAATAGTCCTGATATGTCTAATATGTTCTTGTTGTGATATGACATCATAGATCACATGATGTATATACTAGACTAGTCGATGTGAAGTCATGAAAATGTTGGGAGAGCTGGCCTAGTCATGATGTGATGTGACGTATGAGCTTGCTATGTGATGTGATGCTGTGATGAGATGATGTGACGCTCACCATAAGGTGATGTGATGTCAGTGTTAGACTAGTCATAATGTGATGACGTGATGAAGGATTAAAGAGCTAGGCTAGCTTTAGGGTGATGTGATTTTCAGTACATGGCTTGTCACTATGTGATGACGTGATGTGAGTACTGTACTACTCTCTCCTTAATGTGTTTTCCTTTCAAACGTGACCTAAATAAACACGCACATCAATTCGGTTCACTTTTAATATCCTAGGTTTAATCACACCAGAGGAAAGGGCAGTTTCAGAGGTGGATAATAATAATAAAAATGGCTTTGTCGTCGTCTCTCGATTAATACACCTTACGTTTAGGATGACAACTCGAACCATTTATAAACACTCACATTTTTACAATAGGAAGATACCGGAACGGATCAGGGTTGCAACGTAGGTAACTATAATTCCACATTTAAACGTCAGGTCAATGCTAGGCTAAATGGAATGTGATAGCAATGCTAGGCTAGTCGTGGTTATGGGGTTCCTCTATGAAGGGCACTCTCACTGCTATTCAGCACAACCTTATATTGGAAGTGCCTACACATTTCCCCTTGAGTCGTACACGTGAGAGCTGCACTGAAGTGTGCCAGATCGGCAATCAATTTCAATGAATTATTAACACACACACACACACACACACACACACACACACAGCTTGAAGTCATCCTTCATCATCTTTCTCCTACATGCTTCTTGTGATAAACACCTCTTCCATGTGTACTTAATACTACATAGATTCATTATCATAAACATCATATTTCAAACAAGGCAGAAAGATGAACAGAATTAAGACATTGACAGATTCATCTTAATATCAATGAACAGTATTAATTATCCACACCATACATTAAAAAAAAAGACACAGATAGTGACAGATCCATGAAAAAAATGCGACATCTGTTCCTAGTCCTTTCCCCTGCCACCGCTTCATGATGCTCTCGCTCACTCTGCGTTAAAGATCAGCTACAGTTCACACCCTTTCGGCATTCACACCCAGTCCTGCTCTATCTGTTCCCGGCCCTGTATCTCCCTCTATCCCTCCCCTCTTTTCCTCCCTCCCTCAATGGAAAGAAAGAGAGATGCTTACAGGCGCAGATCCTCCGGCATACCAGCTTCCTCAACATGCCGTCACACTCTCTGGCTCAGCCTCATGCTGCCTGTGTCTCCACAGCCTGCCCCTCCTCTCCTGCTCACTGTGTGCGTGTGTGTGCGTGCGAATCTAAGGATGCTCTTTCCGCGCGTGTGTTCGAACGTGTCGATAGTCAGTCACTGAACATGGGCATCTCTGCATGATTCATTCAAGCACACTCCCTCCCCCTGCATGTGTGTATATATGTGTGTGTGTGTGTGTGTGTGTGTGTGTGTGTGTGTGTGTGTGTGTGTGTGTGTGTGTGTAATACCAGGAACACCAGAAAGGAGTCGTTTAGATGATGTGTCACTCTGTAAATGCACCTCCCAATTTTACGTGATGGGGGAAGGGGTGACATGGCTTGGAGAGGGGACTAATAAATACACAAACACACACACCTATCACACACGTACACAAGCCAGGCTAGGCTCAAAATTATGTACATGGTATTATGTATTCTGCACCTGTATACTATATATTTTACGATATTTATCAAATATAAATGTACAAGTTATATGTTAAGGAGTAAAGTGTGCCAAATGCAAGGAATAAAACATGACAGTGCATGTTGTAATAGGGAAAATATTTTTTACTTGATTATAATTATTAGCCTCAGAATATGTGTGAATATGAGTCCACCAAGAAAGTGAATGGGTCGTTACTATAAAAATGATAACATATTAAAACAAGTGGATTAATATTAGAGTTGGGGAAAAATATATTAAACTATGTATCGTGATTCTTTTGTGTAGCAATTCACGTATCGTCACACTGACTTCAAAATCGATTTTTAATTCCTTTATTTATATATGTTTCCATTTGAGGTCGTAAAATTTTAAAGCCTTAAAATTAGCTCTAAATTTGTCTCACAGCATAATATTGTGTGTAGTAGTTTTGTAAGTTTGCTTAGAATTATAAACATCTGGAAAAAAATATTGAATCAGGATTTTAAATCATGATACAGAATCGCAATACAAATTTAACAAGCACCTACAGTATGTATCGTGATAATATGGTGTAGGCTGACACCTGGTGATTCCTATCCCTAATTAATATAAATCTTTCATTTAAATCACAGCAGGAACTACTACTCAGAGCTGCTGTTATAGACAATCAAGAGCACTGTGGTGGTATATACTGTATATGAACATACTGTATTAATATATGAATGTAGAGTACATTTTAGCAAACGCAGCTCTCTCACATTTACCTCAGATAACCTCAGCCAGAGTTATCACAATCCCAAAATATTCAACTCTTGGTTGTTGAAACCAAAAATAAAATACAAAGCAGAAAATATCCTAAAGTCAGTCAAAAACTGCCAAGTCTTTATTTCAGAGCAGGAGCTTAGAATGTAAATTAGCAAGTACATGCTAATTTCATGACTAGCATTTTAGTTGTTCTTTTATTATGTAAGCTGCTAGAGAGAGTTAAGAGCCTTAGAAAAAAATAATACAAATCAAATATTCATCATATATTAATGTTAAAGTCTGACTTTAGCCACAGCCACAACTAAGACAACTATGAATAAAATGCTATGCTAGTAGAGTAGCAAGCTACTGAGCCATCGCTAACAGTTGTCTATTAGTCTTTGCTTGTTTAGTCAGATAAAAAAAAGCATTAAGAGACATTTTAGGCTATCTGAACCATTTCACCTTTTCTTAAATTAACCTTCATGTGATTTTGATTCTTTTTTTAATAATTCTCGGTATTTTAGCAATTTTAAATGTTTTAAAATAAAAATCTGGAACAAACACGCAACTGTATTTTTTAATACACACATCATGGTCGATCAATTCTTTATTTCTACACATATTTAAATTTTAAATAATTTAAATAAAGCATGCATTTGGTGTTCCAGCATAAACTGTACATGTACACAGATATTAAACAAAATGGCCTGGGTCAGATAAACATGTGTTGCTTAACAGTACAGCCATGGCCAACAGTTTAGAGGATGATAGAAATATACATTTTAAGTAAGTGAGTGAGCTCCCTTGGCTCAGAAGCGACCCCACGCATGTATGGTCTGACGATGCGTTACTGTTGGCATGACACAGTACTGATGGTAGCACTCATCATACATTTCAAGAAGGGCAGCAAAGAAGCCACTTCTTTCCAGGAAAAACATCAGGGACAGGCTGATATTCTGCAAAGGGTACAAGGATTGGACTGCTAAGGACAGGGGTAAAGTAATTTTCTCTGATGAATCCACTTTCTGATTGTTTGGGGCATCTGGAAAAAAGCTTGTCTGAAGAAGAAAAGGTACAGTAAGCGCTACGATCAGTCCTGTGTCATGCCAACTGTAAAGCATCCTGAGGTCATTCGTGTGTGGAGTCGATTCTCACCCAATGGAGTGAGCTTACTCACAATTTTGCCTATTAACACAACCATTAACAGAAAATGGTACTAAAACTTCTACCAACCATATAAGCACATTTTGGTGATGAACAATGTCTTTTCCAGCATAATGGAGCACCTTGCTGTAAGGCAAAAGTGATGATAACTAAGTGACTCGAGGAACAAAACAATGAAATTTTTGGGTCCATGGCCAGGAAACTACATTACCTAGACCTTAATCCCATTGAGAACTTCTTGCCAATCCTCAAGAGGTGGGTGACCAAACAACCCACAAATTCCAAGCATTGATTATGCAAAAATGGTCTGCCATCAGTCAGGATGTGACCCAGAAGTTGATTGACAGCATGCCAGGGCAAATTGCAGAGGTCTTACAAAAGAAAGGTCAACACTGCAAATATTGACTCTTCGCATAAACTGAATGTAATTGATCAACAAAAGCCACACTTATGAAATGCTTGTGATTATTATTCAGTATACCATAGTAACAACTGACAAAAGATCTAAAAATACTGAAGCAGCAGATTTTGTGAAAATTTATATTTGTTTAATTCTCAAAACTTCTGGCCACGGCTGTAAACAGTGGGTTAAATTAGCATGTTTAGGGATTAAACACTGTTTCAGATCACCTACTGTTTTCCCAAAATGTCACTGGCTAATTGAAGATCAGACCATCTGCCCCTCTAAAGTTCTTCCTCACTGTAATAACACATGGCTGATGAATCTGCACCAGAAGCATCCTGACACATGCAGTGGACCTATTCTGATGCATCACCGGAGAAAGTGAGTCACTGAACGTACAGTACACTGCTATTGGAACACGGCATGCTGATGCAAAAGCAAAGCGATGTTACAGCTTGGGGTGGGGGCTAACGAGATTTTAATTGTGATAAAACAGACATTACATTGTCTTTTTTAAAGATACTATTACTATGAGAACACACATGATACTGTTCTTGAATAAAATCTAAATAAATATAGGAAAAGAAAAGCATTTCCAATCTTTGCCTTCACTCTCCCCATGTGACAGAGGACAGATGCATAGGAATTGGCCAAGATCAAATCAGAGAAAAAAATGGGAGAAAATCCAAGAAAAAAATTTACCAATTATATTTTTTCACAAGACGACAGATGTAAATCGAGTTGTTTATGTCAAAAACCTAATGAAGTTATTCGCTACCATTATTCTTATGCACAAGCACATAATCAGCAGAATGCAAAGAAAACAAGAAACATCCTACTGATTCTTATATAATAACTACCCAAGACAACAAAATAAAACACAATAAATAACAATATTAACTTATAAAATTTAAAAAAAGAGTAAGGAAAGCTTCATTTTGTTTTTTAAATATTGTAACATTGCAGAGATATTAAAGTTAGTCAATATAAGTTATGATAACTACAATACGTTTAGAATAATAAGGCTTAAGCATATTGCGATATTATATCACGGGATAAAGACATCGGAAGTGATAGTCAGTGCGAGAAATCCTAGCTTTTAATAAAGATTTAATGTCCACTCCTTATAATATTTCTCCACAAGGTGGCAGCGTTCTCTATTTTTAAAGCATCACAATCTCTCGGGTTCCCAACTCTGGTCATGGAGGACCTTCCGTCCTGCACATGTTTCATGTTTTCCCTGTCACCCACACTTAGTTTGAAAAAAGACTGTTAGTTAGCTGATTAGTTGAATCAAGTATGCTAAGAGCAGTCTTTGAGTGCGAGAGCATGTAGCTAAATCCTAAATTAAAGTGGAATGGGGAATTATTGCTGAGACTTTCCCACTGTTACTGGATGTTATACATCGTTAGTAAAGTAGTTTGTAAAATATGCATACACATTTTAGCTTAATTTAAAGAGAAATGTCAGTGTCTATCTGGCCAAAACATACAGACAGTCAGCTAACTCTTTGTGACAGTTGACTGCTCACACCATAACTCAGAAAATGAGTTCAAAGCAGCCAAGACACATACCAAACACTGAACCTAGTAATCAACACATTCCACACAGACTTTTAAAATGCTGAGTTTGGACATAAGAGTTATGAAGTGAGATGGAAATTATATGCTTGCTTTGACACATGGCTCAAAGTCGACTAAAAATGCAGAGATGCACTATAAAACTGAAATGTTAGTGTGATGCCTCGGTTCACATTTTGTCCAAGATGAAATGCACTAATCCTTATAAAGAGGGGAGGGAAGAAAAAGCTGGAACGCAGGAGGTTTAGGACTTGGATTGTTACCACAGACCAATTTGACATCAATCGGAGCAACAAAAGCTGCACGAAGTTGCACAATGTGTCCAAATCGTGTTTTTTTAAACTAACTTTTGAAAAAAATAAAGAACTCTGATCAATCACATGTAAACAGTGTCCTTCTTTGGGGTTATTACAGCACAACTTGTGTTGGATCAACACTCATAGGAGTAGGATTTAACTAGGTCAGGATTTGTCCTTTAGCCATCCTTTAAAATATGGCCTAAATTTACTCCTCCACCATAATATACGTCTCCAGTCAGGCTGTTTCAGGAACCTCCTTATTAGGTCTCTCAGGTCAATGTGCTCCCTAATACTCAGACACCACAGATGGCTTCCTACTGTAAATAACATTCCTAACCACAGGGCTGGAGTCATTCATAAAGTCTACAGCAGTACTTATCGCTATGAAAATGAGGAAATGTGCATGAAGTGCTCAGCAGGTCAAGGGAATTTATTCTTTTGAACCAAACATAGAACATTTAAGCTCTTACAATCAGGACCAGAGCCACAGGGAGGACTGAGAATGAAAGACACAATAAGATACTGCATGTAAAGTGACTCTACTGTATGTAGATTGCAGTGCATGACATGCATTATCAATTATTTCTTTTATACAAAATAAGGTCTTGATTTGAAGTAAATAAATGATCTCCACATATGCTTTTGTTTTTTTATTTATTGTTAGTTGTACCCTGCTTTTTATAAATGCACACCATGAATGTGTAACTACAGTTGCCAAGACACAGAAACCTCAGAAACCTCAGACATGGACACCCAGGACACCCAGGACAGAACTGCAGTGTGGGTATTCCAGCTTTGGCTCAGACAGAAAGAAAAAAAGGAAACACAGGATGCTTCTGTTCAGGGCAAACCGATACAGTGTTCAGAACAACAACAATGAACAAAGAGCCCTCCTGAGATTCATCACATCTGAAACGTGACAATGACACTGCGTTCATCACAAGAAACCACAGCATTTCGGTAACAAAAGCTGAGAACATTTTTCCTTCACACCATCAGAATACTAGTACTACATCTAACTATTACTTCCGGCTTTTAAAGCATTCCAACAGCTCATATTTAACCGTTCATTACGAAGTAAGTAAGCCCTGAGCCTTGTTATTACTGACAATCTTATTGTGTAATATTCAACGTTTAGTTCCAACAGAGTAGTCTGAGCAAAACAACAATGGGACATTTAACTATACAGTACGTATACAACACTTAGTTCTGACCGGGAGTTCAACTGGAGGTAAGGCGTCCCACGAGTGGTGATAATGGACGGGATGACCACTGGGGCATTTAAACACTACGAAAACACATATGATGAGCTCATGTCATTTTAAACAACACTTCCTTAATATTTGCTTCCAAGTTGTTCCGAATTGCCTCTCAACCACCCGTGTATGTTTCGTTCACGGCTAACACGAGCTACAAAGCTAAATAATGTCTAATTCAAGACTGAATCCCAAATCCCTCTCTAACCCCTGTTCAAGGGCACTAATTGGTTTGTGAAACAAGGGATTGTGCATTAGCTTTCTATTTAACACGCCTTGGGATTCAGCCATGGAAATCTGATATTCTTTAGCGGAATAAGTGGAAATATGTAGGAAATCTCACAAGTTTCTCACTACTGTCCACCACCTCCATGGTGTTCCACCAGTCATGGAAAAATATGTATTGGCAGAGAAAAATAACTGGTTAAATAAGCAAACAAATCTGTTCCGGGAAGTTTTGTATAAAAGCAGTAAGGTTATGCTGTTGTACTTAATTTTAGCACGACTGTGATACCTACAGCTGCATCTCAGTCATGCTGATATTCGGTACAACAGCGCTTCCTCTTATGTCATATTGCATAATTTAATCCTTGCTGCATTTTTCTTTGGATTACCCTTTGGCCTTGCCGAACTGCCCCATTCCTTCTGTAATTGTTCATTCATCTTCTATACCGCTTTATCCTGTATTTAGGGTCGCGGGGACCTGGAGCCTATCCCAGGAGACTCTGGGCACGAGGCAGGGTACACCCTGGACAGCGTGCCAATCCATCGCAGAGCACACACACACACACACACACACACTCAGGTTAATTTGGGAACACCAATTAGCCTAAGTTGCATGTCTTTGGACTGTGGGAGGAAACCGGAGTACCCGGAGGAAACCCACCAAGCACGGGGAGAACATGCAAACTCCATGCACACAGAGACAGGAATAGAGTCTGGCCGGGAATCGAACCTGGACCCTGGAGGTGCAAGGCGACAGTGCTAACCACTACACCACCGTGCCGCCGTTAAAGAACCAAGAATGTCTTTATTATCATTCAGATGGAAGATGAAGAACTTGTAAATACACAAAAGGATTTGATATTTTTGGCCAATATAAAACTATATAAAACGCTTCACTGTGCAACATCTGAATAGTTCATGGCTGATTTATTGGGCACTGCAAAATGACATCTTGGCAAATGAAAATATCTTGAAGATAGTTAAAGTTTTAACGTCATTTCTTGCAGAGGAGAGCTGATGTGTGAAGAAAAGAGCTCAGGCCTGGCACGCAGCCACACGGTCCTGAGGGTGGAAATCCAGGCTGATCAGGATGTTAGGGCACTGAGCTCTGCATGCTGCAAATATCTCTCACTGTAAATGTAACACTCACACAATCGGCGTGAGATGCACGATTTTTTCTCATAAGTTTAAAAATCAGTGTTAATGTCAGGTACAAGATGAAGAAACACATCCTAAAAAAAGAGAGTGTCACTGTGTGTGGGCTCAGCACAATAAAAGAACGAGACATACCCAGCGGGTCCTACACACATTCTTTAACATGCACTCAAACACACACACACAAACATAAGCATGCCAAGAAGCTGATAACAAAACTATCAAACCCAGTAATACCTTTAATGTTCTTCTGCAAGGCAGCTATTTATATACACAACTGCACACAGATCATTGACAAACAGATGATCAATAGATTTGTCTATTCTATGCATACATGTTAAGAAGCTGTGATTTCTGTAACATCACAAAAGAACATTTGAATTATTTTCTCAAATATGTACAAACTAATTATGACACAGTAAACTGACTCCAAACGACTGGTTTAAATGATTCTCTGACCAGTTCTAATCTCTGTGGCCTGTCGTTTCATCAGCATCACAGCCACAAGTCTACTTCCTATGTGCAATTAGTTCCCATTTACTGTATGACATGCAAAAACAGGAAATCTGAAACTTTCGATTCATCATATCCTGTCTTTTACAACCTCTCATTACGCATGACAAAAGCAAAAATAAAGTTCATAAAGTTCCTAACTTGGTCTACTAATAAGGAGGTCTCAAGTCCCAGGCCAGGGGTAGCTCAGTGGTTAAGGCATTGGACTACAGTTCGGAAGATCCCAGGTTCAAACCCCACAACCACCAAGTTGCCACTGTTGGGCCCTTGAGCAAGGCCCTTAACCCTCAACTGCTCAGATGTATAATGAGATAAAAATGTAAAGTCGCACTGGATAAGAGCGTCTGCCAAATGCTTAAAATGTAATATAAAAGTTCAAACCCCAGCACCACCAAGCTGCAACTGTTGGCCCTTAAGCAAGGCCCTTGACTACTCATATGTGTAACAAGAGAAATGTAAGTCACTCTGGATCTGCCAAATGCAATAAATATAAATGCTGTATATAGTTATCACTATTTTGCATTCAAACTAAAAGTGCTGGATGTGCTACACAACAAACTACAAAACCTGCAGAGTTTTAATAATAAGGGGGATTAATTAAAATGAGCGAACTTACTGTGAAAATACCGTTCTGCTGTTTTTTGCATTTATCGTCATGACAACCATTTCTGGATTGCGTGTGCACTGCAATATTGATTACTAAAATATCGCTGTGTTTAAAATATGAGATGATGTTTTAGGATTAGTTTAAAAAGGGACACTTAGTAACGCTAGCTACAGTACATACTATCAATAAACTTGTTGCTTGCTACTGAATACAGTATGCAGTAAAGAAATACCACCCCTAATTACTCGTACTCTTAGAAAATGCCATCAAACAGTATATTTACAAGCTTGGAGCATTGAAGTAAGCAGCAGAGGAACTTCAGTTCTGCAAGCAGTGAGCAATTGCTTCAATTCTATTCATCTAGAAATTTTGATAAGCGAACTTACTGAGAAAATACTGTTCGCTCTTTTAAGTCTGCCATCCAGATGCTTTTAATTGAGGACACCATGTCCATCATCTTAAAGATAAAACTCTTTAAACTAATAGTGCCATGAAGCCGTAACCAACTTATAGAAAGTTAAAATAAAATATTCCATTTAGGCCCTAATTGCTTAAAAGTTCACCATGGATCACCCAGTACGATATCATAACGATACCTAGGTGGTTTTAAAAACCTAGAACCATAGCTATAGAGCTTTACACATTTAAATACAAGAGTATAAAACATTTAATTCTACAAACAAGTTACATTTTCACTGAGCAGCACTTAACTCTATTATGTAATGTGCCATAATTGTTATTTTTAAACAAACTTGGCAAATAATTTGCTTCTACCATACATGATGCTGTGCTGCCTGTAGAACGTATGAATAGTTTAGAGCGCACCACCTGTAGGACTATAGAGGAACTGGAATGTTTCACCACCTCATATGGCTCATACAGTAAATTAATGACAAATGAATTAAAAATCTAATTAATGAGTCAGTGTCTCAATACATGAAATTCCTCTATCTCTGTTGCTTATTATTAAAAACAATGCTCAAATTGTTATTGATCAAATTGTGCTTATCCGTATTATATGTATGCATTCATAAACAGTTTAAAAAAAAACATAGGGTTTTACTATTCCTGTTACTATTAATAATAATTAACCAGAAAACAGACATGTGTTTCTCGCTGATTATTCCTGCAGAAAGACTAGGTCACGTTGCTCACACTGCACAGTTTAAAACATTTAAGTCTTTAGCATGAATAGTTAATCCTGTGTGAGAAATATGAGAACTGACACAGTGCAAGATGTCACTCTAGATGAACGAAGCCCCAATAAAATAAACAAAGTCGTTCAGCAACTTGCATGGAGCCACAGGACGGAAGAGGGATAATGAAGGTCTATAAAAGTGCACCTGCTTCACTCTTAACAAAGAGGACGTTAGCTGTTAAACGCCACAGCCAACCTTACGTAAACACTGTGTTCAACTCACAGCACGCATCCACACACGGCGTGTGCATGAAATCTTAATCACCTGCCGGAGTCTATTTATATTCCCAAGAAGAAATGTCCTAAAAATGATGCCTGGCTGCTTGCTGAGCTCTTACCTTCCCCAGACGTCATGCCCAGTGTGCTGATGGTCGATGCAGTACTGTTAGCGTGTGTACATACTGTAAGTGCGAGCGTTTTCTCTCCTTTGCTCTGCACAGCTTCACTCTCCTGTCTTTACTGCTCCCTCCCTGCCTTCCTCCCTCTCTCCCTCTCCTCCCCTCTCTGTGTGATCTTGTGACTGCAGATACAAAGTGGCACCGTTCTCCAAAAAAAAAAAAAAAAAAAAAACGAGAAAAAAAAAGAAGGAAAAAAAAAGCTGCAGCTGCTTGTTCAAACCTCCTCGTCTACTTTGCCGCAGTTCCTAATCCGATCTTTTATTTCTCTTTCTCCATTTCATATGATCTCTGCTTGGCCTCCTTCAGAAAGGGGACTTTTCCATTCCAGTTAACCGGACGGGTACTCTGACGTGTGCTAACCTTTAAACAACACAAAGAAACACTGAGTCGCTTCCACCTCCTCCTTGAAACACTCAACAGAATGAAGGATGCTTTAGAGCTCTTATCCACTGCACTAACAAACCCCACAACCACCAAGTTGCCACTGGTGGGCCCTTGAGTATGGCCCTTAACCCTCAACTGCTCAGATATGTAATGAGATAAAAATGTATGTCGCTCTGGATGAGGGCGTCTGCCAAATGCCGCAATGTAAAATGCCATTTTGTGAAACAATTAGTTGGATTCCTTAGAAAATTTAAAGTATAAATGTGGGCACAATTACTAATAAAATGTTTAATTATTGAGCAACTTTTAAATGTATAATCCATGATGTAAAAATGCTGATCACTAATGACATCCAGAGTAACACTGCCAATAAAAGGTCTTGTGTAATGCCAAATACACAGCTCTGTGCAAACAACAACTATAGTATAAGTAATTGATTCTGTTCGTGCTCTTTACACTACAACTATTATGTATTTTCCTCAATTACTGGTAATAATGTGTTATGAATGCATTCAGTGGTCAAAATATACTGTAAAATAGCAGCACATGTCTGACATGCGCGACGGCTGCACAAATCTTGAGAAGTCAGTTCCAACCTCAACTTCTGCACCTCTTCATACCATTTTTTTTCTCTTAGTACTACTATGCTGTTGTGTATCGTCCAATCCAAAGATCCAAAGAAATCCACCATAAGACAAACCAGAAATAAGCCAACAAGATTAAGCTATGACATATACAGTATATAATATATACTATATACTGTACTATAGTTCTGTGCAAAAGTCTTAGGCATGCTAATAATTGCTGTAGAGCAAGAATGTCTTAACAAAAGGTTTATTAAAACCGTTAAAACTCGTGCATAACAGATTCGTGAATACACAGCGTAGGTACAGTATATTCATGTGCTTATATGAAATACTTGCGTCAGACGTCAAACTGTGCATTTGAGTTTTTCGATGTCAGATAGAACAAAAGTTATCATTACTTTTATAACGTGTAAATTTGACCACTACTGAAATATGAGAAAAAAATGTTGAACTCCCAAAATTAACATGTTGTTATTATTATTATTATTATTATTATTATTATTATTTATTGGATTTTTCCCCCTTCTGAGGACTTTGTCGCACCTGCTTCTTTTTTCACATATACAAAACGTTTGGTTTGTCTGAAAAGTGGCCTTTTACATGATATTCTGGTTTCTTTTCTGCACAACAGATATTTTCCTGCTGGAATACTAATGTTTGGAAATTTAGAAATGTTTTTTATACTTACTTAATAATTAAGTAAAATATTATAAACATTCTAGGATGTCTACTTACACACACACATAATGTAGAACAAACACACAGTATAACAAGGTGTGCGCAAAAAAAATGAAACAGGGTGCTTAAGCATTTTGGCAGAAACAAATGCATACACACATGGGCTGATGTGTAATCACTCACCTGCAGACGGCACCATATTCCCTAATCGCTGTACTTCGTCAAATCTGCTAAAAATTACATTCAACCTAAACAACAAAAAAAAAGACAGAACAATGTTGCAGCTGCAGCAGTGTTGTGTACAGTCCAACGTGATCACACTGCCGTATGTTTGTAAGTGAGAACTTCCGTCACATGCCGGGACATCAAAAAGGGAACTTCACAAAAGGTCTAAAATAGAACTGCATACAACTGATATGGCAACAGGGTTTTTTTTTTGTTTAAATAATGATGATAAAAATTCCTTTAAAAAGTCATACCGTGATTGTGGCAAGCCTTTTTTCCCAAGATCCATTCGCACTCTCTCTCCGACATGTCTGTAAATCTCTACAAGGCAGGTCATAGCTCCATCTCGGACCTAGAGGACATAAATGCACCTTTAATTTCAATAAGGAATGAATTATGACTAAAATGAAGGGAAGCACCTTAACTAGGATTATTTCAAATACTTATGATCTGTTGGATGCCACTGTACAGTGTTACTGTGTGAAGTTTGTGGTTGTGTGTCACTCTGACATCCCCGGAGGACATCGCTAGTGAAGGTACAATGGATTTTATTAGGCGAAAAAAACTTTTTTACCAGGTTTTTACTATTCCAAAAACAATCCAAAGAGCAAGACCTTCTTTTCTCAAGCAATATTCAACTTCACTTAAAGAGAACTTCAACAACAAACATGGCACTGAAAATGTATTGAGTCGTGCAGTCTGGCTCCAGTGCACCAGGCTCCCCTGACCATGGTCTGAATGCGGAAGAAAAGATAACACTCAAAATAATCCAACGAGCTGCCACTTAAATGTGAATACGGAATCATTTCCTCTTTCCACTTCCCCCTTTTGTACTTGACCCTCATTACAGTATATACGTAGATATAAAGCTCAATATATTATTAAAAATTCCTTCTCTCCATCCATCCATTTATCCATATACCGCTAATCTATTATTTGGTCGAGGCGGGCATGAAGCCTGTCCCCTGCACAAGGCCCCAAGGCAGTGCAGATCACAATAATACACACTCACACACCAAATTACGAACAACTTGGACATGTCAATCACCTTATACCACATGTCTTTGGACTGTGAGAGGAAACAGTATTACTCAGAGGAAACCCACCAAACCATTTGTATATTGAATCTGTATATAATATAATATATATAATAGTATGTAATAAATAAATAAAAATAAAATTGAATTGAACTGAATTTGTATACTCCATATACCCATAAGTACCAAAAATCCAGTATTAGCTAGAGATGCACCGACTGATGCCAACAGCCTTGGATACAACCAAAGCTGTGCAAATCTCTCTCTCTCACTCTCACACACACACACACACACACACACACACACACACACACACACACACACACACACACACACACAAACACAATAACGCTCTACAGAACAGCATGACATTGGGGAGTGCTCTGGCAATCCCACTAGAGCCGTTTGTAACCGGGCACTTTCACGTCACTCGAAGGGGCACTAGCCACGCATGTTATTCCCACCCCTAACCAAACCTACCATGTGTGTGTGTAAAGGTCACGTTTTGGAGGAAGCATGTGATAAGGTTCAGCCTCCCTGTTGATTTTTTTTTTTTTTTCATTGGCAGCTGGATTTTATTTGTATAAAAAGGCTCTGATCAGTAACCTGGAGAAAGCTTTTTGAAAATACTAAAGTGATTTGATAGCCCAGATTTAATTATATATATATATAACATATATTTTTAATTATACAAAAGTTTTTTTTTTAAATGCTTATGTATGCTGTCAATTATTGTTTTATAATGGATTATAAAAAATACGAATAAGCCAAAGTTGCCATCGGCAGGTCATACCTTTAAAAGATCAGAAGTTGGTACCAGCAAGAACTTTGCATTTTTATATCTTTTCTTCTGTCTCATTTCATTATATCCATTTAGTAAAATAGCTGAAATGGTATTTGTGATTTTATTGGGATAAGCAATTCAAGATAATAATAAAAATAGCTTACAAAACTAATATTCAGTTTTTGTAGATGTTGTTCCTTCATGGCAGACTATACTGTACACACACCAATATACACCACCATACTGTAAACTGCTTTTTATGTAGTACATGATCTGGCCACTAGATGGCGAAGAAAACCATGGTTTTATAACAAACCTCGTGAAAATGTTTCTAAAACTACAAACAAAAGAGCACCCTGTACTCACCTGACTTGTAGGGTCTCCTAATAGACTGCATATATGAGGCACAATCTTGCTCAGAGTTAAACCCTGGGCTCCATATCTTTAAAGAAAAAAAAAGCAATGTAACGTAAATAATACATTTCATTATTTACACTTATTAATTCACATAAATGATGAAAAGTCATACACACATATTTAGTGTGGATACAAGGCAAAAACACACAGCCTCTCTGGTCCTGTTGTTCTTGTGTTTGAATCCTCCCAACATTCGGTCCCATACGTACTGCAAACACGAGTTCACATGATTTAAAGCATAAAATAACAAGGATTCTATATGAATAAATGTCATGTTTACACTGCAGACTGTGTAACATAAATTCACTATTAAAAGGGGTTCATACCTGTGGATTGGCAGCTTGATCCATTATTTTTAACAGGAGAGTCTGGGCTTGGTCTCTTACTTGGTCTTTGGCATCACCTAAACGGTCTGTTAAACTAGGCAGGACTGAAGACAAAAGGACAAAGACAGAAACGTACACCTCTTTTTATGACACTATAAATGTGTATATTGAATCAGGCTATAAGACTGTCAATTCTATTAGTGCAAGATAGTGAAAAAAGAGGGGAATTGTGCAGTTTAAAACATTAAGCAAGCTTTTTACCTGTACCAATTTGGGGTTTAAAGCGATTTTGCAATCTGGTCACTAAAGCAGACACAATGTCCATTCCCAGAAGAGCCACCTGAAAAAGAAAGGCATAAAAATGTAAAAGGCCATAAATACATAAAAATAAGAAAGTTAAAAATATATATATTTAAATAAAATAAAAAATAAAAAATTCTGATTATTATTTTTTAAATCAAATACGCAATGAATGAAATAATTTTTTAAGCATTTGGCTTGCATCAGCTTTATAACCCCGCCCATTTGAGATCGCATTGGTGGTATGCAAATTAGTACAGCAAAGCCTTATGGGTAGTGCAAAAGTCGCTGTTTTACTCTCTTTAATTTTATAAATAGACGCGGAGATTCAACAATAATTGATGGAAAATGTATATTGTGATGTATAGTGACAGGATTATGAAAAAGAGTTAAAAGAATTGGACATAAATATGCCTTCCATGAAGGAAATGTCGGGGTAAATGATAAGCCCGGTATTCTGCGCGCCGCACTTTAACCTTCCTTGTCTTGGGGTGGATTGGGCTGTTCAATGAACGTCTAGTGAGAACATCCCTGCTAACACCTAACCAACACAACCAGCATCACCTGAGCAGTTCCTGCCCAGGCTATGGTGCAATTTTTGGAACCCTTTACATTCTGGTGGAAAACAAAGTATTATTCTATGTATTGTTACAGCGGCATCTAGTGGTTTATTCATTTACCACATAGGATTACTGTATGTGGTAACATTAAGAAATAAGATATTTGGTTTCTTTTTAAATTGATTCGATTCAGACAGAATTAAATATTTTGTTTAGTAAGTGAGTACTATTTATTAAATATAATTAATATTTAATGTATAACTATTTTATTTAATTGTTATGAAATCATTATCTATTTGTTCAACTTGACCCATACTATTTATTGAATATAATTAATATTTATTGTATAACTATTTTATTTAATTGTTAGGAAATCATTATCTATTTGTTCAACTTGACCGAAAAGCACAAGAAAGAAAACCTAAATTATCTAAGAGGTCCATTTACAATCCTCATGATTTTGAGTTGTCTGAAAGGACAACATTTGGGTATATATATATATATATATATATATATGGAAAATAATACACTGGGGAAACAGCTGATTACCATTTCGAATTTTTGAATGACCCTCAGCATTTTTAACCACTAATGGCAATGACACTATGGCAGGAGAACAACTATTTGTTCTTGTTCAGTCTTATGTTAAAAAAATATATATTTTAGTATATCTCTTTAAGAAACCATATCAGAAAGCAGGGCATGGTGGCTCAGGCAGGAGGATCTGGGTTTGAGCCCTGCTGTCCTATCAGGGCAGCTCAGTGGGTAAGATGTTGAACTGCTAATGGGAAGGTCCCAGGTTCAAACCTCTGTTGGGTGCTTAGCAAAGCCCTAAACAACTCAAGTGTATAATGAGCTTAAAAAAATGTTGTGTCTGCAGTCCCTATCTACCTAACCTAACCCAGGAACAATTACACTGTTACAGTAAATTAAGCAACACCTTCTGACCAATCAGATTTGAGAAACTATTGATTCCACTGTGGTTCACACACGTCTCAGACGAGCCAGTAGTTCTAGTAAGACAAGAGCTTGCTGCAGTTTAATGTTTCCTGGTGTGGATTTCCTGCCTGAGGGAACTACAGGTTTCTGGACTACATCTGTGGATTGCACGTCTACGAATGACACACACACACACACACACTGAGTAGAGATACTGTATATCAGGCATTTCATCTCCACTGTCTTGCTTATTCAACTTAACTAATGCTACAGCACCAAGTTAGTCACATATTTAAGGTACAAGTACTTAGCATCATGATAGTATTCCACATCATCACACCACTTCTCCAGCAGTGAGTCGGCATGTTTTTATACCTTGGTAGGGACCAAAAATAGCCAGATGCATAGGCATATCTGACAGTTTTGAACTTTAAAAGATCCCGAGTGATTCCTTTTGGTTCCTGATATGAAGGTAAGGGTTTGCTTGAGGTGCATGTGTGTGTGTGTGTGTGAGAGAGAGAGAGAGAGAGCTAGAGAGAGAGAATAAGCTGTGGCAGAGCTGCAGAGGGACTCCTGGCCTCATTTCTACGTGTGCTATGGTTACACTTGGTGGAAATGACTGGGTTTCCAGGCCAGCTGTGGAAGAAGAGCTGTTATTGGTCGGGTCGGCTGAGGCGTCATGAGAACGTTCTAGTAAATCAGGACTAAATAGGTCAAACGGTGAAGTGATGACAACCTGCCGGCTTACTTTTCACCACACAATATCATTCTTGGGATTGTGATTTTAGTAAGGATGCGGAGGATTACGAGTTAAATCTGCAGAGCCTTGTCGCGCCGTACGGTCTGGTAGAAAAGCTCACTTACAGTCTTTCGTTGTCTTCATGGGTTTATTTTCTAGGCCGCAGACTGAATGTTTATTTAACAGAGGCATGAAGATGAACATGTGATTGTGAAAGAGTATAAAGAAGACAGTAGTGCTGCAGCTCTTCAGGTCTTTCATGCCTTCAGTCTGGCTGAACTGCATTCATTATGCGGGCTTCCCCTGCAAAACCCTACTGCAGTACACACAGGAGCTGCAGCAAGGACACTCTCTCACACACACACACACACGCACACACACAATACGTCTGCACATGCCACACACCAGCATCAATGTTTTTTAAAGGCATTTTGGAGTAAAATGAAAGCACAAAGTACAAACTAATCACATGATTAAAATTCTTAGATCTTTTAGATCACTTATCTAAAAAAAAAAACAACTTCAATGAAATCCTTTGTGAATAAGGTTTAATCTGTTCTAGTAACAATGATGTACCATGAAAAGCTCCAGTGATTATAATAAAAAAAATTCCAATCTCTATTATCATTATATTTCTGAATTTTAAGGAAAAAAAACATGTTCTGGACTGCGTCTGTTTTAGGGCAGGAAAAATGAGTGAGTCAAGGTGATGGAGATTGAGATGGAGCTTCTTTCATTCTCATGCTGTCAAAACTAATCCTCATGATATATAAATGCATCCTTTATTATTGGACCTCTTTTCTCCCCAGTTTGGTCGCCTGCCAAATCCCACATACCAGCCAAGTGTCCCTGTTATATAACAGCTACCAACTACAGATTACACGGTTTCTGGTGAAATAAACACATCTTTTTCATCACAGGGCAGCAGGACGTACTGTGAGGTAAGCACTATCGGCCCACTTCCACAAACATGAGCTTACAGATGCCCGTGATTGGCTAGTGTCACTGCGACTGACAGAAAGGAAAATAAGAAAGTGACAGTATGCCATCTTTCCCATCTACTGTATATTTCGTTCCCCCAGATCCGGGCCTAGGACGGATTCCAGCTTGTAATCTCCTGACGATCGAGGGAATGCTTTTCGGTTGCATCACTCAGGAGTCTAACAGAAAGCCTACAAAAACAAATTATTTATTAGTCTTAGTGCATAACATGTGGCACAGCTGCTGCACATGTGGCTGTGGTTTCCAAAATCCTTGAGTCTGTTTCAATTTACATGGTTTTCATCGTTTGCTCCAGCGCCAAGGAACAAAAATGCATTTTCCCAAAGACGAAGCTGTAACATTTATTTTAGTAACATTAAGTACTAGTAAGGCTTTTCCATTTCCACTGCATACAATCAAGTAAACTTTAGCACCTTAATGAAACTGTATAAGATTTACGAACTGTGGCATTAAGATGATCAGTAATGGCCTAAACAATGTTTAACAAAAACATATTCCTTTATTTGTCTCACATACAGCCAAGTGAAATTCTTTTCCTCACACATCCCAGCTGGTTAGGAGGCTGGGGTCAGAGTGCAGGGTCAGCCATGTTACCCCGACCCCTACTGTATTTAACAGGGTTAAGGGCCTTGCTCCAGGGTCCAACAGAAGCAACTTGGTGGAGCTGGGGCTTGAACTGGCGACCTTCCAATCAGTAACTCAGAACCTTAACATACTGAGCTACCACTGCCTTCGGGCAAGTTTACTAATTAGTAATGACATCATGAATATCATATGTACTTAAGGAAATAAAACACACACACAACACAGGCAGACACACACAGAGCTTAGGACATTATATTCTGCCTTCACACACCCACACACACCTATACACACCCAATATACATTACAAAGTCACTTTGTCTGGGAAGGAACTTTTGTACTTTTACACTTATTCTCAGGAAGATAACTTCAGGGTTGCAACTAATGAATATTTTGATAATCAATTCATCTATCGAAAGGATTAATCGATTCATCTGATTATTACCATCACAATTATTCAATGGCTCTTATTTAGATCTCCGCTTTTAAATCTAACCTGTGTTTTTTGCATGTGGTAACTAACAATCGATTAAAAATTATGTCTTAAATGAACTTTCCTGAGGAAACAAAATCTAAAACCAAAGAAAAGCAAAGTAGAGGCAATATAAAATGTAGCTAAAATCTGTGCTGAATGGCACATCAGGCAAAGTGAAGGGGCAGAGATTGAGGTGAGAAAACACTTGAGGACGCATTCTCTCTCTCTCTCACACAAACACACACACACAATTGAGGATAATTTGCTAATCAGTGTATGTGTGTGTGTGTGTGTGTGTGTGTGTGAGAGAGAGAGAGAGAGAGAGAATGCACTTGCAGAGCTCAAAAGCCAGCTATTGTGTGTGTGTGTGTGTGTGTGTGTGTGTGTGTGTGTGTGTGTGTGAATTTAACTTAGAAAGGTTGATTGTGGAAAAACTGGAAATAAACCCCCAACTCACACCACACAGTCACTAATTATCCACATTCTCTTCAGGATCATGAATGCTATCCCACTAGCCTGACTCTCGTGTCCTTCACAAAAGCGGCCCAACCCTCGCCACCGTCTTTCCCTCTAATTCTAGTGGCTGTTTTGTTCAAGCGAAGAATGAAATGTTCCCACACTCAGAAGATTTTTACTCATGAAGGTGTTTGCCATCGCACTATTACTCACTTTACTCCATTAAGCCAAGCACATACTGTACATGTCAAAGCGTTGACTGTTCGTCTGAAAATCAAGTGCGATGATGTCATGAACAAATTTGTTTAAACTAATTTGATCTTCGATTTTAGTCAATAATGTCGACTGTTCGTTGCACCCCTAATTAACATACAGGTAAGTTAGTGGCTGGAGGTTCATCCTGTCGGAAGGTTGTGTGTGTGTGTGTGTGTGTGTGTGTGTGTGTGTGTGTGTGTGTGTGTGTGTGTTGTGTGTGATTCCGCTCCCTGAAGGCCAACACAGAGAGACTGAGGAGGAGCTTCTTTCCGCAGGCTATACGGTCTCTTAATCAGTACACTACACACAGTACTGATCCACTTGCACATCCACACATATGTCTCTTTTCTTGCACTCACCCTAGACATTGTTTGACACTAGTGGTCACTGCACACCTGCACATTTATGGACATCCCTGATGCACAAAGTAACTTTAAATTCTTTCAGGCATATTTGCACACCCCCTGGACATTTCTATTTATATACAACTTCATTCCATACAAAGTTCATAATTCTATATTTTCTATACTGTTTTCTTATTTTTGTTATATTTTTCATATATTGTATATTTTAAATTTTACAAATATTTTATACTTTTTCATAAAATTTACTTGTTTTTCATTTTCATATTTATTTCTTAATAATAGTCTTTTATTTTAAGGTCACGGGCGGTCGTCTAAGCATTTCACTGCATCTCGTACTGTGTATGTGACAAATAAAATTTAAATTTGTTGAGGTAATTAAGGCCAGTTTGCTATTGTTTACAAGTTTGTACAAGTTAAAAAGAAATTTCTTTCCTTTCACTGTTTCAGAAAAACAGACCGAACTGAGACTTTTGTGTACCGTTACACCCCTGGTGTTTACTAAAGCAGGACTGGGGTGTTAATGCCTTCATTTAAACACTTAGGGAAAACATACTGTAAATGCATGAGAGAGACAACACAAGCTGTGTTATAGAACAGTGAAAGACATTTCTGCCGTTAAGGCACTAACACAGTGGGCTTTATGATGTCATCATCGGCTCCCAGGAATTAATCAGCATGAAATGATTGAGCCGTGAAAGACACATCACTGCATGTCTCCTACCAGCAAATAAGTGATACTGTGTGTCTCTGTGGTGATCTGCACCCACAGGTTATTACATCAGGGTTGCCAGATGTCTGTGACGTAAATGGTGTTTAAATGCTTGGTCTGAAAACGGAAGGAAATGTTGCTTAAATTACTTTTTAATGTATGCTCAAAACCTCCAAATCCAACAAATCCATAGTCGATAAAATCTCCCAAATTTGGGTAATATGCTATTTATTGAATTATATTATATAATAAATACAGTGTATTAACACAAAAAACAATTTGCCAGTGAATGCAACAGTGACTGATCATTCTCAGATATATCCGGTTCTGTGCCAGTCAAATTTACACACATAGGCTCCCAAGTGGCACAAGAGAAATGTGTCCGGCTTATCACCCAGAGATTATGACTCTGAACCTCATGCTGAGCCTAGGGAACGGACTGGTCATGCTCTCATGGACAAGGGATTACTTAATAAAATGAAAGCTCTATGAAACTCTCTCCACTTTAGACCCTTAAGCTAGTAGACTAGATGCTTTAGGCAAAATAACATCTGTAAATGAACTGGACCAGATTGGTTATTCTATGACTATGCAGTCGGTGCTGGTGGCTCAACAGTATTGCTGTACAGAAGGACCGGGTTTGACTCCCAGTTACCCCAACGGTTTTCCCCAATGTGAGACAGAATGAGAGCTTTGCACCCAGCATATTATACAGTTTGCACACTGGAACATAATTGGCTCTCACATTCTATGATGTAATGATGTTAAATACATAGCAGTGATTCCCATGATGCACAGCTAAATGAACCATATATAAATTAAGGATAGGTCTCACCAATCACCACCCAATATATGATCACGACACCTATGTAGGTGCTGATTAGATTTTAATTGCAATTCTATTCTAAGTATCACGATTTAAAAAAAAAATAAAAAGAAATTAAATTACATATTACATGTCCCCCGATTTTGTTACAAATGTAAACTTTTATAAAAGCTTAATGATTAATTGAATGAGGTCAATTCCTTATAACATTAGTTTTCTTACTTAAAAACCAAGGGCAGCATTTATAAGATACAAAGTAATTTCAAATACAAGCGTTTAACATTAGCATAAAATTAAATAAACATATCTATTTACTCACTCTACCACATGGGATGAAAAAATGTAAATATTTCAGTGTAACACCTGTAGGATTATAATAAACGGCGACATTTTACCTTCTCAAATGCCTCAAGGCTGAGGCTGATCAGCTGACCACTGGTCATCACCAGTTAAACTGAAAGCCAGCCAATTCTGGTCACTAGCTGATCGACTGATTCATCCGCCTTATAAATGTAGAAATAATTTATTTGTCAATGTGGCGATACATGAATTGCCACATGAAAGAATCGCAATTCACAACTGAATCAATTTTCCCCCATCTCTAATAAAAAATGTACAGTTTACAAAAAACTGGCAGCAGTGTAAAAATGTTTTTTTTCTCCCCTAAATGTGGTTCGGACATGTGTGACAGGTTTACACCCTTACAGAGAGTGTTATTGAGCGTAAGTGAGTTAGATAAACCTATCCTGGGAAGTCGGGCCAGTGCTGTTATTAGCTCATGGTGGTCCTGCTGTTGGTCTGTTCTCCACTTAGAGCAGCTGATCGATATGTCAGGTGATTTCTCCCGCTATAGCTACAGATCAGAACACAATACAGAGAAAATTACGAGCATAGTGGCAATACTGTAAATCTCACAACTGACGTAGGTCCTGGGGCAAGGTCGTTCACCCTCAACCAGCTCCGGGATACAACAACTGACCCCCACGATCTTTACACAAATCTCTAAGTCAAAACATTTCTCACCTGGAAAGGAAGGAGTGCTAGAAATTTTATGGGAATGTTTCAACCTTTAGGAATGTCTCATGCACATGAAGTCTGCACCATCTCAGAGAACAGCAGGCCAGGCCCAGCAGACTGAGCACAAACCCAGCGATGTCTCAGACTATCATGTTACCTACAGGCCAGAGCAGAGAAGTACAGTAGCAGAGTGAGATCATTTCATTACTGCACTTAGGAATGATTTTCAAGCATCTGCCTTTTTATATTACAGCCAGTTAACAGTTGTGAAGAGGGTAGTGCTGCCACTTCAATAGGATTTGAACAGTTTCAGTGCTTCACAATTTATTGTATAAAAATCAATATCACAATATGTCACTGGGAGACTATTTGATCGCAAAAGACTGTGATTTATTACAGAAAATATACATACAGTCGGTAATTTATACAGAGTTTGTCAATAATTTATTATGATTTTTTTAGGTGAAAAATGTTGGCAAAATTAAAATTTGTGCCATTATTTGCCAGATAAATATGTTTGAATACATAATTACATTAAATATCGTTGTTTAAATCTCAGTCACAGTATGTTGTTTGATTTTTTTTTATTGCGATTTAATTTTCTTTTTATTTAATTTTTTTATATATCATTATCAAATCATGCAGGTGTAACTGCCATGTTCATGCCCAGCTGCTGTAATTTTGTAGTGGAGATGCGCATCACATTAACAAGGCGGTAAAAAAAAAAAAAAAAAAAAACATCTAGGAACAAAGATCTAGGAAAATCTGCAGCATAAAGACTATATTTATAAAATTACATACAGTAACCTGCTTCTCTGCCCTCTAAGTCCTAATTCATTTACATTTCTATCTGCACACACATACACAGTCTGCTTTGTTTTTTTCCATTATATTTCATGAGGTTCATTTAAGGCACTTTCATGTTTTATTCATCAATGTCAGACTCATATCTCTGCTAACCAAAGTGGTTCATTTGACTCAACTGAGCAGTAAAAACAAGCAAAGCTTTCTGAACCACTAAGTATT
This sequence comes from Channallabes apus, assembly GCA_030522415.1. NCBI lineage: Eukaryota > Metazoa > Chordata > Actinopteri > Siluriformes > Clariidae > Channallabes > Channallabes apus. The sequence goes on from CM060119.1 coordinate 8,864,822, forward strand.
ATGTAATATACAGTGGTGTGAAAAACTATTTGCCCCCTTCCTGATTTCTTATTCTTTTGCATGTTTGTCACACTTAAATGTTTCTGCTCATCAAAAACCGTTAACTATTAGTCAAAGATAACATAATTGAACACAAAATGCGGTTTTTAAATGAAGGTTTACGTTATTAAGGGAGAAAAAAAACTCCAAATCTACATGGCCCTGTGTGAAAAAGTGATTGCCCCCCTTGTTAAAAAATAACTTAACTGTGGTTTATCACACCTGAGTTCAATTTCTGTAGTCACCCGCAGGCCTGATTACTGCCACACCTGTTTCAATCAAGAAATCACTTAAATAGGAGCTACCTGACACAGAGAAGTAGACCAAAAGCACCTCAAAAGATAGACATCATGCCAAGATCCAAAGAAATTCAGGAACAAATGAGAAAAGTAATTGAGATCTATCAGTCTGGTAAAGGTTATAAAGCCATTTCTAAAGCTTTGGGACTCCAGCGAACCACAGTGAGAGCCATTATCCACAAATGGCAAAAACATGGAACAGTGGTGAACCTTCCCAGGAGTCGCCGGCCGACCAAAATTACCCCAATAGCGCAGAGACAACTCATCCGAGAGGCCACAAAAAACCCCAGGACAACATCTAAAGAACTGCAGGCCTCACTTGCCTCAATTAAGGTCAGTGTTCACGACTCCACCATAAGAAAGAGACTGGGCAAAAACGGCCTGCATGGCAGATTTCCAAGGCACAAACCACTTTTAAGCAAAAAGAACATTAAGGCTCGTCTCAATTTTGCTAAAAAACATCTCAATGATTGCCAAGACTTTTGGGAAAATACCTTGTGGACCGACGAGACAAAAGTTTAACTATTTGGAAGGTGCGTGTCCCTTTACATCTGGTGTAAAAGTAACACAGCATTTCAGAAAAAGAACATCATACCAACAGTAAAATATGGTGGTGGTAGTGTGATGGTCTGGGGTTGTTTTGCTACTTCAGGACCTGGAAGGCTTGCTGTGATAGATGGAACCATGAATTCTACTGTCTACCAAAAAATCCTGAAGGAGAATGTCCGGCCATCTGTTCGTCAACTCAAGCTGAAGCGATCTTGGGTGCTGCAGCAGGACAATGACCCAAAACACACCAGCAAATCCACCTCTGAATGGCTGAAGAAAAACAAAATGAAGACTTTGGAGTGGCCTAGTCAAAGTCCTGACCTGAATCCTATTGAGATGTTGTGGCATGACCTTAAAAAGGCGGTTCATGCTAGAAAACCCTCAAATAAAGCTGAATTACAACAATTCTGCAAAGATGAGTGGGCCAAAATTCCTCCAGAGCGCTGTAAAAGACTCGTTGCAAGTTATTGCAAACGCTTGATTGCAGTTATTGCTGCTAAGGGTGGCCCAACCAGTTATTAGGTTCAGGGGGCAATTACTTTTTCACACAGGGCCATGTAGGTTTGGATTTTTTTTCTCCCTAAATAATAAAACCCCTCATTTAAAAACTGCATTTTGTGTTTACTTGTGTTATCTTTGACTAATAGTTAAATGTGTTTGATGATCAGAAACATTTTGTGTGACAAACATGCAAAAGAATAAGAAATCAGGAGGGGGGCAAATAGTTTTTCACACCACTGTATAATATACCTAGCAGTTGGCAACAAACCTGCGGCAATAACAGGTTAGACGTTCAACCTGAATCAAGAATCCAAATACTGAAAAGACTGGACATGCTTGAGCCTATGAGTATAAAGAAACCAGACAAATAACAGAAATAAACTGGAAGAGGGGATCGCTGCTTTTATACGTCACGAAGGACATTGTCTCATACAGTGTCTCAGCTTCCAGTACAGTCTGAAATTTCCTGCTGTGTTCTTACGGTCATAAACGCAGCACTAATGTAGAAACAGTGTTTTGTTATCAATTATCAATCGCAAAAAAATGCCCATATTTTTATTTCACATTAACCGTTTATCATGATCAACATCACCTTACGCAATATTGTATTTATGATATCATGTGCCTGTTTGCATGAAGGGAACACCTTGAAATTGGCAAGATGTTCAACTTGGAAATGAACACGTAAAAAAAACATCTGTAAACAAGTTTTAGTTAGTAATAATCTCCTTGATTGTGTTTGCATCGCTTTTCATTATGTCCTAGACATAAAGAGTGTCACTGTTGTTTGATGATAAATAAAAGTTAAATTGTGTTTCTATCACAATTAACATGAATGGGATGGAGACAAACATCAATAACTTATAAACAAAGGAGAATAATATAATCTTAAAAGTAACAGAAACTGTTAAAATTCGCTCTGTTATTATTAAAGATGGGGAAAAATATAAAACTTACATACACCGATTTGGTCTCCTTATACCAGTGGTTCTCAAAGTGTGGGGCGCGCCCCACTAGTGGGGAATACAGACATGACAGGTGGGGCGCAATGAAAGGGAGGGAATTAGTGAAAAATAATAGGAAAGTACCTATTCTAATTCATGCTCTTCTTTATTGATAATGAAGAGCGTACGCTCAAAACTAAACAATCACACACAAATAAATGGATCATTAATACAAGTAAATTTAAAATAACATCAGTTGTGGGCCGGGGACAATAACATCAGTGGAGCCATAGTGCAACAATAACGGTTTAACGTCGGACCAACTTGAGCAGCGCTGCTCGAATCACAAACCTGCGCGACCCACTGGGCAGCGCTGCGCGACTCTGACTGAAATAGACCACGCCGACCATCAAAATACATTTTACCCTGCTGGGTTGCGCACGTACAAACCAGGCATGGCAAGGCGGAAACAATATTAAACAGTCCTGACATTTTAAATAAAAAACAGTGGGTCGCGCAGGTTTGCGATTCGAGCGGTCTAGTTGGTCTGCGCTGCGCGATCTACCGGGCTGCGCAAATAAACCAGATAATTTCTGCGCTATCCAGATAGTCGCGCTGCGCTGTATTTGCGCAGATATTTGGTTCAATCGGGTGCCGCAGTTTCGTCCCACTTTTGACGTGTTTGGCTTCACATACACTTCGACAATGGAAGAAGATGGTGCAGTAAGAGTTTGCTTACATGTGACAAAACCAACAAAGAGGAGATTGTAAAGAAAAAAGGTGCATCTTCTGTGGTGTGGAATTGGTTTGGGTATAAGAAAAGTGATACGAATGAGATGAACGTGATTTGCAAGGTACACAAGTGCACTGTTTTAACAAGTGGTGGAAACACGTCAACCCTTTTCTATCATCTGAATTCCAAGCATCCAAACGAATATGGCCAAAGTAAAAAAATGCGCCAAACCTCAGCAATTCACAGTTTATATAAAATTACATTATGTAAAACAGTTTCTTTGTGTTTGAATTTTTATTTATGCATTTTCAGATACAAATTGCTATATTGCGATATATATCGTTATCGAGGTAGAAAATTGCTTCTACCGTGATAGAAGATTTTGGTTATATCGCCCACCCCTAATGAAGCCTATCTTGAGCTTGGATTCATGGTGGGGATGGTGGGGGCAGAGGAGAGACCCGTGTGTGCTTTGTGTCTTAAACCGCTGCAGCAGACTGCATGAGACCCAACAAATTAGGAAGACACTTAGAGACAACACACTCACAGTCACATTAATAAGCCACTCGACTTCTTTTAAAGAAAGCTGGCAGAATACAGACAGCAGGAGAATCGCATGGTAAAATCTGAATCAGTGGACAGCAAAGTACAAATGGCTTCAGTCAAAGTTGCATACAGAATTTGCCGGTGCAAAAAAACTACAAACGATTAATGAGCAGCTAATAAACATGGAGTCAATTATGCAAAGATAAGTGACAATGTAAGCCTCCTATAATAATTGCACATGTATTTTATCTGTTTTTAACTTGGTGGTGTTTGATCTTATTGGTTTAGAAATTGATATTTCAATAAACAGTAAACTTGGCCGATTTCATTATTATTTTGTTGACAAGTGGGGCTGAAAATTCGCTCACCCCCTTAAGTGGGGAATGACAGAAAAAGTTTGAGAACCACTGCCTTATACCAACAATATCGCAATTATTATAAGTCATACGGACCTGAAACCTTATACATTCCTGTGGAAGTTGTTAAACGTGTTGCACAAACATATGCCTAATAAATAGTTATATTTGTGACTCATATCTGAGCAAAATAATAAGCTCTTGCCATAGCAGTCCTGTGCCCGCACTGATTAGTAGTGCCTGAAATACAGTACTGTGCAAAATTCTTGAGCCACGCATTATTTTCGTAGATTAAATGATGTAAATGCTGGAAAATTACCTAAACAAATTACCTCATTTCTCTTTTCATCTGTTCCAACCACTCAGCATTCAGTATCACATATTCCATCAAACCAATACCAGAAAAAGAAAAGAAAGGAATAAAGGTATTGCTTAAGTTTAATAACCAAATTTCATTATATATATATATATATATATATATATATAGACATATTAAACTATATATAAACTCAGAGTAGTGTCTGTTTCCTTGTTCTTTTTGTATCTGCACGAGTCACTTTCAGATTCTCCCACCTCTCAAAAACATGCTAGCAGTGGACTTGCTACTCTCACTTTCCCCTAGGTGTGAACGAGTGTGTGTACATGGTGCTGTGAGATGATCTGACGTCCTGCCAAGAGTTTTTTTCTGCCTTGAGCCCGGTGATCATGGGATGGGCTCTGCGTACATGCCAAGCTTGATGAGGACATAAAGCAGTTACTCAATGTGAATGAATGAATGAAAGTCTCAGTCAATAACAGGTGGTGTTTACAATGTCTCCAATACCAATACACTGCATCCTAACCTTTTTTATGTTAAATGCTCACTCACAAGCCCAAACATGCTGCAGATTGATATATAGAACATCTTAAATCACCTGTTTGTGGAAAAAGCCTACGCCGGTTATACAGTATGTGGCACAGAGATGCTCTCGCTTCTCCATTCGCTCGTATTGGTCTGTCATTTCAGTGGCAAATTCAGCACTGAGCTGTTTGTACATGCAATGCTGACCACCCTGTTTCAAGGTCACCATGTCTACAGTATCTGAAGTACTGAATCCATGAAGACTGCTACTTAAAAATGCTAATGTAACGAGTGAACGTCGACTGACTCGTAAAACAATCAATGAATATTTCATTACTCAATTGTGTGCATACAGAAAGTACTTCATAATAGATTGTAGGCACTTCTGAACAATAAAGACAGCTGTACGAGACACATGTGCAAGACTCAACATGGCTGTTACAATACAATTGACCAGTCAGAGATTGCAGTCGTCCTTTCCAGTCCTGGTTGCACTTATTTGAGACAGAAATGTTTTTTTGACAGTGTAGACAATTTTTTGACTGTACTCTGGTGACTTTGTTTGGTGAACACAGACATTTATTCATATTATCCTTTTACAGTCATTTCTTTCAGGTTAACTTTTTTTTTTTTGCTGTTGTGAATAAGACCATGTCATGGGAAAAAATTTTTATATTTAACCTTCAGATACGTGAGAGGTAGCAACCAATATCATAAATCCTATTTATTAGTTTTTATTAACTCTTCTGCGAGTTATTGACACATCCCCTGTACAGTCCTGACCATGCTCCAAGCCCATTAAATTCAAATTCAAAATTCAAATTCAAATTCAAATTTTATTAGTCACATACACAATCATACACAGTATAATATGCAGTGAAATGCTTTTATACGACCGCCAGTGACCTTAAAAAAAAAAAAAAAGAAAATAAGAAAATAAAATCTTGTACGTAAAATAAATAATCAATAAAAAGGAAATACTAAAGAAATAATTTTAACTAGTAGAATTTGTAAAATTAACTGTGCATAAGGGCATAATAAAATATTGCAAAAATATAGAAATATGGTATTAAAGTGTCAGTGGTTGTGCAAATATGCATGAAAGGTGACATGTGCAATTGTCCAGATGTATGAGTATTTAGTGCAAGTGTGTATGAATGTGTCCATGATTGTCCAGTCAGTGTTGTGAGCTTAAAAGATGTTATTAGTCCTGTGTGGAGGTGTGATTGTGTGATTGAGAGACCTTATCGCCTGCGGGAAGAAGCTCCTCCTCAGTCTCTCTGTGTTGGCCTTTAGGGAGCGGAATCTCTTCCCAGACCGCAACAAAGAGAACAGTCCATTACTGGGGTGACTGAGGTCCTTCATGATCTTCCTGGCCTTAGTCCAGCACCGCTTGCTGTAGATGGAGTGCAGGTCAGGGAGCTCAGTGCGGATGATGCGTTCGGCTGATCGCACCACCCTCTGTAGAGCTCGTCTGTCCTGCATGGTGCTGTTCCCGAACCAGGACGTGATGTTTCCCGTCAGGATGCTCTCTATGGTGCAGGAGTAGAAGTTCCTGAGCACCTTGGAGGGCAGTCTAAAGTCTCTCAAGCGTCTGAGGTGGTGGAGACGCTGCCGGGCTTTTTTCACCACGGTGTTGATGTGACAGGACCATGATAGGTCCTGCGTGATGTGAACACCGAGGTATCTGAAGCTGTCCACTCTCTCCACTGGGCTCCTGTTGATGACGGGGGTCTGGTAGTTCCTCTCCTGCTTTGTACTAAAGTCCACTATCAGCTCCTTTGTCTTACTGACGTTCAGGAGGAGATTGTTCCTCTGGCACCAGTTCTCCAGATTTCCAATCTCCTCTAGGTAGTCCGACTCATCATTGTTGGTGATCAGTCCGACCACGACGGTGTCGTCAGCAAACTTGATGATGGAGGTGGAGTTGGTAGTGGCCACGCAGTCGTGGGTGTACAAAGAGTACAGCAGGGGGCTCAGAACACAACCCTGGGGGGCTCCAGTGCTGAGAGTGAGTGTAGCTGAGACATGTCCGCCCATCCTTACTGCCTGTGGTCTGCCAGTCAGAAAATTGGAGATCCACTGACATATAGATGAGCTCAGTCCCAGGTGCTCCAGCTTGGTGGTGAGTGTGGAAGGAATTATTGTGTTAAAAGCAGAGCTGTAGTCGATGAAGAGCATTTTAACATAATTCCCTTTCCTAGTGTCCAGGTGAGTGAGTGATGTGTGGAGGAGATGAGAGATTGCATCGTCTGTGGAGCGGTTCTGACGGTATGCAAACTGTAGTGGGTCCAGTGTGTCGGGTAGTGAAGAAATGATGAAGTCTCTGATAAGGCGTTCAAAGTAGGGCTGCAACTAACGAGTATTTTGATAATCGATTAGTTGGCCGATTATTGTTTCGATTAATCGATTAATCGGATACCGTTAAGCGCTTCTTTTATTTGATGTTTTGCTTATAATTATATATAAAACCATACCAACATTTGTTTTGTTTTTAACAATAATTGCAGATGTCAAGTTGACTGTTATATTTATATATATAAATAAAACACTGTCAACTTGCCATCTGTATACATACATGCATACATACATACATACATACATACATACATACATACATTATATGTATATCGATTAAATTGGATAAAAGCTAGACGCTTTAATTTGATGTTTTGCTTAACTATATAAAACCATAAATCAGGGTATTATTTATGTATAAAAGTAAACTTTAAAAAATGCAATAGCCACATAGTTTAATTATCTTTAATTTTGACATTTAAACCTTATTTTATGTAAATCAACATTTTTGTTTTTAACAATAATTGCAGATAGCAAGTTTACAGTGTGTGTATGTGTGTGTATATAAACAAAAATACAAAAATACATTCAGTTGTTAAGAATGACTTAAATTCTCTTAAATTAATTCAACTTAATAATAATAAGAATAGATTTCTAGATTGATATTATTTTTAATTGAAGTGTCTACTACATCCTTTTCACGGTTTATACATTATTTCGATCCTCTCGTGTATTTTATCCTCTTTTTTTTTTTGTCTCAATAAAAAAAAATTTAAAAAAATAAATACTAGATATTCTCGTAATACGGTGACGTAGGGAGAAAAAAAACTCGCCGCTACTGGATTCACTCTGTTTATTTTGCCCTTTTCCCCTCTGTACAGCGTGTAGGATGATGGGATATATTCGGTCCTCCGAAGTGTAAAATGAACGTGAAGAAAACGCACTAGAAGTGTTTTCCTCGCGTTCGTTGGTATTTGAACGCAAAGAAAAAGCTGCATGCAAGGGTTTTTTTATTTTTTTTATTACCCCGTATAACCGCGCAGCCGGTGAGAGTGTTCACACGGGCTTTGGTGACGTCACCGAAGCCCGTCTGAACTCTCTCACTGACTCCTATGTATGTGTAGAAAACCCTCGGCACTTCATCCGCGCTCACCGGACACTACGACCGGCAGAAAAACGGTCGATTTTAACACCCGATAAGAGGCTTTTAATGTAAATTGCTCCCATACCTTGGAGGACTTGGGGCGCGCGCTTTTTCCTGCAGACGCTTCTGTAAACTCCATTGCTAGTGTTAGTGTGTATCTGTGTGTGTATTTGTGCATCTTGTGGTCGCGCGCCTCAATAACGTGAGCAGCCCAACTAATCGATAACGGCATTCGTTGACAACGAATTTCATTATCGATAATTATCGATTTTATCGATTAGTTGTTGCAGCCCTAGTTCAAAGCACTTCATCACTACTGAGGTGAGAGCTACAGGGCGATAGTCATTGAGAGAAGCAGGATGTGGTTTCTTTGGAACAGGAACAATAATGGACTCTTTGAAGCATGTGGGTATCACCGACTGAGATAAAGAGATGTTGAATATCTCAGTGAACACAGGTGCTAGCTGGTCTGCGCAGGCTCTGAGAATACGACCTGAGATGCCGTCTGGTCCTGCTGCTTTCCTGGTGTTCACTCTCTTGAAGGCTCTCCTCACGTCGTGCTCGGAGATGATGAGCGCGTTCCCGGTGCTGACTGTGTCTTCCTGTCTACAGCCGTTAGCGCCGCTAGCATTAGCGCCGTTAGCATTAGCGCCGTTAGCATTAGCATTGCTAGCATCTTTAGCTGCAGCCTCGAAGCGAGCGTAAAATGTGTTCAGCTCGTCTGCCAGAGTCGCGTCCGTCATACCGGATGTTGGTGCTTTGTAGTCCGTTATTGTTCTCAGTCCCTGCCACAGGCTCCTAGAGTCACTCTGTTGAAGCTGTGACTCTAGTTTTCTCCCGTAGCGCTGCTTCGCCTCTTTCACCGCCTTCCGGACGTTATATGACGCAGCCTTGTATGGTTCCATGTCCCCCGACGCAAGTCCCGTGTTGTAGGCAGCTGTGCGAGATCTCAGAGCGTCGCGGATGGTTTTATCCACCCACGGCTTCTGGTTGGGAAACGTTCTGATAGTCTTTTTCTCTACCGTATCGTCTGCCAGCTTTTCAATAAATCCCACAACCGCTTCCGTAAACACGCTGACGTCATCATCGGAGCTGTTTCTAAACATGTCCCAGTCTGCGTCATCGAGTGCGTCCTGTAACGCGGCCACCGATTGGTCCGTCCAGCGCGCGACCTCCCTCAGGACCGGAACTTCCTGTTTCAGCCTTTGTTTATATTTTGGCATGAGGAAAATGGCGGCGTGGTCGGATTTACCAAACGCTGGACGAGATTGTGCCTTGTAACCGTCTTTGACCGTGGTATAACAATGGTCCAGTGTCCTTTCGCCCCTGGTGGGGCAGGTGATGTGCTGATAAAAGTTCGGCGCTGCGCGTTTGAGGTTGGCACTATTAAAATCCCCCGCCACAATGAGCGCAGCGTCCCGGTGTTGTGTCTGGTGCTGTGTGAGCGCCTCATGCAGCTCGCATAAGGCAGTTTCAGTGTCCGCTTGTGGAGGAATGTAAACGGCGCTGATTATGACCGATGTGAACTCCCGTGGAAGATAAAATGGACGACACATGATGGACAGTAGTTCCAGGTTTGGTGTGCAGGAGCGTGTAAGAGGAACAACGCTCGCGCTGTTGCACCAGCTGTTGTTCACCATTAAGCACACGCCGCCTCCCCTTGACTTCCCCGAGTCCCGCGTCCTATCCATGCGGTGAACCGAGAAGAACTCGGCCGGCTGTATGGCGTGGTCTGGCACCGCTGGGTTCAGCCATGTCTCGGTGAAGCAGAGGAGATTGCAGTCCCGAATGTCTCTCTGGAACTTTATCCTGGCCCTGAGGTCATCCAGTTTGTTCTCCAGTGACTGGACGTTGGCGAGCAGGATGCTAGGCAGAGGTGTGCGGTGTGCACGGGCTCGGCCGGTTCCTCACGCCAGCTCGTTTCCCTCGGGTCCGTCGCTTCGCGTCGCGTCCATTGTTCTCCCTCAGGATCTCACTCGGCCAGCTCGGATCCGGAGTTAAAACCGTCGAATTGTGAGTACATTGTATACCAATAGAAACAAGAGTGTCTCTATCATACCTAATGTACTCAATGGTGGTGATTTTGCCGATTTTAAAACACTGAAAACTAACTTAAAAAACAAAAACAAAGAAAAGGTGGTCGGAGCAGTCGTGACGGCAGCCGACCTCACCGGCGCCATCTTGTAAAAAAGGGCAGTGGTGGCTCAATCGGTTAAGGCTGTGGGTTTCTGGGTTACTGATCGGAAGGTCGGGGGTTCGAACCCCAGCATCGGCAAGTTGCCACTGTTGAGCCCTTGAGCAAGGCCCTTAACCCTATCTGCTCCAGGGGCGCTGTAAGCTGGCTGACCCTGCGCTCTGACCCCAGTTTCCTAATTGGGATATGCGACATTACATTAAATGCTGGGATAATGTTGGGATATGCTCCCAACATTAAAAGGTGTTCTTGGGAGGCCATCGTGAGATAAAAAAAAAAATCATGGCTCCAAATCATGGCTCCAGTGTACTGAGAAAACTTTCTATCTTGATGGCATCCAAGCACTATTAAAATGTTGGGATAAGTACATCATTGGGGTGCTTTTCATTCAAAAGTTATTCTGTGTATGCAAAGGTCCCGGTTTGACTTGAACAACCTTTTTAAAATTTATTTATCTTGTATTTCAATAGTATTTATCTGTTCTGTTTTTATTGTTAGTTAGTACACGGTTTATACATTCTATAAAACAAGGAATAGCAGGAACTATCCTGGATTTTCTTGCCTCAAATGTTTTATCCCTTACCTGACTAATGGAGTAAGAACAGCCAGTGGTAGTGGATTTTTGGACCCTGGCATGAGTGTTACTAAATGATTAAGTACATGGAAACAAACTCTGTTGTAGAAATAACCCCCAACAATCTCACATTTCTCAGGTGTTTATTCATGCATAACGAAAGAGTATGTATATCTAGCATTTATGCACGATGCAGAAGGATGTGACTGCAGAGCAAGATAAAGAGGTGCGCACACACACACACAGAAACTCTGCTATAGTTTATCTGCAGAGTCATCATGAGGTCAGTGTTGTTCAGATGACACAGCTGTAAGCCTAACCCTGCACAGTGACGTGATCCAACAAAGCGGCCAAGAGTCTTTCATTTTCAACATGCAACGCATGGGAGTTAGGGACAGTATTAGATTTCTTTTTTATCTTTCAAGTGTGAAACATTACCTGTTTTATGGTTACACACATTCATTCCTACATATCATCAAATAGAACCGCACCAGTGTTCCAGGTTCTAGTTCACTATCTCATGCTCCTTAAGTCTGTAAAATCGCTTTATATATTGTTTGTATATTGTAAATTAGGAAAGGGATTGACCAGGGACCACCCGATACAATATTATCACAATATCTAGGTGCCGATTCAATTTGTATTGCAATTCTGTAAGTTTCATGACTGTATAAATATCCCAGTTCAATATAATTTTTTTTTTATTTTACAATTCTAAACTTACCAAAGTAAGCGCACAACCTGCAGGATTATACATTACCACCTCAAATGCAAACATATATAAATTTAAAAAATCTATTAGAAAAATACATTTTGGAGTCAGTGTGCCGATAAATGAGGTGCCACACAAAAGAACTGCGATATGCAACTGAATCTTTTTCCTTATCTCTATTGTAAATATTGTTTTAAGGTCATTCTGACACTAGTAGGAGATGTCCTTGTAGTGTGAATGCATCTGATTTGTGATCAACTATATGCATTCTAGAACTACACTACATGACCAAAAGTTTGTGGACACCTGCCCATCATATTCAGATTCATCACGTTTTCACTTTGCTCCAGGGCCTCCACTCGCCTCTCAAGGATTTCAACCCAATTTTAAGAAGTCACAAAATGTTGAGTGAGGAGGTCACGCATGCCATCAAAACCCGAATGTGTTCAGAGGGACTTTGGACAGGCTTCCACTACAACCTTGGCAAGCTATCTTCTCATGGACAGGCACCCTGTCATGCTGTTAAAAAAATATATATAGGGTTCTTAGTTCCAGTGCAGGGAACTTTTAATGCTACAGGAAAGAAGACATGATGAAAACCGCGAAAGAGTGCATTGAAGGATGTGGAAGGGTTACAGATGTCCAAAAACTTTTGGTTATTTCATGATCCGGATGCCATTGGTGAAACCATGGCAATTGGCGAAAAATAAACTCCCACATGCAACGAGTGTAAAGTGATTCAACCAATGTGAGATGAAAAATCTGACACACACTGTATTTTCATACACATACAGTCTGTACTGTACTGTACATCAGTGAATAGTCTACAGTCGAACAGGTTTTAGCTTGCGCGGCAATGTTCAAGTTTACCTAAGGTTGAAGCTATTCCGGTTGTTAATCCACTTTACATTGCAAACTAATCTTGACAAAAGTGACACAAAAGAATAGTAAACTAATCATTTAAAACCTCATCATGAAAGCAGCACAATGGCAAGTACAAAACACCAGTGAACAGGAGGGAGGACGAGTAAACCCCGCTCTGGTTTGTGATCTCTGAGGCGGATTGAACTACAAGTTGTAAAGATTTATATGTAAAAGAAAAAAATCCTAAAGCACAGAATCCTAAATGTAATTCACAGGCAGTATTTCTCAGTCCTTGAATACTTTCCACTGTAGTTAAAATATTCAGCGCAGCCTCTTTCCATGACACATTTTGAGGTCATACAGTTCACAGTTAAAAGCAGGTTATATCATTTCAGCATGTAAAAGCTAGAGTACTGGATGTGTGTGTGTTTTAAACCTACTGTAGACACAACATATTTATTTATCTGCACTAAAAAATACTTTTAAACTTTTAAATGGTAAATTAAGTGTGTAAAATTTATGTGTGTATTTGAACATGCATTTTAGCTGGAATCTAACGTAATGAAATCTTAGAGTGTAACACTGTTAGCATTCACACATAACAGATACATATCAGGGAAAAATGGCATTGTTGCCTCATTTGATAAAAGTTTACAGGCGAATTAATGCTCAATTTACTAATGATTATCGTATTTGAACATCTTGTCTCTCATCAAAAATACCAGGACCAATAAATGAAGATAACTACGTGAATATGTACTGCATTTAGCTTCCCTATACCAAATAAATAGCTAGTTAGCTAACTGTTAGAATATGTTATTGGAAACTATGAGCGCAAATTCTGGTCATCTAAAAGTCCTTGTTTTAGAAATTATTCAAAACACATTACAATTTACCTTAAATCAAAACCCTTAAATACCTTAAATAGTTACACTGTCAATAATAAATACTCAACTAACAAGAATCCATTAGCGCTACTGTTCAAAGAAAACACTCATTGGCTATTTTAGTACAGACGCAAAATTCATCGATTGTAGACTAAATTTAAGACGCACTATGTGAAATAATATTGTGCACAGGGACTCTTGATAGAATTAGAAAACGTCTGAAGCCCGAACTAATTCTGTTGCATACCATTGTACTAGGACTGCACGATTTTTACTCGACTAATTGTAGAGCACTATTTTGTATGATCTAGCTGTAGATGTAACAGCAGCAGTCTCTCTGTCTTCATTTAAAAACGAAGTCTTCAAAAATTCACACCGCTTGAAGTTTCTATAAATTCACCACACACTGCGTGAACTTTAAATGCACCCTCTGGTGGTTTACATATTAATAGGTAGGCAGGCTACAGAGAAATATTATGCAAAATATCTAATCATTATATTCTTCGTGGCAACCTATCGATTAAATTCTTCGGGGTTTTTTTTTTTTACTCAGTTTTTTTTCAGAAACTCATAAGAAACACTTTCTAATACTATTAAGGAAAGAATAAAACATGAGATATTATTCTTAAAACCAACCGAATGGTGATAGAACCTGATACATCATGCATAAATGAATTAAAGTAATACTCCAAGTAATACTTCTTTTAAACAGCAGAATGAGCCTGGAGCTTATGAGACAGCACAAGTCTCCCATTCTGTGCAAGTATGTAATTGGACTCCATTTTCCTATTCTAGAAATGAAAGTAGGTGCTCTTATCGCCTAAATCAATATTCATTTTCATTTTAACCATGTGCTGAATTCCTCTTGAGGTGTGATACCCAAATACAGAGCACAACTTAGCTAAGTCTACCTACATATACAATCATCTACTGTATATGGAGCATGAATCTTTTCATCAAGCTCAGATGACTATTTTAAACAAAGCGAAAAGGTTTTATTCACCTTGAAGTTGCTCGAGTTCACCCATGAAGTAGCCAGGCCGTCCACCATCCTGTCGAGCATGGTCTGATCATTCTCCAAATCAGGTGACTTCTGCCTTTCCAGAATGTAGTCTATGATCTCCTGTCCGACCTGGAGTCGCCGTCCCAAGTCTTTCTGCATGACCAGTCCCACAATATATTCCATACTGGCCTCCATGTTTCCTTAAGGTCGAACCAATTATAGATCAGGACTAGCATAAAAAAAGGCAACGAGAATAATGATGTGCAAAAACAGCACTTTATTGCAAAAAGGTTCTCTTTTTATTTACAGGCCAGAAGCACGTGGGCACCATATGTGAGTTCAGCGTGATTACAGCAAATACTTCAAACACTGGAAATGGAAAGAGTTCGGGGATTCATCTGTGATAGAGAACGAACATGTCGTCGGTTCCCACATTATCTTGCAGATCGATTTACAGTTCTGAGGAAAAAAATACAAAATGTTTTAGAGTGTATAAAGCAAATATATAAATGTATTTCCTTCTAACACGTTTCTGTGTACATTACAGTGACAAAAGGTTAAAATATGATGAACAAATATTATTAATATACAGCTAAATATAATAGTGTTATGTTATAGACATAAAAATACAATTAAAGATACAACTAAAACACATAAATTTTTTTATATTTTTGCACAATGAATCATATAAAAATCAGGACTTTATGTAAGCTTCATCGCTGATTTAAGTTATTTGATTATTTGTAAAAAAAATACTTTTGTGATAAAAAAAAAAAAAAAAAAAAAAATTTTATATATATATATATATATATATATATATATATATATATATATATATATATTAGCAAACATCCTCTTTTTATTATTTGATGTTAGCCTAGATTAATACACATGGATACAAAATGGTACATTTAATAGTAACAAAGCAATGTGTCAAAATTATCGCAATGTGATTTTTTGACCAAATATGCAGGACATATATTGAAAAATAATCAACTTCAGGAATCATACTACATCATTGTTCCTTTATGTTACCTGCAACAATATGAACAGTTGTGTCTTATTCCTTACTTAAACCAAGTAATTATTAGCTCAGGAACCGTTAATCTTACAGACACCTAAACAATTATGCATGTGGTAAAAAAATATTAACATAAAACATGTGGGAACCTGACAAGTCTGTGCTTGTTATTCAGGATCTGGACACAACTGTTTAAAGGAGAAAGAAACAGCTCAAGCTTCAATTAGGAATTTGATCAAATAAGTTTAAACACAGAGCTGTAGAATAAACTGAGTACATTTATCTTCTTCATACCACAAGAATGCATGTGCACAGTGAATGTATCTGGTTAAACACTTAATACCTAATAACTACTAGCTAAACAAACTGTACTAATAAAATCTCTCAATATTTACACAGAAGTGAAAACGGGTTATTTGCATTTATGCAATTAATGAATGACCTTTTCTAAATTAATCTTTATTAGAGATGGTCACCAGGCATATAATTTAAAATGCAATTCATAATTTATGCAAAATCCTAATAAATCCAGCTCATGCATCCATCATATGTTTATGTTATTGGGTTTACTTATAAAATCCATTACTAGCTGTGATCGATCTAAATGTACTGGCCTTAACTGTTACAAAGAAACAATTGCCTCCTTGTAGCAGACAGTGTAATATCAAGAAGTTATTATGCAGTTAGACGTAAAGGACTGCTAGCTAACTTGCTAGCTAGCTTCAGAAATACTACTTTCATTGGTTAGCTCTGTTTCAGCTAACTTGAAAAAAAAAGCATTTCTGACAGTTAGCAGAGGAAATCGGGTTTTCTTAGAACAATCGATCACACGTACCAAAAACAGCACTTACAGGCTGTACTCAGACATACCTGCCATGTCAGTCCTCTGCACTGAGCATCACTGAGATTGTTGATTATCAGATATTTCTGCAGCAAGCAGCGCTGATCATCTCCGCCCCGAAGCGCCCGTTTAGAATAAAGACTAAACTGCGCATGTGCCAGTAGTAGCGCTGTTGCACGCGTTATTTTTTTTTTTCCAGCAGAATTGGAGCAAATCCCGCCTGCTGTACAACGATTGGCTGAAATGCAACACAAACATTTTGCCGATTGGACACGTCCCCCTTCCGTGAATACGAACGAGCCAATCCATGCGAACAAGGCGGAACCCTTAAGACTGCACTGACGCATGAGACAGCGCCATCTACAGATCAACAGCCAGAAAATCTTTCAGCAAATGTACAGTATGTATATACTGTAAATTCAAAGCTGGGCATGGGTGCAAAAATTAGACACCAAAGAAAAAATATAGTTGCAAGCGACGATGATGAGGCCCAAGCACCTGCGCCATTGCCATCCGTGTGCTTTTTGATCATGTTAAGAGCTCTAAAAAGCCCCAGATGCTGGGGGAAAAAATATGATCACATCATATTGAGTGACTTGAATGCTGTCACTCAATATGATGTCACTCAGGAAGTTATCAGCCAATTTTTGGCATAGTTTTAAGGTATTGTCATGGCTGAACCTGTTAAGATATCAAAGAAATCTGTTCACATTTTTGCATCGTCAATATCTTGCGATCATATTTGCATGGTTAGATGGAAAAATCTTGTGTGACGTCCTAATGGCCGCAAATTTCAACCCGTGTACTGATTTTCAATGGCTTTTTGAGCATATTAAGGCCCCTAATAAGCCCGGATGCTGGGGGGAATACAATAGGGTGCTTCACATACTACAGTATGACATCATAGGCCTGTTGTCATAGTGCTTAGGCCCTAAATATGAAAGCTACAGTATGTGAGTGAGTTTGAGTCATTATATAATAGTTAAAATGTTATATACTGCATACTGTTTATGCAGTATATAACATAATATGGTTGGTGTTAGAGTAATAATTTAGTATTATCAACAACCACAGGCATCATGCATTCAGTATTTTTTAATGTCTTTTGATCAAGATTTATGATTATAAAATGGGTATTTAATTCTGTCATTTCAGTGCCATTTCAGCTATCATAACACTAGTGTTAATCACTTAAAGTGTTAATCATCACATGATTCTAAATATATTTTACAATTAGGACTTCTGAAGCTATTAGCAATTTCCACCTTTATCAATTTCATACTTGTAAGTTGAGATTGGTTATTTATATCTCAAACTGTGGTTATCACAACAGAAGTTGTGCATCAGCTCGCAATATCTCTGCGCGGCTCCTACAGCCATGCTGGTGGGCGCTCTACTCTTTCAGCCAATACTACACAGCGCTCTCCAGTTGGAATCAACCAAATACTTGTAGCCTTTAGTCTCCTGCGATAGGCTCCAGGCCCCAGTGACTCTATATACAGGATAAAGAGGTATAGACATTGAGTGAGTAAGTGAGTGTTATATTTCTGGCAGGGTAGTTTTTCTACCATTTCCCATCAGTGAACTCTGTGAGAACCATTATCTCCAGTCTTTTCTCCTGTCTTTCATCCTATGTCTTTCCATCTAACCAGCTTATCATGATTAATATATTAATAGATTAATGTATAATTATTATATAATTAATTTTAGAGGACATGTCTACATGGTGGGATCACTCTGATAAACATAAACACTCTTTTTAGACCAAAACATATATATATTTTTCTTGATTCTATGCAAAAATAGAAAAAGATTGCTCAGGAGTAATAATCAAATGGATGGGGGATATCTGAGACGTTTCTGACTTTCTCATGGCTGATCCTCATGAAAAAACTATTTTTAATGAAAATACAGTACAAAATGTAAGTAATAAAAAGAATAAGAAAAGATACAAAAAAAAACTTTCCTCCTTCCTTCCTTCTTTGATTTAATCTTGGATAAAATGTTGATGTGGGTGCATTAACCACCTGGATTTTGTCAGTGAAAGAGCTCAGCCACTGAAGTTGCACAAGGCATTGTAGTCTTAGTGTGCGTCCCAAGCCCGAATAAATGAGGGTTGCGCCAGGAAGGGCATCCGGAGTAAAACATGCTGAATTAATGTGCAGATCATGAATAAGATTTCCATACCGGAACAGTCAAGGCCCCGGTTAACAACAACTGCCTCAGGTATTGTTGGTCAGCAGGATACCTGTAAAAAAATTGGGCTACTAAAATCGTAAAGGGAAAGCGTTTGATGTTATGAGGTAGATATACTGTAAGGCTAAGATAATTGGAGGGGTGTTCAAACTGCTTTACTATGGTGTAGATACTGTAATAAGAGAAAAAGTGGAGGTCTAATACTGAGGGAGAGTTTGCCTGGAGGTTGAAGATTTCTGGAGTGAATTAGACAAAGTGGTAGTGAGTGTCCCCAAAAAATAAAAAATTGTTGATTGAAGCTGATCTAAATTGGCATGTTGGAGAAGGGAACAGAGGTGATGAGGAGGTGAATGGGGAGGTAGACACGAGTATAAAGAGATGCAATATAAGGTGAAGAGGGTAAAGACTAAGGAACGTGCATATAGTGAGTTGTACTGTATGAGAAAATAATCTCTAAGGAAGTGAAGCAAGTGGTAAAAGGAATTAGTAAGGATCAAGCGAGGACAGCTATGAAGAGGATGAATAGTGGAAATTCCAGTGAAGGCTTGGAAGTGTTTAGGAGAGAAGGCAGTGGAGTTGCTTACTAAATTATTTAACAAAATCTTACAAAGATTCTTATAGAGACTAAGGGGCCAGGGGTAGCTCAGTGGTTAAGGCATTGGACTACGGTTCAGAAGATCCCAGGTTCAAACCCCACAACCACCAAGTTGCCACTGTTGGGCCCTTGAGTAAGGCCCTTAACCCTCAACTGCTCAGATGTATAATGAGATAAAAATGTAAGTCGCTCTGGATAAGAGCGTCTGCCTAAATGTAAATGAATAAGAGTTTTAGTTCTACACTAAACATGGCATATTTGCTTTGAGAATGTTGATTTAGAATTATAACATAGGTCAAAATGAGTTTCATTGTAGATCTAGAGAAAGCGTATGACAGAGTGCCCAGAGATGAAATGTGGTATTGCATGAGGAAGTCAGGAGTGGCAGAGAAATATGTGAAGGTGATGCAAGATGTTGTAGGTATAATGAGTGGTTTAAGGTGGAGGTGGGACGGAACCATGGATCTCTTAGCCCCTTCCCATTTGCATTGGTAATGGACAGGTTGCCGCATGAGGTTAGACAAGAGTCCCCATGGACTATGATGTTTGAAGATGATATTGTGATTGGCAGCAAGAGTAAGGAGCAGGTTGAGATGACTCTAGAGAGGTGGAGTAATCGCAACACAGCCGCCAAAAGGGAAAAGGCCTCTGCCTCGACTTAAGGTGACTTTAAAGTCTCTCCTAGTAAGGAATGCTGCCAAAAAAGTTGGACTGTCATGCTTGACTCTCGCCTGTGGCTGGCTTTCCGTGAATGTGCTGTCAAGGATTCTGAGAGCACCTCTGTCTCTGAGAGCTCTTTTTTGACATTCTGGTGCTGCTTTTGCTCGCCAGTCAAATGTCTAGCTGCCAGCTTGGCACTGTATCCAGACCTGCATGTGCACATCCTTACTCCTTTCCTCCCCTCCTTTGCTTGCTCCCTCCTCAAAACTCCTTCCTTTCTCCCAGTTTCTTTATATAATTGCCTTTTTCCATAAGTCCTCACCTCAGGTCTGTGTGTCTGTAGTGTGCTCCAAATGAAAGTTCTTACAAGTGACAGTGCAGATAGGATGGTTAGGCCTATCCCTGGAGACTCAAAACACTGGGTCCACATGCATAGTCCATCGCAGGGCACACACACTTACTTATACACTACTGACAATTTGGAAATACCAAGTAGCTTAATCTGCAAGTTTTTGGACTATGGGAGGAAACCAGAGCTCCCAGAGGAAACCCACCAAGCATGGGGAGAACATGCAAATTTCTCGCACACAGACCCAAGGCAGGAATCAAACCCTTGACCTCAACTCTGTAGATAAATGCGAGGGCACAGTGCTAACCACTATGGCATCTTTAAGATTTTATTATTTATATACAACAAATTATTAAAGGTGCAAGCAAATGTTAACAGTGCTTTGTGGTGTACTGGCATCCCAGCCAGAGTGTATTCCTACTTCGTGCCCACTGCTTCCAGGGTGGTGATGTGTGGTGTCCTGGCTTACCATCCAGGGAGTATGCCTACCCCAGGTATAAGAAGTTGGTTTTAAAGTTAACACATGAAGTTTGTCCTTTCCAAGCTGGATCAGCATTTAAATAATGAGCAATTAGTCAATTAGTGTGTCAAAGCAAAAGGTACTGTACATTTTTAACATTCAAGTCAGCTTGTCGGAAGACATCAGACATTAGTTCCAACCACACCATTTACTTTGTTGATTAGGTAAGTAGACCATAGCATTAGGAAGGGGCTAACCAGAATTAATTTAAATGAAATATTTTGGCTTGTGTTGTTCCTAGTAGGCACGGAAGCCAATACATTATGAATAAACAAATTTGTGGTCTTCCACTGGACAAGACACAAAAGTCAAAAAACAGTCACAGACAAGCATATCATTGTAAAGTTATCCCATCACTAAATAGTTGCCTTACCTTTGTTAACATATCTAATTTAACTAAACAACAAATAAATAATCAGTTCTTCATTGCCTATTTCTGTTGAATTTATCAACTCTTATCATTGATGGCTATCCAGTATGTGAGAATGTTCTACTCAGGTTAAGAACCTTGGTGTTATTTTAACTGTTATATTTGAAATGCAAGTTGGTCAATACCAATTATTAAGGTATCGTGTACAAGTTGGCTTTTTGGATTTTTAGAGATCTTAAAATGCTCAAAAGACAAACAGGTTGTGTGATGCGCCCATGTGGCAATGCCGCAGGGTGCTTGGGCCCGCTCATCGTTGCTTGCAACTATATTTATTATTATTATTTTTATGGTCTTCCAGAAAGGAGTGTGCAGTCCGAGGAGTTTTCAGGAGCATGGTTAGATTTAAGAAGTTTAAATGATTTCAGTATACGTTATAATTCTTTTTGCTAGTGTAAAACATACTATAAAAACTAAACATGCTTGTTTTACTTGCAGTCATACATTAAAATGACACCATGTAAAGAAATGTGCATAAATGTCTACCATTCCAGTGCATTGCTCACATGATCTATTCATTTTTATTCCACTTACCCATAAAAAAAACAGAAATTTCATACACTTCATGCATTTATACAATGAAACCTCGGATTGCGAGTAACGCGGTTTGCGAGTGTTCAGCAAGGCGAGCAAAAATTTTAAATACATTTTGACTTGAAAAATGAGCAAGTCTTGGTTTACGAGTACTGAGTATCATGTACTGTATCATGCATGCACTTCGTGTTTTGACGCCGACGCCAATGTTTTTTCTTTCTCTTGCGCTGCGGGTATCGTCTCCCCTACTGAGTCTTAGTGCGCATCTCTTACTGGTAAAATCAACATCCGTGCACGCGTTTACTATAACACTGTGACTATGTGTGTACAATGCATGTAAAGCAAAAGAAAGTCTCATTAAAGAGGTTAAAAATCCATTTTCTCCATCTCTGTTTCAGCCTGTTGCTATGTGTGTGTGCGTGCGTAATTTGACACCGTGCCCATTCACACTCTCTCTCTCTCTTTCTCTCTCTCTCTCTCTCTCTCTCTCTCTCTCGCCTTTACACCCCCACCCCCTCTCTGCTTCACACACACACAAACACACACACAAATACTCTGCTCTACACTTGTTTTTTTTTTTTTACTTTTGACAGCAGTGATTCCGTTAGTGTGCGCTCACACGAGTGTCATTAGTGATGTTCCTTGCAAATTTTTCCAACAAAACAGTATTTCCGTTAATGTGTATGTGTGTGTGTGTATGTGTGAAATTTAAATAAGAAGGAAGGTTTACTGTGTAAGATGAGAAGGGGGAGACAGGAGGGGCTGAAAGTAATAGTCTCCTCTTACTTTACGTAGCTTCACACACATACACAAACACATACACACACACACACACACACACACAGCGCCTGCGCGCATAAACGGAAACCCTTATCTGTCTGGATTTATTTTAACATTTTTTAAGGTAAAGTGCAGGTTAATTGTTTTTATTAATTATTTTTATGTATTTATTTTATTTTTTTTTTTTTGTTTTTAGTTTCCATTATTTCTTATGGGAAAATTTACTTTGGTTTATGAGTGTTTTGGAATTTGAGCCCACTTCCGGAACTAATTATACTTGTAATCCAAGGTTCCACTGTATGGCCATCACACACTTATACTGTATGTGGGTCTTCTCCCAGTTGCATACACATGGATGTCTACAATATGTTTGTATGCTACTGTACAATGTGTGTGATTTTTTTATCACCTGAACAAAGGGGCCCAAGCCTCTTCCAGCATGATAATTCCTCATGCATAACCCAAAGTTCCTAAACACATGATTTGCCAAGGTTGGTGGAAAAAAACTTAAATGCCCTCACAGAACCCTGACCTTAACCACAGTGAACACCTTTGGGATGAATAGGAATGCAGACTTGTGGCTGAATGAACACAAATCCTCACAACCACATTGCAAAATGTATTGGAAAGCCATCCCAGGAGAATGAAAATGGCTGAGCATACCTCCTTCTCTGTAATTTGTCCACAATGTATTTTATTTTTATTTTAGTTAGCTATTAACAAATGAGGTGGTGCGGTGATGTAGTGGTTAGCACTGTCGCCTTGCACCTCCATGGTCTGGGTTCGATTCCCCGGCCAGGCTCGATTCCCATCTCTGTGTGCATGGAGTTTGCATGTTCTCCCCGTGCTTGGTGGGTTTCCTCTGGGTACTCCGGTTTCCTCCCACAGTCCAAAGATATGCAAGTTAGGCTAATTGGCGTTCCTAAATTGCCCGTAGTGTGTGATTGGGTGTGTGAGTGTGTGTATGTGTGTGTGCCCTGCGATGGATTGGCACCCCAGCCTAGTGCCCGAAGTCTCCTGGGATAGGCTCCAGGTCCCCCGCGACCCTGAACACAGGATTAAGCGGTATAGAAAATGAATGAATGAATGAATGAATAAATTCTACATTTGTACTGTAATTTTAATACTGTGATTATGAATTTGTTTAACTACTAAGATAAGAATTAAGATCAAAAGGCTGATAAACGCGTGCGCAGATATGAGCAGATTTATCGATAAAACTACAGACATGAAATGCAACAAACACAAAAATAATATTAGTACTGAAGTAGTACATTAAAAAAATGCTGGGTTTCTGTAATCACATCGTTGGGTTGTTTATGCTGGGTCAAAAAAAATTGTGGTATTTAATAGCATTCACTGGTTTTAATACTATACTCAGCAAAAAAAGAAACGTCCTCTGACTTTCAACTGTTTTTACTTTCAGTAATATAAACAGTATATAAACAGTAATTCACTTATATAAACAGTAAAATATTTGTATGAACACTAAAAGAGTCGACACCATAAGACAAACAAAAAATGTTTCACAGTGTGTCCCTGAATGAAGGGAGGTTCAAAATCAGTCAGTACCAGTCAGTATCTGGTGTGGCCACCAGCTGCTTGAAGTACTGCAGTGCATCTCCTCCTCATGGACTGGACCAGATTTGTCAGTTCTTGCTGTGAGATGTTACCCCACTCTTCCACCAAGGCACCTGCAAGTTGTTGTGGCCATCCTGTACCTGTCACGCAGGTGTGATATTCGGATGTACCCATCCTGTGCAGGTGTTGTTACACGTGGTCTTCCACTGCGAGGATGATCAGCTGTCCTTCCTGTGTCCCTGTAGCGCCGTCTTAGGCGTCTCACAGTGCGGACATGGCGATTTATTGCCCTAGCCACATCAGCAGTCCTCATGTCTCCCTGCAGCATGCCTAATGCACGTTCACACAGATGAGCAGGGACCCTGGCCATCTTTCTTTGGGTGTTTTTCACAGTCGGTAGACAAGTCTCTTTAGTGTCCTGCGTTTTTAGAACTGTGACCTTAAATGCCTACTTTCTGTAAGCTGTTAAGGTCTTAACGAGCATTCCACAGGTGCATGTTAATTAATTGATTATGGTTAATTGAACATGCATGGACAACATTGTTTAAACCCTTTACAATGAAGATCTGTAAAGTTATTTGGATTTTTACAACATTATTGTTGAAATACACAGTCCTGAAAAAGGGACGTTTCTTTTTTTGCTGCGTATATATAGTAGTTATTCAGTTACCGATTTTTCTACTGACTTTATTTGACATACTGACTTAATTAAATTTATTTTTAAATAAATAGAGCTACTGCATTATGTTAGACATCCTTAATTTACATTTTCTCCTAATCATATGTCCACAAATACTTTGACAACATACACTTATCAATTTATCAACATACACTTATCAACAAGTATCAAGAATGTGCATTTCATATAATTGTCCATATGAATGTCAAATATGAGACACACACACAATCTCTCCATTCGAAAACAATGCGCGTAGCCTATATACAATACATGTATTTAACTTTCAATTGATTCTGGTACTACTGCAGTACTACTGCTTTTATGTATTACTTTTATCTACTTCATGCTCTGGGATTCCCACAGCAGCATACTATGGAAACTTGCTGGAATGAAAAATAAAAGGTAATTGTGAATTTTTATCTCATAATTCTATGGAAATCCAAATCGCTACTTATCTCACAATTTACTATATATTTGTTCTCAGAATTGGAAGATTAAATCATCTTGGCACATGCACATGTGGTTTGTAAAGGCCTGTTGATGAAGACGTTCACACTCAAAGCACCACCTGCTGGTGAAGACGTCTAACAGCAGAAGGCTTCTTGGATCGGTAATCTACTGCTTTTCCTGCAGTTCCCGGATGTGCAGTCGTATTTGATGTGTCGTATTTGAACCACTGAATTTTTGGAAGCGAATTTTAACCATGGTAAAACGCAAGCATGAAAATACAATGCATTAAAATGCAAGCACAAGATTTTTGTTCCATACAAATCTGCCATTTTATAATTCAGTTCAGTGTGCTAAACCTACGGAGCCCCCCAGGGGTCATGAGGGAAAAATATCAACAAACAGAGCACGCGGATTAATACATCATGTATTAAATCCTCTGGTTTGCCGCTTTTACTGCATTCAGTTGGATCATACTGCCTTTTTAATCTTTATGAGACTCAAAGGGTAAAAAGAAGTGTATAAAGTATATTTAAGCAGAATATGTTAAAATGCTGTTACCTGGTAAATTTATATGTATATACCTGCTTTGAACAGTTCAGTTTTTCTAAAGACAAAAAAAAAAATACTAACCAAGGGTTGTAATTCTGTACAATTTTGAGTGAGACAGAACAAATTTCGCAGTTTTAAAAACTTTTTATTTGACTAAATATTATACTTTAACCATTAATTTGAAAATAGTGTATTTCTCTTCAAGAAAAGATGTATGTTCCAGAGTAAGAAACTGTGATGTGACTTGGCACCCCTTGTTAAAAGCTGATAATTTTGCCATAATGTGCCATTCCCATTTCTAGTCATTTTAGAAAGGGTCAAATTATTGGCCTGCATTACTTCATTCTGGAAGCAAGTGCCTAAGGTGCTTATTTCCCATAAGAAATAATGTTAATACAGAAAATCCGTTCCAGCCCCCCAACAATATTAAGTCCAATATTAACAATTTCCTAGATTATAATCATAATTTTGCATATAGAAACACTCAAAACATTTATGAAAGGTATGTAAATGAAATAAATACATAGACATTAAACCTATCATAACCTCAATTTATGATTCTCTTGACACCAGCTGCTTTTTAGTGATAATTTCCTTCTTAATTTTCTCTGAAAGTTGCTCCCTTTTCTTCTTGTTACCGTCCTTGCTAACTTTCTTTGGACCCATGGTGCTAAATCTTCACAAAAAAAAACTCACAAAAAAGATTACTTTGCTTGGCTTTACACTATAGCACTTACAAGTTTTGAACGGTTCCCAAATGTGTGCACAACTTGGTCAGTGACCAATTCATTCATATGCTGAAAATCTTTCATACACCCATACAAATTTATTGCAATTTCTATTTTTAAGATGAAAATTTGTAAGGAAGGGCATTTGTATGCTGACGTTCCACTGCAATTTGTGGTTGAGAACCCTCCAAATGATTATTAAAACATGGAAGTACAGTGCTGAACTGGCAACATCACAGAATAAGTTTTGGTTGAAAAAAAAAACATTAATGACCATGATTGGAGATTACTTAAACACTTGAAGTTACTTTTGGTGCAAATTACATTATTTTGGCCTTTTCACATCACAATAAAAAAAAAATTGTATTGTTTACTCAGTTTTCTCTGAATTGCTGTCCATCCCTGACAATTGGTTTGTTTCTAATCAGAGTCACTTTTCCCTGATCAACTTGTCTTTCTACTTGAATAATTCCACAGCCACAGTTCACCCTTGGCTAGTTTGTTTCTTCACATTATGTTTGAGCTCTTCAGCCTTTATTCTGTTCCTCAATTAGCCTGTTTAGCCCTATGTTCAACCTTCCCCTTACCAGTAACTCTGCAAATCTGTCTAGCTGCACTGCAACATACAGTACAGTACTGAAAAAATCTTTCATTATCATATTAAATCAGAGTAAACTGTATTATGTTGGCGCAGCTGTCAGAAATTTCACGTAAATAAGAGCAAAATAGCTTTATACTGGCTTTTACTGGTGCGATATTGACAATTTAAGCATGCTGGGTGATTAAGCTCACAGATCTACAGATCAAATGACCGCTGCTCAGGGCTTCTAGTGTTAAAGGCCTGTGAACAAATATTTTATTGCAACATGCTGCAAAGTACCCAAGTTGGTTGTTTATATACTGTACAGTAACAACCTCATCAGCAAACTCATTTCCCCTCTCGTCTGTCCCAATCACTTAGCATTCAGCATCACCAGTATAGTATTCACCAGTCACATCTGCACCTGTTTCTATCTGGTTAATGCCAAGTTAGATGTTTTTATGCTTGAATTATTCATATGTCACAGTGTGGCCTAACAAACAAAAAACTTTCCTCTTAAACTGGTCAGGTACAGGGACTGAAATGAAAATAAAAGCCAAAAAATGAGAGCCAAAACAGCCCTTAAGTTAGCCTGGAGAACTATTCCTCAAGACTATATAAAAAAAAAAGAAAGAAATTCTCGCTCTTTGAAAGCAGCATATGAGGGTACTGTACAGTATGTATGTCTACAGGTTATCTGGCCTGTTTATTAACATTGTATTTGTCTCAGTCTCCTATATACAGTGGGGCAAAAAAGTATTTAGTCAGACACCAATTGTGCAAGTTCCCCCACTTAAAAAGATGAGAAACACAATAAGAAAAAAGAAAAATCCAGAAAATCACATTGTAGGATTTTAAAAGAATTTATTGGTAAATTCCTCTGTAAAATACTGTAGGTATTTGGTCACCTACAAATAAGCAAGATGTCTGGCTCACACAGACCTGTAACTTCTTTAAGAGGCTCCTCATGTTCTCCACTCGTTACTTGTATTAATGGCATCTGTTTGAACTCGTTATCAGTATAAAAGACACCTGTCCACAATCTCAAACAGTCACAATTAACTGTGGGAGCAATTATTAGAGAATGGAAGACATACAATACCACTGATAATCTCCCTCGATCTGGGGCTCCATGCAAGATCTCACCCTGTGGGGTCAAAATGATCACAAGAACTGTGAATAAAGTGAATAAGACCTAGTGAATGACCTGCAGAGAGATGGGACCAAAGTAACAAAAGCTACCATCAGTAACACACTGCGCCGACAGGGACTCAAATCCTGCAATTTGCACCTGTCTACCTGCTTACGCTCTACAGTAAGTAGTCACCCATTTGTGTTACCGCCTTCTACTGCATCTGTATTTATCCACCGCAATGGATCACTACCAAAAATCTACAACCTTACCACAGAGTGATCATACATCCCAAGTCAGGTATACATTGCCTGGGTCCTCATGCCAACAAAAAGTTTTCAGACCCTTTGCATTTCTCTATATTTTTCCTGTTTTAAACTAATCTTAATCTTATTCCCTCATTATTCTACAAAATATTGCATAATGACAGTAAAAACAGGTGTATGGTGTGATTTGTTAATTTACTTAAAAAGGTTTTTTTATTTTTTATTTTTTTTTGGCATGGTTCTCTCTCTCCAAAGCTCTTCCTCATTCCCAATAAGGCAATACTTCCTGTGGATGTCTATAAGAAATGTGGAAAATTATTTAGTTTCTATGATAATCTTCTTGCCTAGTGCACATACATTTACCATATACAGCATGTTAACACAGCCCATTGAGTTTTTTATTTAATTTTTTGACATATATATGACATATTGCCACTAGGGAAATGAAGATGGCGGCTGCAAAATTTCATTGTAAGTTCACAATGACTCAAATACTGCATGCTCACTATGCAAGATCAAGTAAACGGTCCCTGCCGTGATGTTAGTCTTTGGCTGTGTTTGCATATAATTTGTCGTGCTAGTGTAAACGTATTTTAATGATTGTCCTTTTTTGGTAATTTTCAGTTTGCAAATGAGAACACAGACTACATTATGTTTATTGAAGCGTGTGGTAATTATATGACTTTATAGCCCAAAGGGAGAGGAAGTGATTCTAGTCTAAGACCCCTTTTGTCAAATTGAGTAAATATCTTCTCACAGTCCATTCTGTGTGTGGGCTAAAAAAAAACAGGTAACATGTAAATGGAAACATAAACCATACTACACAACACTATCCCACTATCCAGAGACAAATCTAACCCAAGCTAACATGTTTGACTCCATGTATTGAAAAGAAGGAGAGATGGTTGAGAAACTGCCGAAGAGGGAAACGTCTGAAAAGGAACGATGGGGAAAAATGTGTTATTCAGGTGAGTTGTTTTAACAGTGGTGAGACCTCCAAGAAATTAAAGGCAGAGTTTGTTCTGTTTCTTCTTGACAGGTGGGTAACATAGTATTGGTGTTTCATACAAACAAAAGGTAATGTTTTTTTGTTCCATTTGTTAGAGCTAGTGATAGCTAATCTCAACTGGTTAGCTAGCAGGCAGGCAGGCACGTGTGTCACATTTGTATGTCAGGTCATGCTAAAATATTCGCCCACCAACATTCAGATTACTTGCTCATCATGATATGCTGTTGTTGTGATGTTAGCTAGTAGCATGAGAGGTATAAGTATTGCTTCCTGGAGCTGTTACACTCCCTCTAGGAAAGTGTCTCATCGTCTCACATCTTCACATGCAGCAGCTGTAGCTATTTGCTAACCCATAATCTACCTTACATTAATTGTATTACTTGGTGTGATTTTGTTTACACTATATTGTGGTATTTTCACAAAGGGTTTTATAGACAGAAAGACCTGAATATACAAAATATTAGGGCTGCAACAACTAATCGATAATTATCGATAATGAAATTCGTTGTCAACGAATGCCGTTATTGATTAGTTGGGCTGCTCACGTTATTGAGGAGCGCGACCACAAGTTGCACAAACACACACAGACACGCAATGGAGGTTATAGCGTTTGCAGGAAAAAGCGCGCGCCCCAAGTCCTCCAAGGTATAGGAGCAATTTACATTAAACACCTCTTATCGGTCGTTAAAATCGAGCGGTTTTCTGCCGGTCGTAGTGTCCGGTGAGCGCGGATGAAGCGCAGAGGGTTTTCTACACATGTGGGACTAAAAAAAAAGGAGTGTTCACACGGGCTTTGGTGACGTGTGTTTGTCCGGCTGCGCGGTTATACGGCGTAAAAAGAAAAAAAACCGTTGCCTGCAGTTTTTTCTTGGTGTTCAAATCCCAACGAACGCAAGGAAAACGCTTCTAGTTCGTTTCTTCGCGTTCATTTCATTTTTTAAAATCGCCCAGCTAATCGATTATGCAAATAATCGTTAGTTGTAGCCCTACAAAATATACATGCTAGCAAAATGGGATTATTTAGATTGATGCATAATTTGAAATGCTATGCATAATTCTTGCTAGTTTTCATTGTGTTATGACCTGTGTTTCAGTGCTTTCATGTTTCAAATTTTGTATATGAATATTGGCCAACTCGCCCAATTGCTAGTGCCGTTTACTTGGCAAATGTGCATCAACAAATTTGGGGGAAAAACATCCAAAGGAACAATGAAGGATGCAGTGAATTTGTTTGGGCATGGATTGAAATAACAATGTGTTTTCTCCAGTATTACGCTTCCATTAACAGGTTGTTTCAAGGAGTAGATGGAGTCTCAGTAGCAGAATTTAAACCTAGTTTGGGATTCAAAGTAAAAGTCATGAGAAGATCATGGGCATCACTTTTTCCGTTATCAAGGTTTTAAAGCAGTACATGAAAAAGAACTAATGAGCCTTCATGAGGATTTCAGTTTTCCACATCTATAAATCAGGAGCTACGGCCAATTAAGCATGAAACCTTGAAACATTTAAGTTGCACTTATCATTTGTAGGAATACACATTACACACATGATTAAAAATATCTGAATGTTTTGTGGAAATATTATAAAAGACCGAAAAGCTGTCGGTTTAAAAAGATAACAGTTTGTGTGCAATTGAATCTAACTACTGTAACGCCACTGTTTAAAAGAAGAAGAAGAAGAAGTTGCAACCAACAGCCACAAGAGGACGCCAAATCTCAGATAAAAGGCAGTGGAAGGAAAACTGAATAGGCTCCTAAGGGCACGCTAGGTTACATGTGAAAGGAAGCTAATTAAAATTCATAAGTAAATGCCTACGAAAGAACTATCGTTACAAAGTTCATCAATAATTTTAGAAGTTCGGCTAAATGCAAAACTAAATTGCCTTTTCTTGACAAACCTATGAAGGAAGATCAGAGTAACAAGTGTATGTACATATGTGTAGCATTTGAGGAGTTTGTCCCAGAAACAAACCAGAAACTTTACACAATCAAAAGAATTCTTTAAGTTTCTATGAAATGTGAATGTGTATGAATCAAAATTTTAAGACTGTCCATGATGAGCAAGCCGAGGATGACGGCAACAGGAAAAACTCCCTGAGATGGTAATAGGAAGAAAGGAACCAGAGTCAACAGGGAACGCATCCCCATTTGGGTGAAACGTATAGCAGGTATTGATCTGCATCATACTGTGTTAGACTGCAATTTCAGTATAACAGGAGATGTGTTTAAGTTAAAATGGAGTCTAATTCATTATTGGGGCTCAGGTAGACTTTAGGAAACTCCAGTCATGAACTATCGAGTCCTCAGAGAACAGCTGTCTGCATCAGCCGAGGACAGGATCGTCTTCGTGGAAAAGTGGAACCGTCCCCAGTCACCACACGCATCCCAGACAGACCACACGGGGCATCCATGTGACGAGATCTACAACCAGACGCAGGACACCAGGACGAGTCAGATAGCTCCAGAGGGCAGAGGGAGTCTGGATCACTGGCAGCTCATGAGTGACATGTACTGTATACAGTAGCTTGACAGAGAGACAGGTAGAGGGAAAGAGACGGAGAGAGAGAAGAGGAGAGAGCAGGAGAATTGGTGGTTAGGTATGGTCACAGTCAAACAATGTACTGTATAATGTGAATGCATATTTAGTGCAGAGTGCAAGCAGGGACTCTGGGAAGACTAACTATGCCGGCATAAACAAAAGGAAGATAAGAATTGTTTTAAAAAATGCAAAATGGAACCATTTTCTCTAGTGGTCTTTTAGACCCCATCACATGTACTGAAATTATGGCATTGTAGAAGTAATTATTTAATGGGACTAATAAAGTTATTGGAATGTAATTGCAATAAAAAGACACCTCAAGGGTGGAATAATGAAGTGGGTTTCCTTCTGGTTCTCTAGTTTCCTCATATCTCATAAATCTCATAAACACATGACTGTGGGCATATTCGTGACTATAAATTGTTCTTCTGTAGTACTGTATATACTATGTACTGTATGTATGTATGTACTGAATTTACTGTATGTAAACAGTATGTGTGTGCATGTTACGTTGTGTTAGACAGAATTTCCACCTCTTGCCCGATGTTTCCAGGCTTTGGATCCACCACAATCCCCACCAGTTCAGTGTAGTTAATAAAGATTACTGAATAAATAAGGTAGAAAATATAAGAGAGTAGTTTTTAAGTTTTTCAATGGATGGATTTAAGATTTTGCTACTCCATATATGACTCTTAGTGACAGCTTGCAGTAAAAAGCACCTCTATTATTTAAGATTCTCGGAAGACATTAAAATTAAGTAAGTAGACCATAGCGGTAAGGAAGGTGCTCACCACACTAAATTATGAATAATTCAAATAAAAACCTGGAAGATCTTAGGCTTGAGTTGTCACTTATAAGCAGTGGGATTATTCATTTATTAATATGCAAATATGCCCAGATGTTATTCCACTGGATAAGACATGAGTGTCAAATTATAGAGTTGTGGACCTACTGTACCTCTATCATCAACAAATAAAATGATCAACCATGTGTGTATTATTGTATATATATTTATAACAGGATAAGTAGAGGTAAACTTTGTTATGCAGTGGTGTGAAAAACTATTTGCCCCCCCCTCCTGACTTCTTATTCTTTTGCATGTTTGTCACACAAAATGTTTCTGATCATCAAACACATTTAACTATTAGTCAAAGATAACACAAGTAAACACAAAATGCAGTTTTTAAATGAGGGGTTTTATTATTTAGGGAGAAAAAAAATCCAAACCTACATGGCCCTGTGTGAAAAAGTAATTGCCCCCTGAACCTAATAACTGGTTGGGCCACCCTTAGCAGCAATAACTGCAATCAAGCGTTTGCGATAACTTGCAACGAGTCTTTTACAGCGCTCTGGAGGAATTTTGGCCCACTCATCTTTGCAGAATTGTTGTAATTCAGCTTTATTTGAGGGTTTTCTACCATGAACCGCCTTTTTAAGGTCATGCCACAACATCTCAATAGGATTCAGGTCAGGACTTTGACTAGGCCACTCCAAAGTCTTCATTTTGTTTTTCTTCAGCCATTCAGAGGTGGATTTGCTGGTGTGTTTTGGGTCATTGTCCTGCTGAAGCACCCAAGATCGTTTCAGCTTGAGTTGACGAACAGATGGCTGGACATTCTCCTTCAGGATTTTTTGGTAGACAGTAGAATTCATGGTTCCATCTATCACAGCAAGCCTTCCAGGTCCTGAAGCAGCAAAACAACCCCAGACCATCACACTACCACCACCATATTTTACTGTTGGTATGATGTTCTTTTTCTGAAATGCTGTGTTACTTTTACACCAGATGTAACGGGACATGCACCTTCCAAAAAGTTCAACTTTTGTCTCGTCTGTCCACAAGGTATTTTCCCAAAAGTCTTGGCAATCATTGAGATGTTTTTTAGCAAAATTGAGACGAGCCTTAATGTTCTTTTTGCTTAAAAGTGGTTTGCGCCTTGGAAATCTGCCATGCAGGCCGTTTTTGCCCAGTCTCTTTCAGAGGTGTCAAGTAACGAAGTACAAATACTTCGTTACCTTACTTAAGTAGAAATTTTGGGTATCTATACTTTACTGGAGTAATTATTTTTCAGCCGACTTTTTACTTCTACTCATTACATTTTTAAGCAATTATCTGTACTTTCTACTCCTTACATTTTAAAAATAGCCTCGTTACTCTATTTTTATGATCAGAACGTGCAACCCCCCCGGTCGCATGATAAGAACGCGCACAACTAGCACCCCCCCTCCCTCGCATGATCAGAAAGCGAGGCCTTAATGCTTTTTTCGCCCCTCACGGTACTTTTACTTTTATACTTTAAGTAGTTTTGAAACCAGTACTTTTAAACTTTTACTTAAGTAAAAAGATTGGGTTGATACTTCAACTCCTAAAGAAGTATTTTTGAACCCTAGTATCTATACTTCTACTCAAGTAATGAATGTGAATACTTTTGACACCACTGGTCTCTTTCTTATGGTGGAGTCGTGAACACTGACCTTAATTGAGGCAAGTGAGGCCTGCAGTTCTTTAGATGTTGTCCTGGGGTCTTTTGTGGCCTCTCGGATGAGTTGTCTCTGCGCTCTTGGGGTAATTTTGGTCGGCTGGCCACTCCTGGGAAGGTTCACCACTGTTCCATGTTTTTGCCATTTGTGGATAATGGCTCACACTGTGGTTCGCTGGAGTCCCAAAGCTGTAGAAATGGCTTTATAACCTTTACCAGACTGATAGATCTCAATTACTTTTGTTCTCATTTGTTCCTGAATTTCTTTGGATCTTGGCATGATATCTAGCTTTTGAGGTGCTTTTGGTCTACTTCTCTGTGTCAGGTAGCGCCTATTTAAGTGATTTCTTGATTGAAACAGGTGTGGCAGTAATCAGGCCTGGGGGTGACTACAGAAATTGAACTCAGGTGTGATAAACCACAGTTAAGTTATTTTTTAACAAGTAAAATTATATGAAATGTAATTGGAAGTGGCATCTGATTAGCACCTCACTGGCAGAGGGTTGCTGGGTTGGCTGGGTCTGGGGCACGGGAGGAATGGTGGCCGAAATTTTGGTGCACCCATACTTTTAACAATGGTCATTGTCACAAATCAGCTTCACAGAATCAAAAGAAAATTATGAAAATGTGTATGAAATATGAGAAAATGTGTATGTAATCAAAATTACAGATTGTCTTTGATGAGTAGCCCAGGGGTACAAGGAAAAACTCCCTGATAAGGCAATAGGAAAGCTTGAGACTCATACTGTGTATTAGGCAGCTGGAAGTTCAGTCTAACAGGTCTTTAAGTTAATATGCAAACCAGTTTGTTATTGGAGGCACAGGTAGATTGTAGGAAATTCCAGTGCTGAACTATTGAGCTACTGCTGTCATACAGGTCCAGAGGGCAAAGGGGGTCTGCACTGGCAGCTGAGGAGTAGCATGTGAAACAGGGAGAGGGAGAGAGAGAAGAAGAGAAAGAGAGAGAACAGTTAGGTATGGTCACAGACAGATAGTATGCAAGGTGAATGTATATTTAGTGTAGCATGCAAGCAGGGACACTGGCAGGACTAGCTATGAAGGCTCCCAGGGATATAACGCACCCAGTTACTTCACTGTCAACAACCCTGAGTGATCCATGAGAGTGGGGAAGACAGAATCTAAACATACCAGTTCTCCATAATATTGATAATATGAGGTACTGACAAGCAGCCTGCATCTTTGATTGCTGTGGTGGATCGTAAAACACTAACAGTTCGGTATGGGAAATAAATCCAGTGTGAACAAGGAATGTTTTTTTTTTTTTTTTTTTCCCCTCACCTGTTTGAGGTAGTGAAAGTACCAATGGTGCCTGGAGCACAAAGTGACAGGTGCAAGTGTATGTGTGAGTGAGTGAGTGTGTGAGTTATTGTGAGTGTTGTGTGTCTGAGAGCGCGCGTGTGTGTGTGAGGTTTTGTGAGTGTTTGTCTGAGAGCGTGTGTGTGTGTGTGTGTGTGTGTGTGTGAGAGTGAATGTGTGTGAAAAATGAAGGAGTCAGAGTATAACGGTTGGAGAGGCCGAAGAGCACAGGGGGGGCAGAGCTGGAAGAGAGTTGAGCTTCCTGATCGCCTGATGGATGAAGCTGTTCTTCAGTCTGCTTGTCCTGGCTTGGAGACTCCTTAGTCTCCTCCCTGATGGTAGCAGACTAAAGAAGCTCTGAGTCGGGTGGGTAGGGTCACGGGCAATGTTAATAGCTTTTCGTGTGAGGCGGGTGTTGTAAATGTCCAGGAGGGGGGGGAGAGAGACACCAACGATCTTCTCAGCTGCTCTCACTATGCGCTGGAGAGTTTTCTGGCAGGACGTACAGAGCAGAGCAGAAGTAGCAGAGCAGAAGTAGCAGAAACATCTCAATATCAACTGTTCAAAGGAGATTAATGCATTTTTGTACGACTTCAGCATTCCTTTACAATGTAGAAATAAATAAAAATCAGGAATGAACAGTTAGAAAGTGATTTAAAACCTTTGAACGGTAGTGTATGTATGAATGAGTAAATGAATGAATATAGGCTTACAGGATGATCTATGGTAAATCTATCATTTATTTCCATTCCAAGAAATTTACTTCTTGGCTGTTAAAGGAATTTGTTCATGGTTTCATGAATAAAGTTATATTTAATTTACCTAAATAATAAATAAATAATAAATAATTTAAGTTAATTACCTGTTTTTAGTAGGAACTTGACAATTTACAAAGTCACATGCACATATTTTAAATTTTGTCACAGTTAAAGTTAGTCAAGTATTTACTGTTTATACGTACTCATTGTTTTACCAATGGTATTTTATCCCAAGGGGGCAAGGGTAGCTTTGTGGTTAAGGTGCTGGGCAGCTAACCAGGTGGTCCCTGGTTCGAGAGGTGACACCACTGGGCTGACACTGCTGGACCCTTGAGCAAGGTCCTTCACGCGACGCCATAAGTAACTGCCACAGAAACGATGGATACTTCTTCAGGGTGGGGTTTATCCATCGCTCAATGTGCCAGACAGCATGTACAGTAGACGGACCCTTTCACCTTTTCACCACTTTACCCCAAGGAAGAGTGTTGCCATGCCACAGTGCATTGTGTCATTTTTACATTATAATATGGGTGGTGGGTGGTCAGTAGTTTGACGTTTTGTTCACCTAGTTATTTGCCTATGGCTGTAGAATAAAAAAGCAGTGTGGAGTAAAGAGTTCCTAAGTCTCTTTGTATCAGCACTGCCAACATGTCCAACTCCTCAGCTTGTTGTGCTTTTCAGTCCCCCATCTTAATCCAATTCATACCCCCTGTACTTATTTTGCAGTTCACTTTTGGCCTCACATTGAACGTTCTGGCCCTCAGCATGTTCATTTTTCATGTGGAGAGCTGGAAGCCGAACTCCATCTACCTAGCTAACCTGGCTATGGCCGACTTAGTGGAGGTGATCTGCCTGTTCTTCAGAGCCGACTACTACATCAGGGGCCAGAACTGGATATTCGGTGATGTCCCCTGCCGCATGATGCTCTTCCTTGTATCGGCCAACAGGGCTGCTGGCATCTTCTTCCTCACTGCCGTGGCTGTGGATCGCTACTTGAAGATCGTGCACCCACTACATCGTCTGAATAGGATGAACCTGAGTTACTCAGTGTGGGTTTCTGCAGGTCTATGGGCTATGGTAATAGTTTTTACTGGTCAGTTGCTGGGCTCGCCGCACTTTTTTAGTTTCGGCAACCACACCCAGTGTGAGAGCTTCAACATATGCTTGAACATCAGTCCACTTTCCATCTGGCAAAATGCCTTCTATGTGATCCAGTTCTGTGTGCCAGGTAGCATCATAATTTTCTGCACAGTCTGCATTACATGGCAGCTGAAAACAAAAACAATGGACTCCACAGGGAAGATCAAGAAGGCCGTCCAGTTCATTGTCATTGTTGCCATGGTTTTTCTCATCTGCTTCTTCCCAAGCACTGCCATACGCATCGCTATTTGGATCCTGCAGATCTGGTACAATGACTGTTCACACTTTAGTGAGGCAAATCTGGCGTTTTTTATTACAATCTGCTTCACCTATTTGAATTGTGTGCTAAACCCTCTGGTTTACTATTTTTCCACTCCAGCATTCAGTGGTGTCATACAAAAATATTTTAGGAGGCTTATGGGGAAAACAGTAGAGGAAGCCAATGGGAACAGCACTGCATTTACAGCAGAAAGCGAATAAAGATAAAGCAGAATATGTGAAAAGTTCTGTTATCCTTTAGGTGCATTTTCTTATAGTGAAAATTCAAGTTATTATGATGTGTATGTACCAGCTTTCCATTGCTTTTCCAGGATTTTTGCCTAAATGGAAAAAAAAAAACAGTAAACAAGGGCTTAAACAATTTATTATTTATGCTTTTGGTCGGGCAGAACAAATGGTACGTAGATTTAAAACGCTATAAAATATTTTTTAAAAGAGTTTATAATCATCTGATACTGTACCTTAATTAATGTTTACTTGCAAACTGTGACTGTATGCCAATGTGCAGTCACAGTTTGTGCCAAAGCTTCAATGTGATACTCTACGTATCTGCTGGTCATTTTACGTAAATCTTATTTTCAAACAAAATATTGTTACTGCAACATGAACTCATAAATACTGTAGTGATTTTCCCTTTTAGGCAAAGTGTTCATTTCAGAATAAGAAGCCATGAGATGACTTACCACCTCTTGTGAAATGCGGATCATTTTATACCTATAAATGACAGATATATGAAATTTTATTAACTGTGTACGAGCTTGTAATTGAAAAAATGTGTAGAACATATCTAATATTTTAAATTCACTATATTATTTGGAATTAAATATGTTTTTATGGTTTTGTAATTATTGGAAACCTAATAAAATTTACATTTAGAAATGAGTATTACATAATTTACTGTAGATACTTGGTATAATATTGCACTTTTATTATAGAAGATATAAAATTTAAAAGAGCATTAATGTGGGCAAATTTATGCAAAGTGTATAAAAATCATGTGATTACCTCCCTACAAACTGCTGTACAGGTATGTGGACTGTAATCATCTGACAAAGTACACCTTTAGATCATGTTTGTGAAGATTTTGCTACTGTATATACTGTATATTGTCTCAACTAAATAACTATTTTAATTATCATTTAAGCATTTAACCATTAAAATAATTATACATTTATTGTGATTCTTAAATATAAGCTAAATTAATCTTTATATCAGAGGATTTGAATGTTCAATATTTTCAATATTCCATATTAATATTTAAAATTCAGTGATATTTTTAGGTTTTTGTTTAAATGTAAACAGTGTTGTAATGTGGACTGTGTTAACTGCTTTACACAAAAGGTCTACTCTCTTCTACTGAAGCAAATGTTCAGACAACACTGATTGGATTTTATCTAAAAATGGATCATACTTGTGGAGTCCATGCCAGCCCAAATGGACTCTGTCCCTTAAGAAATAGTGTGACAAATCAAATACTGTACTACAAACCTCTGAAATTGATATACAGTAAATTTTTCAAACTTTTCACTAAAGTTGTTGACATCATTTGTAAATAAAATCATAAAAAAATAAAATGATTAGCCACATGTATTATTGATTATTGTTTAATCAATGTATTATTGATTAATTTATTTAACAGGAACAGTAGAAGGGAAACGTTTTTTTATAGAATGTCTTGACCGGAGCTGAGGAGATTTTGTAATTTTATACACTTCAGAATTCATCCTTCTGCATTTGCCAGTAGTCACATCATCACAAAGACAAAGGAACCAGCCAAAGTGACGTACAGGCCAATGCCTTAAGAAGAGGTGGTTGACCTCTGTAGCATTTTTATTTTTGATGGTAGAGCTTTTCATAGCTATATACCTTAAACTGGAAAAGATGACTGACTTCGGAATCTTGGGATTCCAAAATTTAGATAGACGACGCTTTTCGCAGCTTACTGTATGTACTTATGTTATGTAACATTACTGTAACTGATGTTTTGATTGTTTATGTGCCGGATTTAATAATCTTCTTTTAAAAATCTTCTAATATACTACTTGCTCAATTTAAGCAAACACCAGCACCAATAGGTATTAATTAGAAAAAGGAAACTGAATATTATTACTGGAATTAGTTCATTGTTTCATTGCTGAAATAACAGTGCTGAAGTGGTATGAGATACTCAAGCTTACAAAAGTTTCTCTTTTGTATGTATTTATAAGTTGGGCTGAGAGTTCTGCCATACAGAAAGACAGGCAGACATGTACAACCTAATATAATAATATCACTGATGAAATGCAATCTATTGTGCAGGGAAACCGTACATTGTGACCTTGTGGGCTCCAGGCCTCTGTGCTGGATAAGTAGTTTAGAGAATGAGTGAGTTAATTAATATTTTGATCAATATATTAAGCTGAGTTCATTTAGAAACTCATCCTTTAAGTTATTACTACAGAATGACACGGATAACCTCTGGAGGGAGCTCCTTGACCATAAATACATGTGTTTCTGTTTCGTGTTAGAACTTTTTAGTTGGACACTGTCACAGACTTCATTGAACAGTTTTCATCTGGACCTAGTTGAATTGTCTGATTAGTGTTTCTACTGTATGTAGTATATAGTCATTTATTTGAGTTAGTCTGCATCTTGCATCTGTTTAAGTTGCTGTTTAGGTCACAGTCACTCAGGAGCAGGGCAGGTCAGTGGGTAAGATATTTGACAGTTGACTGGAAGGTCCCAGGTTCAAACCACTGCCCACCATGTTACGAACAAGGCCCTTAATCCTCAACAGCTCAAATATATAATGACCTAAAAATGTAAGTTGCTCTGGATAAGGGTGTTTGCCAAATGTTTTAAGTGGCAATCCATATACAACTCAATCAAACTCAATCCTTCTGATCCTGTTGTTTTGTCTATAGATTTTTGTTAAATATACTGTACATACAGTACAGGGGTTGGACAATGAAACTGAAACGCTGGGCAATTTAGTGTTGGAGGTTTCATGGCTAAATTTGACCAGCCTGGTGGCCAATCTTCATTGATCACAATCCACCAGTAAGAGCAGAGTGTGAGGGTTTAATTAGCAGTAATATAGCACATTCACTCATTCATTTTCTATACCGCTTAATCCTGTGTTCAGGGTCGCGGGGGACCTGGAGCCTTTCCCAGGAGACTTGGCACTAGGCGGGGTACACCCTGGACAGGGTGCCAATCCATCGCAGGGCACACACATACACACACTTACACACCCAATCACATACTACGGGCAATTTACTGTAGGAACACCAATTGGCCTAACCTGCATATCTTTGGACTGTGGGAGGAAACCGGAGTACCCGGAGGAAACCCACCAAGCATGGAGAGAACATGCAAACTCCATGCACACAGAGACGGGAATCGAACCCAGACCCTGGAGGTGCAAGGCAACAGTGCTAACCACAGTTTAGATGAAAATATTGCAATGCACACAACATTACAGGCAGACATGTACAACCTAATATAATATCACTGATTACTGTACATTAAGGTTTATCAGCTATTTTTTAGTTTTAATCTTTTAACTATTTCTAAAAACTCTTTCTAAAAGTGTTTACTTATATCATGTAGTATAGAACTGGTGTACAAGTCCATTCCCAGAATTATCGCTCGATTATGAAAAAACGCCAGCTATTCTGCACACACCCATTAAACTTGTATCAGGTGGCTGAATGCAGGCAAATCTGCAATTGGTCAGGTTTGAGTGAATTCTATATATGAAAAGTTAACATACTGTCGCTATGTATGTGTGTTCCTTATAGGCTCTTCCATGCTCTGAGGAATGTGGACCAAACTTAGCACATATACTTGTTATCCCCTGGTCAAACTACTGGTGTGGTTATATCCCCTACTACTCACTCATTTTCAAGAAAATACTGATATGGTTTCATCCTATATTCATACTTAATCATTGTCAAGATGGCGGACGAGGAAAGTTTCCCTGCACAATAGATTGCATTTCCAAAGCAGACCACAAGATAGCAGACTTTACCACAACATATATATTGTTTAAAAAACATATTTGACAGAGGTAACTGCAGCATGTGGAATATCACCGCTGACACACAAGGAATCTTGACATTACAGTATTTTGTGAATTTTCTGGGAGAAGCAGAGGGGATAGATGCGAAAAAAACCTCCCAGAACTGCAGTGGGGCCATATCTGTAAGGGTTAACCCCTAGAGGGCGCCAAGCGCCCAAAGACTTTTTGTTTGTAGTTTGCTTTCTGCTCTGTTTGTATGTTAACTTCAGTTCCCAGGCTGCACCTCGGTCAGGT
The DNA here is from genome assembly GCA_030522415.1 of Channallabes apus. Classification (NCBI taxonomy): domain Eukaryota; kingdom Metazoa; phylum Chordata; class Actinopteri; order Siluriformes; family Clariidae; genus Channallabes; species Channallabes apus. Next base: position 8,907,012 of record CM060119.1, read on the forward strand.
GACGCAAGCATGCACCTGAACCGAGGAGGGCAATTAAGCCCATTTATAAATAGACCATATTAAGCTCTGTATGTTGTCTAGCTTTTGTTGTTATAGTGAAGGTTATGGGTTGTGTTGGAGTTTATTTAAGTTATAAGAAAGACTTCTAGGTATGCGCATCGAAGAGCATTCATTTTGTTTTGTGTGTAAATTTAAATAAAAGATTATTATTGAACCGCCAACTCGCCGCCTGCGATTATGCCACGTACACACACACGCCATACACCGGGGAAACGTGACAATATCCAGTTTTTTAATGACTGTTGAACTGTGCATTCACAATCCAAGTGTTATTAAAAAAAAAACATTGACAGACTTTGATTAATCTGAGTTCTGCCTGACAGGTAACTTTATGCTCAAGGGTGGGTTTCCCAAAGAATGTATTTATTTTTGCTGTGTTTACCAATCCTTAGCAGAACAACAAGACACACTATGATGACATGGGGCTGTTGTCATAGTACTTGGGTCCTAATAATAACCAGAAGGCCATCCCACACTACATGATGACATAGAGTGATGTAATAGTACTTGGGCCTCTTAAAATTATCTAAGAGCTCCATTCTCAATCCATATGATTTCGAGCTGTCTAAAAAAAGGACAACTTTTTGGTACATAGAGATCCTTGTACATTATAAAAAGGAAAAAATAGACTGGGAATTTAAAATTTGTCACCATTTTTAACCACTTACAACCAGCCCCTGCAAGGTTAGAAAAAATTAGAGGGTTGTGTCAGTAAGGGCATTCAGTTTAAAAACCTGTGCCAAGTTGTGTGGGGACTGGAAGGTCCATTGTGGCGACCACTTGACAGGAGGGGACAAAAGATTTGATTTCAGAATGCTCACTTTGCCATGGTGGGAAAACATACTGACTTACTGTACTGTCAGATTGAACTAACCCTGGTGACCAGAAGACATAGCTTTAGCGGTTAGCCCAATGTAGCGTGGATGGTGAACCCAAACGCGGAGATGAGCGAGTGGATAGGATGACCACGCGATTTAGTCTAAGGACTCTCACAAAAGGGGAGCAAGGGAAAAACACAAATTTAACCCACGTCCTAGAAATACACACTCAAGATCAGAAAGTAAAAACCCAAGAATAGTGAGTACTCACAGATTCGAAGAATGACAACCGTGACCGACATGGGCCGAAACTCAATGACTGAGCGTTGTACTGTCGTTTGTTTACTCCTTTTATACTTACGTCCAGGTCCTGGTGTCGGGCGCAGATTGAGTGTGCATGACAGGACCCCCCTGTGGAGGATACCCGACGACGGTAGTCTCGGATTAGTTCAGGGTCGAGGATGAACCGGGCCGGAATCCAAGACCGTTCCTCGGGGCCGTAGCCTTCCCAATCGAACAGGTACTGGGTACCTCTGCCCCGAGGGCGTGAGTCGAGGATCCGGCGCACCGTGTAGGCGGGACCACCGTCGATGATCCGGGGAGGAGGAGCAGGGGGGGCGGGTGTAATCATGGGTGATGTGATGAAGGGGTTGAGTTGAGAGGTATGGAATACTGGGTGGATCCGGAGCACCACAGGCAGCTGGAGCCGGTAGGTGACAGGGTTGATATGTTGGGTGATGCGATAAGGGCCGATGAATCTGCGGGAGAGTTTGTGAGTTTCAGCCCAGGTGATGTGGTGGGCCCAGGAGCGCTGACGATCCGCCACGAAACACCTCAGGTAGCGCTCCAGCTGTTGGTTGGTCCGCTCCGTCTGACCATTGGTTTGAGGGTGGTAACCGGATGAGAGACTGCAGGTGGAGTTGATCAGACGGCAGAAGGCCTTCCAGAACTGGGCAGTGAACTGGGGCCCTCTGTCCGAGAAGATGTCCTTGGGGATCCCATGCAGATGGACTACGTGCTCTAATATCAGCTCGGCTGTCTGTTTAGCTGATGGGAGTCCGGAAAGGGCCACCAAGTGCACAGCTTTGGAGAAACGGTCCACAATGGTTAAGATGGTGTCTTTATCTTCTGAAACCGGCAGGCCCGTGATGAAGTCAATGGCAATGTGCGACCAGGGCCGGCGGGGAACAGGGAGCGGTTGGAGTTCCCCGGGTGTTGGTCGATTGGTGTTCTTAGCCCGGGCGCACACTGTGCACGAACTCGTTGATGTCCTTTGCCATGGAGGGCCACCAGAAGGCACGTCGGACCAAATGGAGGGTGCGTTGTGCACATGGGTGTCCGGAGATGGGAGTGGAGTGTCCCCATTGGATGACCTCGCTCCTCATTGCGTTGGGTACATAGAGGCGTCCAGGTGGCACGCCTGCCAGTTCGTTCTCCGAAGCCTGCGCTCGGCGCACCCTTGTCTAAAGTTCCCAACGGAGTGGGGCGATGATTTTGGATGACGGTAGGACAGGCGCGGGATCCGCCCGGGGAGCATCCTCCTCATGCTGTCGTGAGAGTGCGTCGGCCTTGATGTTCTTGGACCCTGGGCGGTAGGAAAGATGGAAATTGTAATGTTCGAAGAACAAAGCCCACCGCGCCTGACTGGGGTTTAACTGTTTGAGGTTTCGAATGGTGATGAGATTTTGGTGGTCGGTCCAGACGATAAATGGTTCTCTGGCGCCCTGGAGCCAGTGTCGCCATTCTTCCAATGCCCACTTTATGGCCAGCAGCTCACGGTCTCCTACCCCGTATCGCTGCTGAGTGGGATCAAACTTTTTGGAGAAAAAGCTACAAGGGTGTAGCTTCTGGTCTGGACCTCGTTGGGATAGGACGGCCCCGGCGCCCACATCCGAGGCATCCACCTCCACAACGAATGGTTGGTTGGCATCGGGATGAAGGAGAATGGGTGCGGAGGTGAATCGGTGGCAGAGTTCATGGAAGGCAGAGATGGCAGTAGAGTTGAGTTGGAAGTGATGAGAAGAGGGTTTGGTCAGAGCGGTTAGTGGGGCCGCAACGGTACTGTAGTCCCGGATAAAGCGACGGTAGAAGTTCGCAAACCAGAGAAACCGTTGAAGTTGCTTGAGGGTCTTGGGTAGGGGCCAATGACACACAACTTCGAGTTTCTGCGGGTCCATGGCCACACCCTGGGGCGAGATGACAAAACCCAGGAACGTGGTGGAGTGCTCGTGAAAAGCACACTTTTCCAACTTACAGTACAGTTGGTGGGCGATTAATCTCTTCAGTACTGCCTTGACATGTTGAACATGTTCTGTAGGGGTGCGTGAATATATGAGGATATCGTCTAGGTAGACGAAACCCCACCGGCCGAGCATGTCTCTGAGAACGTTGTTTATGAAGTGCTGGAAGGCTGCTGGTGCATTGCAAAGTCCGAATGGTATAACGAGGCTCTCATAGTGTCCTGTGGGGGTGATGAAAGCCGTCTTCCACTCATTGCCCTCTTTGATGCGCACCAAGTTGTAGGCGCTCCGGAGGTCCAACTTCGTGAAAATGGTGGCGCCAGAGAGGGCGTCCAGGGCAGAGTTGGTAAGAGGCAAAGGGTGTCGGTTCTTAATCGTGATGTTATTGAGCCCCCGATAATCGACACATGGGCGTAATTCGCCACCTTTTTTCTTCACAAAGAAGAACCCTGTGGCGGCGGGCGATGAGGAGGGTCGAATGGTTCCATGACGTAGGGCAGAAGACACATACTCCTCCATCGCCTGTGTCTCGGAGGTGGATAGGAAGTAGAGATGGCCGCGGGGAGGGATGGAACCCGGCTGAAGATCTATTGCCAGGTTGTAAGGGCGATGAGGCAGCAGATGAGTGGCATGTCGCTTGCAGAATGCTTCAGCCAGGTCCTGATAGGCGACAGGGATGGCATTGGTGTCGACGTCGGGGGACTCGGACTCCCTAGAGCACGTCCCAGCCGGAGCCCGTAGGCAGAGTTCGGAACAGGTCGGTCAGCACTGTAAGATCCGGTTTTGGGTCCATGAGATTAGTGGATCGTGCTGTAGAAGCCATGATAGGTGGAGATGAGACGGAGGTGAGGTGGAACTGGATCAGTTCGTGGTGATGGTCGACGATGAGGGTGATGGGTTGAGTCTGGGTGGTAATGGGGCTGGAGGAGAGGGGCCGACCGTCGACTGATGTAATTCGAACAGGCTGGGATAACGCTTCGAGCTTCACCCCCAGTTCTTTGGCATAGGAAGAGTCAATGAAGTTGCCTGCGGCCCCGGAGTCGATGAATGCAGTACTTCTGACCCGTTTGTGGCCAAACTGGAGGTATACCTGTACCGTGAGACGAGAGACGCTAGGTGTCGTGGCGGAGGTGACCCGGTGAGCAGCTCCCATCACTCACCGGGCTTGGGCGTTTCCCTGGCGACGCGGGCATATGGCTCTGTGATGCTCTGCTGAACCGCAATAGGCACAGAGCCCCTCTCTGAAGCGTCGTTCTCGTTCTGCAGCAGTCAGGGAAGCGCGCCCTAATTGCTTGGGTTCCCCGACTCCTGTGTCAACCACGGCAGGAGGGGGAGAACCGACATGTCCATAAGTGGTGTTGGTGGCGGAACTAGGCAGTCGTGGGGTGGTGAAGGCGAAGGTGGGTGCTGACGGCAGGGTTCTAGGAGCTGGCTTCGGGCGAGAAATGAGGCGTTGATCGATTCGGAGGGCGAGTTGGATTAAACCCTCCAACGTGGCAGGAAGCTCTTGCCCGGCTAGTTCGTCTTTTATCCTGGAAGCCAGTCCCTCGTAGTAGGATGTCCGGAGCGCTGCATCTCCCCAGGTGGTCTGGACGGCGAGCGTTTGAAATTCGGCAATGTAGCTGTTACGACCCCCGGTCTAGGGTCAAGGGACGCAACAAAGAAAATAATAAATTGATGATAAATAAAGGAACCTACAACCAAGATTTCGTGCGTGGTTTTTATTTTGATACACACGCACTCACACATACAGGAAGCTCTGGGCTTCAGGATTGAGCCAAGCCAAAACAATAAACAAAACTATCTCCACCCTCTATCTCCACCCTCAAGCTAACTAAACTACCAAAGAAAAGAAATAGAAATCAAAATACAGAAACTAAACTAACTACCTAGCTATCAATACCAAAACAGGAGAAAACAGGGGACAACAAAAATGGCGCTCAACCCCTACTGCTTCCTTGTCACTTTATACGAAATTGCTGGTCTTATTGAACAGCAGTAGAAGCTTCCTGTTGGTGATGTAGCTTCCTGTTTTCGTATCGTTGCTGCGAAAGTTTCGCAACATGCGAGTTTCCTCGTCTAAGAACAACAAACGGAATTCATCTCCAAACAACTAAAACTCCGACACAGAGGTACGTTATAATGTCTACCGTTCAGCTTGTTCAGTGTGTAGAGTGCAGGATGTTTAGACATTCTTCCTCCGTCATTAGTGATAACTTTATTTGTGATAGGTGTGTGTTAGTGAGCACTCTGACGGAGAAGATATCAGCGTTAGAGGAGCGCATCCAGACTTTAGAGAGTGTTAGACAGCGTGAGAGCAGTGTTATTCCCGTAGCGGACAGTCTTGGTGCCACAGGCAGAGATAATCAGCCCCCGACTCCGGCATTAGAGCCCTCACAGCGGGGCAAGTGGGTGACGACTCGGCGGCATACTCGTTCAGCCAAAGCTAACGCTAAGGCTAGCCCACCGGAGCACACCTCCTCTGCGCTTCACGTGTCCAACAGGTTTGCTCTCCTCAGTGCTGCACCCGCTGAGAAACCTGAAAGAGCTCTGGTTATAGGAGACTCTATACTCAGACACGTGACATTAGCTAGACCTTTAGGGGCGCCAGCGGCAGTGGTTAGGTGTATCCCGGGAGCCAGAGCACCGGACGTAGCAGGTAATCTTAGGGCTCTAGGACAGCACAGGTTCTCTAAGATAGTGGTACATGCTGGAGCTAACGATATACGCCTTCGCAGCCAGCACCTCTGATCTGAAGATAGGATTGTTAAATATTAGATCTCTCGCATCAAAAGCGGTTATTGTTAATGAAATTATCACAGATCAGACGTATAATATACTCTGTTTAACTGAAACATGGGTTAAACAGGATGAGTATGTAGCTCTAAATGAAGCTAGTCCTCCTGGATACAGCTACATACACCAGCCTCGGTTAACTGGTAGAGGAGGAGGCATCGCAGTTATTCATAATGATAATCTGTCTATCGCACAAAAACACGGACACAAATTTAACTCATTTGAAATTCTCTATAGTAACATAAGTCTATTTAAGTATATTAAATCAGCTCAGTCGATTCCACTAATTATAATTTACAGACCTCCAGGGCCGTATTCTGAATTTCTTAGTGAATTTGCGGATTTCATCTCAGACCTGGTCGTTTCTGTAGACAAAGTGTTAATTGCTGGAGATTTTAACATTCATTTTGAGAATCCAGAAGACCCTCTGAGAACAGCATTTATATCCATACTGGACTCCGTAGGCGTAAATCAGTGTGTAGTAGGACCCACTCATAAAGCAGGTCACACTTTAGATTTAGTAATATTCTTCGGATTAATTATAAGAAATGTATTCACAATTCCACTGTCTGAAATTATCTCAGATCACTATCTTGTCTCCATTCAAGTGTGTCACAGTGATAATGTACGCACAGCACCGCGCTACCGTATTAAACGTACATTCACATCAACTACCACACAGAGTTTTATCAGTAATCTCCCAGAGTTACCAACTTCGATTAGGCCACCGTCTGACCCCACAGAACTCGATTAGGCGACTGAATATTTAGAGTCGACACTTCGTTGTACCTTAGATAATGTAGCTCCAGTAAAAAGAAAAATTATTAGAGATAAGAAACTCGCTCCCTGGTATAACGATCACACGCGCACTTTAAAACAGACTGCTCGGAAATTAGAGCATAAATGGCGTCAAACTAAATTGTTGGTATTTCAAATAGCATGGAAAGAGAGCATCCTGAACTATAGGAAAGCTCTTAGTGTAGCTAGATCAACGTATCTCTCCACTCTTATAGAAGAAAATAAAAATAATCCTAGATTTTTATTTAATACCGTAGCCAAATTAACCAGAAATAAGACCACTACAGAAATCTCCACAACAACATCATGCAATAGTGAGGACTTCATGAACTTTTTTAATAATAAAATTGTAAATATCAGGCATAAAATTGAGGCTTTGAAACCAAACAATGTAATTGATACAGATGTTAACCTAACCATGTCAGATTCAAACCTAGAATACTTTACTCCTCTTGAAGAGAATGAACTAATTTCACTCATCTCTTCTGCAAATTCATCAACCTGTATATTAGATCTTATACCGACACATTTTCTTAAACAGATAGTACCAGTAATAACAGAACCGCTGTTGAGAATAATTAATTCCTCACTCAGCATTGGTTATGTTCCAAAATCTTTTAAAGTAGCAGTTATTAAACCAATAATTAAGAAACCTGACCTCGACCCCTGTCAGCTGTCCAATTACAGGCCAATATCAAACCTCCCCTTTATCTCTAAGATTCTGGAAAAGATAGTAGCGGAGCAGCTATGCTCATATCTACATAGAAATGGCATACATGAACTCTATCAGTCAGGATTTAGGCCTCATCACAGCACAGAAACAGCACTCGTTAAAGTAGTAAATGACCTCCTATTGGCCTCTGATCAGGGTTGTGTACAGTAACTATGCTTGTATTACTCGACCTCAGTGCAGCTTTTGACACTATTGATCATGCTATTCTTCTTCACAGATTAGAAAATGTAGTAGGAATTAAGGGTACAGCCCTCTCCTGGCTCAGATCCTATTTGACTGATCGTTATCAGTATGTAGACTTAAATGGTGATTATTCTGCATGTTCTCTAGTGGAGTTTGGCGTTCCGCAAGGTTCAGTTTTAGGCCCACTGCTTTTTTCCCTTTACATGCTTCCTCTGGGCAACATAATCCGTAAGCATGGTATTAGTTTCCATTGTTATGCTGACGACACACAGCTATACGTCTCAACAAAACCTGATGAGAAAAACCATCTTACTAAAGTTGAGCAATGTGTGCGGGACATAAGAAATTGGATGCTAATTAACTTCCTTCTGCTTAATCCGGATAAGACAGAAGTTCTAGTCATAGGACCGCATACAGCTAGAAGTAAAATCTTAGATCACACCGTAACTTTAGGTGGCCTTTCTGTTCCGTCAAGTGCAACAGTAAAAGACCTCGGCGTGATTATAGATTCCAGCCTTTCATTTGAAGCTCATGTAGATAATATCACCAGGATAGCATTCTTTCACCTCAGAAATATCGCCAAAATAAGAAATATATTGTCGCTAAACGATGCAGAAAAACTAGTTCATGCTTTTATCACTTCTAGGTTGGACTATTGTAATGCCTTACTGTCTGGTTGTTCAGTTAGGTGCATAAACAAGCTTCAGCTAGTCCAGAATGCAGCAGCGAGAGTCCTCACTAGAACCAGAAGATATGAGCACATCACCCCTATCCTATCTTCACTGCATTAGCTCCCTGTGAAATTTCGCATTGACTTTAAAATACTACTCTTGACATATAAGGCATTAAATGGTCTCGCCCCGCAGTATCTGAGCGAACTGCTAGTGTCTTACGATCCGCCACGCCTACTTCGGTCAAAGGATGCAGGCTGCTTATCAGTACCGCGTATTATGAAAACTACAGCTGGGGGCAGAGCTTTTTCTTACAAAGCCCCAAAATTATGGAATAGTCTTCCAAATAGTGTTCGGGACTCAGACACAGTCTCAGTGTTTAAGTCTAGGCTCAAAACCTATTTATTTAGCCAAGCATTTTTATAAATAGATTTGCCATAAGGTAAAGGAGCAGATCTGGGGGACTCATGGATGTAGAGTATTATGGTGAACTGGTATGTTTAGATGCTGTCTTCCTCAGTCTCATTTGATCACTCAGGTTTGTTGACGGTGAGGTGATTGTTTGCTTTACATCTCAGGGAGCCCTCATGTTTGTGTTTCCTTCTGGCTCTCCCTTTTAGTTATGCTGTCATAGTTAGTCCTGCCGGAGTCCCTGCTTGCACTCTACAGTAAATATACATTCACATTAGACATTGTGACTGTGACCATACCTAATTGCAATCTCTCCTCCTCTTCTCTTCCTCCCCCTCTTTCTCTTTCCTCTCTCCCCCTGTCTCCCCCTTTCACTCTTTCTCTCTCTCTCTCTGTCGAGCTACACATGTGGTTCCTGAGCTGCCAGTGATCCAGACTCCCTCTGCCCTCCGGACCTGTCTGATCCATCCTGGTGCCCGGTTTCTGGTTGGAGGTCTCATCACATGGATGCCCCGTGTGTCTCTTTAGGATGCGCCTGGTGTCTGGGGATGATTCTATCTACTTAGAAGATGGTTCTGGTCTCGACTGGTGTTGTCAGCTGTTTCTCTGAGGACTTGACAATTCGATAGTTCAGGACTGGAACTTTCTACAAGTCTATCTGAGTCTCGAATAACTACTGGACTCCATTTTACATCAACTATTATAACATCAATTAACATCAACTATTATAGCTGGACCTAACACTGTATAAATGCAGATCATTTCCTGCTATCTGTTTCACCCAGATGAGGATGGGTTCCCTGTCGAGTCTGGTTCCTCTCAAGGTTTCTTCCTATTACCATCTCAGGGAGTTTTTCCTTGCCACTGTCGCCCTCGGGCTTGCTCACCAGGGAATATCTGAACATTTTGATTCATACACATTCACATTCCATACAAACTTAAATAATTCTTTTGATTGTGTAAAGCTGTTTTGAGACAATGTCAATTGTTAAAAGCGCTATACAAATAAAACTGAATTGAATTGAATTGAATATACAAACAAAGAACAAAATATATATACACAATATTTACAATAAAGAAAAAAAGAAACTATATACAATAGCGGGAGTAACACTTCCATCCACGCTAACACAAAACCAATAAAGAAAACCCATAAACAACAAACAGGAAGGAGAGAGGCAAGGCGCGACACACAGGCTCTCTCTCCCACCAAACAAACAAACAATAACACACACACACTCAAAACAAAAATACAAAATAACAAACAAATACACAGTCAATCACTCAATCAAACAGTCACACTCCAGCCAACACTCCTACCAACACTCCAACCAACACTTCAACACTCCAACAACAAACCAACAATCAACCAATCACTTTTGAGCACGTAAGTCATACACCAGGCATAAGTCGCGCACTTCCTGCTTCCACTCGCCAGCTTAAGAAGCTACGCAGATCCACCGTCAGCCAATCGCGGTGCACCTCACGGCATGTTCCATAGGGGCGGGGCTTCCTGCGAAAAGGAGAGCGGGAGAGAGAAAGGGGGGAGAGATCGCGCACGCGCCGCTACCCGCCGTCGCGCATGCGCACATACCCGCACTACACACACACATACGTGCACTATACCTCTGCACGTAACACCCCTCCCATAAAAGTCAAAATCTTCATTTTGACAAAAAGACACATAACGAAACACATAAAATATATGTCTGTCACCAATATTGAAGCTGCACCAACACAGATGAACACAATTAGACAGGTTAACAAAGCCCTCTGCGCCGCCGCCAATTGCGAACGGCCCATCTGTAATGGTACCATGGCTTCAGACGACAAGTTTGGTTCGACATGACATTTTGCTGTGACAGGTGTGGTTTGCAAGAAAGATTCAGATAAATCGAGAACATCATCAAACTTTCGTGCTTGTGCACGTGTAACTGCACATGATGGAAACACTGTGGGAGAAATGGAAACACAATCATTGTTTACATCAGCTACTGGTTTTACTGTCACAATAGGACGAGGGAAAACAACACCACCTGCCAGATCATTACCGAACAGGGAGTTCGGTACAAATACCAACACATACTTTCCCCTTCACTATTTCTGTTTCAAGGTTGATCTTATGAAGTGGGACTGTGATACAGCCTTCTCCTATGCCACGTAAAATAACATCATTGCCTGTGTAGGTTTTCTGACACAGCGACAGTGTACCAGCTAACATCAAAGTCTGTGCTGCACCTGTATCTCGCAGAATGGACACTGATCTGCAAACACCTTCAGGGCTATCTGCCACCGACCCTTGTAACATGAATGGCTTATATACTTCCACCGTTTGTTCAGGTAAGACATGTTTTACTTGCCTTTCAACAAACCCCACAGACTTTGACTTTACAGTTGTATTCTTTTTCTTCCAGGCCTCACAGTCTGAAATGAGATGATCAGCACTCAAACAGTAAAAACATACTCTACCTCCCCCTGAGCGATACTGAGAAGTTCTAAACGTACTCCCTCTTGCAGGTTTCACACTGCCTGTTGAAGGTTTCACCTGCCCTTCAACCCCACGGACAGCGAATTTATCCATTCTCACAGTAGGAGAAAATACAGTACGGTGCGTCAATTCAAATTCATCAGCCAATACAGCAGCTGCTGATAATGACGTGACTTTTTGCTCATTCAAGTGCAATACAACATTTTCAAAGACACAATCTTTAAAGTCCTCCAATAGAATTAACTCTTTAAGAGCATCAAAAGTGGTAGCTTTAGTTGCAGCACACCACTTTTCAAACAGTGTTTGCTTTTCACGGGCAAACTCCACAAATGTTTGTCTGTCTGTCTTTTTATGGGACCTAAATTTTTGTCTATAAGCCTCTGGAACCAAATCATACGCACGCAGAACAGTTTGTTTGACCATGTCGTAATCCAGGCTTTGTTCAACAGGCAACGCAGAGCACACATCCTGCGCTTTACCAGTCAATTTACATTGTAAGAAGAGAGCCCACATTGCTCTCGGCCACTGTAACGTAGCTGCCACACGTTCAAAGGCTATGAAATAGCTATCCACCTCGGTCTCTCTAAAAGGAGGTACTAAAACAATATGCTTGCTTACGTCGAAATGGGGTGGGGAGGTAGTCACTGGGGCAGAAACTGGAGAAGAGCCCGGCGCAGCCATTGCAGGTAGCTGTGCGAAAGATGGAAAAGCAGGTGAACTCTCCGCGATCTCAGTCTGGTGTAGCCGGCTGAAATCTCGCCGAAAATGCTCCCTCTCCATCTCAAGCTCCAGCTCCCGCAACCGTAACCTTTGAGCTTCTGTTTCCTCCCGTTTAATTTCCAGCTCCACCTCCCTCATTTTAAGAACCAAAAGTAGGTTTGATTCCCCAATTGGTGGTGTGGTTACCTTATGCTTGGGGGGCGTGGAAGGTGACTGCGGCGCAGGTAATGGCCTACCGTCGACCTCCGTCGGCGTTGAAGCGTCCTCGCTCTCAGCACACTCTCCAGGCTCTCCAGGCAAAATCTGCTGTTCAATTAAATTATTAAGCAATATTTTCTTAATCTCTCTCTTAAGACCTCTTCGTGGCACGTCAACTTCAAAAAAGTCAGCAATGCTGAACAAATCGTCCTTACGACACTGGTCAAACTGTTCCATGGTAGGAGCCAGTGTAAAGGCAATTAGGTCAAATGCCATGTTCCACCAAATAGTGTCCAACCCAAGAAGGCAGCCAAACAAACAAAAAGGCAGGGTATACTCAGCAACAGAATATCCACCACTTGTTAGCCAGTAACTGGCAATGGACGAGTCCACACTTGCTAACCAGATAATGGCAACGGACGAATCCCCACTTGTTAGCCAGTGACTGGCAACGGACGAGCCCCCACTTGTTAACCAGCGACTGGCAACGGACGAGCCCCCACTTGTTACGACCCCCGGTCTAGGGTCAAGGGACGCAACAAAGAAAATAATAAATTGATGATAAATAAAGGAACCTACAACCAAGATTTCGTGCGTGGTTTTTATTTTGATACACACGCACATACACATACAGGAAGCTCTGGGCTTCAGGATTGAGCCAAGCCAAAACAATAAACAAAACCCCCCCCTCTATCTCCACCCTCAAGCTAACTAAACTAACAAAGAAAAGAAATAGAAATCAAAATACAGAAACTAAACTAACTACCTAGCTATCAATACCAAAACAGGAGAAAACGGGGGACAACAAAAATGGCGCTCAACCCCTACTGCTTCCTTGTCACTATGTTCAAACAAAGAACAAAATATATATACACAATATTTACAATAAAGAAAAAAAGAAACTATATACAATAGCGGGAGGATAGGGTTAGATGGAGGCAGATGATTCGCTGTGGCGACCCCTGAAAGGGAACAGCCGAAAGACAAAGAAGAAGAAGATTAAATAAAAATCTAGGATTATTTTTATTTTCTTCTATAAGAGTGGAGAGATACGTTGATCTAGCTACACTAAGAGCTTTCCTATAGTTCAGGATGCTCTCTTTCCATGCTATTTGAAATACTAACAATTTAGTTTGATGCCATTTACGCTCTAATTTCCGAGCGGTCTGTTTTAAAGTGCGCGTGTGATCGTTATACCAGGGAGCGAGCTTCTTATCTCTAATAATTTTTCTTTTAGCTGGAGCTACATTATCTAAGGTACAACGAAATGTCGACTCTAAAGATTCAGTCGCCTGATCGAGTTCTGTGGGGTCAGACGGTGACCTAATCGAAGTTGGTAACTCTGGGAGATTTCTGATAAAACTCTGTGTGGTAGTTGATGTGAAAGTACGTTTAATACAGTAGCGCGGTGCTGTGCGTACATTATCACTGTGACACACTTGAATGGAGACAAGATAGTGATCTGAGATAATTTCAGACAGTGGAATTGTGAATACATTTCTTATAATTAATCCGAAAAATATTATTAAGTCTAAAGTGTGACCTGCTTTATGAGTGGGTCCTACTACACACTGATTTACGCCTACGGAGTCCAGTATGGACATAAATGCTGTTCTCAGAGGGTCTTCTGTATTCTCAAAATTAATGTTAAAATCTCCGGCAATTAACGCTTTGTCTACAGAAACGACCAGGTCTGAGATGAAATCCGCAAATTCACTAAGAAATTCAGAATACGGCCCTGGAGGTTTGTAAATTATAATTAGTGGACTGAGCTGGCTTAATATACTTAAGTACACTTATGTTACTATAAAGAACTTCAAATGAGTTAAATTTGTGTCTGTGTTTTTGTACGATAGACAGATTATCATTATGAATAACTGCGACGCCTCCTCCTCTACCAGTTAACCGAGGCTGGTGTATGTAGCTGTACTCAGGAGGACTAGCTTCATTTAGAGCTACATACTCGTTCTGTTTAACCCATGTTTCAGTTAAACAAAGTATATCAAACGCCTGATCTGTGATAATTTCATTAACAATAACCGCTTTTGATGCGAGAGATCTAATATTTAACAATCCTAGCTTCAGATCAGAGGTGCCGGCTGCGCATTCAGTATGATCAGAGTTCGTGGACTTTATGTTATTTAGACTATTGAAACAGACTTTCTGAGTCTTTCTACATTTTTGCTTAGATCGGGGAACAGACACAGTCTCAATATGGTGAACCCGGAGTGACGACTCTATGCAGCTAGCAGATGGTTGGTTTAGCCTGTCTGTCTGCTCCCTGGCCTGGGCTCTGGATTGTCACCGATTAACTAGACCTCTACTGAGACTATAAGCTATACTACAGGAAATGAGAGCAGCACCTTCCCGAGTGGGATGGACATGTCCCGCCCTAACAGGCCAGCTTTGCCCTCAAAGGTCTTCCAATTATCTATAAAGCCCACATTATTTTTGGAGCACCACCTGGACATCCAGCGGTTCAGTGACCATAACCTGCTGTAAGCTCATTGGGATGTCTCATTGGGATGGGACCAGAGCATATTACTTCATTGGACATCGCCTTCGCTAATTTAAACACCTCTGTAAAGTTACTCTTACTAACCTCTGACTGACGAAGGCGTATATCATTAGCTCCAGCATGTACAACTATCTTAGTGAACCTGTGCTGTCCTAGAGCCCTACGATTACCTGCTATGTCCGGTGCTCTGGCTCCCGGGATACACCTAACCACCGCCGCCCCTAAAGGTCTAGCTAATGTCACGTGCCTCAGTATAGAGTCTCTTATAACCAGAGCTCTTTCAGGTTTCTCAGCGGGTGTATCACTGAGGAGAGCAAACCTGTTGGACACGTGAAGCGAAGAGGAGGTGTGCTCCGGTGGGCTAGCCTTAGCGTTAGCTTTGGCTGAACGAGTATGCCACCGAGTCGTCACCCACTCGCCTTGCTATGAGGGCTCTAATGCCGGAGTCGGGGGCTGTTTATCTCCGTCTGTGGCACCCAGACTGTCCGCTACAGGAATAACGCTGCTCTCACACTCTCTCACACTCTCTAAAGTCTGGATGCGCTCCTCTAACGCTGATATCTTCTCCGTCAGAGTGCTCACTAACACACACCTATCACAAATAAAATTATCACTAATGACGGAGGAAGAATGTCTAAACATCCTGCACTCCACACACTGAACGAGCTGAATGATAGACATTATAACGTACCTCTGTGTTGGAATTTTAGTTGTTTGGAGATGAATTCCGTTTGTTGTTCTTAGACGAGGAAACTCGCGCGTTCTCCAAAAATTGCAGAAAAAAGGCGAAGCCGAATAGTATGGTGATGTAAAAGCTAGTTGCTATTAATATTGTTATTGTATAAAGCGATGTAATTTAAAGGCAGATACAAACGCGAAACTTTCACAGCAACGATATGAAAACAGGAAGCTACGTCACCAACAGGAAGCTAGTGACTCAAGCTAGTGAAGTCTCCTGGGATAGGCTCCAGGTCCCCCGCGACCCTGAACACAGGATTAAGCCCTTCATGTCCTCTCTCACTGCATCCATAAATCTCCTCTTTGGTCTTCCTCTAGACCTCCTGCCTGGCAGTTCCAACCTCAGCATCCTTCTACCAATATATTCACAATCTCTCCTCTGAACATGTCCAAACCACCTCAATCTGGCCTCTCTGACTTTATCTCCAAAACATCTAATATGGGTTGTCCCTCTGATGAACTAATTCTTGATCCTATCCATCCTTGTCACTCCCAAAGAGAACCTCAACATCTTCAGCTCTGCTACCTCTAGCTCTGCCTCTTGTCTTTTCTTCAGTGCCACTGTCTCTAAGCCGTAGAGCATCGCTGGTCTCACCACTGTCATGTACACCTTTCCTTTCATTCTCGCTGATAATCTTTTATCGCACAACACACCTGACACTTTTCTCCACCCATTCCAACCTGCCTGTACTCGTCTCTTCCCCTCATTTGAACACTCTCCGTTGCTCTCGACCATTGACCCTAAGTACTTAAAATCCTGCACCTTCTTTACCTCTGCTCCCTGTAGCCTCACTTTTCCTCTTGGGTCCTTCTCATTCACACACATGTATTCCGTCTTGCTTCGGCTAACCTTCATTCCTCTGCTTTCCAGAGCGTACCTCCATCTCTCCAAATTTTCCTCCACCTGTTCCCTGCTCTCGCTACAAAGCACAATGTCATCTGCAAACATCATAGTCCATGGAGCCTCCTGTCTAACTTCATCTGTCATCCTGTCCATCACTAGAGCAAACAAAAAGGGGCTTAGAGCCGATACTTGATGCAGACCCACATCCACCTTGAACTCTTCTGTCACACCTACAGCACATCTTACCATTGTCTTACAGCTTTCATACACTGTAACAAATAACTGTAATTTTTACAGCAAAATTATACATAAACTTACTGTTTTGCCATTTTACAATTTATTGCTGTAAATTGCAATGCATTATGGATTATACAGAGTTTTACAAGTGTTAACTGTACATTTCACTGTTAGCTGTAATTAATTTACAGGTAGGAGGTGCTTTCACTGTATCTTTAATATTTTTACAAGAATTTACTGTGCTGTTGCATTATGGTATTGAAATCTGGTGAACTGAAGCACAGCGACAACAGCTGAAGATAAACGGCAATCGATTTTTTTGGTAAGTTAGGCAAACAGATAATTTACTTTTTAGGGCCCAAGCACTATGACATCAGCTCTGTGTGAATAAGCTGTCCGCTTGCATAGATTGTGGAAAAACAAGCAGGAAATTAACAAAATTAAACAACAAGTTAACAGCCACCTTATGGTACATTGACCAGTGAGTAACCGGTTTGTATCTAGGTGTGTATCTCGGAACTGCCATTAATACAATTTATACTGTAATTATTAGTCTCCATATATTTTAGGATGCCTTTTTCTCACTTCATGTTTTTTACAATACCTACCCAGTTATTTCTTTCACTGTAATTCTTAATTTTGTAACATTCTTACAAGGTTTATCTCTTTAAATAAAAGAAATGGTTTTATTCTTGTTCTTTTGACTTAGTTAAGTAAAACTCCTCTTGCTGTGACATACCAGTAACTATCACATGCATAATTTGTTTAATTGACATTTTACAGTTTTACAGTGTTGGCTGGGGGAAAAATAGTGGATACAATAATCATATGAATTATAATGGTGGGGGGTAGCATTTTTATATATAATATTGTTAGTCACAATCCTTGCTCTATCTATTCTTTCATACGTTTAAAATTTTTCAAATGGACAGGCAACACTGAATCCAATCTCTGTTTACTTCAAAACTGTCTGTAACATGTCACATGGTGATTTATGGGTTAATGCGGTCTTAAGAACAAACGCCATCTAATGGTGATCCCCTGCAAATAAATAAATGGGGACTGAATGGGCGTGTTTACTGTTAAATATAGACACACCTTCCTGGGAATAGGAGAATGAGGGGTTTACATCATTCAGCTAGTATCTGACTGAGAACTGCATGGGAAATGGCTGGGAGAGGCTGTCTTAAGTGGCTTCTACTGTGAAATCATCACTAGACAGATTGTTCAAATCAGGTCTTTTAGGTTGGTTTGGATTTGCATATCCAAACCAACCGATCCACTTCCTGTTTTTGTATCGGTGTTCTGCGTTTGTATTATAATAATAATAATTTATATTATAATAATTGTTTAAATTATGCTTTTTTTTCTGTTTATACAAAAACAACAACTAATAACAGAAGCTGGCTCTGGGGACATGGAATGTCACTTCTCTGTGGGGGAAGGAGCCGGAGGTGGAGCATTATCATTTAGATCTGGTAGGGCTTACCTCTGCGCACATCCTTAGCTCTGGATCAGTACTGCTGGAGTTTGTTCTTCTCTGGAGTAGCCCAGGCTAGTGTGGGGATACTCATGAGTCCCCCGCTGAGGGCCATGGAGGGGGGGGGCTTTCACTGTTTTCTGTGCTTATGCACTGAACAGCAGTTCAGAGTATTTGGCCTTCTTGGAGACTCTAAATGGAGTCCTGCATCGGGACCCAGTAGGGGATTCCATAATCCTGCTGGGGGAATTCAACGCACATATGTCCAATGATGGAGATACTTGGAGGTGCGTAATTGGGGGGAATAGCCTCCTCGGTCTAAACTAGTTCTGCGCTAGTCATGGATTGTCCATACCAAATGCTATGTTCAAACATAGGGGTGCTCATTGTACTCTGGTACTTGGTACCAGAGTACCTTATGCCTTATCAACTTATGACTAAATACATTGATTGACTGAGTGATTGTATCATCTGACCTGAAGCCGCATGTCTTGGACACTCGGGTAAAGATGTCAACTGATCACCATCTGGTGGTGAGTTAGGTCTGGTGGCAGGAAAGGCCCTCTATTGCGGTGGATTTGTCCTGACCATGGGGGGGGGGGGGGGTTGCGGTCACTTTCTAACTCCATGATCGTTCCTGATTTTTATTTCTTCCTACATTGTAAAGGAATGCTGAAGGCGTCCAAAAAATGCATTAATCTCCTTTGAACAGTTGATATTGAGATGTGTCTGCTACTTCTGCTCTGTAAAGACTTCATAACGCCTCTAATCTGAGGTGTTGTTAATTGGTCATTTTTCAAGCTGATAACTCTAAATGAACTTCTCGTCTGCAGCAGAGGTAGGTTTTGGTCTCGCCTTGCTGGGATGGCCAGTTCATGAGAGCCAGTTTCATTATGGTGTTTGACGGATTTTGCAAATGCACTTGACAATACTGTTCTTGAAAGAATTATTACAGAAAGGCTGACCTCTGTGTCTCAAAATAACAACTGTTGTCTTTGTTGTTATTACGTAATTACCTAATTCCATATGTGTTATTTTATAGTTTTGAAATCCCTTTTTGGACTATGGGAGGAAACCGAGGTACTCCCACCAAGCACGGAGAGAACATGCAAGCTCCACGCACACAGACCCAAGGTGGGAATCAAACTCTCGACCTCAATTCTGGAGAAAGATGCAAGGCCATAGTGCTAACTACTATGGCATCTTTAAGTGTGTGTGTAGTCTAATTGCCTAAGGTGCTCTGTAGGTTTATGCAGGTACTGTAAATGGTGCTTTGTGGTGTACTGGCATCCCAGCCAGGGTGTACAGTATTCCTACCTCGTGCCCAGTGTTAGCAGGATGGTGATGTGTGGTGTCCTGGCTTACCATCCAGGGAATATGCTTACCACAGGTATAAGAAGTGAGTTTTAAAGTTAACACATGAAGTTCACCCATTCCAAGCTGGATCAGCATTTAAATAATGTGTCATAGCGATTAGTCAATTAGTGTGTCAAAGCAAAAGGTACATTTTTAACATTTAAGTCAGTCAGCTCCTCAGAAGACATCAGACATTAGTTCCAACCACACCATTTACTTTGTTGATTAGGTAAGTAGACCATAGCATTAGGAAGGGGCTAACCATAATGAATTTAAATGAAATATTTTGGCTTGTGTTGTTCCTAGTAGGCACTGGAGCCAATACATTATGAATAAACAAATTTGTGGTCCTCAAGTGGACACAAGAGTCACAACAGCAGTCATGGACAAGCATACCATTGCAAAGTTATCCCATCATTAAAGAGTTGCCTTACCTCAGTTCACGTACCTAATTTAACTAAACATCAGATAAATATTAAGTTCTTCCTTGCCTAAATCCGTAGGTTATAACACTGATGCTGTATTTATACTCTTATCATTGATGGCTATCCAGTACGTTAGAATGTTCTATTCAGTTTAAGAACCTTAGTGTTATCTTGGACAATACACTCTCTTTCAGTGCTCATGTAAATAATATGTCCAGCACAGTTTTTTTTTCTCCATCTGCTCAATATTCCCAAGCTACCCCTTCTCTCTCTTACTGTGCAGAGATTTTGGTCAATGCATTTGTAATGTCTCGAATTAGCTATTGTAATTCCTTCTTGTCTGGCATTTCAAAGAAATCGATTACAAATTGTACAGAATTCATCAGTCAGGGTAATTATGCAATCTAAATGATCTGGGCCCGGTTTCTGGAAAGCTTCTTATCGCTAAGTAGTTCTTAAGTTGTACCTTAACCTCTCTCTTAACGTTATGGCGCATTTCCCGAAACGTTCTTACGCTAAGTATCTCTTAACTAAGTCACACATTCGTAAGGTTGGTCTGGACCAACCTTAACTCATTCTTAGCGTAGTTTCAGCTCAAGACGCTAGTCGCCGCCACTGAGCAGCAGTCTTTATAAATCAGCGGTGTATGCAAACACATTATGGCAAGTTATCAAAGAATAAGAATGTTATTTTATTTGATATCAGTGACTTTTAATTAGCCTATTTCATAATGTGACTAATGCATTAAAATTGGCAATCACTTTTAATATTAAACAGGTGGCTAACAATTTGGGAGTGATACAGCGTGGTGTTGTGTTAAACTGAAGACGGCGCCGTCTGTGGAGCCGTGTGGGTCATGTACATTTTTCCTTTAGACAAAACTTCAGCCCTTTTCATATTTCCCCCGTGGTCGTTATTTAAAAAAAAAAAGTTCAGATGCTCAGACCTGCGCTTGCCAGACCAACACGTCGTACTTACTGTACGCTCTACGTTCCGATGTCCAGCTGCTCGCTGCTTTTTGTTTAAAATATGTTTCATTGATCATTAGCCATTATCCATCATTTTATGGGCTTTTCTTTTGACACGTTTTATTTTTATGAAATTTTATTTAGTTAAATGAGAAACTAACCTTGGGAGTTTCAAACCCCGCATCCATTCATTTTTCTGGGTGATTGTAATGCGTAATACCCCTATTCACTTATGCGGTTTGACTCGCTGTGAGATGTGGTGTTATACCCCTATCTCACCTGCACGGTCTCGTGCAGTGGCCGTAAGTAGGGTTCATCATGATTCACCCCGAGTTTTTGCGCTGTGATTATGTTTCCATATTTCCGCGTGAAAAATTAAACGTTTAATTTTTTTGCTGGTCCTCGCGGAAGCTTCTGGACCATGCAGAACTTCGCGGAACGTTAAAGGAACGTCGCGGGCAATCGCGGCAGCTCACGGAGATGAGTCAGGCCACACAGGTAAGAGAGGGGTACTGTATTAGGCACCGTGAGCCGCCTCGAGTGAATGCCCAACGGTCCGCAAAGATCTGCAAGGTCCGCGAGCTTCCGCATGTTAAACATGTTAATTTTTTTGCGTGGAAAAATGGAAACCCAGGCACCAAAACTCGCGCTGAATCATGATGAACCGCACTTATGGCCCATGCGCAGGTGAGATAGGGGTATTAAACCTCCACTCTGTCAACTCATCGTATTCATTCCATAAGTGTGCTATACAACCCCAACAACTGACATACTTCACATTGTTTCTGAAGCTGGTGAAGAGTGTTATCAGCTATTTGTCCATCAACTATGATTGTAAGCCCGGTTCGTTCCACTGTCACCACAGGTTACATGAAAATATTAGCAACAGTATGGTGATTTAATTTATATATTTGTCTATTATGGCATGCTATTGATAAGTTAACACATGTCGAAATAAACGCTATTAAAAGAATTTAGTGCAATGTTTAATTTGCATAGAAAGTGCCGTCTTTCTTAACGCTGTCATGCAAAAGGAGTGAAAAATCGATTCCTGAGCAATGGATGTCAGCTAATTCAGGACCTTCACTGTAGACAGCGCCTTGTAACGTCGGACGTAAGAGGCAGCGACTTAAGAAGACACCTAAGAGACAGTTTGAGACATACACTTAGAAAAGTTATCACTTAACGTAAGATATATCTTAAGAGTCTTCTTAGCGCGCGAATACTGTGCGTTATCGAAAAACCGGGCCCAGATCCGCAATTAGTTCAAAATATTGCAAACACTTTGTAAACATGATATGTTAACATTAAAGGCTCTTCATAATCTTGCCCTAATGTATTTATCAGATTTAAGTCAGATCTACTGTGCACCCTGCTCATTCCGTGATTTTCTGTTTAGCTGGTCTGCTTACAGTTCCGGACTTTAAACATAACACAAAACGTGCTAGAGCATTCTCCAATATTGCACCAATGTAAGTTTGTACCTTCCGACTTTTATCAATGTTACCTAGTCTCAGAGTTCAAGTCAGTTCTTAACTTACCGACTGGCCTATTTACATCTATAGTTCATATTGTACTGACTTTGCAAGTTTTGATACATTTTTATGGTTTTAAATTATTTATGTATTGATTTTTGTTCTAGATTTTTTATTATTCTTGGTTTATATATTAACTTTCATTGTTGGTTTAAAGTGTCCACCTGGGTGGATTTAAATTATTATTAATATTATTATTATCTGGTTTCCTCCCACAGTACAAAGACATGCAGATTAGGATAATCGGTGTTCCCAAAGTGCTGGTAGTGTGGGGTGTGTGTGAGTACTCTGCAATGGATTGGCACCCTGTCCAAGGTGTACCCGGCCTCGTACCATAAATCTCCTGGGATAGGCTCCAGGTCCTGCACAGGATAAAATGCTATAGGTTAATTAATTTATTATTATTATTATTATTATTATTATTATTATTATTATTACAGTCTACCAGAAAGTAGTGTGCAGTCCCAGGTGGTTTCATGAATGTAGTTACATTTAAGAAGATTAAATGCTTTCAGTACACATTATAATTATTTTTGCTACTGTCATCAAACATACTGTAAGAACTAAACATGCTAGTTTCACTTTAATACATTCTCTACGATAATCTAACAATTGTTCATAACCTGTAAATCCTCTTTTGCATAATATTTGCACAAAACTAATTTATCTTTGATGCTACTTACAAGGAATGTTTACTGTTTCTCCTCCCACTACCTTAACTCATAACCTCATTACCACAAAGTATTGAAAGGTGTCATGTTGTCGGGTTGTCACTTTGTTGCTCTTGTTTGCACTGCCAATCTGTCTTGTCTCAGCTAGTCAGCTCTTAGTTATGTTTGTTCGTTTATGTTGTTAATTTATGTTGTACTATATGCAGCACTTTGGTCCTGGAGGAAATTTGTTTTGTTTCACGATGACACGATTTTCTTGTCATACATTTCCCGGCAGCACAGCCTGTTAAACCCTCCTGAAGCCCAGCTTCACTGGAGCTCTATGGCGAAGCACAGAGGAGCTTTTTTCACTGCAGAAAAGCTGGACGGTAATTGGATAAATGCACCAAAATCGTCACTTCCAGGGAAGCTCAGCTGTTTTGATTGACAGCATGTCTTAAGTATACATCGGTGCTACAGAGATTCGAGTTCAGTCCCATGTGGATTTGCAGGTGAAGTGGTACGACTGCTGCACTCTGTACAAATCTTTCTTTAAATAAAAAAAAATCTATCTATCTATCTATCTATCTATCTATCTATCTATCTATCTATCTATCTATCTATCTATCTATCATAATTATGTACAAAATCATTCAGTATTTCCATATATAACTTAAAAATTAAGAAATAAATAACATTACAGGATGGCTGCAAAGAAAAAATATATAGTACACGACAGACCAGTTTTCAGATGGAAACAAAAAACCTAATGTTTGGGATTTACATAAAAATAGAAAGGAGCGAGTGTGGCAAAGTTACCATAAGAACTCAGTAAAATGCTCAGTAAAACCTAACAACTATTTTACTTATAGTACTGTGCAAAAGTATTGGGTATATACAAAAATATAGCATAGGCAAAAAATTTAAAACATTTCTGCATAAAAGAAACTTCTATAAAGAGCAATAAAGAGTAATAAAACAAACAGTCAATATTTGGAGTGAAAACTCATAGCTAGTTACGTATATGTAGTAGCATTAGTATTTCTTATCACCTGAACAAAGGGGCCCAAACCTCTTCCAGCATGATAATCCCTCATGCATAACCCAAGGTTCCTAAAGACATGGTTTGCCAAGGTTGGTGGAAAATAAACTTGAATGCCCTCACAGCACCCAGACCTCAACCACAGTGAACACCTTTGGGTGGAATAGGAATGCAGACTTGTGGCTGAATTAACACAAATCCCCACAACCACATTGCAAAATGTATTGGAAAGCCGTACCAGAAGAATGAAAATGGCTCCTTCTCTGTAACTTGTCAATCCACCACGCAGGTGAGTTATTTCTATTTGGGGAGATCTGAATGGCTGTGAAATCTTTGTATATGTTGTGAAACAGATTTGAGAAAAGGAAAACTTTCAATTTATTTATTTTTTCTTTTTAAAAAATACTTTTATTGACCAATTAACATATGCAGAAATATAAGAGAAAAATCGGCCAAAACACAAACAAAAACACACATATGCAGACCCCACACCCTCCGGCTCAGACAGATATCTAGCATATATAGCAGTTAATAAACATAGTTGCAACTGCACTCCAAGTATGCCAGGCATGATACTGAAAAAACACTGTCCAGAAACCTTGTAAATTTGATGACAAAAAAATGACAGAGAGAGGAATGTTACATTTGTCCTCAGCATCAGCACAGATTTCAGGCAGCATTGTTTTGGGTTCAGAACAGGGATACCATGCTTTAGCTAGAAAAGGACATACTGTATGTCAAACATTTAACCAAATATCCAAGTTTCCCTCTCTTTGATGAATATTAATCAATGTTTCATGTATCTGGTGTATTATAGATGAAATAGTATACTGGATTGTTTGATAGTTTATTAGAGGTTATGATCACAGCTGTTGGAAACTGAATTTGGATATAGCAATCACAAACTGGAACCTGTCCATGTGCTAATTGCTTTGGCTTAAACAGGTGTTGAAGTGGTGAGTTAGAGGTTTGGTCATTTTTCTAGATGCTCAGTTTTCAGTTTTCAGTTTAAGGAGCAACACATGTTGCATAATGTAGAGAAGTAAGAGTGTGATATTTTTCTATGTACAGTAATGCAGTGGATTAAAGGTAATGAAAAGAATATAATACTTAAGTAAAGTACAAATAATGTAGTTTACAAATCAGTACAAGTACAGGTGTTTAATTATTACAAGTACTGCAACAAGTTCAAATCCTTGTTGTAAAATGTATCCAAATGGAAATGAGCTAACTAATTGTTCTGGTGTTCAATCCCAAATATCATAAAATGCAAAGATATGTGGGCTATGAACTTTAATACCATATTTCTATATTTTTGCAATATTTTATTATGCCCTTATGCACAGTTAATTTTACTAGTTAAAATTATTTCTTTAGTATTTCCTTTTTATTGATTATTTATTTTACGTACAAGATTTTATTTTCTTTTTTTAAGGTCACTGGCGGTCGAATAAAGCATTTCACTGCATATTATACTGTGTATGATTGTGTATGTGACTAATAAAATTTGAATTTGAATTTGAATTTGATGAAATCCCTTGTTCCACACATCAAGTTTTGCCCATGCCTGGTTAGAGTGGGATTTGGGATTCTGCCTTGTGTTAGAAACTATTTAGACTTGTAGTTGACTTTAGCCATATACAAAATGGTGACATGAGTCGTGAACCTGTCAGTACATTAGGGTAAGCTTGCACTCACATTAACTAGCAGTAATGTAAGATCGAAACACAACATGGATGGTTTTAGAGGCAATTCGCAATGATTATAATTCATTACTAAGACGACAAAGTTTTAACAAAGTTTAGGAGGACATAACGTTAGCAGATGCATTTTTATGCTGAAAGTGCTACCATAATTGATTTTGAATGTGGGTTTTGGCAGGCAGCTGCTCTCCCGTCTTTCCAGTACACTCCCAATGAAAGTCCTTGTGGTACACAGTAGCGAACCATACAGTACCAGCCTCCTTTTATCCATGTGTCCATTTCTGATACATGGATGTAATGTAGGCATGAATCTCCCTCCTCAACATGAGTCTTCATTCCAAACCACAAAATACTGAAATCAGGACAAATGCAAATCACTTTAATTGTTCATATGTACAATATTGATGAGTTTGGTTTTATGTATGAGGTACTTACCTAAGAAGGAGTGCCACAATGCATGGTGTTTTCCTCATAATCATCTAGAAATTATAATGTGTGTGCAGGGTGGCAAGCAGTTTGACATATTACACACCCAATTATTTGACTATGGTCGAGGAATAAAAAAAAAATAGCATTGGGTTAAGACTTCCATGTCCATTTGCATCAGTACTGCCAACATGTCAAAGTCCTTGGTTTGTTGTGCGTTTTGAGTTCCCTATCTAAAACGAGTCTGTGGGTGACTCAGTGGTGCTGTTCTGACTGTTATGCAGAGCCAATTACAACTACAGGGGCCAGGACAGAATTTTTTTTAGATGACTTCTTCTGCATCCTGCTTTTCCTCCTGGCATCCAGCAGGGCAGAATCTTCTTCCTCATCATTCTGGATATGGATCGCTATCTGAATAATTGTGAGCCTACTACACTGCATAAATCGAATTAATCTGAACTACGTCATGTGGGTCACTTCAGGCCTATGGGCAATTATTACAGCTATGACAGGACACTTGCTGGCCTCGTTACATTTTTTTGAAAGTCACCGCCATGGTCTTATTCATCAGTCTCTTCCCAACCACAAGTTTGGATCCTGAAGATCTAGTTCAACTATTGGTCACACAGTAGTGAGGTACATACTGTAGTGAGACAAATCTGCCATTTTATAATTCAGTCAGCTCTACCTATTTCAAGTGTACTAAACCCCCTGGTTTGCTGCTTTTACACTACTGCATTCAGTGGGATCATATAGCCTTTCTAATCTTTATGAGACTTAATAAAGCAAAAAAAGCCTCAGTGAGCAGCAGTGGGTATAGTAAAAAAAATGTATACTGTATTTAAGCAGAAGATGTTAAAATTATGTTATCTTATGAATCAATTTATGATGTGTACAGTATACTGTATGCCAGATTTTAACAGTTTTTTAAATTCAGTTTCAAAGACAAGAAAATACTAACCAAGTGTTAAAATTCTGTACGATTTACTATTTTCAGTGAGACAAAAATTTGCCAAAAAACCTGCCATTTTTGCAAATTTTATTATTGACCTAAATATTGTTATTAAAACATGAATTAGTGACTTTCGCTTTAAAGAAAGGTGTTTGTGCCACATACACTGCTTTGCCAAAAAGAATTGTCATTCTAGAAAGTGTCAAATCATTGGCCTGCATCAAGTAAAGAAAAAGATACTATACACTTTCGCATACGAATTTACTTCCTTCGTGAGGCAAGTGCTTAAGGCTAAAATTTTTATTGCGATACAAATTTCCGATTTTAAATAATAGAAATGCTAAAATGATAATCCGTTCCAGCCACGCAAAATTTCCAATTTCCATTACCAATTTAATCATATTTTTGCATATAAAAACAATCAAAAACATGTAGAAAAGAAATGTAAATGAAGTAAACCATGAAATAAACCACACATTAAACCACACATAACCTCAATTTTTTGTGATGCTGATGATTTCTTTTGTTCTTGTTACTGTTCCTGCTAACTTTCTTTGGATCCAATGGTACTGTACGTCTGCATAAAATGCAAAAAAAAATAAAAAATAAAATTGTAAAAGTTCTTTGCTTGGCTTTCCAGTAAAACAAACAATTTTTGAGCAATTCCTAAATGTGCTTGCAAGGGTGTTTGATTTGGTTTATGTGCTCATATGCTTAAAAAATGCTTTGTTCATTGTTCAATTTGAATTCTTAAAGTGAAAATAAGGAAGGGCATTTGTATGCTGAGATTCCACTGCAATTTGGTTGAGAACTCGTTATTATAACCTGGAAGGACAGTGCTAAACATTAATGACCATGATTGGAGATCACTTGAACACTTAATAACATTACATTTGGTGTGAATTAAATTATTTTGGAAGTTTTAAATCACAATAAAAGTAGGCAGCACACCTGGCAATACTCATGAGTGAGTATTATCCATTTCCTATAGCTACTGTAGTAGCGGAATTTTTTTTAAAGGCATTAATGCCATCCTATACAGTATACAGTATCATGATCCCATTCTGTTTTTTTATTGTTTAGCTTGTTTCTGCCTAATCAGTTTTCTTTAATTAACCTGTCTCTCTGCTCAACTTATTTCACAGCCACAGTTTACTCTTTGGCAGTTTGTGTCTTTACAAAATGTTTGAGTTCACCAGCCTTTATTCTGTTTATTATGTCTCTGCCCTGCAACATTCAGTATAGGAACAAGTAATAACCAATTGTAATGATCTATACAAGTAGTAACCCAGTGTAAGGATTTATCCAATGATTGAAACTACAAAGCACTTTTGTAACTTGCACTCGATAACAGCGTCTGCCAAATGCCTAAACCTTAAGCCACTTTTCATTTACTCATAGTAAATTACATTATGTGGATCTAAAGGTCTGGGAACAAATATTTCACTGCAACATGTTGCAAAGTGCCCAAAGATACAATTAAATGTTTTTATTTAAATAGACTGTTTACATACAGCCAGGCTCAATTCCCGTCTCTGTGTGCATGGAGTTTGCATGTTCTCCCCGTGCTTGGTGGGTTTCCTCCGGGTACTCCGGTTTCCTCCCACAGTCCAAAGATATGCAGGTTAGGCTAATTGGCGTTCCTAAATTGCCCGTAGTGTGTGATTGGGTGTGTGTATGTGTGTGCCCTGCGATGGATGAACCTGTCCAGGGTGTACCCCGCCTAGTGCCCGAAGTCTCCTGGGATAGGCTCCAGGTCCCCCGCGACCCTGAACACAGGATTAAGCGGTATAGAAAATGAATGAATGAATGAATGTTTACATAAAGTGGTGTGAAAAACTATTTGCCCCTTCCTGATTTCTTATTCTTTTGCATGTATGTCACACTTAAATGTTTCTGCTCATCAAAAACCATTAACTATTAGTCAAAGATAACATAATTGAAAACAAAATGTAGTTTTTAAATGAAGGTTTATGTTATTAAGGGAGAAAAAAACTCCAAATCTACATGGCCCTGTGTGAAAAAGTGATTGCCCCCCTTGTTAAAAAATAACTTAACTGTGGTTTATCACACCTGAGTTCAATTTTTGTAGTCACCCCCAGACCTGATTACTGCCACACCTGTTTCAATCAAGAAATCACTTAAATAGGAGCTACCTGACACAGAGAAGTAGACCAAAAGCACCTCAAAAGCTAGACATCATGCCAAGATCCAAAGAAATTCAGGAACAAATGAGAACAAAAGTAATTGAGATCCATCTGTCTGGTAAAGGATATAAAGCCATTTCTAAAGCTTTGGGACTCCAGTGAACCACAGTGAGAGCCATTATCCACAAATGGCAAAAACATGGAACAGTGGTGAACCTTCCCAGGAGTGGCCGGCCGACCAAAATTACCCCAAGAGCGCAGCGACAACTCATCCGAGAGGCCACAAAAGACCCCAGAACAACATCTAAAGAACTGCAGGCCTCACTTGCCTCAATTAAGGTCAGTGTTCACGACTCCACCATAAGAAAGAGACTGGTCAAAAACGGCCTGCATGGCAGATTTCCAAGGCGCAAACCACTTTTAAACAAAAAGAACATTAAGGCTCGTCTCAATTTTGCTAAAAAACATCTCAATGATTGGCAAGACTTTTGGGAAAATACCTTGTGGACCGACGAGACAAAAGCTGAACTTTTTGGAAGGTGCGTGTCCCGTTACATCTCGCGTAAAAGTAACACAGCATTTCAGAAAAAGAACATCATACCAACAGTAAAATATGGTGGTGGTAGTGTGATGGTCTGGGGTTGTTTTGCTGCTTCAGGACCTGGAAGGCTTGCTGTGATAGATTGAACCATGAATTCTACTGTCTACCAAAAAATCCTGAAGGAGAATGTCCGGCCATCTGTTCAACTCAAGCTGAAGCGATCTTGGGTGCTGCAGCAGGACAATGAACCAAAACACACCAGCAAATCCACCTCTGAATGGCTGAAGAAAAACAAAATGAAGACTTTGGAGTGGCCTAGTCAAAGTCCTGACCTGAATCCTATTGAGATGTTGTGGCATGACCTTAAAAAGGCAGTTCAAGCTAGAAAACCCTCAAATAAAGCTGAATTACAACAATTCTGCAAAGATGAAAGGGCCAAAATTCCTCCAGAGCGCTGTAAAAGACTCGTTGCAAGTTATCGCAAATGCTTGATTGCAGTTATTGCTGCTAAGGGTGGCCCAACCAGTTATTAGGTTCGGGGGGCAATTACTTTTTCACACAGGGCCATGTAGGTTTGGATTTTTTTTCTCCCTAAATAATAAAACCCCTCATTTAAAAACTGCATTTTGTGTTTACTTGTGTTATATTTGACTAATAGTTAAATGTGTTTGATGATCTGAAACATTTTGTG
The DNA here is from genome assembly GCA_030522415.1 of Channallabes apus. Taxonomy (NCBI): domain Eukaryota; kingdom Metazoa; phylum Chordata; class Actinopteri; order Siluriformes; family Clariidae; genus Channallabes; species Channallabes apus. The sequence goes on from CM060119.1 coordinate 8,937,381, forward strand.
TGACAAACATGCAAAAGAATAAGAAATCAGGAGGGGGGCAAATAGTTTTTCACACCACTGTACATATTTACACAGAAATAGCATACATGAACTGTATGGCATCAGTCAGGATTTAGGCCTCATCACAGCACAGAAACAGCACTCGTTAAAGTACAGTAGTAAATTAGGCTATTGGCCTCTGATCAGGGTTGTGTAACTATGCTTGTATTACTCTACCTCAGTGCAGCTTTTGACACCATTGATTATGCTATTCTTCTTCACAGATTAAATGTAGCAGGAATTAAGGGTACAGCCCTCTCCTGGCTCAGATCCTATTTGACTGATCGTTATCAGTATGTAGACTTAATGGTGATTATTCTGCATGCTATCTAGCGGAGTTTGGTGTTCCACAAGGTTCAGTTTTATGCCCACTGCTTTTGCCTTTACATGCTTCCTTTGGGCAACATAATCCATAAACATGGTATTACTTTTCATTGTTATGCTGACAACACACAGTTCTATGTCTCAGCAAAGCCAGATGAGAAAAACCAGCTTACTAAAGTTGAGCAATGTGTACAGGACATAAGAGATTGGATGCTAATTAACTCCCTTCTGCTTAATCCTGATAAGTCAGAAGTTCTAGTCATAGGACCGCATTCAGCCAGAAGTAAGAATTTAGATCACACTGTAACTTTAGATGGCCTTTCTGTTCCATCAAGTGCAACAGTAAAAGACCTCAGGGTGATTATAGATTCCAGCCTTTCAATTGAAGCTCATGTACAGGTCCTTCTCAAAAAATTAGCATATTGTGATGTAGTTCATTATTTTCTGTAATGTACTGATAAACATTAGACTTTCATATATTTTAGATTCATTACACACAACTGAAGTAGTTCAAGCCTTTTATTGTTTTAATATTGATGATTGTGGCATACAGCTCATGAAAACCCCAAATCCCTATCTCAAAAAATGAGCATATCATGAAAAGGTTCTCTAAATGAGTTATTAACCTAATCAACTAATTAACTCTAAACACCTGCAAAAGATTCCTGAGGCTTTTACAAACCCCCAGCCTGGTTCATTACTCAAAACCACAATCATGGGTAAGACTGCCGACCTGACTGCTGTCCAGAAGTCATTGACACCCTCAAGCAAGAGGGTAAGACACAGAAAGAAATTTCTGAACGAATAGGCTGTTCCCAGAGTGCTGTATCAAGGCACCTCAGTGGGAAGTCTGTGGGAAGGAAAAAGTTTGGCAGAAAACGCTGCACAACGAGAAGAGGTGACCGGGCCCTGAGGAAGATTGTGGAGAAGGACCGATTCCAGACCTTGGGGGACCTGCAGAAGCAGTGAACTGAGTCTGGAGTAGAATCATCCAGAGCCACCGTGTACAGGCGTGTGCAGGAAATGGGCTACAGGTTGCAAATTTTGCATGTCATTCGGAAATCAAGGTGCCAGAGTCTGGAGGAAGACTGGGGAGAGGGAAATACCAAAATGCCTGAAGTCCAGTGTCAAGTACCCACAGTCAGTGATGGTCTGGTGTGCCATGTCAGCTGTTGGTGTTGGTCCACTATTGGCGCTTTTCCACTGCATAGTACGACACGACACGGTTCAGTTCTACTCACTTTTGGGGGGTTATCCACTGGGAACAGTACATAGTACCTGGTCCTTTTTTCAGTACCACCTCAGCCGAGGTTCCAAGCGCGCCGAACCGTTACCAAAACGTGACGTGTAAACACGCTAGTCACTGATTAGCCGGAGAAAATCGTCATTACTTCGTCACCGAACTTGCGACACGAGACACAACAGAACCGATATATTTAGAACAGCCAGAGAAGGATCGCACGCACCTTTTTGTATTAACCGTCGGCCTCTTTTGAAACAAACTCCTTCGTCTCGCTGTTAAAAACATCCACATGCCGAGAATGAAGAACACCATGCCGTCGATATGCTCCATTGTTGTGTGTGTGTTTGTGGCGCGCTTACGATGACGTCACGGCAGTAGCGGCGCCGCGCGCGTGAGTAATCCCACCCACGCTAAAGCGTTACTACACTGCAGTGGAAGAGCAAACCGAGCCGAACCGAAGTGAGTTGAACTGAACCGTGTCATGCCGTTCTATGCAGTGGAAAAGATGCATATGTTTTATCAAGGGCAGGGTTAATGCAGCTAGCTACTGTATCAGGAGATTTTGGAGCACTTCATGCTTCCATCTGCTGAAAAGCTTTATGGAGATGAAGATTTCATTTTTCAGCACGACCTGGCACCTATCTTATCTTCACTTCATTGGCTCCCCTTGTAATTTCACATTGATTTTAAAATACTACTCTTTACTGTACATATAAAGCATTGATTGTTTGCTTTACATCTCAGGGAGCCCTCTTGTCTGTGCTTCCTTCTGGCTCTCCCTTTTAGTTATGCTGTTATAGTTAGTCCTGCCGGAGTCTCTGCTTGCACTCTACACTAAATATACATTCACATTATACATTATGTGACTGCGACCATACCTAACTGTTACTGTATCTCTCCTCTTCTACTCTCCCCTCTCCTGATCTCTCTCTCCCTCTCTCTCTTCCCTCTCTCCCCATCTCTCTTTTCCTCTATCTGTCGAGCTACAGTACACATGTCGTTCCTGAGCTACCAGTGATCCAGACTCCCTCTGCCCTCCGGACCTGTCTGACCCATCCCACCCACTTCTGGTTGGAGATCTCATCGCATGGATGCCCCGTGTGTCTCTTTGTGTCTGGGGATGGTTTCACTCTACCATGAAGACGGTTCTGGCCTCGACTGGTGTTGACAGCTATTTCTCTGAGGACTTGACTTGGATGCAGTTTCTCGATAGTTCAAGACTGGAATTTCCTACAAGTCTACCTGAGTCTCCAATAACAACCTGGACTCCATATTAACATCAGCTGTTATAGCTGAACTGGCTTCCACCTACACACAGTATAAATGCAGATAAATTCCTGCTTTCTGTTTCATCCAAATGAGGATGGGTTCCCTGTTGAGTCTGGTTCCTCTCAAGGTTTCTTCCTATTACCATCTCAGACCTTGCCACTGTCACCCTCGGCTTGCTCACCAGGGGCAATCTGATCATTCTGATTCATACACATTCACATTCCATACAAACTTCAATAATTCTTTTAATTGTGTAAAGCTGCTTTGCGACAATGACAATTGTTAAAAGCGCCATACAAATAAAATTTACTTGAATTGAACATACTGTACAGTAGCAACCTCATTTCCCCTATCATCTGTTTCAATTTCTCAGCATTCAGCAGTATACTAATCACCAGCCTGTCATCATCTGCACCTTTCTCTCCGGTTCATGCCAAGTTTGACGTTTTTATGTTTGAATAATATATAGTTCACTGCGTGGCCTAACCAACAAAATACATTCCTCTGAAACTCGTCAGGTACATGGACTGTAGTGAAAATAAAAGGCAGAAACTTGCCAAAAAATGAAAGCCAAAACAGCCCCTCAAGGAAGCCTGTAGAACTATTCCTCAAGACTACATTAAAAAGAAATTCTCGCTATTTGAAAGCAGCATGTGAAGAAAAAAGCTTAACATTGTATTTGTCTCAGTCTCATATATACAGTGGGGCAAAAAAGTATTTAGTCAGCCACCAATTGTGCAAGTTCTCCCACATAAAAAGATGAGAGAGGCCTGTAATTTTCATCAAAGGTATACCTTAACTATGAGAGACAAAATAAGAAAAATAAATCCATAAAATCACATTGTAGGATTTTTAAAGAATTAATTGGTAAATTCCTCTGTAAAATAAGTATTTGGTCACCTACAAATAAGCAAGATTTCTGGCTTTCACAGACCTGTAACAACTTCTTTAAGAGGCTCCTCTGTCCTCCACTTGTTACCTGTATTAATGGCATCTGTTTGAATTCGTTATCAGTATAAAAGACACCTGTCCACAACCTCAAACAGTCACACTCCAAACTCCACTATGGCCAAGACCAAAGAGCTGTCAAAGGACACCAGAAACAAAATTAAAAACTGAAACTGGTCAGGTACAGTACATGGACTGTAATGAAAGTAAAAGACAGAATAAAAAAAGAAATTCTCGCTGAAGAAAATGAAAAGCTGGCTCATGACTTTTGCACAGTATTGTATGTCTACAGGTCTGTGCAGTACTGTCATCATGCTTATGCTCCAAGTAGTCACACATCTGTCTTACTGCCTTCTACTGTATCTGTATTCATCCACAGCAATGAATTATTCCGAAAAATCTACAGGCCTTCCCACAGTCTGATCATCGTTCCAAAGTCCCGTCTGTATAAACCGCCTGGGTCCTCAGCCACATACCATGCCAACAAAATTTTTCAGACCAGTCTCCATATTTTGTTCTGTTTTACACTTATTTTTAAATTGAATCAAATTCCTTTACTCCCTCATTATTCTACAAAATGTTGCATAATGACAAGGTTTGGTGTGATTTGTTCATTTATACAAAAAAATTTACTATTACTATTTTAAACAAGTATTCGACCCATCACCCAGCACCTGTTAGTGTTTTCTGATATTTTGCTTTAACTATATTAACTTTTATATGGTTCCCCCTCTCTTTGAGCTCTTCTTCATTCCTAATACTGTATGGCAATCCTTCATGTGGTTCACTAGATAAAAATAAAAATATGGAAATTAATGTTGTTTCTATCATAATCTTCTCACCTGATGTTTACACAGGCCATTGGGTTTTAGGAAAACATGCATTGTCACTCACTTGGGAAACAAAGATGGCTGTAGGATTGCATTGTACTGTAAATTCACATGACTCAAATACCCCATGCTCATGTAAAGGGTCCCTGCCATGACGTTAGTCTTCGACTGTGTTTAGGTATAATTTGCTGTGCTAGTGTAAAATAATTTTAATGCCATTGTCCTTTTTTGGTATTTTTTAGTTTACAAATTAGAACATAGGCAACATACTGTTTATTGAAGCATCATATGTAGCATCAAGCATTATATGACTCTACTTTTATGGGTGAAAATTTATTTATTTATTTTGAGTCTTCAATTAATTTCCACGACACTTTATAACCTAAAGCGAGAGAATATGTATCAAATCCAAAACACCTTTTGTCAAACTGCGCAAATATCACCTTACAGTCTGTTGCCTGTCCATTCTGTGTGTGAGCTTAAAAAAAAAGATCCAGTGTTCATATACATCCTTTCCTCTGTAAATGGCAACATGTATTTGTGTCGTCTGGCAGCCTTCATAGGGTATAGGAAGTGAAAGCGGAGATAAATCGAACCCAAGCTAACATGATTGACTCTGTGTATTGCCAAGAAAGAAAGATGGTCGAGAAACAGCCAAAAGAGGAGAAAATCTACACATGGATATTGAAAAAACGGGTTATACAGGTGAGATTTCTTCAAGAAATGGAAGGCATAAAAACTGATGCAGAGTTTGTTCTGTTGACATTAGTATTGGTGTTTCAAACAAACAAAGGGTAATGTTTTTTTTTTCATTTGTTAGAACTATTGGTAGCTTATCCCAACTGGGATTATCAGGCACTTGTGTTACACTTGTGTGTCATGTTAAACTATTTACCCACCACCATTCAGCTTACTTGCTCATCATGATATGCTATTGTTGTGATGTTAGCTAGTAGCATGAGAATTACAGTACTGTATGCGTATTGCTGCCTGGAGCTGTTACACTGCCTTTAGGAAAGTGTCTGATCCTCTCCTGCCTTCAAATGCAGCAGTTGAAGCTATTTGCTAACCTATAATCTACCTAGAATTAGTTGTACTACTTGCTGCGGCTTTGTTTACTCCATATTGTGGTATTTTTGCAAAGAGCTTTAAAGACCTTAATGTAGAAGTTTGCTAGCAAAATTGGATTATTTACCTTGATGCATATTTTGAAATGCCTAGATTACCTTCAATATTATTAGTTTTGTAAATATTTTACAAATAAGTCTTGCTAGTTTTCATTTCATTGTGTTACGATCTGTGTTTCAGTGATTGCATGCTGTACAAATCTTGTATATGAATATTGGCCAGCTAGCCCAATTGGTAGTGCCATTTATTTGGCAAATGTGTGTCCACAAATTTTGGGACAAAACATCCAAAGGAACAATGAAGGGTGCAATGTATTTGTTTGGGCAAACAATGAGTTTTCTCCAGTATTACACTTCCATTAACTGCGTGTTTCAAGGAATAGATTCTCAATAGCATAAATTAAACATGTTTGGGATTTACAGCAAAAGTTACGAGGAGAAGAAGATCATGGACATCACTTTTTCAGTTATCAAGGGTTAAAAGAAAGCATGTTGACTTTCACCATGACTCCAAATGGGGCACGTGTAAATGATCACGAACAAGGCGGGAGTATGGAGCCAATAAACAAAACTATTTTATTACACATGAGACAATAAGATGTTACCTTAAAGAAACAAATTACATAACAGGCCTTCAATGCAAATATACAAAACAAGAAAGAAAAAAAAAACATGGATGGCCACAGGTTATCTATTTTGTTGTACAGACAAACGGGCCCTCCCTACAATCCAGCTTAAGGAAAATCACACTGCAAAGCTACAAAAAAGAGAATAAAGTGGCCAAGCCACCACACCACTGCCATCCATCAGTGAGGTCAACCCTGCAGCCACCATGAGGTCAAAAGAAATCAACAACAAAGCAAAGAATAATATGAACTGTGGGAAAATGCAAATAAATAGGTCAGTACCCTGAAACAAATACGATTTAACTCATTTTGCTACCAGTATTGGCCTGGGGGAAACTGAGAGCACATCCAAATAAAGAAATACAAAATTTAACAAAAAGATTCAAATAAAAACACAAAGTAAGCACAAAACTAAAGACCAAAGTAAAACAAATGGTAATTGTGCTTCCCTCTACCATCTGTTATTCAGATTTGTGACACTTGGGCAACAATTCAGCCCTAATACTCCTAAACAATGCATTATACAGTGGGACAAAAAAGTATTTAGTCAGCCACCAATTGTGCAAGTTCTCAGACTTAAAAAGATGAGAGAGGGCTGTAATTTTCATCATACTGTAGGTATACAATACTTCAACTATGAGAGACACAATAAGAAGAAAAAAAAAAAAAGAAAATCACATTGTACAGTAGGTCTTTTAATGAATTAACTGGTAAATTCCTCTGTAAATTAAGTATTTGGTCACCTACAAACAATCAAGATTTCCGGCTCTCACAGCCCTGTAACTTCTTCTGTAAGCACCTTGGTGTGAAGAAATCAACTGTGGGAGCAATTATTATAAAATGGAAGACATACAAGACCACTGATAATCTCCCTCGATCTGGGGCTCCATGCAAGATCTCACCCCATGGGGTCAAAATGATTACAAGAACTGTGAGCAATTTTCCCAGAACCACACGGGGGGACGTAGTGAATGACCTGCAGAGAGCTGGGACCAAAGTAACAAAGGCTGTCATCAGTGGCACACTGCGCCGACAGGGACTCAAATCCTGCAGTGCAAGACGTGTCCCCCTGCTTTAGCCAGTACATGTCCATAACCGACTGAAGTTTGCTAGAGAGCATTTGGATGATCCAGAAGAGGATTGGAAGAATGTCATATGGTCAGTTTTGAACTTCAACTATTCCTGTTTGGATGAGAAAGAATGCTGAGTTGCATCCAAACAACACCATACTGTACCTACTGTGAAGCATGGGGGTGGAAACATCATTCTTTGGGACTGTTTTTCTGCAAAGGGACCAGGATGACTGATCCGTGTACAGGAAAGAATGAATGAGGCCATGTATCGTGCGATTTTGAGTGAAAACCTCCTTCAATCAGCAAGGGCATTGAAGATGAAATGTGGCTGGGTCTTTCAGCATGACAATGATCCTAAACACACAATCTGGGCAATGAAGGAGTGGGTTCATGATTACAAGGTCCTCGAGTGGCGTAGCCAGTCTCCAGATCTAAACCCCATAGAAAGTCTTTGGAGGGAGTTGAAAGTCTGTGTTGCCCATCGACAGCCCCAAAACATCACTGCTCTAGAGATCTACTGTACATGGAGGAATGGGCCAAAATACCAGCAACAGTGTGAGAAAACCTTGTGAAGACTTACAGAAAACATTTGACCTCTGTCATTTCCAACAAAGGGTATATAACAAAGTATTGAGATGAAAAGTATTGACCAAAAACTTATCTTTCACCATAATTTGCAAATAAATTCTTTAAAAATCCTACATTTTTACCTCATAGTTCAGGTATACCTATTATTAAAATTACAGGCCTCTCTCATCTTTTTGAGTGGGAGAACTTGCACAATTGGTAGCTGACTAAATACTTTTTTTCCCCACTGTATGTTCAACATTCAACAATACTTAATCAGTATTTTACATGTCTGCACTTAAGCAACCCAAAGAGCTGCTGGTATATTGCTGCTGTATAAAAGCCAAATCTACTCAGAACTTAAATCTGCCACGACTTCCATAAAACCTGCAGCGAAAACCAAAATGGAGTAAGTGGAAGAACAAATCCCATGACTTCCGTTTATAATGCTGAGGCTGATGGGATTAGTAATTCCCCAAATTGCATGTCATTACACATAGGATTAAAACTCTTTGAATGCTTTGTGGAAATATTATAAAAGAGTGAGAATGCTATTGTTTTAAAAAGATGACCGTTTGTGTGCAATTGAATCTAACTACTGTGCCGCCACTGTTGCAATCAACAGCCACAAGAGGACTCCAAATCTAAGACAAAACACAGTGGTAAAAAACTGAATAGGCTCCAAAAGGAACTATAGGAAAAATTCTTTAGTAGAATGAAGTAAATAATTTTGATAATTTGTGAACGTTTGATGCAAAAAAGCTATAGAAAAAGATCAGAGTAACAGATGTACAGTGGGACACTCAATTACGAGCATAATTCGTTCCGGAAGTGGGCCAAAACACGCATAAATCAAAGCAAATTTTCCCATAAGAAATAATGGAAATTCAAATTATTCGTTCCACAGACCAAAAAAATAAATACATAAAAATTATTAATACAAAATATAAAGTAAAAATGAAAAAAATAACCCTGCACTTTACCTTAAAAAAAATAAATAAATAAAATAAAAATAAATCCCCTCCTTGAACCACCACCTTATCGTGGTGGAGGGGTTTGCGTGTCCCAGTGATCCTGGGAGCTATGTTGTCGGGGGCTTTATGCCCCTGGCAGGGTCACCCATGGCAATCTGGTCCTAGGTGAGGGAACAGACAAAGAGTGGTTCAGAAGACCTCTTATGATGAGTAAAACCCTTGGAAAACGTTTTCCCTCGCCCGGACGTGGGTCACCGGGGCCTCCCTCTGGGGCCAGGCCTGGAGGTGGGGCCCGATGGCGAGTGCCTGGTGGTCGGGCCTGCACCCATGGGGCCCGGCCGGGCACAGCCCGAAGAGGCAACGTGGGTCCCCCTTCCCATGGGCTCACCACCTGTAGGAGGGGCCAAAGAGGTCGGGTGCAGTGTGAGCTGGGCGGTGGCCGAAGACAGGGGCCTTGGCGGTCTGATCCTCGGCTGCAGAAGCTGGCTCTAGGGACGTGGAATGTCACCTCTCTGGCGGGGAAGGAGCCTGAGCTTGTGCGTGAGGTTGAGAAGTTCCGGCTAGATATTGTTGGACTCACCTCGACGCACAGCTTGGACTCTGGAACCAGTCTCCTTGAGAGGGGCTGGACTCTCTTCTACTCTGGAGTTGCCACCGGTGAGAAGCGAAGAGCAGGTGTGGGCATACTTATTGCTCGGCTCGGGGCCTGTACATTGGGGTTCACCGCAGTGGACGAGACGGTGGCCTCCCTCTGCCTTCGGGTGGGGGAACGGATCCTTACTGTTGTTTGTGCTTATGCGCCGAACAGCAGTGTGGAGTACCTGCCCTTTTTGGGGTTTCTGGAGGGGGCGCTAGAGAACGTCCCTCCTGGGGACTCCATTGTTCTGTTGGGGGACTTCAAAGCTCACGTGGGCAATGACAGTGAGACCTGGAAGGGCGTGATTGGGATGAACCAGAGCGGTGTTTTGTTATTGGACTTCTGTGCTCGTCACGGATTGTCCATAACGAACACCATGTTCAGACATAAGGTTGTCCATATGAGCACCTGGCACCAGGACACCCTAGGCCGCAGTTTGATGATCGACTTTGTGGTCGTGTCGTTGGACTTACGGCCACATGTCTTGGACACTCGGGTGAAGAGAGGGGCGGAGCTGTCAACTGATCACCACCTGGTCAACACAGTGTATAGTGGGGATGGTGCGCAGCTGACCTCGACTCGGGACGTTGTGGGTCGGTGGGGGGAGTACTTCGAAGACCTCCTTAATTCCACCAACATGCCTTCCGATGAGGAAGCAGAGTCTGGGGACATAGAGGTGGACTCTTCCATCTCTGGGGCCGAGGTCGCCGAGGTGATCAAAAAGCTTCGTGGTGGCGGGGCCCCGGGGGTGGATGAGATCCGCCCGGGGTTCCTCAAGGCTCTGGATGTTGTAGGGCTGTCATGGTTGACACGTCTCTGCAACATTGCATGGACTGGCAAACCGGGGTGGTGGTCCCCCTCTTCAAGAAGGGGGACCGGAGAGTGTGTTCCAACTACAGAGGGATCACACTCCTCAGCCTCCCCGGGAAAGTCTATTCAGGGGTCCTGGAAAGAAGGGTCCGTCGTATAGTCGAACTGGAACAGTGGACCAGCTCTACACCCTTAGCAGGGTACTGGAGGGGGCATGGGAATTTGCCCAACCAGTCTACATGTGATTTGTGGACTTGGAGAAGGCATTCGACCGTGTCCCTCAGGGAGTCCTGTGGGGGGTACTCCGGGAGTATGGAATATCGGATTCCCTGTTAAGGGCTGTCCGGTCCCTGTACAACCGGTGTCAGAGCTTGGTCCGCATTGCCGGTAGTAAGTTGGACCTGTTTCCGGTGAGAGTAGGACTCCGACAGGGCTGCCCTTTGTCACCGATCCTGTTCATAGTTTTTATGGACAGGATTTCTAGGTGCAGCCAGGGCGTTGAGGGGGTACAGTTTGGTGGGCTCAGGATTGGGTCACTGCTTTTTGCAGATGACGTTGTTCTGTTGGCATCATCATCCTGCGACCTACAGCTCTCACTGGATCGGTTTGCAGCCGAGTGTGAAGTGGCTGGCATGAGAATCAGCACCTCCAAATCTGAGGCTATGGTCCTCAGCCAGAAAAGGGTGGGGTGCCCTCTCAGGGTTGGGAGTGAGATCCTGCCCCAAGTGGAGGAGTTTAAGTATCTCAGGGTCTTGTTCACGAGTGAGGGTAAAATGGAACGGGAGATCGACAGGCGGATCGGGGCAGTGTTTGCAGTGATGCGGGCTCTGTATCGGTCCATCGTGGTGAAGAAGGAGCTGAGCCAAAAGGCAAAGCTCTCAATTTACCTGTCGATCTACGTTCCTACACTCACCTATGGTCATGAGCTGTGGGTAGTGACCGAAAGAACAAGATCGAGAATACAAGCGGCCAAAATGAGTTTCCTCCGCATGGTGTCTGGGCTCTCCCTTAGAGATAGGGTGAGAAGCTCAGTCATCCGGGAGGGGCTCACAGTAGAGCCGCTGCTCCTCCGCATGGAGAGAAGCCAGATGAGGTGGCTTGGGCATCTATTTAGGATGCCCCCTGGACGCCTCCCTTGTGAGGTGTTCCGGACATGTCCCACTGGAAAGAGACCCCGGGAAAGACCCAGGACACGCTGGAGGGACTATGTCTCTCGGCTGGCCTGGGAATGCCTTGGGACCCCCCCGGAAGAGCTGGAAGAAGTGGCCAGGGAGAGGGAAGTCTGGACATCCCTGCTGAAGCTGCTGCCCCCGCGACCCGACCTCGGATAAGTGGAAGTAAATGGATAGATGGATGGAAATAAATAAATCCCAACAGATAATTGTTTCCGTTTATGCACGTAGGTGCTATATGTGTGTTTGTGTGTGTGTGTGTGTGTGTGTGTGTGTGTGTGTGTTAGTTAAGTGCAGAAGAACTAGTTACGTTTCTAATGCAAGTCTTGCTTGTTTGAAGCATAAAAAGCTGTTAAGCACTTGCTGTTTATGTACAGTAAGTGATATGAAAGAGGCTAACTTAAAGTCATATAAAGAGCAGTTGGAGCTAGTAGTCAAGATTGCTAAACCAGAAGCGTGGATAAACATTTACGCAGATTCTGCATATGCTTACAATGGATCATGAGCCAAAAGGCAGTTCCAGAGGAAGTTTAAAGGACACTAGTAATGTTAAAAACAAAAAGGAGGCACAATATCAAGCTCAGGCTGCTGATGTGCTTTACAGAGTGTACCTGCATTTATGTTTGTGGCATTTGGCAGGCGCTCTTATTCAGAGCAACTTACATAAGTGCTTTAAGGTTTACATCAATAAATATATTCTTACACTGGATCACTATGTTAGTAATTAAAATTACTATCAGTCAAACACTATTGGGAATGAGGGTTTGTTTGTTTGTTTGTTTGTTTGTTTTAGGGGAAGCAGAAATATTAACCTTAGGGTTACCCTACCTAAGAAACAGAAAAGTCTTTAGACATCGCTTAAAGTCCTGCCTTCATCAGGGCTTGGACTGGGACCTGTGACGAGGCCTACTGTACTGTAGCTTGGGAGCTAGACCAGAGCTCAGAGTATGAACTCGAAACACTTAAAGCTAAGATATGGAGTAAGCACAATGTCAGTGACTCTAGGGTGTGGAGCAAGCACGTTGTGAGTGACGTTAGGGTGTGGAGCAAGCAGGACATCCTTAAATCCAGGCAAAAATGAGGGGGTCATGCAGGGTCAGCATGATGTCCTCTGTGAGACTGCCATTAGTCCAAAATCACATTGTCCACATCCACAGTGAAGGGTTTGGAAGATTCTGGGGCTTTGTTTTGAAGACCTTATTGGCTCATGTGTTCCACGACAGCCACTTCTTTCACAGTGAAAGCCATAGGTGAATTTTCAGTAATATCAATTAATATAATGTAATCATATCAATATAACATGAAAAAAATTGTTGTTTTAAAAAAATGCAAAATTTATCCATTTTCTCTAGTGGACTTTTAGACCCCATCACATGTTCTGAAATTATGGCACTGTAGAAACCAATATTAATATCAATTAATGTCACTAATAAAGTTATTGGAATAATGATTGGAATGTAATTGCAATAAAAAGACACCTGAAGGGTGAAAAAAGGACGTGGGTTTCTTTCTGATTCTCTAGTTTCCTCACATCTTCTAAAAACATGACTGTGAGTATATTGGTGACTATATGTATGTATGTATGTACTGCATGTACTGTATATGTGCGTATGTTACTTTGTGTTACAGTAGATAGATTTACCGCCGCTTGCCCAATATTTCCAGACTTTGGATCCACCACAATCCTCATCAGTTCAATGTGGTTAATAAGGATTACTGAATAAATTAGATAGAAAATATAAGAAGGTGGTTTTGAAGATTTTGGATGGGTGGATTTTGCATTTTCCAACCCATACTTGATCCTTAATAATAGTTTGCAGTAAAAATTCACCTCTATCATTTGAGATTCTCGGAAGACATTAATCATCATTTCCAACCAAATAATTTCTTTTGCTAATTAGTTAAGTAGACCATAGAGGTAAGGAAGGTGCTCACCACACTAAATTATGAATAATTCAAATGAAAACCTGAAAGAACTTAGGCTTGAGTTGTCACTTATAAGCAGTGGGATTATTCATTTAGTAATATGCAAATATGCCCAGATCTTATTCCACTGGATAAGACATGAGTGTCAAATTGCAGAGTTGTGCACCTACCACTATCATCAACAAATAAAATGATCAGCCATGTGTATTATTGTATATGAATTTAACACGATCAGTAGAGGTAAACTTTGTAATATAATGTTGTGTGGCTGAATATGAACAGATAATATAGTCCTACACACAGCAGAATTTATTTTGCTGCCTTTGTCAGCAGTCATATGAAAAAAAAAATTGGTTTCGCTTCCAGTGCAACCTGCTCATGCCATAAAATGAGGTGGTTGACCAAGTTTTGAACATGGTTTGTCCAAAGAAGCTGGAGTGACCCACAGCTCAGTTGATTTTATTAAATCCCAACTGTTTTTGTTCATGAAGTAGAACTGCTCTATGAAAAAAATAAGAAAGTACTCATGAGATAAACCTTTGATAAAATTTACTAGGTGCAATAATGTAGAGGCTGAGTCCTGAGTGTGAGTCACCACACACACCTCAAGCAGACCACTCAGGCCTATACGTGACGAAATCCAACCAGATCCAACGCCAACCAGAAGCAGGGCACCAGGAAGAGTCAAAAAGGACCAAATAGCAAAGGGGGTCTGGACTGGCAGCTGAGGAGCGGCATGTGTTCTGCTCGACAGAGAGAAAAAGGGAGAGGGAGAAAGAAAAGAAGAGAGGTCACAGTCACATACTGTAGTATATAAGGTGAATGTATATTTAGTGCAGCATGCAAGCAGGGACTCCAGCAGGACTAGCTATGACAGCATAACTAAAGGGGAGAGACAGAAGGAAACGCAGACATGAGGGGTCCCTGAGATATAAAGTAACCAGTTACTCCACTGTCAACAAACCTGAATGATCAATGAGAGTGGGGAAAAGAACATACAAAAGTTTTCATAATATGTGGTATTGACAAGCAGCCTGCATCCATTGTAGGCATGGCAGATGATACAACACTAGCAGTTCAGGTACTGCGGCGCGAGACCATTTAATGCTTTATACGTCAAAAGTAGTATTTTATCATCTACAGTATGCGAAATTTCACTTGGAGCCAATGCAGTGTGGATAGAATAGGGATGATTTGCTCATATCTTTGGTTGTAGTGAAGACTTTCGCTGCTGCATTCTGGGCAAGTGAGGCCTGCAATTCTTAAATGTTGTTCTGGGTTCTTTTATGAGCTGCTTGATGATGTCTGCAAGGCCAGGACCATCTTCACGGTAAAGTGGAATCGCCACCACACACACCCCAAGCAGACCACACAGGCCTATATGTGACGAAATTGCCAACCAGTAGCAGGGCACCAGGAAGAGGAACCAAAGACAGGACCAAAGAGCAAAGGGGGTCTGGACTGGCAGCTGAGGAGCACCAGGTGTTCTGCACGACAGAGAAAATCAGGGAGAGGGAGAGAGAGAAGAAGAGAAAGAAAGAGAACAGTTAGGTATGGTCACAGTCACATACTGTAGTATACGTATAAGGTACTGCAGTGTATAAGGGGTAGTATATAAGGCTGTTCTGTGGACATCGTCAAGAGCACAAAACTCCTGGGTGTCCACGTGGAGGAGAACCTAACCTGGGGCCTCATGTACAAAGACTTGCGTTGAATTCATACTTAAACATTGCGTACGGACAAAGCTGTAAATGTGCGTACGCAGTAGAAAAATCTGATGTATGAAACACTGCGTACGCGGAATCCCACGCATATTCTCTTTGTACATCCGAATTAACGTGAAATTGAGCGCAAGTGCATGAGCACAAAACCCCCTCCCTGCCTCCTCCCCCGTATAAATATGGTAATGACTCCACTTTGGCAAAACCAAACGAAAAAGCAATGGCAAAAGCAAGCAAGAAGAGAAACTTCACAGAATGTGAATTGGAGGTGCTCCTATCGGAGGTAGACCGGAGAAAAACGGTGTTATTTGCAAGTTTGTCCTCCGGGAATTAATAACAAAATAAAATAAAAAAACTTACTGTAGCTGGAATAATATCTTTAAATACATCACTCACCAAGAAGCCACCCATCGCGCACCCTGCCACCTTGGAGCATCATCCCAACTATGCTGTTTGTGAGGATGAATGAATCATGGGTTGACCCAGGCCACCTTGCCACAATATTTGTTACGCGCATTTGAGCAGGGCCGGTTCTAGACCTGACCATATGGAGGGGCAGTGAGAAATTTGAAGGGGGCATCCTGGTCTAGCATTGTTTTTCCCCCAGATCATGCAATGGGGGGGGCGTGGAGTCAGATCATGCAACGGGGCGGGGGGCGGGGGGTGGGGGGATGGGTGCGCGCGGTCAGATCATGCAACCTGTTTGAGCATCACATATTATTTGCACATTTATTGAATGGAAATGTTTCCGATTCACGTATGAAAATTCGTCTTCAGATGGCGCCTTTATAGCAATGTGCGTGCAGTCGATCGCTCCGATTACATTAGGAAAACCGGCGATCGCTGCAAATTGCGCTTTAATGTTTGGCTGGTCAACTGCATGGTATGGAAACCTTATATACCTGCTAGACATGCGGGTGATCCCGTCCCATACATTGCACGGCTCAAAGACGACTGGCTTAACCCCGAGCGGTCTGCCAGTTCCCTTTGGAAAGAACCAGTTGCCAGGAAACCAAGTGTTGTCAGCACCTGTAAGGGAACGGGTAATGCGTGGCTCCTCGCTGTCTCTCTTTCCAAATTTGGACCCAACTCAGCACAGAGCTCCAATAGGATAGCTCTTGGAAATCTGAAACGGCTAATAAGCCAGTCATCATCATGGGCCAGAAATCACTGTGATCCCTAAAAATGCGGTCCCTTCGGATTCGGCCATTGACAATGTCCTCTAATAAGGCCAACACTGCCATTGCCATAGACTAAGGGTTGTATACATTTGAAAATGCTTTTATATGTTCTAAATCAAATAATTGGTAGAAAAATATTGTCAATTAACCCATTTTGTTAATTATAAATTAATAGCAATGTTTTTCACATGTGTTGGTGTGATACTCTGTAGTGTGCAATTTAACATAATTGCCTCTAGGAGTCGCCAACGGAAATAAAACAAACACACACAAGAAATACATGTACGCCAGACATGAAGTTGGCGTGGAAGAACGCACATTCTCATGTTAATTTCACTGTTAGTAAATCCGACCATGAGCGTGAAAACTGGCGTAAGCAAAGTTTTTGTGCGTACGCTCAACACCAGCTCCCTGCACAAGAAAGTCCAGCAAGGTCTTTTCTTCCTGAGAAGGCTAAGGAAGGCCCAGCTTCCACCACCAATTCTCACCACCTTCTATAGAAGAACTATCGAGAGCATCCTGAGCAGCTGAATCACTGTCTGGTTTGGGAATTGTGCCATATCAGACAGCAAGACCCTACAGCAGATATTGAGGACAGCTGAGAAGATCATCTGGGTCCCTCTATTGAAGACATCAAATTCAAAATTCAAATTCAAATTTTATTTGTCACATACACAGTCATACACAATACGAAATGCTTATACGACCGCCAGTGACCTTAAGAAATAAAATATAAACTTGTACGTAAGGAATAAATATGAATAAAAAGAAATACTAAAGAAAATATATTTAACTATTAAATTAAACTGTACAAATAAGGGCATGATAAAAAATATTACAAAATATAGAAATATTTGAAAGTGGCATTTGTCAGATGCTCTTATCCAGAGCGACTTACTTTTTTTTTTTTTATCTCATTACACATGGGAGGGTCAATGACCTTGCTCAAGGGCCCAACAGTGGCAACTTGGTGGTTGTGGGATCTGAACCTGGGATCTTCCGAACCGTAGTCCAATGCCTTAACCACTGAGCTACCCCTGGCCCATATGTAGCACCTTGGTCCTCATCGTGTACTAAACTGTACTGTATACTGTATGGTTGAAAAGACAATGAAAGCCTACGTAACTTGACTTGATATAAAAATATCTCAATCATTTAAGTGACATAAATATGCTCTGAAAATTCAGGAAGGGGCAAGTACTTTTTTTGAAAAAAATGAATATAGGTTTATAGAATGATCTACAATATACTGTATCTATCATTTATTATCTTTTTTTCTTTTTCTTTTTTCTTTTTCATGGTTTCATGCATACAGTTATATTTAATTTACCATTAGCTAATTACCTGTTTTTAGTTGAAACTAGACAATTTGCAAAATCACATGCACATATTTTTAATTTTGTCACAGTTGAAGTTAATTAAGTATTTATAGTTTATCCTTACTCTGTGTTTTACTAATGGTACTTTACCCCAAAGGGGCAGGGGTAGCTTTGTGGTTAAGGTACTGGACTGCTAATCAAGAGGTCCCTGGTTAGAGCAGTGACACCACTGGGCTGCCACTGTTGGACCCTTAAGCATGTTCTTCACCTGACCCCATAAGTAACTGCCACAGAAACGACAGATCTCTAGGCTGGGGTTTATCCACCACCCAATGTGCCAGACAGCATGTAGATGGATACTTTCACCTTTTCACCCCCTTACACCATGGAAGAGTGTTGCCATGCCACAGTGCATTGTATCTTTTCATAATCATTTTTACATTATAATATGGGTGGTGGGTGGTCAGTAGTTTGACGTTTTGTTCACCTAGTTATTTGCCTATGGCTGTAGAATAAAAAAGCAGTGTGGAGTAAAGAGTTCCTAAGTCTCTTTGTGCCAGCACTGCCAACATGTCCAACTCCTCATCTTGTTGCGTCTTTGAGTCCCCTATCTTAGTTCAAGTCGTACCCCCTGTACTTATTTTAGAGGTCACTTTTGGCCTCACAGGGAACGTTCTGGCCCTCAGCATGTTCATTTTTCATGTGGAGAGCTGGAAGCCGAACTCCATCTACCTAGCTAACCTGGCTATGGCCGACTTAGTGGAGGTGATCTGCCTGGTCTTCAGAGCCGACTACTTCATCAGGGGCCAGAACTGGATATTCGGTGATATCCCCTGCCGCATGTTGCTCTTCCTCGTATCGGCCAACAGAGCTGCCGGCATCTTCTTCCTCACTGCCGTGGCTGTGGATCGCTACTTGAAAATCGTGCATCCACTACATCGTATAAATAGGATGAACCTGAGTTACTCAGTGTGGGTCTCTGCAGGTCTATGGGCTTTGGTAATAGTTTTTACAGGTCAGTTGCTGGGTTCACCGCACTTTTTTAGTGTCGGAAACCACACCCAGTGTGAGCCCTTCAACATATGCTTGAGCGTCAGTCCACTTTCCATCTGGCAAAATGCCTTCTATGTGATCCAGTTCTGTGTGCCAGGTAGCATCATAATTTTCTGCACAGTCTGCATTACATGGCAGCTGAAAACAAAAACAATGGACTCCACAGGGAAGATCAAGAAGGCCGTCCAGTTCATTGTCATCGTTGCCATGGTTTTCCTCATCTGCTTCTTCCCAAGCACTGCCATACGCGTCGCTATTTGGATCCTGCAGATCTGGTACAATGAGTGTCCACACTTCAGTACGGCAAATATGGCTTTTTTAATTACAGTCTGCTTCACCTATTTGAATTGTGTGCTAAACCCTCTGGTTTACTATTTTTCCACTCCAGCATTCAGTGGTGTCATACAAAAATATTTTAGGAGGCTTATGGGGAAAACAGTAGAGGAAGGCAATGGGACCAGCACTGCATTTACAGCAGAAAGCGAATAAAGATAGATTTAAGCAGAATATGTGAAAAGTTCTGTTATCCTTTAGGTGCATTTTCTTATAGTAAAAATTTAAATCATTATGATGTATATCCGAATTTTGTTATAGTGTAAATTCTAACTATTATGATGTGTATGTGCCAGCTTTCCATAGTTAAGGTTGCCTAAATGAATTATTATTATTTTTTAAACAGGAAGCAAGAGCTTAAGCAATTTATTATTTATCCTTTCTGGTCGGGCAGAACAATGGTAGATTTTATAGCTCTATAAAAGACTATATTAATACAGTTTGTTAAGTGTGACTGCATGCCAATCTTAGCTTCAATGTGATACTTTACATATCTGGTCATTTTATGTAAAGCTTATTTTTAAACAAAATATTTTTATTGAAAGATTAACTCGTAAATAGTGATTTTCCCTTTTAGGCAAAGTGTTAGTTTCAGAGTAAGAAGCCATGGGGCGACTTACCACCACTTGTGAAAGGCGGGTCATTTTACAGTATACCTATTAAATGACAGGTACTGTATATTAAATCTTATTAACAGTGTACGAGCTTGTAATTTAAAAATGTGACCTACTTACTTTGTTAGAAAATTTATTTAAAATTCCACAGAGGTTTGTACCTATTTTATTAGGAAAATGTATGCTAAGTGTGTAAGAATCATGTAATCAAACTCATACAAACTGCTGTTTTCAGACTCTGTAACTGTTTGCTTGCATCTTCTTTTTAAGTCAAATATTATAATGAGCACTAATCATGTGACTAAGTATACTGTACCTTTTGAAAATGGAAAAATTCTGCATTTGTAATGCATTTATTTTGGGGGTTTATATGTTATATATAAATTGCATTTAACCATTAAAATTATTATAACTTAATTGTGATTCTTTGAGGTAAAATATAAGCTGAATAAATCTTTATATTAAAGGATTTCAATGTTCAATATTTTAAATATTTAAAATTCATATAAAAAATTCTGTACTATTTTTAGGTTTTTGTTTAAATGTAAGCAATGTTGTGATATTGACTGTGTTAACTGCTTTATACAAAAGGTCAGATTTTTTTTTGTTTTTGTCTACTTGCTTCTACTGTAGCAAACACTTTTTTAGGTTTTGCACAAACCTACATAAAGTCCATGCCAGCCCAAATTCACACTGTCCCTTAAGAAAAAGTGGGACAAATCAAATACTATAAATCTAATTTTTTCAAAGCTTTTACTTTTCAGTAAATATAAAAAGTGGTCTTTTATTTAATAAGTTGCTTTATTTTCTGGCCTACAGATTTTTTTATTTTTTTTTGCTGGAATACTAATGTTTGAAAATCTAAAATGTTTGTTATACCACATATTGAGGTCATAAAATAAACATGTATAACAAAGTTTTTACAAAAACAAACAAAAAAAAAACAGATTTTGTGCAATACTGAACATCAGTGAACAGTCTTAAATGTACAGCACCTTATGCAACACTATGCAGCACCTTATTCCCTGATCACTGTACTTTGTATATGTTGAATGTAATTTTCAGCAGATCTGACAAAAAAAATAAATAAAGACAGAGCAATATTCCAGCTGCAAAAGTGTTGCGTACAGTACAACGTGATCCCACTGCTGTATGTTTGTAAGTGAGAACTTCCATAACATGCAGAGATACCAAAAAGAGAACTTTACTGCATGCATTTGGTATGGCAACAATATCTGAAAAAATAATTCTACTACAAATTCCTTTATTTCCATATTGTGATTGTAGCAAGCCTGTTTCCCCCCAACATTTATTTGCACCCTCTCTCATGATGTCTGTAAATCTCCACAGACAAGTCATAGCAGGTCGTTTTCTGTGTTTCTGTGAGGATTTTGTGGTTGTGTCCACGGAGGGTATCGATAGTGTAGTTACGATGGATTTTATTAGGCAAAAAAACCTTCATCCTTCAACAAATATGGCAACCGTACTGTAGAACTTGTAGTGCAGTCTTACATCTAGTGCACCAGGCTCCACTGATTATGGTCTGGATATGGAAAAAAAAGATAACAGTACTATTATTTATCACTCAAAATAAATTAAATGTGAATATTGAATTAGTTTCTATTTAAACTTCCCTCTTTTGAACTCCAGACACTCAATATACTGTATATAAACTTTAATATGTTCATTAAAAATATTATTGAAAATTTCATTCAACTACCCAAATACCACCTATCATCTATTATAGTGTCATGACGGGCCTGAAACCTGGGACAGGAAACACAAGGGCACAAGGCAAGTTACATAATGGAAGATCACAAAAATAAAAACCATTTGGAAATGATGGGCACCCTTTTGGAGGAAGCACCGGGATTTACCTTCCCTGTTGAGTTTTCATTGTCAGTCGGATTTTATTTGTAAAAAAGGCTTTGATCTGTAACCTGGAAAAAGTTTTGCCAATAGTTGTTAGACTATTGGCTGTTCATGTCAAGCTGCACACAACTTGGCACAGGTTTTACGCCAGATGCCATTCCTAGCGAAACCCTCTGTTTTAGACGACTGTTTGAAAACTGTTTAATAATAAATAGAGTAGTAATAATAATAAATAAATTATCTATTTTCAATCGACTGTCTCATTTCATTATATTACTTTTTAAATAGCTAAATTGGTATTTGTGATTTTATTGGGATACATAAATAAATCCTATAATAAGAAAAATGTAGCAAACAAAAAACCTAATATTTCATTTTTATTTTTAACTGTTATTTATCAGGAATAGTGGTGTACCCTTTTTCTGGTTTTCATTTAAGGTTATCGGCCTTGCTCTCTCTCCCTCACCTCAGTTGAGTCCACTTTGAACAATTCCCATGTCCCCTGTAGTTGGCTATGGCTTTTTTCGAGTTTGAAGCAGAGGCTGATGTGCAAATTCCCAGATAACTCGACAAACATCAGAACAAGTTTAACAACAAATTCATATGTGTATGCGCGTGTTGTGCATAGGAGGAAATTAGTGAATTAGGAGAAAGGTTTTCGTGAGAAGTTCAAATGTGTGTATACATTTATAATTTACACAATTATTAGTGAATGAGACCCAATGTATTGGATGTGTGTTTTGCTAACAATGTTCTCCTGCAGATTACAGCAGCTCTGACATCTGAGTATCCGAAATTACAGAATTTGGCAGGTGGATGGCTTTTATATAAGGCATCAGGTCAGTTGTTATAAGCTCTTGTATTTCCTTGTTGCCTATTGAGTACTGTACATGTAGTGGTGGTGGCTCACTGGTAGGTGTTTCGCCTTCCATGCGGAAGGCTCGGGTTCGATTCCCAGCCAGTGCCCAAACCCCCAGCCACTGGATGCAGTACCGGTCCCCAAAAAAATGGGAGGGTTGCTTCAGGAAGGGCATCCGGCGTAAAAACCTGTGCGGATTGGATATTCCGCTGTGGCGACCCCTTGCAGGGAGCAGCCGAAAGACCACAACAACATATATTGGTCTTTTATGTCAGCCTATACTGTATACACACCAATATACACCAACATACTGATTTTATGTAGTATATTATTCGGCCACTAGATGGCGACCAAAACCATGGTTCGTAACAAATCTCGTGAAATGTAATTTAAAACTACAAACGAAAGACACCATGTGTTTACCTGACTTGTAAGGTCTCCTAATAAACTGCATATATGAGGCACAAAGTGATATGTACATATTTAGTGTGGAAATAAGGCAAACACTCTCTATGGTCCTGTTGTTATTATGTCCCATACTGTAAACACAAATTCACATGGTGTAAAGCATAAAGCGATGAGAATTGTTTCAGATAAAAGTCATGCTCACATAGGAGACGGTCGAACATAAATTCACTACTAAAGGGGATGGATATGGCAGCTGTGGATTAGCAGCTTTATCAATTATTTATAACAGCAGAAGTCAGGATTGGTCTTGAAAACAAAAGAACAAAGACGGAAAACATTTTTAATGGCATAAATTATGTCTATATGAATCAGGCTAGGAATTTAGTGAAAACTGTCCATTCTATTACTTTAAAGTAAATTTTAGATATATGGAAAAAGGCATCTGTGGTCACATCTGTGTGACCACAGATGACCAAGATTTTTACCTGTACCAATTTGGGGTTTGAAGCAATTTTGTAATCTGATCAAAGCAGACAAAATGTCCATTTCCAGAAATAACGCCCAATTATGAAAATTGACGGATATTCTGTGCACGTTTAAATTCTATCAGGCAACTGAACACGGGCAGAGCTGCAATTGGTCAAGTTTGGACAGTAATGGACTGTTCTCTTTGTTGCGGTCTGGGAAGCGATTCCGCTCCCTAAAGGCCAACACAGAGAGGCTGAGGAGGAGCTTCTTCCCGCAGGCGATAAGGTCTCTCAATCACACCTCCACACAGGACTAATAACATCTTTTTAAGCTCACAACACTGACTGGACAATCATGGATACATTCATACACACTTGCACTAAATATTTATACATCTGGACAATTGCACATGTCGCTTTCATTAGTCACTTTTCATGCATATTTGCACAACCACTGACACTTTAAATTCTATATACATATACCCTATATTTCTATACTTTGCAATATTTTATTATGCCCTTATTGTACAGTTAATTTTACTAGTTAAATTTATTTCTTACAGTTAATTTTACTAGTTAAATTTATTTCTTTAGTATTTCCTTTTTATTGATTATTTATTTTACGTACAAGCTTTTATTTTCTTTTTAAGGTCACTGGCGGTCGTGCAAGCATTTCACTGCATATTATACTGTGTATGACTGTGTATGTGACAAATAAAATTTGAATTTGAGTTTGAGTGCAAGTCGATATATTTGCAAGTCAATATAGCTATCTACAGTACTGTATGTATGTTTGTCCCTTCCATGCTTTGAGGGATCTGGACCAAACTTGGCACATATAATTGTTATGCCCTAGTCAAAATATTGGTGTTCTCATATTCCCTTAGAATACTAGGGAATATTCCCTTAGATTTAAGAAAATACTGGTATGGGTTCATCTTGTATTACACATTCATTTCCAAGATGGCAGATGAGGAACCTTGCAGTGCACAATAGACTGTATTTCTAAAGGATACTACAAGATAGCAGACTTTACCAGAACATGCTTATAGTAAACAGCATACTTGACAGACTTTATGACAGCATGTGGAATATTGCTACTCATTTTAAGCTGACAGACAAGGAAACTTGACCTTAAAGTACTTTGTAAATGTTCTGGGAGGAACGAATGGGCAAGAAGCTAAATAAAATCGCCTCCCAGTGGGGACATAATCATAATGTTTCTGTGACTGTTTACATTTAGGCATTTGGCAGACGCTCTTATCCAGAGCGACTTACATTTTTATCTCATTACACATCTGAGCAGTTGAGGGTTAAGGGCCTTGCTCAAGGGCCCAACAGTGGCAACTTGGTGGTTGTGGGGTTTGAACCTGGGACCTTCCGAACCATAGTCCAATGCCTTAACCACTGAGCTACCCCTGGCCCCCTGGTGAACTGTTGACTGTTGAACTCTGCACTCCGATTGCAAGATCCAAGTGTTATTTAAGTATTTACTTTACCCTCTCCACTACAAGGTTTCAACCAGAGGTGGAAAGAGTAATAAAATTTTGTACTCAAGTCCAAGTACTGTTACTTCAGTGAAATTTTACTTAAGTACAAGTAAAGTTACCATTATAAAAATCTACTCAAGTAAAAGTAAAAAGTAGGTCATTAAAAAATTTACTCAGAGTAAAAGTTACAGAGTTACTTTTTTATTTTTTTAACAGCGGGGGTGGGATGAGGCATTCTAGCGTAGTTCAAAAAAGATGAGCAGATATAAATCTCAAACTAGTTGTTTTTTAACTGAAGGAACACCTTTGCATAATAAAGCTGTTGTCTTTTTTGTGCTTGAAAATCAAAGTGGTCACTTAAATATGGTGTTACGTCCCAGTCTAGGGCCATACAGCAAAAGAATGGTTCAGGGTTCTGTTTTAAACTGTATGGAAATGGTGGTATATGGCAGAAAGAACTAGATCCAATCATTATATGATGAATATATTATATGATGAAATAATGAGGTTTGTATACATACACACACACACACACAACAGGAGGAGGATCAGATTCAGGATGGACCCAGGCCAAAATAATATTTATATTTAGTAGCTAGATTACCTGCAAAAAAAAAAAAAACACAAACAAAAATACAGGTACAGTACCTTCCCGGACTCCCTAAACCAAAAACAATGAAATTATCTACAAATATATACAAAGATCAACCAAACCAAAGCGACAAAGCAATAATCAAAGTCAATGGGAGGCAAAAAGTCAATCCGGAATACACAACCAAATATCAAAACGGAAAAATCACAACCTCTTAAATCATTCCCGCATCTCTGCGTCAATGGTCGCGCTAGTCGATGACGTCACTCTCAAGGCAGAAGCGACCGTGTGGAAGGTCAGGTAGATGCCGATGTCAGAAAACCTGGAGTGGAGTCTGGAGCGGCGCGCGACCAGGGCATGATACACATACGCGGCGCAACGGAGCATTTATATAAAGCATAATATTTTTTATTATTTTATCATTTTCATTCATTTATTTTTTACTCAGTAGCGAATATGATTTAAAATGTAGCGAATTACAATACTTCAAACAAAACGTACTTAAGTAAAAGTAAAATTACAGATTTTTAAAACTACTTTAGAAAGTAGAAATACACAAAAAAGCTACTCAATTACAGTAACGCGAGTAAATGTAATTCGTTACTTTCCACCTCTGGTTTCAACTATGATAGGCCCAGGCAACGCCATGTACTCCGGCTTGGTAATCCAGTGTTGCCAACTGCTCAGTACAGAAATTATCTATTGGCTGTCATAAATGTCACTAGAAGTCAGTAAATGATATCATCGCCTAATTTGCATTTGAGTTAAAGACATTGTAAATATGTTTAGAACTGTAAATGTGGTATTATCATTTGATTTTTTTTTTGTGTCAATTTTTTTTTGTCATAGAAAGAGAGACACACACACACACACACACACATACACACACACTCACACACACACACACATATGTACACAAGAAACTGACCAAGTTGGCAACACTGAATCCAAATCCATTTATGGTTATGAATCCTTCTGAACAGAGGTGAAAAGTAACGAATTACATTTACTCGCGTTACTGTAATTGAGTAGTTTTTTTGTGTATTTCTACTTTCTAAAGTAGTTTTTAAAATCTGTAATTTTACTTTTACTTAAGTACGTTTTGTTTGAAGTATTGCAATTCACTACACTTTAAATCATATTCGCTACTCAGTAAAAAATAAATGGATAAAAATGCTAAAATAATACAAATATTATGTTTTTGTGCTCGCGTGTGTATCATGTCTTGGTCACGCGCTGCTCCAGACTCCACTCCAGGTTTTCTGACATCGGCATCTACCTGACCTTTCACACGGTTGCTTCCACCCTGAGAGTGACGTCATCGACTAGCGCGACCATATATAAACCAAAGGGAGACGCGGGAAAGAGGAAAGAGATTGTGATTGTGTCCCTTTAGTTTGGTTGGTCTTTGTATGTATTTGTAAATAATTTCACTGTATGTTTGTGCACTCACTATTAGTAGGGGTGTGGCTGACATTTATCTTGGGAAGAGGGAATTTATTCACTGTTTTTGGTTTAGGGAGTCCGGTACCTGTTCTTTTTGCAGGTAATCTAACTATTAAATATAAATACCATTTTGTTTATTATTTTGGCCTGGGTCCACCCTGAACCTGATCCGAGTCACTTGAATCAATAGGGATTCTGACTGCTTTTGCCATAATGTTCCACTAGAGGGGACTCATCCAATTCGTAGAATGCACCGAATCCTTGAACTCATGAATCTCTCGCCCTTTATTTCACACACACACACACACACACACACACACACACACACACACACACACACACACACACACACACACACACACACATATACTGTACATACACACACTGACTCCCTCTGATCCATCTGTTTTACTACCAGCTACAAGTCCATTGGACTGGCTGAATTCCATGATTTTTATGTATCAGCTAGCACTCCTATATTCCCTGTATAGTATTGTCAGTTTCTCTTGATTCTGACCATATTATATAAATTGTGTAAAGAAAAAAAATTATATTTATATTTAATATCTTAATTAATACAGTACAGTATGTCAATGAAATGACTGTATGACCTTGATAATGCAACAATGCAACTACTATATTAACTATATACTCATATCTAAAACCACAATCCCTTGCATCCAATACATTTAAAACAATAAAAACAGACTTAATTGATTAACAGTTGTAATGCTTAACAGTATCAGATCTAATTGAAGGAGGGTATTTAAATTACCCAAATAGTTAATTGCAAGTTAACTCATAACATGGGAAAAACATCAGAAACTCTCAAATAACATCAGCATAGTAACCATTTTTAATTTTTCATGAAGAACAGGCTATTGCACTGAACTGCCTGCCACCTACAGTAACACACTGTATAAATGCAGATCTTTCCTGCTATCTGTTTCACCCAGATGAGGATGGGTTCCCTGTTGAATCTGGTTCATCTCAAGGTTTCTTCCTATTACCATCTCAGGGAGTTTTCCCTTGCCATTGTCGCCTGCGGCTTGCTCACCAGGGACTATCTGACCATTTTGATTCATACACATTCACATTCCATACAAACTTAAATAATTATTTGATTGTGTAAAGCTGCTTTGAGACAATGTCAATTGTTAAAAGCACTATACAAATAAAATTGAATTGAATTGCACTAATCATGAAGCACGTTTGCTCCTCGTGTGCTTAGTCATGCTGACCAAATGACACGCCATTATAAAAGTAACTACTCTAAACACATAGAACATGTTAATATCACATAGAATCATTTAAACGGAAGTGTCTTTTGTGCATAAGTTTAAGGCATTGCCACGGCTGACCCGTTTAAGATATTAAAAATCCCTTTGGAATTTTGCATCCTGAGTGTCTTGAGATCACATTGACCCAGTTTGCCGGCAATTGTATAAATCCCCTGGCAGGAGTATATCAGATAATTGGCCCGCAGAAAGATGCTCCTCCCAAAAGCAATTGATGCTGGAAAAAATTCCCTAGAAAAACAATAGGGTCCTTCACATTAGTACATCAGCACAATCAAGGGATCAGCACTATCAGAGCTATGATGTCATAGTACTTAGTGCTTGGTGCATAGTCACAGAGGAACATGAGGACCCTCAGACGCTATGACGACATAGGGTTGATGTTACCGAGCCATACGATGACATCATGACTCAGGTATGCCAACCAAAAATTATTTTTAAAGGCACAGAACACATCTTGTATTCACACAAATCACTCAGAATTTGGCCTGTAGGCTAACATTAATATATTAAATAAGAAAATTAATATTGATATTACCTTCCATTTCAAACAAATGTGGAAAACCTAAATTAAAGAAAACTAATAAAATAACTATATAGATACGTTATGCTGCAAAGTATACAGCATTGAAAATTGTGCATCTGGACAGGATGGACAGGAGCACATGTTCCTAGCAGTCAAAAGGAAGTTGAAAATGGGTCTCTTGATAGAGGAAATAGTATTCATAGTTGAGTATTATTTCCGCTTATACGAAAATGGTTAAGGCGGCACGGTGGTGTATTGGTTAGCACTGTCGCCTTGCACCTCCAGGGTTCAGGTTCAATTCCCGGCCAGGCTCGATTCCCGTCTCTGTGTGCATGGAGTTTGCATGTTCTCCCCGTGCTTGGTGGGTTTCCTCCGGGTACTCCGGTTTCCTCCCACACTCCAAAGATATGCAGGTTAGGCTAATTGGCGTTCCCAAATTGCCCATAGTGTGTGAATGGGTGAGTATGTGTGTGTGTGCCCTGCGATGGATTGGCACCCTGTCCAGGGTGTACCCTGCCTTGTGCCCGAAGCCTCCTGGGATAGGCTCCAGGCCCCCCGCGACCCTGATCATAGGATAAAGTGGTATAAAAGATGAATGAATGAATGAATGAATGAACGAAAATGGTTGTGAATGGGGACCAAGTTTGAAAAAGGTGGCAGCATAATTCCCAGAGAGATTTAAATTACCTCCTATTGGCCTCTGATCAAGGTTGTGTAACTACAGAATGCTTGTATTACTTGACCTCAGTACAGCCTTTGACACCATTGATCATAGTATTCTTCTTCACAGATTAGAAAATGTAGTAGGAATTAAGGGTACAGCCCTCTCCTGGCTCAGATCCTATTTGACCGATCGTTATCAGTTCTGTATGTAGACTTAAATGGTGATTATTCTGCATGTTCTCTAGTGGAGTTTGGCGTTCCGCAGGGTTCAGTTTTAAGCCCAACGCTTTTTTCCCTATACATGCTTCCTCTGGGCAACATAATCCGTAAGCATGGTATTAGTTTTCATTGTTATGCTGACGACACACAGTTATATGTCTCAGCAAAACCTGATGAGAAAAACCAGCTTACTAAAGTTGAGCAATGTGTGCAGGACATAAGAAATTGGATGCTAATTAACTTCCTTCTGCTTAATCTGGATAAGACAGAAGTTCTAGTCATAGGACCGCATACAGCTAGGAGTAAAATTTTAGATCACACCGTAACTTTAGATGGCCTTTCTGTTCCATCAAGTGCAACAGTAAATGACCTCTGTGTGATTATAGATTCCAGCCTTATTTGAATCTCATGTAGATAATACAAGTATTACCAAGATAGCATTCTTTCACCTCAGAAATATTGCCAAGATAAGAAATATATTGTCGCTAAACTATGCAGAAAAACTAGCTCATGCTTTTATCACCTCTAGGTTGGACTATTGTAATGCCTTACTGTCTGGTTGTTCAGCTAGGTGCATAAACAAGCACCAGCTAGTCCAGAATGCAGCAGCGAGAGTCCTCACTAGAACCAAAAGATATGAGCACATCACCCCTATCTTATCTTCGCTGCATTGGCTGCCTGTGCAATTTTGCATTGATTGCAAAATACTACTCTTGACATATAAAGCATTAATGGTCTCGGGCCATAGTATCTGAGCGAACTGCTACAGTAGTGTCTTACGATCCGCCATGCCTACTTCGATGAAAGGATGCAGGCTGCTTGTCAGTACCGTGTATTATGAAAACTACAGGTGGGGGCAGAGCTTTTTCTTACAAAGCCCCAAAATTATGGAATAGTCTTCCAAATAGTGTTTGTGACTCAAACACAGTCTCAGTGTTTAAGTCTAGGCTAAAAACCTATTTATTTAGCCAAGCATTTTTATAAATAGATTTGCCTTAGGTAAAGGAGCAGATCCGGGGGACTCATGGACCTAGAGTATTACGGTGAACTGGTATGTTTAGATGCTGTCTTCCCCACTCTCACTGATCACTCAGGTTTGTTGACGGTGAGGTGATTGTTTGCTTTACACTTCAATGACCCCTCATGTTTTTTGTTTCCTTCTGGCTCTCCCTTTTAGTTAAGCCGTCATAGTTAGTCCTGCCGGAGTCTCTGCTTGCACTCTACAGTAAATATACATTCACATACATTCACTGTTGAGTCTGGTTCCTCTCAAGGTTTCTTCCTATTACCATCTCAGGGAGTTTTTTCTTGCCACTGTCGCCCTCGGCTTGCTCACCAGGGACAATCTCGCCATTTTGATTCATACACATTCATATTCCATATAAACTTAAATAATTCTTTTGATTGTGTAAAGCTGCTTTGCAACAATGACAATTGTTAAAAGTGCTATACAAATAAAATTTTATTGAATTGAATTTAATAAGATGACAATTATGCCTTCTATTGTTACGAAATTTCGCCTTTCTGGTAGTTTACTAGGGCCGAAGTTTGCAGCAATTTTTGTTCTGAGATATGTTTGAGAATCTGCATGAATGATATGAACACTGTCTACAGTGAGGAGGTGCATACTTTGAACATGTGTATGTTACTTTCTTTAAGTAGAAATAAACTCAGATCACAACGAGGCAATACTGTTCGTCTTTTCATTTCAGTACTGTATATTTTGGCACATACTGTATTGTATATCAGAGATATCAACAACAAATGCAAATGTGCAAGTAAAAGAAAAATGCAAATGTGAAAATGCTGTACCTGCAAATGTACAAATGCAAGAAATATAGAATTTCAATAAAATAAGGACTAATTAACTACTGTATAAAGAGTGACCATCTGTGCTTCATTCAGTGTGTCAGTAACAGGTTTGCATTCAGAACACTGTAGAAGGGCTGAGCCTGCTCTTCTGTCATGCTTTAGAAAAGATTATTTCACATGGCCCAGGTGTGGCCACAATGTACAGTACAACCAACTCTTCATAATGGTGTATAATTTGTTTGTACACAATGGCTCAAGATCTCCACCATCCTTATGGGTCCATGGTGTGGGGGATCAGCTGTTCTGCCAAGAAGTCCTTTATAAAGGGTATACCTGCAGCAAAGCATCCATAGAGGAAAACATGGCTTGGGATGCTGAATTATTACTGTATTTACCCTACGTATACCAAAGAAAGCTATAGTGCATACCAAAGAAAATGTGCTTGCATGAATTACAGTACATACATGTATACTGTATGGGTAACATCAGTATTTTACATTCTAGTACAGTACTGTACAGTATACAGATTTACCTTTGGTTTTTTTTAAGCGCAATATGTTAAGCTGAGTTTGAAATGAAATAAATGTGTTTTGGGAGCATATTTGGGGGCATATTTAGAGTATAACTATAAAAATAGGTATTTCTAGGCATTTTTTGAGGACATCCTAAATTCATGGTTTTTCACAATTTGTGAGTGCTCTAGGAACATAAATGTAAAATGCATGTTAAATGTGGAGTTCCAGCATGTGGCAACATCCTGTTTAAGCCTCAACTGGGCCTGTCCCATTTGTTGTTACAGTACATATCTCAGAGCTTAGCTGAGCCCACTGTGCTTCATTCAACATATTTGTAGGTGATCTACGAGTTCTATTATGAAATTTTACATGGGCGCCACCATTTTTCTGGCCCAGTGAGTGATGTGCAGAGAGAGAGAGAGAGAGAGAGACTGTAGTAGAGAGGAGTAGCGTTGAGCCATGTGCTATAAAAACTTTTTTAATATAACATTAAAAAGATATTGCCTCTAAAATCTCATTTTCTCCTAATGAGTCTGAATACTGATATTGATGAGACAAGTTGTGTTCATGTGAAAGCCAGACAGTAGGCCTGTTTAGAGTTTGTTTAGTGGATGAGTGAAAACTCCCGTGTTTTTCTTGTGTATTTTACCACCGTTTTTGTTAGTTCATACAAACTCAAAACGTATGAATTAAGACACTTCTTTTTGACAGGAGAGCTGGCAGAAATGCTAGATTGATTGAGTGGTACAGTATTCATCTTTTTTGTGCTGATCTCCACCAAACTGGATTGCGCCCTCATTGGATCAAGCTGTAGCCTTTGGGATCACAGGGACAATAGTTCGAGGAAGCGTGAGATGAGACTGTTCCCTGCCTATCTGAACATCCTTCAGCACTCCATCCATAACGCAAGAGTTTTGATATGATACTTTCATACATTTTCTACTGAACTCTGGTAAGCGGATAATTATTTTCTTCTCAAGGAGTTCAAGAACTAAACTGTTGTTTGTGGAATTGAGAACCAAGGATTTTTCCCAGAAGGAATTCATTGTCACACACACCCGTTTTGCGGCCGGCACTAGGACCCGGAAGTAGGACGGTTGCTAAACAGGAAGCATAAAAGGAGCCCAGATGGCGCTTCACTTCACTCTGTCATTGAGTTTGCCCATGTCGGTTCGGATCGTCTCCCAGCCATTTTGTGAGTACTCACTTTCTTGGGTTATCTTTCTGATTCGAGTGTGTGTTTCTAGGACGCGGGTTAAATTTGTGTTTTTCCCTTGCTCCCCTTCTGAGAGAGAATATTAAACCTATACCAGGCACGATGATTTTTTGTTTGTTTGTTTGCTGTTTTTTCTATAGTATGCTGAGCAAAATAAAAAAAAAACATTGGTTAGTTTTCCACTGCTGCGTCCTGTGTGTGCTTTACAATGCCAGACAACATTCATTCATTCATTCATCTTCTATACCGCTTTATCCTGTATTTAGGGTTGCGGGGACCTGGAGCCTATCCCAGGAGACTCTGGGCACAAGGCGGGGTACACCCTGGACAGCGTGCCAATCCAACGCAGAGCACACACACACACTCATTCACACACTATGGTTAATTTGGGAACGCCAATTAGCCTAATCTGCATGTCTTTGGACTGTGGGAGGAAACCGGTGCCAGACAACATTCAAATGCAAATTTTTCACCCTCCCCCTATACATTCAGGACCTCTCACCACTTCCCCAATCTGAGGCTCTTATGCCTCAGACTTTCAGTCAGTAGCGGACTGGGACCAAAAAGTGGCCCTGGACTTTCTGGCCCACAGCAGCCCACATCATAATACACTGGCTCATTAATGTAGAGATATATTTTAACATCAGTTACTAGTATAAAAAAAATAACACAATACGGAAAGCAATGCTATTTAAACATATTATTTGAAGCATCACTGAACATATATTGGGTCATATTAGTGAAACAAAGAAACAAAGGAAAGAACATCAAGACAAACTACATATGAATCTATAAAGACAATATTTTAAAAAGAATGGCAATAAAACTGAACAGGTAAGCTGAAATAAAATCAGTAGCAGCATTACTTTTTAATTAATATTGTCTACCATAATAATTACTAGCAGGAGGTAATGCTGCTACTAATTTTATTCCAGCTTACCTGTTCAGTTTTATTGTGATTCTTTTCACTTGGCTCTGGTAGATCAGGGGAGACGTGTTGGTCGTCATCAGCAGGCACTGGTTCATCATCACTGACCTGCTGCACTTGCAGTTTACACTGATGAGTGGTAGATCTTACACTGCATCACGATGATACCCCCTGACAAATGTTCATGATATCTCACAAACAAAAAGGCAAATTTGACTTTTCCTCATAAAGTGTTTAGGTCAAATTCCACCCATACAAGTGTGACAAATATGCAAATAAAAAAATCAGGAAGGGGCAACTACTTTTCCATGGCACTGTACATGTAGTCAGATTGTTCCACTAGGATGAAACTGTGCCAGGTGGAGTTAAAGCACTTTTAAAATCACACTAACTTTACACTGCTCTGAATCACTTTGAATAATGAACTTATTGTTCTTTCATTTTTATTTTTTTTTTTACAAATATGACCCAATATATGTTCAGTGATACTTTTTATTTACATTTTTGTGTTACATTTCTATACTAGTATGTGGTTTTAAAAAAATAATCTCCACCTTAATGAGCCAGTGTATTCTTCTTCCTCTTTTTAAAAGGCAGAATCTGTTCATTTGAAGCATTTCACTGCATTTACCTCTAAAGCTTTTTCTTATTTTCTTGTACTTTTCAGCTCCACCTTTTCTTCTTCCTCCATTTCATTCATTGAAATTACTGTATTAATTTGCTCAAACAACTTCGCTGCATGGAGGGATATATAGAGGGAGCGAAACATGCGCATGCGCAGTAACAAACACAGTTAGCTTCTCAGCTTTGTTTTTGATGTTGCTCGCGGCAGTGTAACAGCCCGTTAATTCATGTAATGATAAGATGGACAAACTTGTCGATGTCCGTTCTTTATTTTGCTGCATATTGTCAGGTTATAGTACAAACTTTCGGGTAGATCCTGCTATTAAATCAAACTAAAAACGAGTGAAAAGAATACAAAACTCAGACTCTATATCCTATGGAATAAAATCACTGTCAAAAATATTCGTGCGTAAAAAAAAGATTTGTGTGTAATCTACGGCCACTACAGCGTACAGATACGAGATTTTGTGTGTTTGTTACAATACAACTCTGAAATATACGACTCTGACCGCTTACAGATACGAATCTCGTTGTTACAACTCCTCTGTTTCACGGACGAATTGTGAAATTACGGGTACGAATGCTGTGCGTGAAACCACAACCACTGTCAAAAATACGTCATCAAGATCACAGGCATTACTATCAGAGGGAAGATTAATCGATTCCACGATATGCGCATGAGCCCTTTAGCGGTTTAAACCACAGGCGCCAAAATGGCGGATCAGCAGCCAATAGCTAACTCATCGTCTCAGGTAAGTGCACAATTCCACCCAAATTTCTAAGGGTTAGTTATCACTAATTACAGAAAGGATTAATATTAAGAAGATAGTTTAACTATAGTAAGTAAGCACTCAGAATCATGCGCATATCGTGGAATCGATTAATCTTCCCTCTGATAGTAATGCCTGTGATCTTGATGACGTATTTTTGACAGTGGTTTCACGCACAGCATTCGTACCCGTAATTTCACAATTCGTCCGTGAAACAGAGGAGTTGTAACAACGAGATTCGTATCTGTAAGCGGTCAGAGTCGTATATTTCAGAGTTGTATTGTAACAAACACACAAAATCTCGTATCTGTACGCTGTAGTGGCCGTAGATTACACACACATCTTTTTTTTAAGCACGAATATTTTTGACAGTGATTTTATTCCATAATATCCCAGATACCCATCTCGCGTCCAACTTCACACACACCGGACCACATTACCCACAATGCATCTCCCGCACTGGACTACACTCCCGTAAACAGCTGTCGTAAAATCAACCTCTCTTTCCTGCAACAACACGCTCTTTGTCGGCGGCGCCCGTGCACTCCTACATATGATTTGGAAAGAGATGCAATATTATGGTTTCATAATAGAAAAGAAATACCTTTTATTTGGGGTTAAGTGAGTGATGTGCCTAACATCTTTCAGCTGAGCCTCGTTTCACTGAATAATCCACCACACACAATCAGTATAATGACACACACACACACATACACAGAGTCGTCACTCCCCTAAATTTAAAGAATACAAACTGGTTGCGTGCGAGTTTGCTGTTTTTCCTATAGTTTGCTGAAGCAAAATCAAAATAAAACATTTTATTTTGTTTTATTTATATTTTGCTATAATTAAAATAAAAAAATTTAAAACAGTATCACGCAGAGATCGAACCCGGGTCACCCGCGTGAAACGCTGCGGACTTACGCTCACTCCGTAGGCTTCCTGAATAGGCGGGAAAGGGATGGAGCCACGTATTCGTGCCGGCAGGGAAAAAAAAAATAAACTAAACAGATCTAACAGATGAGGACTCAGATTAATGTGCAAAAAATATATAATAAAACTATATAAGTCTACATAGCCTTTATAAGACTCTACCTTAAGCGCACTTAACACATTTTATTTAGTTTTAAAATAAAACAATTTTAAAACATCACTCGTGATTCGAACCGGCACTTTGTAGATCTCTGGCCGAGTGCTCTAACCGCTACACCAAGCAGGCACTTAGAGCCAATGCACCCCAGAGACGTTAATAAGACACTCAACTTCTTTGAAAGCAAGCTCTAGGTAAGTGACGAAGTAAGCCTGTTATAATAATAACTTGGTGTTATTTGATCTTATTGGTTTAAAAATTTATATTTAAATAAAACCCTACACACTTCTTTTCTAATTACACGTGATAAAATCTAAAGGCTCACTGTGTTAATATTTATTGTGCTTAAATTTGATCTTAATAAGATTTGATTTAATTTGAATTCTACATTTGTACTGTAATTATAGTACTGTGATTATGAATTCGATCAACTACAGTGTTTCACTTGATGTTATCGGCTACTACGTGTATTATTTAATGGGACGCGTCTCATTAATGAGGCAGAGAATGAACTAAGGCATGAGGCGTCAGTCTGTAGTTATATAGCGCCACTCAGTGGTAAAAGCCAGCAAATGCACATGCCGTAATGTGGCGGCGACGTTAAATATGACGCTCCGATTGTGTAACCACTGTAGATCGGCATGCAGAGATAATTAACAAGCTAGACGGGGAGCTCGCTTCTCTTAGCCGGAGCGTCCAAGACATCGCGGCCTTGCGCCGTGAGGAGGCGGAGCTTCAGCGGGAGAATGCGGATCTTCGCAAGGCTGTTGCTAGCTACTCCGTCCCCTCCTTCCCCAACCTCTGATGTTTTTCTGGCTTTAACAGACAAATGGGATGGCACGGACGGGAGATGCAGTGTTTTGCTAACTGCTTTAGATCTGGTGTTTGAGTTTAATGCCACCAAATACTCCACCGATCGATTGCACATTGCTCTCCTCGTTTCGTTGCTGTCAGGGCAGGCAGCTGAGTGGGCCACGGCAGTCATCCGTTCTGATTCAGATACCGCTCACTCATATAATGAGTTCACCCGTCAGCTAAAATTAACCTTTGAACATCCTGCGGGCGATGTGGAGACCGATACAAAGTTATATCATCTACGGCATGGTGGATTGTCTGTGAGCCGCTATACTGCTAATACAAACCACCTGGGGAGACGCAGCGCTCCGGACATCATACTACGAGGGGCTGGCCTCCCGGATCAAGGACGAGCTCGCTGGGCGAGAGCTTCCTGCCACCTTGGAGGGACTGATCCAGCTCGCTCTCCGGATTGATCAGCGCCTTCTCTCTCACCCCAGGCCAGCCCCTAGAACCCTGCCACCGACACCCCTCTCCGACTACAAGATTCCACGATCACTGACCACCTCTACTCTGACCCACCATGTAAATGTCGGTTCTCCACCCCCTGCCGTGGTTGTCACCGGAGCCGGGGAACCCATGCAGTTAGGACGTGCCTCCCTAACCACAGCTGAGCGAGAACGTCGCTTTCGAGAGGGACTGTGTGCCTACTGCGGCTCCCCAGCACACCATCGGGCCATCTGCCCTCGTCGTCCGGGAAATGCTCAGGCTCAGGAGAGTTACTCACCGGGTTCCCTTCAACTCTCCAGCATCACCACCAGTACTTCTCGGCTCACGGTTCAGGTACATCTCCAGTTTGGCCACAAACGGGTCCGAAGCGCAGCGTTCATCGACTCTGGTGCCACTGGTAACTTCATTGACTCTACCTTTGCCAAAGAACTGGGGATGGAAATAGAGGCATTATCCCAGCCGGTTCAGGTTACATCTGTCGATGGTCGGCCCCTCTCCACCAGCCCCATTATCAACCAGACTCAACCCATCACGCTGATCATTGAACATCACCAAGAAAAGATTCAATTTCATCTCACATCCATCTCGTCTCCACCCATCATCCTTGGCTTCCCCTGGCTTCGACAGCATGACCCGCTTATCTCGTGATCTCAACGCCGGATCATACAATGGGGTCCGACCTGCGCTGAACTTTGCCTACAGGCAACGGCTGGGAGGTGTTCTAGGGAGTCCGAGGCTCCCGATGTCGACACCAACGCCATTCCAGCCACCTACAGAGACCTGGCTGAAGTGTTCTGTAAAAGGTGTGCCACTCACCTTCCACCACATCGCCCCTACGATCTGGCGATAGACATCTCTACTCTCTATCAGCCACCGAGAACCAGGACATGGAGGAATACGTCGCCAACGCACTTCGGCAAGGAACCATCCGCCCATCCTCCTCGCCTGCAGCCGCGGGGTTCTTCGTGAAGAAGAAAGGGGGTGAACTTCGCCCATATGTCGACTATCGGGGGCTCAATAACATCACTGTTAAAAATCAACACCTTTTGCCTCTTACCAACTCTGCCCTGGACGCCCTCTCTGGTGCCACCATCTTTACGAAGTTGGACCTTCGGAGCGGTTACAAAATGGTGCGCATCAGAGAGGGCAATGAGTGGAAGACGGCTTTCATCACCCCCACAGGACATTACGAGAGCTTGGTCATCCCTTTTAGACTTTTCAATGCACCAGCAGCTTTTCAACATTTCATTAACGACATCTTAAGAGGCATGTTAGGCCATTGGGTCTTCGCCTACCTGGACGATATTCTCATATACTCCCGTACTACAGAAGAACACACCCTCCACGTCAGAGCGGTCCTCAAGAGATTGCCCACCAGCTGTACTGCAAGTTGGAAAAGTGCGCTTTTCACAAGCGCGCCACCACTTTCCTGGGTTTTGTCATCTCGTCCCAGGGTGTGGCCATGGATCCGCAGCAGCTGGAAGTTGTGCGTCATTGGCCCCTACCCAAGACCCTCAAGCAACTTCAACGGTTTCTCGGGTTTGCAAACTTCTATCGTCGCTTTATCCGGGGCTACATTACAGTTGCAGCACCACTAACCGCTCTGACGCGACCATCTGTCAACCCTTTTAAGCTCAACTCCTCTGCTATCTCTGCAGGCGCAGAGAGCCATTCATTGTCTGGACCGATCATCAGAACTTGATCACCATCCGCAACCTCAAACAGCTAAATCCCAGACAGGTGCGGTGGGCACTGTTTTTTGAACAATATGATTTCCATCTCTCCTACCGTCCGGGGTCAAAGAACATCAAAGCAGATGCCCTTTCCCGGCAATATGAAGAGGACGCACCCCGGACGGACCCCCCGCCTGTCCTACCACCTTCAAGAATCCTGGCACCATTAAAGTAGTTCGTGACATTCATATGCCATTATTTTTGTGGATTTATAAACGGTTTGATACATTCATGGACAGTCTTTTTACTTTATGCTGAATTGGACATTTATGTTACTGGACTCTTTGAATTGATGTTTTTTTAGTGTGTTAAAAGAGAAAGCACTGATTATATTTGGTATTCAACTGAAGTTGTCATGTTTGAGATTATAATTTTTTTGTTTGTTAATGTCATTTTGAATATGTTGAAGTTAAAAATCATTCTACTTCACCTGTGAAGAAGGAAGGAGTTAATTCATTTATTGCATCAATAAGTTAAGATACTAATAATGATATTTACTGAAATAAATATATTTGATTAAAGAAGGTATAAAACTGATTGACTCTTCTAAAGAGTGTGTGTGTGTGGGGGGGGGCATCTCCTCTATCCTGTTTGGGGAGTGTGGGTTTTGCAGAACAGCGTTCACCTTCTAGGTTATCTGCATTAAACATACTCCAGGGGTTATTGTGCGCAGATTAAGTTCCTGGAGCCCACCTCACCACATCTTTTGCATTATCATCTAGCAACACGATAGGCACCAACATATCCAGTAATCACTTGTTATACAGAGATTCAAAGCATTGGGTGGGGGGAGTAGGATCCTGATTCTGATCCTGATTCCTGATGTCTTCCTTAGTAAAGTGTGTAATCTTTCCCCCACAAGGCAGTGGCACATATTCATTGATTGTTTTCACTTTCTGAATAATTGACTGTATTTCAGGTAACTGGACTCAAAGACAATAAAAGGAAGAAAATTCAATTGTTCGTTCATGCTATTTGAAGCTTCTGAACTTCTCGGGTGTTTTTTTAGTGTGACAGTGCTTTAGATTAGTTCTGAACTCGCTTCCGTGAAATTATTGCTAAAACAATGTAATGACCCCTCCTGAGGATATAAAGCTTTATTATTATGTTTGAATAAATAAGATAATAAACTATGGTATGTCATGACCGAAGCAAACACTGCCTCGATTATGCCTCGTTTT
The DNA here is from genome assembly GCA_030522415.1 of Channallabes apus. Lineage (NCBI taxonomy): Eukaryota > Metazoa > Chordata > Actinopteri > Siluriformes > Clariidae > Channallabes > Channallabes apus. The sequence goes on from CM060119.1 coordinate 8,978,178, forward strand.
GTTCGGTGTTGCTGCTAGGCAACAGACCACGCGCCTATTCGGGAATGTGGAAATGTGGAAGTGATGTGTGGCCAGTCAGAACTAAACCAAAGATTTCGGTAACTACACGAGGTGTAACATCTGCATGGTGACACTAAACAGCTAGACAACTTAACTTTTTTCCATTATGGTAACATAAGCACCTAAACATCGCTAAAACAAGGTAATGAGGATATAAAGCTTTATTATTGAGTTTGAATAAATCAGACATACCACAGCTGAACAACTTCACTTTTCCGTTATGGTAACTTAAGCACCTCGAATACCTGTCGCTGCTCCTGTGGAAATAAGACGCCACGGATATTAAATATAGAATATTTATTGAAACAAAAACTAATACCATTATAAAATATATAACGTATTGAAACGTTTATAACTTAGCAAGAGCACTGGAGCACTGGAGGCTCAGTGGTAGATGTTTCGCCTGCCATGTGAAAGTCCTGGGTTTGATTCCCAGGCAGTGACCAACAACAATTAATACCATCCATCCATCCATCCATCCATTTTCTTCCACTTATCCGAGGTCGGGTCACGGGGGCAGCAGCTTCAGCAGGGATGCCCAAACTTCCCTCTCCCTGGCCACTTCTTCCAGCTCTTCCGGGGGGATCCCAAGGCGTTCCCAGGCCAGCCAAGAGACATAGTCCCTCTAGTGTGTCCTGGGTCTTCCCCGGGGTCTCTTTCTGGTGGGGCGTGTCAGGAACACCTCACAAGGGAGGTGTCCAGGGGGCATCCTAAATAGATGCCCAAGCCACCTCATCTGGCTCCTCTCGATGCGGAGGAGCAGCGGCTCTACTCTGAGCCCCTCCCGGATGACTGAGCTTCTCACCCTATCTCTAAAGGAGAGCCCAGACACCCTGCAGAGGAAACTCATTTCGGCCGCTTGTATTCGCGATCTTGACCATAGGTGAGGATAGGAACGTAGATCGACGGGTAAATTGAGAGCTTTGCCTTTTGGCTCAGCTCCTTCTTCACCACGACGGACTGATACAGAGCCCGCATCACTGCAGATGCTGCCCCGATCCGTCTGTCGATCTCCCGTTCCATTTTACCCTCACTCGTGAACAAGACCCCGAGATACTTAAACTCCTCCACTTAGGGCAGTATCTCACTCCCAACCCTGAGAGGGCACTCCACCCTTTTCCGGCTGATGACCATCGCCTCAGATTTGGAAGTGCTGATTCTCATCCCAGCCGCTTCACACTCGGCTGCGAACCAATCCAGTGAGAGCTGTACAGTGGGAGCCACGTCAAACAGCCGCCTGGAGCATGATGGATTCATGGCAGGTCCATGAAGGGTTAATGCACACTTCGTGCACGGAGTGTGATCCCCCGCGATGACGCAGTTAACGATGCCCCGCCCCATAAACGCCCCCATGCGCTTTCTAAAAAGATGGTTGCAATGCTGTATAACTCCGCCAGATGGAGCATTGACTGGCACAGTTAACTGCAGTGTCCAGGAAACCCAATACCGTATCTTTAATATACAGACAGTTCTTGTATTGTCAACATAGTTTCATAAATAGATGACGTGGTAAAAAACAACAACAAACCGATTAATAAAACAGATTTGTTAAATCACTCAATACACAACCCATGATGATTATGCTATTTATTATTTAATAATGACTTAATAAAATTAGTTAGTGAAATATTTTTTAAGACATCCTGAAATAATCCTTAAAGACACGGTAGCGGCTGTAATTTTTATATACCGATCATTGTAGGTACGGAATAAAAACGCGGGCTATGTACTGTATTTTATATTTCTGTGTATTTTACCTAGTTCCATTTAATATACTGATAGATAATATTTTGCTGCAAAGTAAAGCTCAAAATGTAACGCCTGCTTGGGTTTGTTTTCGTTATATTTTTGATGATGTTTTTTTCCACAAGTGGCATAAGAAAGGCAATTAATGCCGCATGCAACCTGGAACAAATATCTGCCCATATGGATCAGTATTTCTTTAGTCATTTAATCATGCATAATGCTCCCCCGTCAAAAGATCTGATGGGGCATTAATCACTTATCACAACTGTGAATGGATGCGGCAGCAGAGACAGATTAAATCCCCATAAACACTTGGAAACAATAGTAAAAAAGTTCCAGAGGGTTAGCGCCTGTTATACTAATGTATTTTTACTGATTTTTTTACTGCTTATATTTCGTTTGGTTTTAAGCAATTTCATGTTTTTTTGTGTGTGTGTGTGTGTGTGTGTGTGTGTGTGTGTGTGTGTGTGTGTGTGTGTGTGTGTGTGTGTGTGTGTGTGTGTGTGTGTGTGTGTGTGCACGAGAGAGAGGATACTCTGACAAGAGCTCCCGTGGTGCAATCGGTTAGCGCGTGGTATTTATAAAGCGGTCCAGGTGAAGCAATGCCGAGTTCGAGCCTCACCTAAAGCACCCAAAGCATTTTACTGCATATCGTGCTGTGTATGTGACAAATAAAATTTTAATTTGAAAGGAAAGCTTAAAATTTTACTTCTGCTTGGGTTTGTTTTCGTTATATTTTTTATGTTTTCGCTGATAGTCAAATTGGCATAACAACTTGATTAATGGCGCATAATATCTGGAACAAATATCTGTCCATACGGATCAGTATTTCTTTAGTCATTTAACCAGCATAACGTCCCACATCAAAGATCTGATGGGGCATAAATCACTTATCACAACTGTGTATAGATGCAGCAGCAGAGATCGATTTAATCCCCATAAACATTCACACTTGAAAACAAAACTAACAGAACTAAACAGTTCTAGAGTGTTAGTGCCTGTTATCACAGGACAGGAATCACCTACAGGATACTACTGTATTTTTACTGCTCATATTTTTTACCCTAGTTTCATTTGGTTTTACGCGATTTCATGTGTTATTTGTGTGTGTGTGTGTACAGTGTGTATGTGTGTGTGTGTGTGAGAGTGCGAGAGATAGCGTGAGAGCGCGTGCGCGAGAGAGGGCTTACATGGTGATTTGTCCAAGGTTACTAAAACCTGGCTTACTACCTATAAACATTATTTCAATTTAACTCATGGGTCTCAATCACAGATGACACGACAAATTATATACTCTGAAACGTTCATTTGAACATTTAAAAATATATACAAAAAACATGAATACTAATGTTATCATGGTGTAAATTATTAACATTAGGTTAGGTCCTGCCCTTAATTAATTCATATTATAATTACTTTTACATAGTATAGTTACTGGACTGACATTACCAAAAACTAGCTATTTCATTTAGCCTTTCTAAAATCAACCCATCTATCATTTATAATCAGAAAACATAAAACATATTATGATCTGTTCAATAGCCCATCTGTTTTAATTTAGTTTGTATTTTTTATTATTCATAAGACAACCTTTCAGTTTTGTAAATATTTTAGTTATAGTGTGTTAAGTCTTACTTTAGGTTAAACGTTTTTGAGAATTTGACCATCCAGCTTAGATAAATGTTATGTCATTGATTGATAAAATCTGGATTAAGGATATTTTATTTAATTTCTTTAATTTTTATTTTTTAGTTTCCCCCCTGAGGGATTGCCACCTTATTGTGGTCAGGGGGTTTGCGTGCCTCAACACAATTCAGCAAATACAATACTGTTACTATACAGTAAGCCCAGGGAAAAACAGTGCTCGAACATGATGCCCTCTTCAAATTTCTGACTGCGCCCCTCCCCCCACCCCGTATGGTCTGGTCTAGAACGGCCCTGCCTCTGACCGTCTTTTGTCTTGTAAATGAGTATTCTCACTCACCTTCCAATCCCCCCAGCGCACACATTCTGTTTGTCCTGTAAACTGTAACTGTGTTTGCTAGGGCACTTGGTTATAGTGTACACAGTACTTTACTTTAATGGAACACTTACTTAACTTACTGGTTTGGTTTAAATATCGCTTATTACCTTATTCAGCAAAATAAATTAATTATTAACGTATTGAAGTATTTTAGTTAAGGACAAAAACTGTGCTTGTGTTTAGAACTGCTGAACAGCCGTGTTCATAGGTTTAATCAATGATGGATGAATGGAGAGATGTGTGCGTGTGTGTATATATATGTGCGCGCTCTTCAGCATTTCTCCGTTGGCTTTAACACGCACACCCATCCCCCCGCCAAAAACACACACACACACACACACACATCCCCCCGCCAAAAACACACACACAGAACAATTAACACCATGTCATACTCAGGAGTGGAAGGTGAGAAACCTCAATGGAGAATACCAATTTTGTCGTTGCTCTTTTGGAGTTCTTAAAACCCAAAACATTTATTATGGGTCACATAATCACAAACACAAATACATAGGATCAAGTGTTTAACTGGTTTCATTTGTTTCTATGACCAATAATTATTATTATGATTTTCAGCCCAACTCTTTGACTATTTAAAACAAAGTTGTGTCCCATTTTTTGCCCATTGAAGTTGTTGGTTCAACTAAACGTTTTTAAATACCCAAACAATCCACAAAAATTAAAACACGCAAACATGACTTTAACAATTCAATTTATTCTTCCAAAACTAGTCAAAGTTAAAACAGTAATTTATATAAAACAGGTGAATACATGTTGTCTTTTTGCTTAAAGTTCATTAAACTACCCAGATACACCAGCTGCTTATAACTCTCTATCTATAGTCCTTTTCTATTAAAATGTTAATTTTTCAAATATCAAAACTATTAAACATGGAACAGTTTAAGTCTTTGTTTCCCCCAAAGTACTGTATCAAATATTTTGCAGTTCTATGTTCAGAATATACAGTAGACCTGATCAAACATCATTCTAAAGCTGTCGGACTGTGACGTCATCCCTCCTACAGCTCCCTCAACAGCTTGTTCAGGCTCCTCCAGTCCTGTAGCTCCAAAAGTCCAGCCGTCAGCCGTCTGACCCCCCAATCCTCCACAGCAGAGCTCTGCTTAAAGACAACAGGAGAATTTAGTGAAGACAAAGATAAATAAACTTTACAGAACATATAGTTCTAATAAAAATAATATAAATTAATAAACCTATTTAGGGCGGCACGGTGGTGTAGTGGTTAGCACTGTTGCCTTGCACCGCCAGGGTCCGGGTTCGATTCCCCGGCCAGGCTCGATTCCCATCTCTGTGTGCATGGAGTTTGCATGTTCTCCCCGTGCTTGGTGGGTTTCCTCCGGGTACTCCGGTTTCCTCCCACAATCCAAAGACATGTAGGTTAGGTTAATTGACATTCCAAATTGCCCGTAGTGTGTGAATGAGTGTGTGTATGTGAGTATGTGTGTGTGCCCTGCGATGGATTGGCACCCTGTCCAGGGTGTACCTCGCCTTGTGCCCTAAGTTTCCTGGGATAGGCTCCAGGCCCCCGCGACCCTGTATATAAGGATAAAGAGGTACAGAAAATTAATGAATGAATGAAACCTATTTACCACAGAGTGTGTAAAATACTGTTTTGGGAATTCTGCAATGTAAATAATCTGCCTGTGCTAATGTTAACCAGTGAACAGTGTTAGTGTTAACCACTGACTGTCTGTATTATCGTCTGAATTAAATTAACCGAGAATTTACTTAATGCGCTTCTCATACAAATAAGTTAAGCAATATAACACTCGTATATGAGCATTAGTTCATCCCTGAGGCCAAACTATAACTTACTGAAGCCCCTCACCCCACACACACACACACCTCCCCCTCCTCCTCCTTAACTGATAAACACTTCAGTGTTGTTATTCAGCTCTTTAACTAAGCGCTCGCGCTACCGCGGAAAGTCACGGACAAAGTGTGTAAAATATAAACCGGGTTATGAGCGTTACTAGCTCCTGTACAGCTACCCTCAGTCTGTGTCCCTCATCAACTGCACCACATTATATTCCAGTCACAGAAATAACCTGCAGATTAACTCTTAACCAAAGAATAAATAACCGCTGAATTTATCCAGACAACACGCGGTGAGATTCTCTCAGTATTTACAGAGAACACAAACACTCTTCATCGGGTAGTGCAGCTCTTGTAATAGGGACATTAATAGTATTGTCGAAGCTTGAGCATGTTTTTGAGTTAGTGGAGTGACATTGTGAGTGTGTGACACTGACGGTAAGCTGTAATATTAACTCCAGACTTGGTAAACAGAACATTAAGTTCTCTAAAGTCACATCTGACCGCTGCTGGTGCTGCCAGTGATATTTAAAACGGCCAATAAAAAACTAAACTGGGAAATAAACTGTAAACTACCCCAAACACATTTTATAAAATAAAACATCACTTACCACGAATAGTCCGTTAAGCCGCCTGTAGTTTGGCAGCGTCAGTTCGGCGGGGGTGGGGGCGGGTTGTTAAAATCACGTGATTGCAACTCAGCCCAGCTGGCTTGTTTTAACGTGTTCTTGAGAACGAAGCGCCATCTAGTGGTGGCACCAGGTAAATGAATAAATAGGCGTGTTTACTGTGAAATCTTGACACGCCTTTCTGGCAGAAAAGGGAGGGGGGATTACGGCGTGCAAAGGCCATTCACACTTCAGCCACATGGTCGCGGCTGTTTGCCGTGGCTCCCACTGTAGGTTGCAGGATGATGAGGCCAACAGAAAAACGTCATCTGCAAAAAGCAGTGACCCAATCCTGAGCCCACCAAACTGTACCCGCCTCAACGCCCTGGCTGCACCTAGAAATCCTGTCCATAAAAATTATGAACATGATCGGTGACAAAGGGCAGCCCTGTCGGAGTCATACTCTCACCAGAAACAGGTCCGACTTACTACCGGCAATGCGGACCAAGCTCCGTCACCGGTTGTACAGGGACTGTACAGCCCTTAACAGGGAATCTGATATCCCATACTCCCAAAGTACCCTCCACAGGACTCCCCGAGGGACACGGTCGAATGCCTTCTCCAAGTCCACAAAGCACATGTAGACTGGTTGGGCAAACTCCCATGCCCTCTCCAGGATCCTGCTAAGGGTGTAGAGCTGGTCCACTGTTCCGTGACCTGGACGAAAACCACACTGCTCCTCCTGAATCAGAGGTTCGACTATCCGACGGACCCTCCTTTCCAGGACCCCTGAATAGACTTTCCCGGGGAGGCTGAGGAGTGTGATCCCTCTGTAGTTGGAACACACTCTCCGGTCCCCCTTCTTGAAGAGGGGGACCACCACCCCGGTTTGCCAGTCCAGAGGCACTGTCCCCAATGTCCATGCAAAGTTGCAGAGACATGTCAACCATGACAGCCCTACAACATCCAGAGCCTTGAGGGACTCCGGGCGGATCTCATCCACCCCCGGGGCCCCGCCACCACAGAGCTTTTTGATCAGCTCGGCGACCTCGGCCCCAGAGATGGAACGCTGTTATTGGCCAGGCATGTCTGTGGACATTGCACATTGGTGCCAAGAGTGTGAGCATTGTCAGTGCGCTAAAAGTGTTCCCTCCGCCCCTGGTAGTTTTATGGGGCCTCTGTTGGCTGCTTGGCCTAACGAGATTTTGGCTTTAGACTTCACCGTCCTAGAACCGTCAAGATCTGGTATCGAGAATGTGTTAGTTATGACAGACATTTTTACGATATACACTTTAGCGCTACCCACTAGAGACCAACGGGCTGAGACTGTTGCTCAGGTTTTGGTGGTGGAGTGGTTTTGTAAATTTGGGGTGCCAGGTCGGATCCACTCCGACCAAGGACGGAATTTCGAGCCGCCTTGTTCTCTGTACCCCATACCACCCAGCGGGAAATGGCCAGTGCGAACGGTTTAACAGAACCTTGCATGATCTGTTGCGCACTCTGCCACTGTCCAAAAAGATCGATTGGCCACTTTCTCTTCCTCAGGTACTCTTTGCGTATCATACAACCCCTCATCAGGCAACTGGAGAGTCCCCGTATTTTTTAATGTTCGGACAGGAGCCTAGACTGCCTTTTGATTTTGCACATGGCAGAGTCCCAGCACCATCATCTGGCAGCATTCATAGGTGGATTCTGGAGCAGCAGGATCGGTTGCACATTGCATTTGAGAGTGCCCGCGAGCGGTTAGGTGCGGCAGCCGCCTCACGGAAGGCCCGGTACGATTCGCAGGTAAGGGAGGCACCACTGAAGGAGGGTCAGTTAGTATACCTCTTCGACCATAGTGTGCGGGGTACATGTAAAATCCAGGACCTGTGGAGCTCAGTGGTGTACCAGATTATCAAGGCACCTAGGGAAGGCGGTTCAGTGTATACTATTGCTCCCATCACAGATCTGAGTAAGGTCAAACATGTGCACCGATCCTTGCTGAAACTCCAGAATCGGCCAGGATTTGCCTTTTGCGTTGGCAGATAGCCCAGTGCGTGAATCGGTGCAGCCTTCAGAAGAGGAGCCTGATGAGGGGGATCTGTTGGTTTTGGTGGAGACCCCTCACATTAGGTGACAGTTAGGGCCACAGGATAGTGTTCCTTTTGTTCCTCAGCCATCTGGTGACTTGCGAGTGGTGGAAGCAGGCAATGTCGCAGGGGGTTCAGAGGTTGAGGAGAACATGCAGTCAGTGGTATTGCCTTCTAATTCAGAGGTAGGTGAGCTTGTGGTAAGAAGAACAGGTAGGAGTACCACAGGTCATCATTCTAACTGATAACTCCCACGAGCCATAGGCTTGGGTTTGATATCCAGTATAGTGTTTGGTACAGTTGATACCCTGTTAAGCCTTGGGATTAAGATTTTCATCTGTTTTGTTCACCGTCGGGGCAACGTTGCAGAAACTGGGGGTGGAATGTAGTGGGTTTAGGTGAGTGACAACGGTGTTGACCTATCAGAGCAGAGCACCTCCCTATTTAAAGGCTGATTGGCTGTTGCCTGGGTTGCGTCACGCCCGGTTTCCCCTTTGTTATCCTTGTTTGTAGCGGCGACAAGTAAGCGCATTGTTTAAACCTGGCTTTTGGATAACTGGTTTTCATGTGTGTGTATGTAACTTAAAGGGATTATTGTTAATTTTATAGCGTGTTTTACGGCGCTGCGGTTGCTGATGTTGGTGTGAGCATTTGCCTCTCAGGTATGTTTGTTTGACCTTGTTTGGTTGATTAGTTTCCGAAGGAATTAACAGTATCTCTGCATATTGATTAGGCTTCCTTGTGCACTATTGCCTTACGATGGGATGCAGAGCTCACTAAACCCGTGCCTGTGTGTGCTTTCGCTATGGAGACCTGAATGGTAAGTGGCTTAACTTGCCTTTCACTGGGAGTTAGGGTTGTACATATTAATGTTTCCTTCCGTGTTTGTTATAGGAAACTCCCTCTCGTTGCTAATATTGTTTTGGCTGTTGCTACTCAAGTGGTGCCGCTAGCGCTGTCAGTTTATTCAATTCAATTTCAATTCAATTTTATTTGTATAGCGCTTTTAACAATTGACATTGTCTCAAAGCAGCTTTACACAATCAAAAGAATCATTTAAGTTTTATGGAATGTGAGTGTGTGTGAATCAAAATGGTCAGATAGTCCCTGGTGAGCAAGCCGAGGGCGGCAGTGGCAAGGAAAAACTCCCTGAGTTTATATGGCTGTGAAGATACGGCTGATAACAGTGTGGAAGCTAATGCTGCTAATTGCTGATAGTGAAGACGCTGCCGTTAACTAGCTGTCGTGATTAATATTGAAAGGGGACTGTTTTTCTGTCTGGTGTCGTGCTGCTTTATTGCCCCGTGTCGAATGTATGGTTTATATATTTTTCCTTTTCTCTTCTTTCTTTTGGGTTAAGTATGCCAGGTTCTCTTGGCCTGCTTAAGTGTATTTGGTTTATTGTTTTCTTGATTATTTTGGTGTCATTGTTTCTATTCTTCTTTTAGTTTGCATGAATGTAGTTCCTGATGGCTGACCTGCAATAGAGACTACTCAGTACATTTAATGACTTCTGACCCTTTCTTATGTACTTTTGTTTGCTCCTGAGGGTGCTTTCACACCTATCGTTCGATTGCTTTAGTCCGCACTAGTCAGAAAAATGTTACAATGTAGGAAACAGACGTGTGTACGGTTTGCTTTCACATATGCGAAAACGAACCAAAATAGACTGCGAAGCCCATCGGCACCGGAAACAGACTATTTTCAGAAAATCGCGCCACTTTCAATAATCATGGAGGAACAGCTTTGAGTTGCCTCATGGCGCTGATCGTGCAAAAAATTGTACGTGCAAATCATTATTTTCAGATAATTAATTTCAAACACGATTCGAGGCTGCGACTCCAAACCAGCTACCTGGTTTTCTTCTCGCCGACGGCGCATTGCGCGCCACTTCAGGGAGAAGAGACATGCCCTCCATCTGAATGATCATTTTTGTTATTAGCCGGCGATCTTCCTGCAGATCCATCAGGTAATCCGTTGGCCGATCAAAACAGCCCAGCCACACATTTTTCATCTTTAATGTGAATACAGAGAGGCCCTTAATTTCTTCGGCACTCCACGTTTCTCCTCGGTTTGATTTCATCGCGAGTCGATAGCTTGAAAAATTTAATGGCGTCAACAGGAAGTGAAAAGAATTTAACCCACAACCCCGTATATACCCAAAGTGCATTAAACTATACCATTTCGTCAGATTTGGTTTGGTTGCTTTCACACCAGACAAACTGTGCCAAAGTAGAGCGGATAAAGCGGTCCGAGACCACCCCTTCAGGCAGGTCTCGGATTGATTTATTTTGTGCGCACCAAAGTACCGAGATTGCATTCAAATCAACGCAAACGAACCGAACCAAGGGACCAAACACGTTTGGTGCGCACCAAATGCTGTAGGTGTGAAAGCACCCTGACACTCATTGCTATCAGAAGATGTCTCATTAAGTGGTGTCGGTAATATTGTTGGAGTCTTTTGTTTATTTACTTTCTCGTTTATTGTAGGAGCTGAGGTTCGGTGACAGATTTGTCTTCCTCGCCGTGGTGGTGGTTCTTCCCCATTGTGTGCAGTGTTACACTTGGAGTGTTTGAGGGCGCGATCATTGTGCACAGTGGTGTGTGAGAAAGTGTGTTCCAGTAAAAAGACCACTCTACTTGGTCTGGCCCTTGTGAACCTCAGCTTTCTGTATTCTGTTTATTTTTGTTGTATCCAACAATATATACATTTCAGTCCGGTCTTTTTGGTTTATTTTGTTTTTAGTGTGTTTTAAATAATTGCATTATTCATTCATTCATTCATCTTCTATACCGCTTTATCCTGTATTAGGGTCGCGGGGACCTGGAGCCTATCCCAGGAGACTCAGGGCACGAGGCAGGGTAAACCCTGGAAAGTGTGCCAATCCATCGCAGAGCACACACACACACACTATGGTCAATTTGGGAACGCCAATTAGCCTAATCTGCATGTCTTTGGACTGTGGGAGGAAACCGGAGTACCTGGAGGAAACCATAATTGTATTAATAAAATTCTATTTTTTATATCTCAAACTTGTGTGCTTGATCTCTAAATTGTGTGGTTTAAATCTTTTTGTCCCTGGGGTGAGTCCCAGGGTGGCGTAATCGGATCTTTAGTGCTAGCGCACCCTTGCGCCGCCCCGCCACACAAGCAGCCATATACCCCATTTTTAAAGCACCTTTTAAAGCACCTTTAAATAAACTGCACTTATTCGAGCAGCCCCTTCAGCAGGGCCTACAGGGGGCCTACAGTAACTCTAAAGCAGTTGCACGAATTCATGACAAAGTGGTCATTTTGTGCATGTGACAACAATATTACAAATTCCCCAAAAATATAACTTGTATGGGAGTGTTGCAAGAAAAAAGCCACTTCTCGAGAAAGGCCACATATAGACTGAGATTTTAGGTCAGATGAGACTAAAATTTTATTGCCATATGTGCCAAAATATACAGTACTGAAAGAAAAAGAAAAGAAAAAAATATATATATATACTGTACTGTATATATAACCTTGTTGTTATCTGTGTTTATTTCTCCTGAAAAAACACACATTATTAGGGTGTTTATTTACAGTACCACGGTATGCGTAATGTACAGTAAATGTTCAAAGTGTGTGTGCACTGTTACAGTACGTGCAGAAGTAGTGCATGTACTGTATGTGTGAGTGTAGTGCGGGTATATGCGCGATGGCGGGTGGCGGCGCGTGCGCGATCTCTCCCCCCTTTCTCTTTCTCTCGCTCTCCTTTTTACAGGTGGCCCCGCCTCGATGGAACGTGACGTGACGTGCGCCGCGATTGGCTCAAAGTGATTGGTTGGTTGTTGGTTGGTTTGTTGGTGGAGTGGTGAAGTGTTGGAGTGAGTGTTGGAGTGTTGGTGTGTGACTGGGTGACTGTGTGACTGTGTATTTGTTTGATTGAGTGATTGTGTATGTGTGTGTTATTGTTTGTTTGTTTGGTTGGAGAGAGAGCCTGTGTGTCGCGCCTTGCACTCTCTCCTTCCCTTTTGTTGTTTTGGGTTTTCTTTTTTTGTTTATGTTAGCGTGGATGGAAGTGTTCCTCCCGCTGTTGTATATAGTTTCTTTTGTTGTAAATATTGTGTGTATATATTGTTTTGTTCTTTTTTTTGTTTGTATATAGTTACAAGGAAGCAGTAGGGGTTGGGCGCCATTTTTGTTGTCCCCCGTTTTCTCCTGTTTTTGTATAAATAGTTACAGTAGGTAGTTAGGTTAGTTTTTGTATTTTGATTTCAATTGCTTTTTGGGTAGTTTAGTTAGCTTGAGGGTGGAGATAGAGGGGGGGGGGGTTGTTTATTGTTTTGGCTTGGCTCAATCCTGAAGCCCAGAGCTTCCTGTATGTGTGTGCGCGTGTGTATTAAAATAAAAATTGACGCACTGAATTCTTGGTTGCAAGATTCATTTATCATAAATTTATTATTTTCTTTCTTGCGTCCCTTGACCCTAGACCGGGGGTCGTAACAGCACCACCTCACTGTGGACAGTGTTAATATTGTTCACGCAAATTTTTCAAACTTATCCTGGAACAAACGTTGCTGCAGACTCCTGCAAAAGGAAACAGTTTGCTCACTTTGTTGTCACAATTCTTGGAAGATCTTTACAGTTGAACGCTTCTCTCTACTTAGAAGACGGTTCTGGCCTCGACTGGTGTTAGCAGCTGTTTCTCTGAGGACTTGACAATTCGATAGTTCAGGACTGAAACTTTCTACAAGTCTATCTGAGTCTCCAATAACTACCTGGACTCCATTTTAACATCAATTTACATCAACTATTATAGCTGAACAGCCTGCCACCTAACACACTGAATACTGTAAATGCAGATCATTTCCTGATATCTGTTTCACCCAGATGAGGATGGGTTCCCTGTTGAGTCTGGTTCTGTTGAAAATCTATTGTCCTTCACCAGAAAACTGTAAATGGCAAATCGAGCAAGATGGCGCCGGTGAGGTCGGCTGCCGTCACGACTGCTCCGACCACCTTTTCCTTGTTTTTGTTTTTTAAGTTAGTTTTCTTTGTTTTAAAATCAGCAAAATCATCATCATAGAGTACATTAGGTATGATAGAGACACTCTTGTTTCTATTGGTATACAATGTACTCACAATTCGACGGTTTTAACTCCGGATCCGAGCTGGCCGAGTGAGATCCTGAGGGAGAACAATGGACGCGACGCGAAGCGGAGACCTCGAGGAAGACGAGCCGGTGTCAGGAACAGGCTCAGGGCCCGTGCACACCGCACACCTCTGCCTAGCATCCTGCTCGCCAACGTCCAGTCACTGGAGAACAAACTCGATGACCTCAGGGCCAGGATAAAGTTCCAGAGAGACATTCGGGACTGCAACCTCCTCTGCTTCACCGAGACATGGCTGAACCCAGCGGTGCCAGACCACGCCATACAACCAGCCGAGTTCTTCTCGGTTCACCGCATGGACAGGACGCGGGACTCGGGGAAGTCAAGGGGAGGCGGCGTGTGCTTAATGGTGAACAACAGCTGGTGCAACAGCGCGAGCGTTGTTCCTCTTACACGCTCCTACACACCAAACCTGGAACTACTGTCCATCATGTGTCGTCCATTTTATCTTCCACGGGAGTTCACATCGGTCATAATCAGAAACTGCCTTATGCGAGCCTTATGCACCAGACACAACACCGGGACGCTGCGCTCATTGTGGCGGGGGATTTTAATAGTGCCAACCTCAAACGCGCAGCGCCAAACTTTTATTAGCACATCACCTGCCCCACCAGGGGCGAAAGGACACTGGACCACTGTTATACCACGGTCAAAGACGGTTACAAGGCACAATCTCGTCCAGCGTTTGGTAAATCCGACCACGCCGCCATCTTCCTCATGCCAAAATATAAACAAAGGCTGAAACAGGAAGTGCCGGCTCAGAGGGAGGTCGCGCGCTGGACGGACCAATCGGTGGCCGCGTTACAGGACGCACTCGATGACGCATGACTGGGACATGTTCAGAAACAGCTCCGATGTTGACGTCAGCGTGTTTACGGAAGCGGTTGTGGGATTTATTGAGAAGCTAGTGGACGATACGGTAGAGAAAAAGACTATCAGAACGTTTCCCAACCAGAAGCTGTGGGTGGATAAAACCATCCGCGACGCTCTGAGATCTCGCACAGCTGCCTACAACATGGGACTTGCGTCGGGGGACATGGAACCGTACAAGGCTGCGTCATATAACGTCCGGAAGGCGGTGAAAGAGGCGAAGCAGTGCTATGGGAGAAAACTAGAGTCACAGCTTCAACAGAGTGACTCTAGGAGCCTGTGGCAGGGACTGAGAACAATAACGGATTATAAAGCACCAACATCCGGTATGACGAACGCGGACGCGACTCTGGCAGACGAGCTCAACACTTTCTATGCTCGCTTTGATGCTGCAGCTAAAGACGCTAGCGATGCTAATGCTAACGGGGCTAATGCTAGCGGCGCTAATGCTAACGGCACTAACGGCTGCAGACAGGAAGACACTGCCAGCACCGGGAACGCGCTCATCATCTCCGAGCACGATGGGAGGAGAGCCTTCAAGAGAGTGAACACCAGGAAAGCAGCAGGACCAGACGGCATCTCAGGTCGTATCCTCAGAGCCTGCGCAGACCAGCTAGCACCTGTGTTCACTGAGATATTCAACATCTCTTTATCTCAGTCGGTGATCCCCACATGCATCATTGTTCCTGTTCCAAAGAAACCCCATCCTGCTTCCCTCAATGACTATCACCCTGTAGCCCTCACCTCAGTAGTGATGAAGTGCTTTGAACGCCTGGTCAGAGACTTCATCATCTCTTCACTACCGGACACACTCGACCCACTACAGTTCGCTTATCGTCCGAACCGTTCCACAGACGATGCAATCTCATATCTCCTCCACACATCTCTCACCCACCTGGACACTAAGAGGGGAAATTATGTGAAAATGCTCTTCATCGACTACAGCTCTGCATTTAATACCATAATTCCCTCCACACTCACCACCAAGCTGGAGCACCTGGGACTCAGCTCACCCATGTGTCAGTGGATCTCCAACTTCCTAACTGGCAGACCACAGGCAGTAAAGATGGGCGTTCATGTCTCAGCCTCCCTCACACTCAGCACTGGAGCGCCCCAGGGTTGTGTTCTGAGCCCCCTGCTGTACTCTTTATACACCTACGACTGCGTGGCCACTACCAACTCCACCGCCGTCATCAAGTTTGCTGACGACACTGTCGTGGTGGGCCTGATCACGAACAACGATGAGTCGGCCTACCTGGAGGAGATTGGGAATCTGGAGAACTGGTGCCAGAGGAACAATCTCCTCCTGAACGTCAGTAAGACAAAGGAGCTGATAGTGGACTTTTGTACAAAGCAGGAGAGGAACTACCAGACCCCCGTCATCAACAAGAGCCCAGTGGAGAGAGTGGACAGCTTCAGATACCTCGGTGTTCACATCACGCAGGACCTGTCATGGTCCTGTCACATCAACACCGTGGTGAAAAAGGCCCGGCAGCGTCTGTACCACCTCAGATGTTTGAGAGACTTCAGACTGCCCTCCAAGGTGCTCAGGAATTTCTACTCCTGCACCATAGAGAGCATCCTGTCGGGAAACATCTCGACCTGGTTTGGAAACAGCACCATGCAGGACAGACGAGCTCTACAGAGGGTGGTGCGTTCAGCTGAGCGCATCATCCGCACCAAGCTCCCTGACCTGCACTCAATCTACACCAAGCGGTGCTGGACCAAGGCCAGGAAGATCGTGAAGGACCTCAGCCATCCCAATAATGGACTGTTCTCTCTATTGCGGTCAGGAAAGCGCTTCCGCTCCCTGAAGGCCAACACAGAGAGACTGAGGAGGAGCTTCTTCCCGCAGGCAATAAGGTCTCTCAACCATACCACATTCACACCACAAACACAGAACTAATACAACCTGTTAACGTCAACGGACACTATGGACACTTTCATGCACATCTACCCTGACATTGGAACTCATATTTATGTTTACATTCTGGACCCCTGCACAAAGTCACTTTAATAAGGCACCTTAACACATACATACTCCACCAAATTTCAATTTTAAAAGAAAATCTCTATTGTACAGTATATCTCTATTTTTATTTCCATTTTATGTACAGTATACTTTTATTTTTTATTTCTATTTTTATTCTAGTTAAGTAAAAATTTTCCTATTTCTTTATTCATATTTATTCCTTACTGTAAGATTTTATTCTCTTTTTAAGGTCACTGGCGGTCGTGTAAGCATTTCACTGCATATCGTACTGTGTATGACTGTGTATGTGACGAATAAAATTTTCATTTGAATTTGAATTTGAAATGGTAAGAAGGCAATTTCTCTTGGGATAAATATTTATCTTATCTTCTCTTCCAACATGACAATGACCCAAAACACACAGCAAAACTGACTACACAGTGGTTGAAGGAATTACTTAATTCCTTGAAGGGATGACACAAACGGTCACCATCAAATTTCTGTTCTGCAAAGAGGAGTGGATAGAGGTGCAAAGCTTTGTGTGCCATTGAGAATGTGATAAGCCTTCATTTATTTGCAGGGGGTGATCCTTTTCCAAATCAACGATTCAGTTTTTTTTGGGAGGGGTTTGTGACATGTTAACATTATATACAGTGGCTTGCAAAAGTATTCGGCCCCCTTGAACACCCCACTTTTCAGTTATTTATTTGTAAAAAATGTTTGGAATCGTCTCGGGTTACTTTGCAGTAACCCTGTTCCCTGAAAGGCGGGAACGAGATGCTGCGTAAAACGCTATGGGAACCATTTTGTTGCGTTGCCGGTCGTGAAACATGCTGTGTAAACACGCCAAAGTTTTTGGCTATATATAACCTCGACCAGGTGACGTCATCTGATTAGATGTAGGTGGAGGTTATAAAAACAGGTGAGCCGGCAACAACCTCAGATTAATTTGTCTGAACGGCCGTCCAGTCATGTGGTAGTGCAACATTCGGACGCAGCATCTCGTTCCCGCCTTTCAGGGAACAGGGTTACTGCAAAGTAACCCGAGACGTTCCCTTTCAAGGCTACACTTCGATGCTGCGTAAAACGCTATGGGAACAAGAATACCAACGCCGCCGCACTACAGGTGTCTGGACCCCAAGGTTGTGTAGCGTGTGTGCACAAAGCCAAGAAGGTCTCAGAACTAGCCTGGGCAGCTAACTCGGGGGCAGTGAGCCCGGAGTAGCATGAACATCCAGATTATAAATGTAAGAAATGTGTGCGGGGAGGACCAACCCTTCGCGCCACACAATTACTGCAGGGGATACCTCCTGCTGGTGAGACTGGGACGATCACCCTGGTTGGGTGAGCCCTGCTTGCCAGAGGCGAAGTGAACCCACGCGCCTCATAGGAGAGGGCAATATGCATCTCTCACCCAGTACAGTATAGTGGTGCTCTGACTTACGCCACTAGCTGATGCGGTGGACGTGAATCTGAAGAGCACATACTGGACAGTAAGTGAAGTTTCTCCTGCTCCGAAGCTGTAAAAGGCGGAGGACAGAAGGCTTCAAACAATGCAGCTAAGAACATCCTGAGGGTACTAGGGCACAAGCCCAAGGACAAGCTTTTCCTGCAGAAGCTCCAGCACTGAAACATTTCGGCAGTGGACTGGGTATACCTGCTTGGCACACACTTGTTGCAGGGGAATACCTCTTGCTAATCCAATAGCTGAGGCGATCCCGTGGTTGAATGAGCCCTGATTCCTAGAGGCGAAGTGAGCCCACGCGCCTCATAGGAGAGGGCAATAGCATCTCTCATCCAGAGCATGTAGAAGCTGCTCTGACCTACGCCACTAGCTGATGCGGTAGACGTAGATCTACTGTAAAGAGCACAAGCTGGACACAGCAAGTGAAGTCTCTCCTGCTCCAAAGCTGTAAGCGCGGAGGACAGAAGGCTTCAAAAGCAATAGGGTGCCTGTTGCGTTTATAGAGCTTTCGGAAGATAGTTGAGAGAGGATGCAGTTACGTACGTCCTGAGAGTACTAGGGCACAGACCCGAGGACGGACAGCACTGAAACAATTCGGCAGTGGACTGGGTTTACCTGCTTAGCAGACACTTGCTGCAGGGGAATACCTCTTGCCAGTGCAATAGATGAGGCAATCCCCTTGGCTGAAAGAGCCCTGATTCCTAGAGGCAAAGTGAGCCCACGCGCCTCACAGGAGAGGGCAAAAGCATCTCTCATCCAAAACATGTACTGTAGAAGCTGCTCTGACCTACGCCACGCCTACGCAATTGATGTGCCATGCGAGAAGATAGCCTCTCCAGCTCCCTTGGGCTGGACGGTCATCTGAGACCGCACCCGAGCCTGTGAGGGAAGCATCTGTTGTTAGCCTCAGCGACGACAAGATGAACTTAGAGTGGGACCCAGAGTAGAGACCGGGGTCTGAACCACGTAGAAAGGGTACGAAGCACCTGGCGCATAACCCATATTGGGGATTGGCCCTAGTGAAATCCCCTGGTTCTTAGCCACAACTTGGAATGCTCTCTGTGCAGAAGGCCCAAAGGTGTCACAGTGGATACAGCTGCCATGAGAGCTAGGATGTCTGGAAGTGATGGTCACTTTCTGGTCTAGCTTGTTTTCCTTGAGGGTGTTGAGAATGGGTTCGACACGAGCGGGAGACAGCTGTGCCCGCTTACGACCGAATCCCCTATGGCACCCAATGTGTTGTCCTCTGAACAGGAAAGAGCACGCTTTCGTGGCGTTGGGTCCCAGTCCTGAGAACAGAGACGAGCTAGGACGACATGCTGATGTCGAAGCACTAGCCACCGGATGCCCTGGGACTCCCGTAAGAACCAGGGCTAAATCCATGCATTTTGTATGTGTGCAGGTGAGCTGGACCAATGGAAGGACCCGATACTGGTAAGCTTCGCCCCCGAAAGTGAACCTCAGGATCTTCCTGTGTTGTGGCAATGTTTCTGTATGAAAGTAAGCGTTCTTAAATTGATTGTCAGAAATCAATCGCTTGGTAGGGTTGAGAGCAATCACCTTGACAGTCAACATCTGAACTGTATTCATTGATTTTCAGATAGCGGGAGAGCCCGCAGAATCTGAAAAATTGGACGCAGCCCCCGTTCCTCTTGGGAACCAAGAATACCGACTGTAGTAGCCTGACTCACTGTCTGGTGGGGGAACATGTTCCATGGCCCCCTTCCCCGGCAGCTTTGTCAGCAGATGCGCACTTTCTGGTTTCATGGAAGTGGAGACCACGCCATTGAAAACACAGAGGGTGAAGTGAGAACTGAATCCTGTAGTTTCTCTCTCCAGTGCTTAGTACCCAAGGAGATATACAGTACTTGGCAGTAGCTTCCACGCTGCCAGTTTCTCAGAAAAGGGCAAAAGTTTCGGCGGCTTGGTTAAACGTTGGTGTTAGATGTTCGGCATCCTGAAACATGGCAGGAAAAAATGAAGAACTAACAGCCTATTGGAGACTGGTGTTGCCCGAAACACCAGTGGTGGCGGAGCAAGAACACTGACCTCCTGGGGGTGCCAGGGAGAACACTAATTCGTTTGAAAGGAATTCTAGGTGCCTCTCCCATTGGGGGGCCACCCTCATTTATTTTATTTCACATATATATATATATATATATATTTTTTAAATCAGTCTGACCTCCTAGGGAAGATACTGAAACGCGGCGCACCCCAATTTTTTACGAGGAGGTGCCCGGGTCCAAAAAAGAACACACTCCTTGTGTTTACGCCTCGCAAGAGTCAGACGCGGTCGAGACTGGGTGGCCGACAATCCCGACTCTTGAGCATGGCGGGGAGGGAATTTCCCAATGGCTTGTTCGTATAACTTCGCCCCAGAACCTAGTGGCGGTTGAGTCAACGACATCGCTAAACAGGCCGGAAGGCGAGATAGGGGCATTAAGGAGAAATGCACAATCCTATCCTTGATGCGCCTGAGATTTAGCCACAGGTGCCTCCTGCGAAACCCGTAGCAGCCATCAAACGGCCGATAACACGAGCCATCTGCTTTGTTGCATGAAGAGACAAGTCTGTAGCTCGGCATAATTCCAATATGCCTTATCTTGAAGAGCCCCGACAGTACTCAAGTCTCTCAGCAGGTCAGCCTGTTAGGCCTGCAAAACTGCCCTGGTGTGCAGTGGAGTACCAAGCTGACCTACTGCCTGAAAAGCTTTTCCCTCCAGGGAAGATAAAAGTCTA
Organism: Channallabes apus; assembly: GCA_030522415.1. Taxonomy (NCBI): domain Eukaryota; kingdom Metazoa; phylum Chordata; class Actinopteri; order Siluriformes; family Clariidae; genus Channallabes; species Channallabes apus. Next base: position 8,998,705 of record CM060119.1, read on the forward strand.
CACAGCTAGAAAGGAAGTATAAGCTTACCAGGGAGGATGATGGCCCAGGAAGCGTCTCTACTATCTGGGCATCATCATATAACCCCGCGTTTCCACATCGACTATATTTAAATAAATAAATAAGTCGATGGCAGGAAAAACACGGGATGAATACAGCTTACTCCAAGAAAGGGTTAACTCATATGGAGAGAGCTAAGGGGGGGGGGGAGAGCGTCGTTGAGGCCCCGCCCCCCGGCCACCCGACAGAAGCTGCCGTCTGCTGTTTTTTTTTTTTTTTTTTTTTAAGTGCTTAAGGCTATTTTCATCTCCGCTAAGAGTCCTCGTGATGACAACGCGGAAGAAAGGGGGGGGGGGGCTTACCTCCATCTGCCGCAGCTCAGTCAGATGCACGAGTTTTAAGCCAGAAATGCGCGGCGCGCGCAGGACTAGTCGAAGCACTGTAGAGATCGCACTCCGATATGGATTATCACACACGGAGGGATATCTGGTTTAAACTCGCCATATTGGTGAGTTAAACATCTTCTTATTTTGCTGGTTTAAACACAACAAGGCTCTGAAGACAAATGATCTGAGGTTGTTGCCGGCTCACCTGTTTTTATAACCTCCACCTACATCTAATCAGATGACGTCAAAATATAACTTAACAAGCTTTCGTCAAACTCGATTTTGACAGTTTTATTACCCCCTTAAGTGCTTTTTTGACCTTTAGATGACCTTTAGGAGTTTTTATGGCCGGGAGGTTTCGTGATAAAAAGGGAGCGGTTTATGCGTTAGACATTAATTCATTTATATACGTATTTATTTATATACGTATTTATTTTATTTATTAATTCATTTTATATACGTATTTATTTATATACGTATTTATTTCATTTATTAATTCATTTATATACGTATTTATTTCATTTATTTATATACGTATTTATTTCATTTATTGTAAGAATTAGCACAGTGTGTTTTTATTTGAAAAATATGCTTGGTGAGGGGATTCATTTCAAGGTGTTTGTGCGTAACTATTAAGGCAGGGAGAATGTATTTATTACCAAGGGGGCAAACAGTGAAACATTTATTCACTTTGGTAAAAACTTGGAGCATTTTTAATGATTGAGGACTAGCGAAGTTTTTAAGTTACTTTTAAAGAGAAGAAGCATAAACGTTACCAGAGGGCGAGAGCCCCGAGTCGTTGAAGAAGAAGTAGAATGGTCTCGATGATACGACTAAAAAACGTTGTTGCGGGAAAAAATAAATTACAAGAGACATAAGCGAGGTCCGAGCGCGCGTATGAGTTTGTCCGATGTCAAGAGCGTGTAGCGCTTGAGTAGCAAAGTCTTGTCTGGAGCGGGAGGCGCGCTGAGTTTGAGTTTGTGAAAGGGGAATCGAATGGGGTTCCTCCCGGGCCTTGTGATTGGCCGGATCTGCGCGTGACGAAACCCCGCCTCCGCCTTTTCAGCTTAGTCATAAAATGTGCTTATTTTTTTTTTTGAGTGCTCATCTAAATCTGTTGTTTTATCCACATTATTTTTTTTTTAGGTAGGACTGTGCTTATTTTGTCTTTTTTAAAAAGTTCCCTAAGACTAGAGCTGGGGTGACCGTGTGTGTAGTGATTAGTAATAATGTAATGGAAGAAAACAAAAAAAAAGCTGCTCCGTGACTCATCAGTTCACTGTGTGCCATGATCATTTAGTTAGGAATTACATGCTGAACTGATCCAACAGATCGGTTAAAAGTCTAGCCGATTTTACATATGCTTATATATATACGAGGACCATGTGTTAAAAACCTGGTCCTTTACTTTTCTTGAAAAGAAAAAAAATTCTGTTTTTCTGGTTGTCATAGCAGGCCTTGTAATGGCGCAGGGGTGTTAGTTAACATCTATTATCAGATTAGGATGTAATAAACGTTTGACCAGATATTTTTCCATGGGGAGATGGGGCTAATGTTTAATAGCTTTGTTTTAGAAAATGTTTACGCCAGGTGAGTGTGTGTGTGTGTGTGTGTGTGTGCATATGTGTTTACGTCCATGCATGTGGAGCAGATACTATATTTACATATATTTTAACTCAAAATCTGTCTTTTTTGGTTATTTCTTTCATATTTTTGATATTTTATACTTTGGAAATCATTATTTTATTGCTAATTTATTTATTGTTTTGCACTAGTGTTAAAATATTCGGTTATGCTTGTGACTGCTAAAAAAAAAAAAAAATGGGACACGGCCCCTTTTAGAGTTACCGCTTCTTCCGGTTTCGGCTGGTCTCCTTCAGTGCGCGCGCGATAAGCGTAGCTGGAGAGAGGTGAGTTCTGACGGAGCTCTAGCTTAAAAATAAATAAAATGTTTAGTTAAAGTTGGTTTATTGCGAGTAAGATGTATGTTTGGTGATAAAAAAAATGCAGTTTATTTGTAAGGAAGCACAAATAGAGGTTGTTTAACGCATGTTTTCTTTGGAAGTGACACTATGTATGCATGTTTGAACTCCATGGCTAAAATTATCTGTTTTGACTCGCAAACACAGAGTTATAAGCAAACATGAAGTTTTTTATTCATTTGGTTTTTAATTCATTCATAATAATAAAAGTGGCTTGTGGAATATTTGTTGTCCGGCTTCGTTAAATCCACAACACAGCGCAGAGTTTGGGACAAACCGTGGGGTTTGTATTATTATTATCTCTGTAGGGAAACATTCACACGGGTAGGAGTAAACCCTTACAGTTTTATTCAGGATGTTTCAAAACACCGTAACATATAAGTTGAGTTAGCTCTGAATGCTCTCAAAAATAACCGGTAATGTGAGTTACACAAAGTATTTTCTTCAAAATCTTAACAAAAACTGATCTGAAGTAAACAGCTCAGTAAATGTTCTTGGGTTGTTCTTGAGGGTTTGAGTCTTATCTTTTTCTTTCGGTCACTAAACCTTCACGCTGGAAAGTTCAGTTAGCTGCCACTGCTAGGTGTAAATATAATGTCATTTTAGAAACGTTTCAGAAAACTCTTACAAAAACATCTGAGCTAAAAGTTGTTTTTCTTCTCTTTCTCATAAGTTTTGTCTTCCATTACAATATTTCTTCACCTAAGTTAAAAGTAATTAGACTGGAAACTTCGTTACACAAAAAAAAAAAAAAAATGTTGTCGTCGTCAAAATCTAACAGCATACTGTATCAGAGTTAGAAGTTGATACTGTGGAATGATTAGACTTGTTTCATCGGCATTAACCTTACACATGACATTTCTTTTAGGTTCTATTAGTAAATGTTGTGAGCAGTACGTTTTATTTTAGAAACTCAAATTTTTTTTTACAAAATGTTAAAGTAGAAGTTCTTCATTGTTTGGACATGGTTCCTCTGGCACTAAACCTTCACGCTTTAAAGATCTGGTGCATCAAGGCTATGTGTAAGTAAGTATAATATCATTTTTAGAAACCTTTCAGAAAAACTAACACATCTTGGGCAATAGTTTCTGTTCTCAAAGGTTTTGTCTTCCATTACAACATTTCTCCACCTATGAAAGTTAATTACTTACACAAATTATTATTTTTAAACAACGTATTTGAGTTAAGAAGTTGATACTGTTGAATGATTAGACTTGTTTCATCGGTCATTAAACTTACACATATGAAATTTCTTTTAGTAAATGTTGTGAGCAATACTTTTTTATTTTAGAAACTCAAAAAAAAATCTAACAAAATGTAAAAGTAGAAGTTCTTGATTGTTTAGACATGGTTCCTGCGTCACTAAACCTTCACGCTTTAAAAGATCTGTTAAGCATCAGGGCTATGTGTAAGTATAATATCATTTTAGAACTTTTCAGAAAACTCTAACACATCATAGGCAATAGTTGTTGTCTTTGATTACAATGTTACTTCACCTATGAAAGTTAATAGTTATTGCACCAGAATTTTAGCCGTGCAATTAAATTTTTCATTCATAAAAATCAAACAACATATCAGAATAAAAGCTGAAAGCATCAAAGTGTTATTTATAATGTCGTTTAACAAACTTTTTCAGAAAAACTAACATCTTGGGCAATAGGTTTTTGTCTTCCATTACAATATTTCTACACCTATGAAATTTAATTACTTACACAATTTTTTTAAACAACGTATTTGAGTTAAGAAGTTGATATTTGTTAAATGATTAGACTTGATTCCTTGGTAATTAAACTTACATGTATGAAATTTAATTTTTTTTCTTGTATGTGTGTGTGTATGTGGGTGTTTGTAAGGATGTAACAAGAGGAAGGATTTAAAAAAAAACAATGCACAAGGAGTTGTTAAACTTCTGTTACAAACCTAATTTAAAGTCAACGTTTCTTTATGGTTTTTGCCCTGTGTTGCTATGCCTTAACTTTTTGAAAGTTCGGGCAACTAATTGTGACTATTAAATCTTTATATACGTTGCAATTTTGACTACATAGTCTTTTTTTTTTTTTAAATAAATATTTAGCAAAATACTTAATTCGAGGGAATTGTTCATGTTTTTTCATGTTTCCTCTGTCACTAATGCCTGAAAGTTCTGTCAGGGGTCATGGGGTGATAGTTAATAGAAGAAGATAAGGGTTGAGGAGCTTTTATGACTGGTGAGTGTCCTTGTGCCAGATGTCGCAAACGCTTGGCCGGACAACGTTCAGTTCAAAGGAGATGCTAAATTTCTGTTAGAAACTCTTCTCAAAAAAAAAAATCTAAGGTAAAAGTCAGCATTCTTTAGGTATTTGTCTTGTTTTTCCCTGCATCGCCATGCCTTCACTTGTGAAAGTTAGGGTAGCTAAATGTGATTAATAAAGTTTATATGCATTGTAATTTTGAATACAGTCTTTTTTTTCCCCCATAAACTTTTAGCAACATAGTGTATTTGATGGAATTGTTTTTTCACGGTGTCTATCGCCAAACCTTCATGTATGAAAGATCTGTTAAACGTCAAGTCTATGTGTTATTTATAATGTCATTTTAGAAACTTTTCAGAAAACTCTAAACACATCCTAGGCAACAGTTGTTGTTTTTGATGTTTTTTTTTAATTCCATGACATTATTTCTTCACATATGAAAGTTGAAAGTTAATGCACCGGAATTTTAGCTACACAAATTATTATTTTTTAAAAATCAAACAACGTATCTGGAAAAAAAAAACTATTATCCTTTATATTTTTTGTCTTGTTTTTCGAGTAGTTGTGTCTGTGTACCCGTGTTTTTGGGGATGTAACAAGAGGATGGATTTAAAAAATGCACATTGAGGTGTTAAACTTCTGTTACAAACTTTTCCTAAAATCTAAGTTAAAGTCAACATTCTTTATGCTTTTACCATGTTTTCCCAGTGTCACTAAGCCTTCACTCGTGAAAGCCCAGATAGCTTAATGTGAATATTAAAGTTTATATGCAGTGCAATTTTTGACTATGTAGTCTTTCTTTTTTTCTTTCATAAACTTTTACCAGCATACTTTATCTGAGGGAATTGTTCGTGTTGTCTGCCCCTAAACCTTCATGTTTGAAAGATCTGTTAAGTGGCAAGGCTAAGTCTAGTATAATGTCGTTTTAGAAACGTTTTCAGAAAAACTAACATCTTGGGGCAATAGTTTTTGTTCTCAAAGGTTTTGTCTTCCATTACAATATTTCTTCACCTATGAAAGTTAGTTACACAAATAATTTTTTAAAACAACGTATTTGAGTTAAGAAGTTGATAACTGTTGAATGATTAGACTTGATTCCTCTGTCATTAAACTTACATGTATGAAGTTTCTTTTAGTAATTGTTGTAATAATTTTATTTCAGAAACTTAAAAAAAACAAAAATAAACATTAACAATGTAAAAATAGAAGTTCTTGATTGTTTAGACTTGGTTACTCGGTCACTAAACCTTCATGTTTGAAAGATCTGTTAAGTGGCAAGGCTAAGTCTAGTATAATGTCGTTTTAGAAACGTTTTCAGAAAAACTAACATCTTGGGGCAATAGTTTTTGTTCTCAAAGGTTTTGTCTTCCATTACAATATTTCTTCACCTATGAAAGTTAGTTACACAAATAATTTTTTAAAACAACGTATTTGAGTTAAGAAGTTGATAACTGTTGAATGATTAGACTTGATTCCTCTGTCATTAAACTTACATGTATGAAGTTTCTTTTAGTAATTGTTGTAATAATTTTATTTCAGAAACTTAAAAAAAACAAAAATAAACATTAACAATGTAAAAATAGAAGTTCTTGATTGTTTAGACTTGGTTACTCGGTCACTAAACCTTCATGTTTGAAAGATCTGTTAAGTGGCAAGGCTAAGTCTAGTATAATGTCGTTTTAGAAACGTTTTCAGAAAAACTAACATCTTGGGGCAATAGTTTTTGTTCTCAAAGGTTTTGTCTTCCATTACAATATTTCTTCACCTATGAAAGTTAGTTACACAAATAATTTTTTAAAACAACGTATTTGAGTTAAGAAGTTGATAACTGTTGAATGATTAGACTTGATTCCTCTGTCATTAAACTTACATGTATGAAGTTTCTTTTAGTAATTGTTGTAATAATTTTATTTCAGAAACTTAAAAAAAACAAAAATAAACATTAACAATGTAAAAATAGAAGTTCTTGATTGTTTAGACTTGGTTACTCGGTCACTAAACCTTCACACTTGAAAGATCTGTTAAGCATCAAGGCTATGTGTAAGTATATCATCATTTTAGAACTTTTCAGAAAACTCTTAACACATCATGGGCATTCGTTGTTGTTCTTGACGGTTTCGTCTTTGATTACAATATTACTTCACCTATGAAAGTTAAGTTATTGCACCAGAATTTTAGCTATGCAAATAAAATCATTCATAAAAATCAAACAACGTTATCGGGAAAAAAAAGCCGACGTCTTTTACGTTGTCTTTTTTTTTTCTTGTATATGTGTGTGGGCGGGTGTTTGTAAGGATGTAACAAGAGGATGGATTTAAAACAAAAAACAATGCACAATGAGTTGTTAAACTCCTGTGCCTTTACTTTTGAACGTTCGGGTAATTAATTGTGAATATTAAATCTTTATATGCATTGCAATTTTGACTACACAGTCTTTTTTTTTTTCATAAACATTTCTTCATGTTTCCACGGTCACTAGTGCATTTAAGTTCTGTCAGGGGTCATAGAGGTCATAGAGTTAATAGAAGATAAGGGTTTAGGAGCATTTACGACAGGTGACTGTCCTTGTGCCAGATGTACTAAAAGCCTGGACAGGCAACTATCAGTTCAAAGGAGATGCTAAACTTTTCTCAAAAAAAATCTAAGGTAAAAGTCAACATTCTTTAGGGTTTTGTCTTGTTTTCCCTGCATCACTATGCCTTCACTTGTGAAAGTTCTGTTAGCTAAATGTGAATATTAAAGTTTATAGGCATTGCAATTTTGATTACACAATCTTTTTTCATAAACTTTTAGCATCATACTGTATTTGAGGGAATTGTTTACGATGTCTGTCGCTAAACCTTCATGCATGAAAGATCTTGTTAACGCTAGGGGTAAGTACGACGTCAGTTTAGAAACTTTTTTCAGAAAAAACTCTTAACACATCAGAGGCAACATTTGTCTTCCATTAAAATATTTCACCTATGAAAAGATTTCTTTATTTTAAGGTATATTATGTCTTTCCTGTCGGATGGAGTGAATGGACCCTGCAGGTCAAAAGAACATAATACAGGTCCTTCTCAAAAAAAAATTTGCATATTGTGATAAAGTTCATTATTTTCTGTAATGTACTGATAAACATTAGACTTTCATATATTTTACATTCATTACACACACACAACTGAAGTAGTTCAAGCCTTTTATTGTTTTAATATTGATGATTGTGGCATACAGCTCATGAAAACCCAAAATCTAAAAAAATTTGCATATTTCATCCGACCAATAAAAGAAAAGTGTTTTTAATACAAAAAAAAAAAAAGTCAACCTTCAAATAATTATGTTCAGTTATTTTTTTTTTATTTTATTTTTTTTTAATTTTATAGAACTTTATTAATCCCAGAGGGAAATTGCTCAATTTTCACATATCCCAATTAGGAAACTGGGGTCAGAGTGCAGGGTCAGCCAGCTTATGGAGCAGCGCCCCTGGAGCAGATAGGGTTAAGGGCCTTGCTCAAGGGCTCAACAGTGGCAACTTGGCGATGCTGGGGTTCGAACCCCCGACCTTCTGATCAGTAACCCACAGCCTTAACCGACTGAGCCACCACTGCCCCAAATGCACTCAATACTTGGTCGGGAATCCTTTTGCAGATTCTTGTGTCAACTTTCTCTTCACAATATCCCACAGATTCTCTATGGGGTTCAGGTCAGGAGAGTTGACCGGCCAATTGAGCAGGTACCATGTCAGCTGCTGGTGTTGGTCCACTGACCATGGTATTACTGTGCTCAATTGGCCGGTCAACTCTCCTGACCTGAACCCCATAGAGAATCTGTGGGATATTGTGAAGAGAAAGTTGACACAAGAATCTGCAAAAGGATTCCCGACCAAGTATTGAGTGCATAACTGAACATAATTATTTGAAGGTTGACTTTTTTTTTTTTTTGTATTAAAAACACTTTTCTTTTATTGGTCGGATGAAATATGCAAATTTTTTAGATTTTGGGTTTTCATGAGCTGTATGCCACAATCATCAATATTAAAACAATAAAAGGCTTGAACTACTTCAGTTGTGTGTGTGTAATGAATGTAAAATATATGAAAGTCTAATGTTTATCAGTACATTACAGAAAATAATGAACTTTATCACAATATGCAAATTTTTTTTTGAGAAGGACCTGTATTATGTTCTTTTGACCTGCAGGGTCCATTCACTCCATCCGACAGGAAAGACATAATATACCTTAAAATAAAGAAATCTTTTCATAGGTGAAATATTTTAATGGAAGACAAATGTTGCCTCTGATGTGTTAAGAGTTTTTTCTGAAAAAAGTTTCTAAACTGACGTCGTACTTACCCCTAGCGTTAACAAGATCTTTCATGCATGAAGGTTTAGCGACAGACATCGTAAACAATTCCCTCAAATACAGTATGATGCTAAAAGTTTATGAAAAAAGATTGTGTAATCAAAATTGCAATGCCTATAAACTTTAATATTCACATTTAGCTAACAGAACTTTCACAAGTGAAGGCATAGTGATGCAGGGAAAACAAGACAAAACCCTAAAGAATGTTGACTTTTACCTTAGATTTTTTTTGAGAAAAGTTTAGCATCTCCTTTGAACTGATAGTTGCCTGTCCAGGCTTTTAGTACATCTGGCACAAGGACAGTCACCTGTCGTAAATGCTCCTAAACCCTTATCTTCTATTAACTCTATGACCTCTATGACCCCTGACAGAACTTAAATGCACTAGTGACCGTGGAAACATGAAGAAATGTTTATGAAAAAAAAAAAGACTGTGTAGTCAAAATTGCAATGCATATAAAGATTTAATATTCACAATTAATTACCCGAACGTTCAAAAGTAAAGGCACAGGAGTTTAACAACTCATTGTGCATTGTTTTTTGTTTTAAATCCATCCTCTTGTTACATCCTTACAAACACCCGCCCACACACATATACAAGAAAAAAAAAAGACAACGTAAAAGACGTCGGCTTTTTTTTCCCGATAACGTTGTTTGATTTTTATGAATGATTTTATTTGCATAGCTAAAATTCTGGTGCAATAACTTAACTTTCATAGGTGAAGTAATATTGTAATCAAAGACGAAACCGTCAAGAACAACAACGAATGCCCATGATGTGTTAAGAGTTTTCTGAAAAGTTCTAAAATGATGATATACTTACACATAGCCTTGATGCTTAACAGATCTTTCAAGTGTGAAGGTTTAGTGACCGAGTAACCAAGTCTAAACAATCAAGAACTTCTATTTTTACATTGTTAATGTTTATTTTTGTTTTTTTTAAGTTTCTGAAATAAAATTATTACAACAATTACTAAAAGAAACTTCATACATGTAAGTTTAATGACAGAGGAATCAAGTCTAATCATTCAACAGTTATCAACTTCTTAACTCAAATACGTTGTTTTAAAAAATTATTTGTGTAACTAACTTTCATAGGTGAAGAAATATTGTAATGGAAGACAAAACCTTTGAGAACAAAAACTATTGCCCCAAGATGTTAGTTTTTCTGAAAACGTTTCTAAAACGACATTATACTAGACTTAGCCTTGCCACTTAACAGATCTTTCAAACATGAAGGTTTAGTGACCGAGTAACCAAGTCTAAACAATCAAGAACTTCTATTTTTACATTGTTAATGTTTATTTTTGTTTTTTTTAAGTTTCTGAAATAAAATTATTACAACAATTACTAAAAGAAACTTCATACATGTAAGTTTAATGACAGAGGAATCAAGTCTAATCATTCAACAGTTATCAACTTCTTAACTCAAATACGTTGTTTTAAAAAATTATTTGTGTAACTAACTTTCATAGGTGAAGAAATATTGTAATGGAAGACAAAACCTTTGAGAACAAAAACTATTGCCCCAAGATGTTAGTTTTTCTGAAAACGTTTCTAAAACGACATTATACTAGACTTAGCCTTGCCACTTAACAGATCTTTCAAACATGAAGGTTTAGGGGCAGACAACACGAACAATTCCCTCAGATAAAGTATGCTGGTAAAAGTTTATGAAAGAAAAAAAGAAAGACTACATAGTCAAAAATTGCACTGCATATAAACTTTAATATTCACATTAAGCTATCTGGGCTTTCACGAGTGAAGGCTTAGTGACACTGGGAAAACATGGTAAAAGCATAAAGAATGTTGACTTTAACTTAGATTTTAGGAAAAGTTTGTAACAGAAGTTTAACACCTCAATGTGCATTTTTTAAATCCATCCTCTTGTTACATCCCCAAAAACACGGGTACACAGACACAACTACTCGAAAAACAAGACAAAAAATATAAAGGATAATAGTTTTTTTTTTCCAGATACGTTGTTTGATTTTTAAAAAATAATAATTTGTGTAGCTAAAATTCCGGTGCATTAACTTTCAACTTTCATATGTGAAGAAATAATGTCATGGAATTAAAAAAAAACATCAAAAACAACAACTGTTGCCTAGGATGTGTTTAGAGTTTTCTGAAAAGTTTCTAAAATGACATAAATAACACATAGACTTGACGTTTAACAGATCTTTCATACATGAAGGTTTGGCGATAGACACCGTGAAAAAACAATTCCATCAAATACACTATGTTGCTAAAAGTTTATGGGGGAAAAAAAAGACTGTATTCAAAATTAGATTCAAGATTCAAGATTCAAAGAACTTTATTAATCCCAAAGGGAAATTGCTTATGCTCGGTTACAGGTGCTCACAGTTGTTAACTAAGGAAGGTGGGGAAAAAAAAAAAAAAAAAAAAAAAAAAAAAAAAAAAATGGGTAAGTATTAGTGTCCTGTTGTATACCAGTCAGTGAAAAAATCCAGAAGAGTTGTAAAGTTTTATGGCCGTTGGGAGAAAGGATTTCCTGTGACGCTCAGTGGAACACTTGATAGTAATCAGTCTCTGGCTGAAACTGCTCCTCTGTTCAGCCAAAACACTGTATAGCGGGTGAGAAGGATTGTTCACAATGGATTGTACTTTGGACAGAATCCTCCTCTTTGCTACTACATCCACCGAGTCAAGCTCCATGCCTAGCACAGATCCGGCCTTTTTAATTGACTTGTCCAGTTTGTTCTTATCAGACACCTTAATGTTACCACCCCAACAGACCACAGCGTAAAAAATGACACTCGCCACAACGGTCTCATAGAACATCTGTAGAATGGTATTACAGACGTTAAAAGACCTGAGCCTTCGAAGAAAGTACAATCGACTCTGACCTTTCTTGTAGAGTGCCGTTGTGTTGAGTGACCAGTCAAGTTTGTTGTCCAGATAAACTCCCAGATATTTGTAATCGGAGACAATGTCCACTATCTCCCCCTTGACAGATATAGGAGTCACAGGGGTCTTGTTTCTCCTAAAGTCTACCACCATCTCCTTTGTTTTCCTGATGTTGAGTTGTAGGTGATTACGCTCACACCAGGAAACGAAGTCATCCACAACAGACTGGTACTCCGAGGTGTCACCCTCCTCTATACACCCAACAACCACAGAGTCGTCAGAGAACTTCTGCAGGTGGCATGACTCTGAGTTATATCTAAAGTCAGATGTATAGAGGGTGAAAAGAAACGGAGACAGTACCGTCCCCTGGGGAGCTCCAGTGCTGCAGATCAAAGTCTCTGACACACAGTTCTTTAGTCGGACATACTGGGGGCGACAGGTCAGGTAGTCCATGATCCAGGAAACCAAGCGGGTGTCAATGTTTATGTTCCTTAATTTCTCCCCCAGTACTGCTGGTTGGATGGTGTTGAAGGCACTGGAGAAGTCAAAGAACATCATCCTTACGGAGGTCCTAGGCTTGTCAAGGTGAGAGTAGGTGCGATGTAGCAGGTGTATTATGGCGTCATCAACACCCATGAACGGCTGATAGGCAAACTGAAGAGGGTCCAGAGAGGACTTCACCAGGGGACGAAGTGTATCCAGGATCAGTCTCTCAAACACCTTCATAATATGCGATGTTAAAGCCACCGGCCTGTAGTCGTTCTGGGCACAGGGACGTGGTGTTTTGGGTACCGGCACAATGCATGATGTTTTCCACAGTGCAGGGACTTTCTGAAGAGACAGACTCAGGCTAAAGAGGTACTGGAGGACACCACATAGTTGGGGAGCACAGGATTTCAGGACTCTCGGATTGATCTTATCCGGACCTACAGCTTTTGTAGGGCTGATCTTACTCAGGCCATGTTTAACCTGATCCACTGAGATGTTGATTGCAGGGAGTGCAGGAGTAGTGACTGTGACTGTTCTCTGTGTAGGGGAGGACATAGGAGCAGGAATGTGTGGATTTGGGTTGAAGTCGGGGGGAGTGTGAGACATAGGGACATCAAATCTATTGAAGAAAGTGTTGAGGTCGTTTGCACGTTCCCTATTCCCCTCAATAGCCTGGCCGCTTGTCTTATAGCCAGTGATACTCCTCATGCCCCTCCACACCTCTCTCGTGTTGTTTTGCTTCAGCCTTTGTTCTAGTTTTCTCCTGTATGCCTCTTTCCCCTCCTTGATTTTCCCGGTTAGCATTTTTTGAGCCTTCTTCACTGCTTCCTTATCACCAGACCTAAAGGCACTTTTTTTTTCATTTAAACACGCTTTAATGTATTCAAAATTACAATGCATATAAACTTTATTAATCACATTTAGCTACCCTAACTTTCACAAGTGAAGGCATGGCGATGCAGGGAAAAACAAGACAAATACCTAAAGAATGCTGACTTTTACCTTAGATTTTTTTTTTTGAGAAGAGTTTCTAACAGAAATTTAGCATCTCCTTTGAACTGAACGTTGTCCGGCCAAGCGTTTGCGACATCTGGCACAAGGACACTCACCAGTCATAAAAGCTCCTCAACCCTTATCTTCTTCTATTAACTATCACCCCATGACCCCTGACAGAACTTTCAGGCATTAGTGACAGAGGAAACATGAAAAAACATGAACAATTCCCTCGAATTAAGTATTTTGCTAAATATTTATTTAAAAAAAAAAAAAGACTATGTAGTCAAAATTGCAACGTATATAAAGATTTAATAGTCACAATTAGTTGCCCGAACTTTCAAAAAGTTAAGGCATAGCAACACAGGGCAAAAACCATAAAGAAACGTTGACTTTAAATTAGGTTTGTAACAGAAGTTTAACAACTCCTTGTGCATTGTTTTTTTTTAAATCCTTCCTCTTGTTACATCCTTACAAACACCCACATACACACACACATACAAGAAAAAAAATTAAATTTCATACATGTAAGTTTAATTACCAAGGAATCAAGTCTAATCATTTAACAAATATCAACTTCTTAACTCAAATACGTTGTTTAAAAAAATTGTGTAAGTAATTAAATTTCATAGGTGTAGAAATATTGTAATGGAAGACAAAAACCTATTGCCCAAGATGTTAGTTTTTCTGAAAAAGTTTGTTAAACGACATTATAAATAACACTTTGATGCTTTCAGCTTTTATTCTGATATGTTGTTTGATTTTTATGAATGAAAAATTTAATTGCACGGCTAAAATTCTGGTGCAATAACTATTAACTTTCATAGGTGAAGTAACATTGTAATCAAAGACAACAACTATTGCCTATGATGTGTTAGAGTTTTCTGAAAAGTTCTAAAATGATATTATACTTACACATAGCCCTGATGCTTAACAGATCTTTTAAAGCGTGAAGGTTTAGTGACGCAGGAACCATGTCTAAACAATCAAGAACTTCTACTTTTACATTTTGTTAGATTTTTTTTTGAGTTTCTAAAATAAAAAAGTATTGCTCACAACATTTACTAAAAGAAATTTCATATGTGTAAGTTTAATGACCGATGAAACAAGTCTAATCATTCAACAGTATCAACTTCTTAACTCAAATACGTTGTTTAAAAATAATAATTTGTGTAAGTAATTAACTTTCATAGGTGGAGAAATGTTGTAATGGAAGACAAAACCTTTGAGAACAGAAACTATTGCCCAAGATGTGTTAGTTTTTCTGAAAGGTTTCTAAAAATGATATTATACTTACTTACACATAGCCTTGATGCACCAGATCTTTAAAGCGTGAAGGTTTAGTGCCAGAGGAACCATGTCCAAACAATGAAGAACTTCTACTTTAACATTTTGTAAAAAAAAATTTGAGTTTCTAAAATAAAACGTACTGCTCACAACATTTACTAATAGAACCTAAAAGAAATGTCATGTGTAAGGTTAATGCCGATGAAACAAGTCTAATCATTCCACAGTATCAACTTCTAACTCTGATACAGTATGCTGTTAGATTTTGACGACGACAACATTTTTTTTTTTTTTTTGTGTAACGAAGTTTCCAGTCTAATTACTTTTAACTTAGGTGAAGAAATATTGTAATGGAAGACAAAACTTATGAGAAAGAGAAGAAAAACAACTTTTAGCTCAGATGTTTTTGTAAGAGTTTTCTGAAACGTTTCTAAAATGACATTATATTTACACCTAGCAGTGGCAGCTAACTGAACTTTCCAGCGTGAAGGTTTAGTGACCGAAAGAAAAAGATAAGACTCAAACCCTCAAGAACAACCCAAGAACATTTACTGAGCTGTTTACTTCAGATCAGTTTTTGTTAAGA
Organism: Channallabes apus; assembly: GCA_030522415.1. Taxonomy (NCBI): domain Eukaryota; kingdom Metazoa; phylum Chordata; class Actinopteri; order Siluriformes; family Clariidae; genus Channallabes; species Channallabes apus. The sequence goes on from CM060119.1 coordinate 9,013,869, forward strand.
TTTTGAAGAAAATACTTTGTGTAACTCACATTACCGGTTATTTTTGAGAGCATTCAGAGCTAACTCAACTTATATGTTACGGTGTTTTGAAACATCCTGAATAAAACTGTAAGGGTTTACTCCTACCCGTGTGAATGTTTCCCTACAGAGATAATAATAATACAAACCCCACGGTTTGTCCCAAACTCTGCGCTGTGTTGTGGATTTAACGAAGCCGGACAACAAATATTCCACAAGCCACTTTTATTATTATGAATGAATTAAAAACCAAATGAATAAAAAACTTCATGTTTGCTTATAACTCTGTGTTTGCGAGTCAAAACAGATAATTTTAGCCATGGAGTTCAAACATGCATACATAGTGTCACTTCCAAAGAAAACATGCGTTAAACAACCTCTATTTGTGCTTCCTTACAAATAAACTGCATTTTTTTTATCACCAAACATACATCTTACTCGCAATAAACCAACTTTAACTAAACATTTTATTTATTTTTAAGCTAGAGCTCCGTCAGAACTCACCTCTCTCCAGCTACGCTTATCGCGCGCGCACTGAAGGAGACCAGCCGAAACCGGAAGAAGCGGTAACTCTAAAAGGGGCCGTGTCCCATTTTTTTTTTTTTTTAGCAGTCACAAGCATAACCGAATATTTTAACACTAGTGCAAAACAATAAATAAATTAGCAATAAAATAATGATTTCCAAAGTATAAAATATCAAAAATATGAAAGAAATAACCAAAAAAGACAGATTTTGAGTTAAAATATATGTAAATATAGTATCTGCTCCACATGCATGGACGTAAACACATATGCACACACACACACACACACACACACTCACCTGGCGTAAACATTTTCTAAAACAAAGCTATTAAACATTAGCCCCATCTCCCCATGGAAAAATATCTGGTCAAACGTTTATTACATCCTAATCTGATAATAGATGTTAACTAACACCCCTGCGCCATTACAAGGCCTGCTATGACAACCAGAAAAACAGAATTTTTTTTCTTTTCAAGAAAAGTAAAGGACCAGGTTTTTAACACATGGTCCTCGTATATATATAAGCATATGTAAAATCGGCTAGACTTTTAACCGATCTGTTGGATCAGTTCAGCATGTAATTCCTAACTAAATGATCATGGCACACAGTGAACTGATGAGTCACGGAGCAGCTTTTTTTTTGTTTTCTTCCATTACATTATTACTAATCACTACACACACGGTCACCCCAGCTCTAGTCTTAGGGAACTTTTTAAAAAAGACAAAATAAGCACAGTCCTACCTAAAAAAAAAATAATGTGGATAAAACAACAGATTTAGATGAGCACTCAAAAAAAAAAATAAGCACATTTTATGACTAAGCTGAAAAGGCGGAGGCGGGGTTTCGTCACGCGCAGATCCGGCCAATCACAAGGCCCGGGAGGAACCCCATTCGATTCCCCTTTCACAAACTCAAACTCAGCGCGCCTCCCGCTCCAGACAAGACTTTGCTACTCAAGCGCTACACGCTCTTGACATCGGACAAACTCATACGCGCGCTCGGACCTCGCTTATGTCTCTTGTAATTTATTTTTTCCCGCAACAACGTTTTTTAGTCGTATCATCGAGACCATTCTACTTCTTCTTCAACGACTCGGGGCTCTCGCCCTCTGGTAACGTTTATGCTTCTTCTCTTTAAAAGTAACTTAAAAACTTCGCTAGTCCTCAATCATTAAAAATGCTCCAAGTTTTTACCAAAGTGAATAAATGTTTCACTGTTTGCCCCCTTGGTAATAAATACATTCTCCCTGCCTTAATAGTTACGCACAAACACCTTGAAATGAATCCCCTCACCAAGCATATTTTTCAAATAAAAACACACTGTGCTAATTCTTACAATAAATGAAATAAATACGTATATAAATAAATGAAATAAATACGTATATAAATGAATTAATAAATGAAATAAATACGTATATAAATAAATACGTATATAAAATGAATTAATAAATAAAATAAATACGTATATAAATAAATACGTATATAAATGAATTAATGTCTAACGCATAAACCGCTCCCTTTTTATCACGAAACCTCCCGGCCATAAAAACTCCTAAAGGTCATCTAAAGGTCAAAAAAGCACTTAAGGGGGTAATAAAACTGTCAAAATCGAGTTTGACGAAAGCTTGTTAAGTTATATTTTTGACGTCACCTGGTCGAGGTTATATATAGCCAAAAATTTTGGCGTGTTTACACAGCATGCTTCACGACCGGCAACGCGACAAAATGGTTCCCATAGCGTTTTACGCAGCATCGAAGTGTAGCCTTGAAAGGGAACATGTATGATTTTCATTCCACTTCTCATGTGTACACCACTTTGTATTGATCTTTCACGTGGAATTCCAATAAAATTGTGTTTATGGCTGTAATGTGACAAAATGTGGAAAAGTTCAAGGGGGCCGAATACTTTTGCAAACCATTGTATATATAGATATATATATATATATATATATATATATATATATATATATATACACTCAGCAAAAAAAGAAATGTCATCTTTCACGTCATCGTTTTTACTTTCAGTAAACTTAATGTGTAAATATTTGTATGAACACTAAAAGAGTCAACACCATACGACATAAACTAAAAATGTTTCACAATGTGTCCCTGAATGAAGGGAGGCTCAAAATCAGTCAGTACCAGTCAGTATCTGGTGTGGCCACCAACTGCTTGAAGTACTGCAGTGCATCTCTTCCTCATGGACTGAACCAGATTTGTCAGTTCTTGCTGTGAGATGGAGGGATTGTGTGTTCCTGGTGTGACTCAGGCAGTTGTTGTGGCCATCCTGTACCTGTCACGCAGGTGTGATATTCGGATGTACCCATCCTGTGCAGGTGTTGTTACACGTGGTCTTCCACTGCGAGGATAATCAGCTGTCCTTCCTGTCTCCCTGTAGCGCTGTCTTAGCCATCTCACAGTGCGGACATGGCAATTTATTGCCCTAGCCACATCAGCAGTCCTCATGCCTCCCTGCAGCATGCCTAATGCACGTTCACGCAGATGAGCAGGGAACCTGGGCATCTTTCTTTGGGTGTTTTTCACAGTCGGTAGACAAGTCTCTTTAGTGTCCTGCGTTTTTAGAACTGTGACCTTAAATGCCTACTTTCTGTAAGCTGTTAAGGTCTTACAGAAGGTCTTACAGTCTTGGGTGTTTTTCACAGTCGGTAGACAAGTCTCTTTAGTGTCCTGCGTTTTTAGAACTGTGACCTTAAATGCCTACTTTCTGTAAGCTGTTAATGCTGCTTGTAGACTGTACTCACTCTACACATATGACTGCATGGCCACTAGCAGCTCCAACATCGTTGTGAAGTTTGCGGACGACACAACAGTGGTGGGTCTTATCACCAACGGCGATGAGACGGCATACAGGGAGGAGGTCAGTGCCCTGACACATTGGTGCCAGGAGAATCACCTCTCCCTCAATGTCGGAAAGACCAAAGAGCTGATAGTGGACTTCCGGAGGTGTAGAGTTGCACATTCCCCCATTATCATCAACGGCGCTGCTGTGGAGAGAGTGAGCAGCTTCCGTTTCCTGGGTGTTCACATAGCAGAGGATCTCACATGGTCAGTTCATATTAACAAAACAGTGAATATGAAACAGAGTGGTACGGTGTTCCGAGAGGATAATTGGAGGTGAGCTTCCCTCCCTCCAGGACATCTACAGGAAGCGGTGCCTGAGGAAAGCGAGGAGGATCATCAAAGACTCCAGTCACCCCAGCAATAACATATTTAAACTGCTCCCGTCAGGCAGGAGGTATGGCAGTATCCGGTCCCGAACCAGCAGGCTGAGGGACAGCTTCTATCATCAGGCCATCAGACTGCTGAACACTGACCAATAGGTCTTCATAGACACTACACGGTCACTTTACACTGTCACTTTATAGTCACTAAGCCACTTTCCACTCCATACTGCACATAATTGCCTTTTTGCACAATATTCATTGCGGACATTCTTATACATTATACACAAGTAGACATACTCTCACAAACGTGTGTGTATGTGTATATACATGTATGCATATATGTGTATATGTAGATGTATGTATGTATATATGGATATATGTAGATGTAAATACAGTATATGTGTATATATATATATATATATATATTATGTATACTTGCATTCACAATTTTTACAATTTTTTTATTTTTTTATTTATATTATTTTAGTTTATACTATTCTTATACTGTACTATTCATATGCATACGTATTTATTCTTATAATTGTACACCACTATTGCTTGTGTAGCTTGCACATAAGAATTTCACTCACGTGTACTGTACCAGTGTACCAGTAACGTGACGTGACAATAAAAGTGATTTGATTTGATTTGATTTCTTAACGACCATTCCACAGGTGCATGTTAATGAATTGATTATGGTTAATTGAACATGCATGGAGAACATTGTTTAAACCTTTTACAATGATCTGTTAAGTTATTTGGATTTGAACAACATTATTGTTGAAATACACATTCCTGAAAAAGGGGCGTTTCTTTTTTTGCTGAGTATGTATACTGTATATACGGCTATATATAAAGTTTTTAAATACAGCTATAGACATATATATTTTTTCTTACACATTTTATACTCATTAACATAATTTACTTTTGATTCTGTAAATCTGCTTTGTGACAATGACCATTATTAAAACACTATATAAATAAAAATTTAATTAAAATTAAATTGACTTAAATAATTGTAAGGGTTAACCCCTAGAGGGTGCCAAAACACCCACTGGTTAAGTTTGTTTTATTTTAGTTTTGACTACACTACCCATAAGGCACCTCGGTCAGGTGACAAGAGAGCACACCTGAAACGAGGCGGGTAAATTAAGTTCTTGATTATAAATAGCCCGTCTTGAGTTCTATTCAGTGTCTAGCATTAATTGTCGTAAGGTTATGTTGTGTTGTGTGTTTATTTAAGTTAAAACAAGATATACGAGATTTCTAAGTGCTCCTTGTAAAGAACATATGTTTTGGTTTTTGTGTTACTAAAATAAAAGACGTTATTGAACCGCCAGCTCGCCTCCTGCATTTATGCCACCGTCTCGCCAACACACACCCAGGGGACATGACAATAATAGCCAAATCAGAATACAAATGCAGCAAATAGCCATGTAAATACTTGATCAAATCAATCTCTCTTGTTGGAATAAATACTGTAAATTTTTTCTGTGCAGGTTTGCCCCACGTGAGGGTAATATTAGGTGACATGACATTTTTTTAAATTAGGGAGATTTCACTTCCATTGCTGATCAGTAAACTCTCTCCTGTTCTTTCTGTTATTTCTGACTCTGGGTCCTGTTGGAGGAAGGAAATTGTATATATATTCCTGTTGGAGGAAATGCAACCATGGGGGGGCGCAATCCAGTGTCTTCTTGTGCCAGTCCCAAGTCTGGATAAATGCAGAGGGTTGTGTCAGGAAGGGCATCCGACGTAAAACATTTGCCAAATCAATGATGCGAATCAGAAATATCATTTCCATACCGGATCAGTCGCGGCCCGGGTTAACAACGACCGCCACTGGTGCTGTTGACTTACAGGGTGCCGGTGGAAATTGGGCTACTGTTGGTCGAAGAAGGAGAGGAGGAAGGCGTGTTCGAAAGCAGAGAGAGAAGAGGAAAGGAAAGAGTTTAGGAGTGATAGTAGGGACCTTGAATGTTGGGACCATGACAGGGAAGGGAAGAGAGTTGGTTGATATGATGCAGAGAAGGACGGTGGATATAATGTGTGTCCAGGAGACCAGGTGGAAAGGTAGCAAAGCTAGAAGCTTAGGATCAGGGTTCAAGTTGTTTTACCATGGTGTGGATAGGAAAAGAAATGGAGTAGGAGTTATCCTGAAAGAGGAGTTTGTAAGGAATGTCCTAGAGGTGAAGAGAGTATCAGATAGGGTGATGCGTCTGAAGCTGGAAATTGATGGTGTGATGTTCAATGTTGTTAGTGGTTATGCTCCACAGGTAGGATGTGTGTTAGAAGAGAAGGAGAAATTCTGGAGTGAGTTAGATGAAGTGATGCAGAGCATCCCGAGAGGTGAGAGAGTTGTGATTGGTGCAGACTTCAATGGACATGTTGGGGAAGGGAACAGAGGGGATGAAAATGTGATGGGCAGGTTTGGTCTTCAGGACAGGAATGTAGAAGGACAGATGGTGGTGGACTTTGCAAAGAGGATGGAAATGGCAGTAGTAAATACTTTCTTCCAGAAGAGGCAGGAACATAGGGTGACATATAAGAGCGGAGGCAGAAGCACTCAGGTGGACTGCATCTTGTGTCGACGTTGTAATCTGAAAGAGATTAGTGACTGCAAAGTGTTGGTAGGGGAGGGTGTAGCCAGACAACACAGAATGGTGGTGTGTAAAATAACCCTGGTGGTGAGGAAGGTGAAGAGGACAAAGGCAGAGCAGAGGACAAAGTGGTGGAAGCTGAGAAAGGAAGAATGTTGTGTAGACTTTAGGGAGGAGTTGAGACAAGCTATGGGTGGTCAGGAGGTGCTTTCAGTTGACTGGACAACTACAGCCAATGTGATCAGGGAGACAGGTAGGAGGGTACTTGGTGTATCATCAGGTAAGGGAAAAGGAGACAAGGAGACTTGGTGGTGGAATGAGGAAGTCCAGGAGTGTATACAGGGAAAGAGGCTAGCTAGGAAGAAGTGGGACTCTGAGAGGACTGAAGAGAGTAGACAGGAGTACAGGGAGATGCACCGTAAGGTGAAGGTAGAAGTGGCAAAGGCCAAACAAAGAGCATATGAGGACTTGTATGCTAGGCTGGACAGTAAGGAGGGAGAGGTGGATCTGTACAGGTTGGCGAGGCAAAGGGATGGGAAGGATGTGCAGCAGGTTAGAGTGATTAAAGATAGAGATGGAAATGTACTGACAGATGCCAGGAGGGTGATGGGAAGATGGAAGGAGTACTTTGAGTAGTTGATGAATGAGGAAAACGAAAGAGAACAAAGAGTAGAAGAGGTGACTGTTGTGGAGCAGGAAGTAGCAAATATTAGTAAAAGTGAGGTGAGAAAGGCGTTGAAGTGGATGAAGAGTGGAAAGGCTGTTGGTCCTGATGACATACCTGTGGAGGTATGGAAGTGCTTAGGAGAGGTGGCAGTAGAGTTTCTGACTAGTTTGTTTAACGAGATCTTGGAGAGTGAGAGGATTCCAGAGGAATGGAGGAGAAGTGTATTGGTGCCGATTTTTAAGAACAAGGGAGATGTGCAGAGCTGTGGCAATTACAGAGGCATAAAGCTAATGAGCCATACAATGAAGCTGTGGGAAAGAGTAGTGGAAGCTAGGTTAAGGGCAGAGGTGAGAATTTGTGAGCAGCAATATGGTTTTATGCCTAGAAAGAGTACATCAGATGCAGTATTTGCTTTGAGGATGCTGATGGAGAAGTACAGAGAAGGTAATAAAGAGTTGCATTGTGTCTTTGTAGATTTAGAGAAAGCGTACGACAGGGTGCCGAGAGAGGAGCTGTGGTGTTGTATGAGGAAGTCTGGAGTGGCAGAGAAGTATGCTAGAGTGGTGCAGGACATGTACAGTATGAGATTTGTAAGACGGTGGTGAGATGTGCTGTAGGTGTGACAGAAGAGTTCAAGGTGGAGGTGGGTCTGCATCAAGGATCGGCTCTAAGCCCCTTTTTGTTTGCTCTAGTGATGGACAGGATGACAGATGAAGTTAGACAGGAGTCTCCATGGTCTATGATGTTTGCAGATGACATTGTGCTTTGTAGCGAGAGCAGGGAACAGGTGGAAGAAAATTTGGAGAGGTGGAGGTACGGTCTGGAAAGCAGAGGAATGAAGGTTAGCCGCAGCAAAACGGAATACATGTGTGTGAATGAGAGGGACCCAAGAGGAACAGTGAGGCTACAGGGAGCAGAGGTAAAGAAGGTGCAGGATTTTAAGTACTTAGGGTCAACTGTCGAGAGCAACGGAGAGTGTTCAAAGGAGGTGAAGAGACGAGTACAGGCAGGTTGGAATGGGTGGAGAAAAGTGTCAGGTGTGTTGTGCCATAAAGTGATAAGAGTATCAGCGAGAATGAAAGGAAAGGTGTACAGGACAGTGGTGAGACCAGCAATGCTCTACGGCTTAGAGACAGTGGCACTGAAGAAAAGACAGGAGGCAGAGCTAGAGGTAGCAGAGCTGAAGATGCTGAGGTTCTCTTTGGGAGTGACAAGGATGGATAGGATCAAGAATTAGTTCATCAGAGGGACAACCCATGTGAGATGTTTTGGAGATAAAGTCAGAGAGGCCAGATTGAGGTGGTTTGGACATGTTCAGAGGAGAGATTGTGAATATATCGGTAGAAGGATGCTGAGGTTGGAACTGCCAGGCAGGAGGTCTAGAGGAAGACCAAAGAGGAGATTTATGGATGCAGTGAGAGAGGACATGAAGTTAGTTGGTGTGAGAGAAGAGGATGCAGAGGATAGGGTTAGATGGAGGCAGATGATTCGCTGTGGCGACCCCTGAAAGGGAACAGCCGAAAGACAAAGAAGAAGAAGGTCCTGTTGGAGGAAGGGGCACTGATGGGCTCGCCATTTGACATACAGTATAGAATAGCATCTAACCAGTCACAGATGAAAGTGGATTGTTGTAACCAATGTACAATTTATTGGAAAAGATGAGAAGTCTATCCTAACCTCAATGTAAAAATGGCCTGTCAAACGTGTGTTCACATTACAGTAATTTTAATTTACATTACAATCACGCACTCATTCATATAACACTTATGTACTGTAGGGTCACAGGGGGCCTGGAGCCTATCCCAGAGGATAATGCGGGAAAAGGCGGGTATGTGCGTGTTAATGGTTTGTGGTGTACTGGCATCTCAATAAACCTGCCAGGGTGTATTCCTACCCCATGCCCAGTGTTTCCAGTATGGTGCTGTGTAATGTACTGGCTTACAATCCAGAGGGTATGGCTACCATAGGTAAGAAGTTGGCTTTATAGATAACGCATGAAGTTAGCCTTTTCCATGGTTGATCAGCATTTAATTAATATTGTGTATCATAGTGAAAGGTAACATTTTAAAGTCATCTCCTCAGAAGACATCAGACATTAGTTCCGGCCACACAATTTACATTGCTGATTATGTAAGTAGACCATAGCATTAGGAAGGGGCAAACCATAATGAATTTAAATAAAATATTTTGGCTTGTTTTGTTCCTAGTAGGCATTGGCACTAATACATTATGAATAAACAAACTTGTGGTCTTCCACTAGATAGGACACGAGAGTCAAACAGCAGTCATAGACAACCATATTGAAAAGTTATTGTTTCATTGCAGTGTTGCCCCACCTCAGTTAACATATCTAATTTAACTAAGGTTCTTCATTGCCTAATTCAGCTGAATTTATGCAGGTTATCACATTGATTCTGTATTTATACTCTTACCATTGATGGCTATCCAGTACAATAAAATGTTTCACTCAGGTTATGAACCTTGGTGTTATCTTGGACGGTACAGTACTCTTTTTCAGTGCTTATATAAATATGTCCTTCTTGGCTTTTTTTCATGTGTGCAATATTGCTCTTTTCTCTCTTACAGTTTAGAGATTTTGCTCAATGCATTTGAACATCTCGCGGTGACTATTCTAATTCCTTATAATAGTCTTAGTGTCTGGTATCTCAAGGAAACATTTGCATTTGCAAGATTCTTTGTTGTCACTGTACAGTAAAGTGAAATTAAAGCAGTCCCTTTAGTTTTAATTATTAAAATATATAAAACACAACAGCAGACAAGGCAAGGGTAATAAATAAGCCAGTTATTGTATAGTGAAGTACTTTAAGTACCTGATTATAGTATTGCACAGGTCTTTTACAATAGGTAATATAAATAAGTGCACAAGTCATAATTGCACAGGTCTTTCACTGCACGTCGTGTAAATAAGTTCTTGCACAATAGTCACACAGGGATTTGCATATAATGAGAGGGTATGAATTTGTGATGGAATGTAAACATGTTGAAAAATATAGAATACAGAGTGCAACATACTGAGAATAGAATGTAAACATTTAGTGAATAAACGCATAGTGAGGTATACAGAGATTGTAAACCTGTATGTTGGTTTATAAAATGCCGGATCAGGTTAATGCAACCCTTGCAGCATTTAATTCCCATATGGTGCTAGAATAGAAGCTGTTCTTGAGTCTGTTGGTCTGTGATGGACCAAAATCATTTGACAGAGGGAAGCAGTTTTTTTTTAAAGTGACATTGAGGGTGAAAATGGCCTTTTAGGATGTTTGCAGCCCTTTTAAGGCAAGAAATTATTATTTTTTAAAATTATATTCTTTTTTTGCTAGTGTCATCAAACATACTATAAAAACTAAAGACTATGCCAGTTTCATTTGCAATCAAACTCCATGTAAAGAAATTTCCAGTCCGTTCCTCATGATTCATCATTAATTCATAATAAAAACTCTGTACCAGAATCTTTAATTCATTATAAAATCCCTGTACCAGAATTTCATACACTTTTGAGCAAACCTTTCAAGATCAGCACTATCTATATTTACATAAGATCTATATGTATACATGATGGAAACTTTAAAGCACTTTTGTAAGTCGCTCTGCAAAAACGTGTCTGCCAAATGCCTAAATGTAAATGATGCAAATGCATAGGTTATATTAACACTTCTGTTGGTCACACTGTTTTATTAGCTATTTCTGTTGAAGCCTACTGTCTCCCCAGTCGTCTGTGAATGTGTTACATATTGAAACTGCGGCGCGAGCATAAGAAGGGTGTATAAATGGATAGAGAGGGTCAAAAAGCTTCTCATTTCCCTAAACACCCATATCAGAAGATATGTCCTGTGGTCAGGACCACAGAAACTATGGGGTTGCTGAGACTGCTAAAATAGGGCTAAGAACTGTAAAACGCATCATTAAACCTGATCTTAGTGAAAACATTTACTGATAAGCACTTCAATTAAATCATAAATAAAACATTCAAACTCATGGCTATGTTTAACATTGAAAGTGAGAGCATTTCTATATGCACAATGCAAAGAGAGCTTGAGTTTCAGAGAGGTTAATCAGTTAAAAAATATTCAATTTGCTAGGTGATCATGCCTTTAACCTACTGTACCGTACAAGCCTGTGCAGGCAGCATTATGACCTAGGGTTACTTTTGTTGGTCACGTCTATGTTCAGCATACTATGTAAACTATTTAAAAAAAAAATTAAGCCATGTTTTTTTCATTAATGGATTGTTTCTTCCCTGATGGCATGGGAATATTCCAATGGGGTTCCCTGGGCTATCCCTGGGAGCATAAGACATAAAGTACAGGCTTTGACACATTGAGAATCTTTGGAAGGGATCCAACTCTCCCATTATCAGTACAAGATCTTGGAAAGAAATTATTACAACTCTGGACTGAAATAAATGATGTAATTTTGCATAAGCTTATTTAAAAAATGCCATGGCTGTAACCAAAGCAAATTGTGGTCCCACAGAATATAAGAGTGTGTGTGACACTACTGCACAGTGTATTTTTTGTACATCATTATAATCAATAGTACATGGTATATCTGACCATCACACTTTATATGTGGGCCTTCTCCCAGTTGTAAACATACAGTACTGTACATTTGTCTCCAATGTGTTTGTATGCTGTAGCATTAGGATTTCTTATCACCTGAATGAAGGTGCCCAAACCTGTTCCAGCATGATAATACCTCGTGCATAACCCGAGGTTCATAAAGACATGGTTTCCCAAAGTTGGTGGAAAAACTTGAATGCCCTCACAGCATCCTGACCTCAACCACAGTGAACACCTTTGAAATGAATAGAAATGCAGACTTGTGGCTGAATTAACACAAATCCCTACAGCCACACTGCAAAATGTATTAGAAAGCCTTCCCAGAAGAATGGAAATGACTGACCATACCTCCTTCTCTGTATTTTTCCACAATGTATTTAGTTTTCCTTTTAGTTAGCCATTAATGAATGACTAAGATATGCACATAAAGTAATTCTTGTTTATGTAGCAGGGTGGACAAAACTTTTGTAAAAATAGAGATCTGTTGCTTAAAATATGATTCCTGTAACAGCAGAAGTCGCCCATTTACTGTACATTCCCACTTAAGTAGAAGTACAAAAGTACTCACCTTCAAATGTATTGAAGTATGTCACTTTACCTATAAGATCTGTAATTGAGTGCATTTAAACCAAAAGAATTTTAAAATCAGTTCAGTATTGTAATGGGCGCCACTGAAGGAAACCTATGACTGGAGAGATTTGTTTTCTTTCACATCTAGAAGTTAGAAGCCAAGATTTGGACCAGCTGTGGTCAATGTAATGCTGCCTGAGGAAACCCAAAATACAAAAAATGACAATAATCGAGTCGAGTGGTGATAGAGGCATGGATGGCTATTTCAAAATGCCCTAATAGGCAAGACAGGCTTAACCTTTGCCAGTTGCCTCAATTGAAAGAAACTGCTCCGAACCACAGCACTGATCTGCTTATCAAATTTAAAACTGTGGTCGATTAAAACACCTAAATTTGACGCTGTGGGTTTAACATACTGCTAACTGTCTTTTTATCATTAACATAAATAAAAAAAAATTCTTATGCTATCTAAACTTGTTAACAGAGCCCTTAACTGTAACATTCCTTCTGGTTTAACGGGAGGTAGCTCTGACTATTATTTAAGTAGCAGTAAAAGGTGATGCCATGTTTTCTCAGGATAGGGGACAGAAGAGAAGGGGCCCAAGGAGAGAACCCTGTTGGACCCCATACTGTAAACCAGAGATGCAGATATGGACTCAAAATCTCCAAGGATAACAGAAAATGTTCTATCGTGAAAATAGGACCTAAACCAGAGCTGTCTAGAGCTGTCTCCCTAATTCCTACCCAGTGTTCCAAAGACGCTTTTCCACTGCATAGTACGGCACGACACGGTTCAGTTCAACTCACTTTTGGGGGGTTTTCCACTGGGAACAGTACATGGTACCTGGTCCTTTTTTTAGTACCACCTCAGCCGAGGTTCCAAGCGCGCCGAACCTTTACCAAAACGTGACGTGTAAACTCTGCTGGCCACTGATTGGCCAGAGAAAATCGTCATTACTGCGTCACCGAACTTGCGACACGAGTCACAACAGAACCGCTATATTTAGAACAGCCAGAGAAGGATCGGACACACCTTTTTGTATTAACCAAAAATTTTCTTTGGCTGCCATCAGCCTGTTTTGAAACAAACTCCTTCGTCTTGCTGTTAAAAACATCCACATGCCGAGAATGAAGATCACCATGCCGTCAATATGCTCCATTGTTGTGTGCTTGTTTGTGGCGCGTTTACGATGACGTCACGGCAGTAGCGGCGCCACGACTAAAATGACATGTGAGTAATCCCGCCCACTCTAAAGCGTTACTAAACTGCAGTGGAAGCGCAAACCGAGCCAAACTGCGCCGAACCGAAGTGAGTTGAACTGAACCGTGTCGTGCCGTACTATGCAGTGGAAAAGAGGCATAAGTGTGACAGAAGGATATCATGATCTACTATCAAAGGCAGCTGTTAAATCAAGGAGCAATAAAATCACAGAGTCAACAGAATTAGTAATACTGGATGTCATTTAAGACCCTTAACAGAGCTCTTTCAGTACAGTAAGATGAGCCTTAAAACCAGACTGGAAGACCTCAAGAATTCCATGCTCGCAAAGATACCTTGTTAGTTGTGTATATAATACTTTCTCCAGAATCTTAAAGAAAAATTGCAGCTTTCAAATTGGTCTGTAATTAGAAAACTCAGAAGAATCAAGATTAGGCTTCAATAACAAAGGCTGCATGACTACATGTTTAAAATTACTGGGTCCCACACCAGATCCCAAGCTGCTATTTATGAAATTTAAAACTAGGGAACCTAGAATGGGAGCCAGCTCTTTAAAAAGATATGCAGGAACACAATCATCAGGGGAACCTGCAGGCTTCATACGACCAATAATCTTTGTCAGAAAGGCAAGCAAAATAGCCTCAAACTGGTTAAAAACAGCAGAGCTAGAGAAGGAAATGGAGATGGGTGGGTCATATGAAAGAGATGTAATAAGAGCCCTTGTAGATGAAACCTTATCAATAATAAAACTGGAGGAAGTTTTCACACACTGCATAAGAACTGTCGATACTAACAATTTGGGTACCATTAAGAATTGCATTAATTGAACCAAATGAAAGACAAAGGCTTGTGGCAGTTAACTAAAATTAACTTGTGCTCATGAAATGTTTGTTTTTTGCATATTTTTACAGTTTTCTGATATAGATGCCAACTATCTCTTAATGCAATGAAAGACATTTGCAATTTGTCCTTTTTTTTTCATTTGCGTTCCATTTTGCAACAGTGTTGGTTGCACAAAATATTAATATTTTATATTGTGCTCGAATCTGACAGCTCTCATCATTTAACCAAGGTTCGGTTTTACCTTTGGGGTGCCTGATTTTTAATGGGGACCCAAAATCCAAGACAGCTTTACAGGTGGAATGAAACCAGGAGGTACGTGCATCAGTGTTAAAGCCAGCAACAGAAGCATCCTCCGAGATGTCATCATCACAGCTCTTGTTAACCGCATCAAAGAACTGAGCAGCTGTGGAGTTAAACATGTCATACACACGCAGGATTAAACAACATTATCAGGTGAAGCAGAGTCGAACTAAACAGGCATATGATGCTAAAATACAGCATCACAAAATTCAACATTAGAAATAGATAACGCATGAGATAAAACAAGATCAAGTGTGTGCCCCTGCTCCTGTGTGGGGCCAGACACTGACTGCACAAAACTAAAAGAATTGATTAAACGTAAAATATCTTTGGCCAGTGGCTTTTCAGGGCAACAAACAAGAAAATCACCCACAATAAGGACGTCATCATATTTATGCCTCATTTCAGTCCAAAAGTCTGAAAAGTTCATTTAAAAATCCTTGTTATACTTAGGTGGACAATAAATGATTCCAAACTACACTGTGTAAGAGGCGCCAAGCTTAAATAAGTTCAGTTCATAGCTGGAAAAGGACGATAATTACAGCTGTTTACAATAGACGTTTTTCTCATAGACAACCGCGATTCCTACTCCTCAACGTCCTAGAGGACTTAAGATAGGCATACTGTTGGATGAGGGAAGAAGTTAAGAGAAAGCACTGTACTCACCAACACTCAACCATGTTATAAACAGAAAGTCCAAACCGCAGAGATGATAAACTCCTTTATGATTAAAGTTTTGTTGGTTAGCGATCTAACATTTACCAGGCCCATCTTGGTTGTCCTGTTTCGAGTCGAGTGCAGGTCAAGATAAAGCTAGGATGCCTGACACAATGAGCACAAGTTAATCATATTCAACTATGGTAGCCGACTAAAATGCAGAAATCCACAGTCTGACCAAAATACCTCACCTGAGCCAACCACAGGTATCAGCCAAGGTACCGAGTCCATTAAACGGCAAGACATAATAAGGTACAGATCAGTTTCATACTGTAGAGCGTCTGGCCATTCGTGACGGGAATGCTTTCTCTGGCAACTTGGAACTGCAAAGTGGTAGAGGTGAGCTGGTATTCCAGATAACTGCGGAGGCAAAGATTTTCCGCAAATATCAAAGAGTGTTTGGCCATCATATACCATTTTCAACTTTTTGAGTACCAAAAACAATTTAAAAAAATTCCAATAACAATGACAGCAGAAAACGCAGGCCACACACACTCACTGTAAAAAATCTGACCTAAGGTTTACTTTAAAAAATTATGGCAACAAAGTGACACCTAACATTCATTCATTCATTCATTCATCTTCTATACCGCTTTATCCTTCTATTCAGGGTCGCGGGGGACCTGGAGCCTATCCCAGGAGACTTCGGGCACTAGGCGGGGTACACCCTGGACAGGGTGCCAATCCATCGCAGGGCACACACACACACACACACACACACACTACAGGCAATTTAGGAACGCCAATTAGCCTAACCTGCATATCTTTGGACTGTGGGAGGAAACCGGAGTACCCGGAGGAAACCCACCAAGCACGGGGAGAACATGCAAACTCCATGCACACAGAGACGGGAATCGAGCCTGGCCGGGGAATCGAACCCAGACCCTGGAGGTGCAAGGCGACAGTGCTAACCACTACACCACCGTGCCGCCGACACCTAACATATTTAAGTAAATTTTACTACGATAATAATGAGTAGGAAACATAGAATAAATTATTTAAATGTAAGACAAAATATATATTTAATTGTAAATTAAATTAAGTCTTTTATTATGTTGGATTTAATATTAAATGTCAAAAATATAATGTATTCAGCATAAATATTTTAAGCTAAATTAAATAATTTTAAGAAAAACTGTTTTACGTTTACTAAAAAAAAATGTGTTACATTCAATGAATATCTGAAAGAAATCTGGAAGAGATTGATTGATTTATTTTCATTGAATATTTGAGAGAAATTGACAAACATTCATTAAATATTTAAGTGAACCTGATTTACTTTTACAGATAAATCTTCATCTGCACCTAAATACAGTTAAATTATAAATCAAAGCTACTCAATAATATTGGATGTCACTTCATTGAAACAATTTTAATATTTCTAAGTTACTTAAATGCTTGTGCTGGGTTAACATAAAAACAACAGGAATAGCATTTAACATTTGTAACATTGACAGTTATTTGCAGATGCGATAAACATTGTTCAACATTTTTTAAGTGAAGCATCAGAAGCTGTTAAAATGGACAGTAACTGTATACTTTGTGTATAAAAAAAGAATTTACTACCAAATATGTTTCATCTGAAACATCAAGAGTTTTTATTTCAACATTAAAACTAGCAAACAGCATTATGAGACTGTTACAAAGGTGGGCCATATTCATCATAAAGAAACATACAATATTCTGTTACTACCAGAGGTGTCAAGTAACGAAGTACAAATACTTCGTTACCTTACTTAAGTAGAAATTTTGGGTATCTATACTTTACTGGAGTAGTTATTTTTCAGCCGACTTTTTACTTCTACTCCTTACATTTTTAAGCAATTATCTGTACTTTCTACTCCTTACATTTTAAAAATAGCCTCGTTACTCTATTTTTATGATCAGAACTTGGGTGGAAATTGCATGGCAATGTCTTTCTAACTGAGTAAAATTTACAAAAAAATTTTTGATTTTGACATGGCCAGAAAAATATAATTAAAATTTCCTCATTCTGTCCTCGCTGATTTAATTCATTCATTCATCCATTCATTCATCTTCTATACCGCTTTATCCTGTATTTAGGGTCGCGGGGACCTGGAGCCTATCCCAGGAGACTCTGGGCACGAGGCAGGGTACACCCTGGACAGCGTGCCAATCCATCGCAGAGCACACACTCACACACACACACACACTCATTCATTCACACACTATGGTCAATTTGGGAATGCCAATTAGCCTAATCTGCATGTCTTTGGACTGTGGGAAAAAACCGGAGTACCCGGAAGAAACCCACCAAGCACGGGGAGAACATGCAAACTCCATGCACACAGAGACGGGAATCGAGCCTGGCCGGGAATCGAACCCGGACCCTGGAGGTGCAAGGCGACAGTGCTAACCACTACACCACCGTGCCGCCCGCTCGCTGATTTTAACCTGAAAATTTCTTTTTAACTTGAAATGGAATTAATAAATAATCAGCATTTGTTTAAATCAGCTTAATTTGACTCCAGAATGCAGTAAGTAAATTTTATTATGTACTTGTTACTAATATTAATTTAACAATTGTTAATTAAGCCCAGTCCCACTTTTTACAGTGCTGGTGCTATCTTGTAGGTCAATCATTAACCAAACATTTAACAAAATATCCCAGATATCAGTTTCCCTCTCTTTGATTAATGTTATTTAAAGTTTTATATATTTGGTTTATTATAGATTAAATGAGATACTGGATTTTTGATAGTTTAGCAGAGCTTATGATCACAGCTAGTGGAAATTGAATTTCTTGATATAATAATTTAACAGTCCATGTGCTAACTGCTTTGGCATCAATAGCTATTGAAGTGGTGAGTTAGAGGTTTGGCCATTTTTCCATGTGCTCAGTATTTTCAATATAAATCATTCAAAATAAATCACACTGTATTCTGATTGGTGGCTTTTTCAGTAATAAGTAAGAAGGAACAACACATGTTGCATAATGTGGAGAAGGAATAGTATGATATTTTTCTATGAAGTGCAGTGGAGAAAATTTAATACTTAAGTAAAATTCAAATAATGTACTGTACATACAAAGTAGAACATGTACAGGTATTTACAAATTATTACAAGTACAGCAACACGTTTTAAATTGTTGCTTGTCATGTATGTTATGTAGCCAAAAGGAAAGGAGAATAATTCATGTAGATATAGTTAAATCTCTGTCTCATCTTATTCCACTAATTATTCTGGGTTTAAATCCCAATTATCATAAAAAGGAATGCTAGTGCGCTATGTAGGCTATGAAATCCCTTGTTCCAAACATAAAGTACTGCCATTGTCCGTTTGAGGGATTTGGGATTCAGGCTTGTTTTAGAAGCTATTTAGCTTTGTAGTTGACTTTAACCATACAGTACGTGGTGAGCTGAGTCATGAACCTGTCAGTACATTTAGGCAAGCTTGCCCTGAAGTTAACTAGCAGTAATGAAAGATCGGGGCAATTTGGAATGACTTAAAGGTCATTACTTAGGCAAAGTTTTACAGATCACATAACGTTAGCTGATGCGTTTTCATGCAGAAAATGCCACCATAATTGGGTTTAAATGTGGGTTTTGGCAAGTAGCTGCTCTCCCCCGTTTCCAGTATACCTCCATTAACTGTTTTAGTGGGACACAGTACCGAACCATACCAGCCTACTTTCATCCATGTGTCCATCTCTGATTCATAGTTGTATCTCAGCTGTATCAGATGTATCCCTTCTATTCTGAACATTAATTTTAAGTTCAAACCACGGGCTACTTAAATCAGGACAAATGCAAATCACTTTAATTGTTTATGTGTACAATATTGATGCATTTGGTTTTATGTTAAGGTACGTTTCTGTAAGAAAGAGTGTTTCGTGCTACAGTGCATGGTGTTGTTCTCATAAAAATCTATAAATTATGATATGGGTTCAGGGTGGCAAGCAGGTTGACGTTTTGCTCACCCAGTTATTTGCCTATGGTTGATGAATAAAAAAGTAGCACGGGTTTAAGACTTCCTAAGTCCATTTGCATCAGTACTGCCAACAAGTCCTTGGTTTGTTGTGCGTTTTGAGTGCCCCATCTGAAACCAAGTCCTGGCTGTGGGTGATTCAATGGTGCTGTTCTGGCTGGTATGGAGAGCCAATTACAACTACAGGGGCCAGGACGGGATTTTTTAAGATGCTTTCTTCTCTATGCTGCTCTTCCTCCTGGCAGCCAGCAGGGCCGCTAGCATCTTCTTCTTCAACGCTGTGGATACGGATCGTTATCTGAAGAATTGTGCACCTACTTTGCACACAAATCTAATGAATCTGAACTATGTGGGTCTCTTCACTATGTGGTCTCTGCACACCTGTGGGCAATTATTACAGCTATTACAGGACACATGCTGGGCTCGCTAAATTTTTTTTGAAAGTCATCGCCATGGTCTTTCTCATCAGCCTTTTCCCAAGCACTACCTTACAGGTCGCTGTTTGGATCCTGAAGAACTGGTTCAACTGTTGGTCACACAGTAGTGAGGTACATAGTGAGGCAAATCTGCACACAGTGAAACAAATGTGCCATTTTATAATTGCGTCTGCTCCATCTACACTTTGCTGCTTTTACACTCCTGAATTTAGGAGGATCATACTGCCTTTCTAATCTTTATGAGAGTCAAAGGGCAAAAAGAAGTGTCAACCTCAGTGAGGAGCAGTGTGGCTATAGGAAAAAGTGAATAAAGTATATTTAAGCAGAATGTGTTAAAATGCTGTTACCTGATTAATCAATTTATGCTGTGTACTGTACAGTATATGCCAGCTTTTAATGGTTTTCTAAAGACAAAATAAAACTAGCCATGGGCTGTACCGTACCATTTACCATTTTCAATGATTAAAAAAATTTTTGTTTTTCCTAAAACTTTTTTTTGTTGTTGTTGTAATTTTTGCAAATTTTATTATTGATCAAATTATTATTATTAAACCACAAATGTGAAAATAGTGACTTTCCCTTTAAGGAAAGGTGTTTGTTCCAGAGTAAGAAGCTGTGGTGTGACTTATACAGTAGCACAACTTGTAAAAAGCTGATCATTTTAAATTAAACTTTAATTTTCCTTTAATTCCATATACACTGTCTGGTCAAAAAGAGTTGACATTCCAGAAGGGTCAAATCATTGGCCTGCATTGAGTAAAGAAAATATTACAATTATTATAATTGTAATAAAAAAACAACGCTGAACCATCAACTTCACAGAAGGAATATGGTTGGGGGGGAAAAAACATTAATGACCATGATTGGAGATCACTTAAACATTTGAAGTTGCATCTGGTGTGAATAAACTTATTTTGGCTTTTTTTACATCACAAAGAAATGGGCAGCACACCTAGCAATACATAACTCATGAATGATTATTATCTATTTCCTTTATCTAATGGAAGAAACATGAAAAAGATATTGATGCCATCCTGTGTTATGTTACAATTCTGTTTTCATTGTTTAATCAAAGAAATATTTCTTTTGCAGTCCAACCCAGCCAGTTGGTAAACAGTGTCAATTTTCTTTAAACAACCCGCCTCTCTGCAGAGAGGCACTTTGTTTCTTCATTCTGCAGTCTTTATTCTTTTCCTACACTGGCCTGTTCGGGCCTCCTCTCAGCCTTCCCCATGTCAGTAACTCTGCAAATCTGTCTGCCAGCTCTGTCTCTGCTCTGTCTGCTCTGCAACATACAGTACTATTCAAAAGCCATTAAACACTTCTCATTTCTTCATATTAAATCATATGATGGTAAATAAAAGTAAGGGGAGGAAATATTGTACTCCAACAGGCTAAAATTGACTATAAATACAATTTTAAAAGTGGTTGTTTATGTACAGTAACAACCTCGACAGCAACCTCATTTCCCCTCTTTTCCCAACCACTCAGCGCATACTAATCACCAGCCTGCTCATCTATCATCAACTGCACCTGTTTGTCACTGGTTCATGCCTTCAGTTAGATGTTGAATAATTCATAGGTCACAGTGTGGCTTAACAAACCACTGGTCAAGTACAGGGACTGGACAAAAAATAAAATCCAAAAGCTTTCCAAAAAAACATTTCCAAAAATGAGCCAAAAAAGTCCTTCAGGATGCCTGGAGAACTATTCCTCAACATAAAAAAAAAGAAAATCTCACTCTTTAAAATCAGCATTTAATGAAATGAGGGCTGGCTCATGACACAGTACTGTATGTTTACTGGATTTCAGGTTTTTGCCTGTTTTTTTTATTGTATTTTAAGTGAGAAGTTTTGAACAGTTGGGTTCAAAATAATAGCAGTCCACCATAATTAATCAGATTAATCACTGTTATTGGTAGAAATCTCTAAATGGTGCAAAATTTATTTTAAAGTCCTTCTTTAAGAACAAAGCCAGGAAATGTTATAAATGCTGTTATAAATGCTGAGTAAAATAGGTTGTTGCATACATAATTCAGAAAAACAGCGTATTTTGACGAAAAAGTTAAATGGAGAGGGGAAAACATTAAAATGTGCAGAAAATGGTAAGCCTCTGTATCAATATTCTTTAAAATGACAACAAAAACCAGAAAGACATGGAAGAAAAAAACAACCACCAGTCAAATACTGTAGATCAAAGCCAAAATGGCAAAGACTCAATGATCAGCTCCTGGATGATCAAAGAAGGTCTAAAGTTACCTGGGATTGATATTACAATTAAAGTTGCTATTTAAAACCAAGCTATCGGCAAGAAGCCCCTGCAAAGTACCATTGTTAAAAAAATTATATGTGCTGAAGTGATTATAATTTCTCAAAGAACACATTGACTGGCCTAAAGAGAAATTGCACAATATTTTGTGGACTGGTGAAAGCAAGATTGTTCTTTTTGAGTCTAGGAGCCACAGACAGTTTGTCAGACGACCATCGAACATGGAATTCAAGCCACAGTAGTCTGCGAATATACAGTAGTGAAGCATGGTAGCGCAAGCATCATGATAGGTAGATGTTTCTCATACTATGGTGTTGGGCCTGTTTATAGTATAACAGGGATCATGTTTGAATACATAAAATTGCTTAAAAGAGCTCATTATGCTGAAGAGGAAATGCAGTTGAAATGGGTGTTTCAACAAGACAATGACCCCAAACATACCAGTAAACGAGCAGCACCTTTTTTCAGACCAACAAGATTAACATTATGGAGTGGCCAGCCCAATCCCCCAATAGAAAACTTGTGGGGTGACATAAAAAATGCTGTTTCTGAAGCAAAAAAAATAAATGCAGAAGAATTGTCATATGTAGTTGAATTGCCCGTGGCTGGAATACTGTAATACAGGTGCCAGACGTTGGTCAACTACATTTAGAAAGGTAAATCTTCAAGCATTTTTCAGTTTATAAAGTAAATATTTAATGCAAACACTGCTAATTTTTAACAGCTTAATATTACTTTTCTTCACTTTCTGTAAAGTAATAACATATTTGATCCATTTTTCTTCATGTTGTAATTTATATTAGAATGTGGTGGGCTCCTAATGCATTTGCATGTATGGAAACCAAAGCTATTATAATGATTTTAAGCTTTACCCACGTTTTTAAATACACTGCTATTATTTTGAACACAACTGCTGTGTACTTAATCTCTTACCATTGTTGGCTCTGTGGCTTTGGACTCTGCACCTGCTTATGCTCTGAGTAATTACTCATTTGTGGCATTGCCTTCTACTGCGTTTGTATTCGTCTACAGCAATGGATTATTTAGAAAAGACAGTGTTTGGAAGCAGCATATGGAGAAATGAGGTTTGGCTTACTTTTAACTTTTGCCTGGGTCCTCAGCCTCCTATCATGCCGACAGAAAGTTTTCAGACCCATTGACTTTCACCACATTCTGTTCTGTTTCACACTAATCTTAAAATTAAATCAAATCCTTTTCCACTTATTATTCTACAAAGAAATTCTGCAATGACAAAGTAAAGACAGGTGTTTGGTGTATTTTATTAATTTATTAAAAAATAAAGACTGAAATATCCTATTTAATTAGGTATTCAGATACATCACTTAGTTCATCGTTAGTTCATGTTTTTTAATATTTAACTTGACTATATTAACTTTCGCATGGTTCCCCCTCTCTTTGAGCTCTTCTTCATTCTGTCAGGGGCCGCTAGGGGGCGTGAGGGATCCAAGTGCAGACAGGGTAAATGAGAGACAGTGGTGCTTGTGAACAGTGAAGCAGGCAGGGCAGTGATTAAATTCCGCGTTGCAAAATACCTTATGCAGGCAGGAGGCTTCGCCGAAATGCGGAAACACGGAGTACCAGCTCGTGACTGTGTCGAGATGGGGAGGCGATGCGTGTGACGCAAGCGTAGCGTAAACACGGAAGTGCGCGAGCCGGCGCGAGTGACAGCTGGGATCAATGCAGGCGCGTGCAGCGTGAGCTTGAGCTGTGGCGGCGCGCAGAGCGAGCGCATGCAGAGGGAGAGCTCCGCGATGAGATGCCGGTGTGGATGGAGGGGGAGAGAGCTCAGCGAGCCGCGAGGGCTAATCGTTGTCGTGAAGCAGGCAGAGGTCGAAGCCGGAGAGACGAGAGGGGGTCCGTGATCCAAGCTCGTAGTCGTAAACAGGTAAGAGGTCGGCAACATGAAATATCCAAAGTATAGTATCCAAAAACGAGAGACAAAATCGTGGTCGGGGAAAACAAAGCGTGGTCAAGATCCAATAGACAATGAAGAAAAATCGCTGGAAGATTGGGCTAGTAAGGCACACAATAATCTGGCGACGAGGCAGTGTCAGGGTGTGGTTTAAATAGGTAACAGGGCTGATTACTAATAGCGTCCAGGTGTACAGGGAGGAGAGGGGGCGTGGTGCCATGCGAGAGTTGTTGACAAACATGGATCATGACGGAGCTGTGGCTTGGCGTGTCATGACAGTACCCTCCCCTCTATGAACGCCTCCAGGCGTTCTTGCAGGTGCTTCGGGGTGAAGTCTGTGGAAATCAGAGATTAGAGAACGGTCTAGGATAAACCTGGCGGGTACCCAACTCCTCTCTTCAGGGCCATAGCCTTCCCAGTCTACTAAGTACTGGAGGCCCCGCCCCCGGCGGCGAGACTTGAGGAGCTTGTGAACTGTGAAGGCTTCTCCCCCATCAATGAGTCGGGGGGGTGGGGGGGGCTGGGGGGGGGTGGACAATGGGCAGGAGACTAAACGACGAATTTGGGAAACATGAAATGTGGGGTTGATCCGGCGCATGGAGAGGGGTAGAGCAAGACGGACAGAGCATGGGTTTATGATTCGGGTGATGGGGAAGGGTCCGATGAATCTTGGTGAGAGCTTTCTGGACGTGGTCTTGAGTGGGAGGTCCCGTGTAGACAGCATGACCCTTTGGCCGATACGGTAGTTGGGAGCTGGTGACCGATGACGATTTGCCTGGCGTTGAAAAGTGCTTACAGTGCGTAGGAGCTGCTGCCGGGCGTGTTGCCATGTTCTTTTGCAGCGACGGACAAAGGTTTGGGCTGAGGGTACTGCTACTTCCTTTTCTTGGACCGGGAAGAGGGGTGGTTGATACCCCAGACAGCAGTGGAAAGGGGACATGCCTGTCGAGGAGGTAGGGAGCGAGTTGTGGGCGTACTCGACCCATGGTAGGAAACGACTCCAGGAGGATGGATCCCGCGAGGCCATGCATCTTAAGGATTTCTCCAACTCTTGGTTCACTCGTTCTGTTTGACCGTTGGTTTGGGGATGAAATCCGGATGAGAGGCTGGGGTTGGCGCCGACAAGGTTACAAAAGGCCTTCCAGAACTGGGCAGAAAACTGAGGACCCCTGTCTGAGACAATGTCGACGGGAAGTCCGTGAAGTCGAAAGACATGATTAATTAGGAGTTCGGCTGTTTCCTTGGCCGATGGGAGTTTGGATAGTGGGATGAAATGCGCCGATTTGGAAAAGCGGTCCACGATAGTTAATATGCACGTGTTATTTTGGGAAGGAGGCAGGCCAGTGACGAAGTCGATGGAGATGTGTGACCAGGGGCGGTGAGGGATGGGGAGGGGTCTAAGGAGACCCTCAGGGGAGCGGTTGGTTGTTTTATTTCTGGTACAGGTGTCGCAGGAAGCCACAAGGCTCTTGACATCCTCTTTCATGGTGGACCACCAAAAACGTTGGCGTAGGAGGGAGAGCGTACGTGCGGCCCCAGGGTGGCAAGCCAGTCTGGAGCTGTGGGCCCAGTCAAGCACCTGTGGTCTCACAGAAGCTGGGACGAAGAGCTTGTTGGGTGGAACGGTGCTTGGGCCGGGTTCTCGTTCGAGGGTCTGTTGAACCAGACGTTCCACGTTGAATTGGAGCATTGCTATCAGGCAGTGAGGAGGAAGAATCACCTCCGTCATGGATGAATCCTGAGGGGTGGAGAATTGTCGGGAGAGGGCATCAGGCTTGATGTTCTTGGAGCCAGGGCGATATGACAGTGTGAATCGGAAACGGGAGAAAAATAGTGACCATCGTGCTTGGCGTGAGTTAAGTCTCTTCGCTGTCTTCAAGTACTCCAGGTTTTTATGGTCGGTCCATACGAGGAAGGGGTGGTCCGCCCCTTCTAGCCAGTGTCTCCATTCTTCCAAGGCCAACTTGACCGCCAAGAGTTCACGGTCCCCAATACCGTAATTGCGTTCAGCAGGTGTGAGTCGGCGGGAGAAGAAGGAGCATGGGTGGATTTTAGCATCCTTTGTGGATCTCTGGGACAGGACGGCGCCTACTCCAGTCTCAGACGCGTCTACTTCCACGATAAACTGGAGGGAGGGTTCGGGAAAAATAAGGATGGGTGCCGTAGTGAAGCGGGACTTGAGATCCTTGAAGGCTATGTCAGCCTGGGGGTTCCATCGGAATGGGATCTTGGAGGACGTAAGTGTCGTGAGTGGGGTTGCCACCATGCTGTAGCTTCGAATAAAACGTCGATAGAAGTTTGCGAATCCCAAGAACCGCTGGAGTTCGCGTCTTGAGGTCGGTACTGGCCAGTCCGTGACTGCCTTCACCTTGGTGGGGTCCATCTGGATGCCTGCAGGGGAAATGAAGTATCCTAGAAAGGACGTGGAGGTACAATGAAATTCACATTTCTCTGCCTTGATGTAGAGCTTATTCTCCAGGAGCCGTTGCAGGACCTGGCGCACATGGAGCTTGTGTTCCCTCACCGAACGTGAAAAAATCAGGATATCATCCAGATAAGCGAAGACGAAAACATTAAGAAAGTCTCTGAGGACATCATTGATTAGGGCCTGGAATACTGCCGGCGCGTTGGTTAGGCCGAATGGGACCACTAGGTACTCATAATGGCCGGTAGGTGTGTTAAAGGCGGTCTTCCATTCGTCGCCCTCCCGTATCCTGACAAGGTGGTAGGCGTTCCTTAAATCTAACTTAGTATAGATGCGGGCGTCCTGGAGAAGTTCAAAGGCCGACGACATCAAGGGGAGAGGGTAACGGTTCTTAATCGTGATCTCGTTCAACCCCCTATAATCGATACAGGGTCTGAGGGACTTATCCTTCTTTTCAACGAAGAAAAACCCAGCCCCTGCTGGTGAAGAGGATGGGCGGATGATCCCAGCTGCAAGTGATTCCTTTATATACTGTTCCATTGCCTCTCTCTCGGGGCGGGAGAGGGAGTACAGTCGCCCCTTAGGTGGTGAGGTGCCTGGGAGGAGGTCGATAGCACAGTCATAGGGGCGATGCGGGGGTAGGGAGGTGGCCCGTGATTTACTAAACACCTGCCGAAGGTCATGATAGTCCGTGGGTAACTTGGTTAGGTCGGGAGTTTCCTCTTGTGGCGTGGGTAAACTTCGGCCCATATGTGCTGAACGTAAGCATGAAGAGAGGCAGGTGGGACTCCAATCCAGGACTCTCCTTTTAATCCAGTCGATGTGCGGGTTGTGTAGTCTTAGCCAAGGGAGGCCCAGAACGATGGGTGCATGGGAATTTTGAACGGTTAGGAAGGTAATCGTTTCAGTGTGATTGCCTGAAAACTGCAGGGTCACGGGGTTGGTGCGATGAGTGATGGGGGAGAGTCTGCTGCCATCAAGAGCCTGAACCGTAAAGGATTGATGCAGGGGCGTGAGGGGGATCTTGAAGTTTGAAACAATGGAGGAAGAAATTAGATTCTGATCAGCCCCGGAGTCCACTAGTGCGTACGTGGCATAGGATTGGTCGCCGTGGGTCAGAGTTACGGAGAAGCATGATCGCTGGTCCGGGGAAGAAACAGATGCTGGGCCCCCCTGCATCCCCAGAACTACGGGGGGGCCTAGCCTTTTAGTGGACAGGATCGCACAACATGGCCGACCTGGCCACAGTAGAAACAGGCGCCCTCATTTCTACGGCGCTGACGCTCCTCCGGCGAGATGCGTGCACGGCCTATCTGCATGGGCTCAGGGGGTGGCTGGGGTGTGGCCAGGGTGAGTGTTGGGGTGCGTGGTTCGCGATAAGGCTGCTGCTCCTTTCGGCGTGCCCGTTTACGGTCATCAATGCGGGTCGTTAAGTCGATGAGTCCTTGTAAGTTCGAGGGCAGTTCCCGGGCCGCCAGCTCGTCCTTAATTGGGTCTGAGAGCCCATGAAAAAAGCAGTCGAAGAGGGCCCTCTCGTCCCAGTCGCAAGAGGGAGCCAAGGTCCGAAATTCGATGGCATAATCAGAAACGGAACGAATTCCTTGACGTAGCTGAAGGATGTGATCAGCCGCTTGATGTCCCGTAAAGGAGCGGTCAAAGACCTTCCTCATTTCATCCGTGAAGGTCCTATAGGCGAAGCAGCACGGGACTTGGGCATCCCACAATGCCGTCCCCCACTCTCTTGCCTTTCCTGACAGGAGGGTGATGATGTAGGCCACCTTGGAACGCTCCGTGGGAAATGATGTGGCCTGTAGTTCCAGGACGAGAGAGCATTGAGACAAAAAGGAGCGGCAGGTGGCTGGATCTCCATCATAGGTGGGCGGTGCTGGCAGGCGGGGCTCTAGGCCAGGCGAGAGTGTTGGAGGGAGGGGCTGAGGAGTGTGTGCAGGAGGTTGTAGGTTCCCAACCTGAGCGGAGAGAGACTGCAGTGTTTCCGTGATGCTTTGAAGTGAGCTCGTGATCTGTCTTATTTCCTGCTGGTGGGCGCCTAAGAGTACTCCTTGACTCTCTAATGCTCCTCTCAGGTGAGCTGCCTCTGCTGGATCCATTTTAGTAGGGCCAGATTATTCTGTCAGGGGCCGCTAGGGGGCGTGAGGGATCCAAGTGCAGACAGGGTAAATGAGAGACAGTGGTGCTTGTGAACAGTGAAGCAGGCAGGGCAGTGATTAAATTCCGCGTTGCAAAATACCTTATGCAGGCAGGAGGCTTCGCCGAAATGCGGAAACACGGAGTACCAGCTCGTGACTGTGTCGAGATGGGGAGGCGATGCGTGTGACGCAAGCGTAGCGTAAACACGGAAGTGCGCGAGCCGGCGCGAGTGACAGCTGGGATCAATGCAGGCGCGTGCAGCGTGAGCTTGAGCTGTGGCGGCGCGCAGAGCGAGCGCATGCAGAGGGAGAGCTCCGCGATGAGATGCCGGTGTGGATGGAGGGGGAGAGAGCTCAGCGAGCCGCGAGGGCTAATCGTTGTCGTGAAGCAGGCAGAGGTCGAAGCCGGAGAGACGAGAGGGGGTCCGTGATCCAAGCTCGTAGTCGTAAACAGGTAAGAGGTCGGCAACATGAAATATCCAAAGTATAGTATCCAAAAACGAGAGACAAAATCGTGGTCGGGGAAAACAAAGCGTGGTCAAGATCCAATAGACAATGAAGAAAAATCGCTGGAAGATTGGGCTAGTAAGGCACACAATAATCTGGCGACGAGGCAGTGTCAGGGTGTGGTTTAAATAGGTAACAGGGCTGATTACTAATAGCGTCCAGGTGTACAGGGAGGAGAGGGGGCGTGGTGCCATGCGAGAGTTGTTGACAAACATGGATCATGACGGAGCTGTGGCTTGGCGTGTCATGACACATTCCTAATATGGCAATACTTCCCGTTGTTCACTGGATAGCTATAAAAAAAATATGGAAATTTTTTTTGTACCTATGTAAATCTTCTCACCTGATGCACATATTTTTACTATTAACAGCATGTTTGCACAGGCTATTTATTTTTTATAAATATATTGCCACTCACTTAAAACATTGTTTTTATGAAATCATTGACACTCACTTGGGAAACTAAGATTGCGGCTGCAAGATGCGTTGTAAATTCACACACACTCAAATACCGCATGCTCACTATGCAAGATCACATAAAGGTTCCCTGCCATGACATTAGTCTTCGACTGTGTTTGCATATCATTTGTCATGAGTGTAAAAATATTTTGATACCATTGTCCTTTTCTTGTACTTGTCAGTTTACAAATAAGAATAAGTCTACATAGTGTTTATTGAAGCATGAGGCAATTACTGTATATGCTTCTACCTTCTTGCCTAAAGGGAGCGAAACTGAATCTAGTCCAAAGGTGCATTCCACTCGGCCTGCAATCCTTCGCAGGGTGTATACAGTACTTCGCAGGGTTTTCAGCCACGTTAAGTGTGATTCCAAACTGCACGGAGTGAAATCCAGGTCAAAGGGAACTGCAGACGGTGTAGGGAACGAGTGAACAGGTCTTCACTTCACCAGAAAAGGGAATGAAAAATTTCCATAAGTCCTTGCGGAGCATGAAAAACATGGAACTTGAAAAGGGATTTAAAGATTATTATTATATTATCATTATAGGACGACATCATAGTTAAAGGACACAATTTTTTTTTTAATCAAGAAATCCTTAGTATTATATAGGCTAGTAATCTGTAAAAAAAATCTCTGTACTGTACTGTACATCTTTAATCTGTTATTATTATTATTACTATACAGTGGCTTGCAAAAGTATTCGGCCCCCTTGAACTTTTCCACATTTTGTCACATTACAGCCACAAACATGAATAAATTTTATTGGAATTCCACGTGAAAGACCAATACAAAGTGGTGTACACGTGAGAAGTGGAACAAAAATCATACATGATTCCAGGATACTTGCCCATTCTTGCCCATTCTTCTTTGCAAAACAGCTCCAGCTCAGTCAGATTAGATGGACAGTGTTTGTGAACAGCAGTTTTCTTCCAAGATTGCCCTGTATTTGGCTCCATCCATCTGCCCATCAACTCTGACCAGCTTTCCTGTCCCTGCTGAAGAGAAGCACCCCCAGAGCATGATGCTGCCACCACCATATTTGACAGTGGGGATGGTTTGTTCAGAGTGATGTGCAGTGTTAGTTTTCCGACACACATAGCGTTTTGCATTTTGGCCAAAAAGTTCCATTTTGGTCTCATCTGACCAGAGCACCTTCTTCCACATGTTTGCTGTGTAAACGGGACTTCTTATGGTTTTCTGTTAAAAATGGCTTTCTTCTTGCCACTCTTCCATAAAGGCCAACTTTGTGCAGTGCACAACTAATAGTTGTCCTATGGACAGATTCCTGTAGATCCAGCTGTAGATCTCTGCAGCTCGTCCAGAGTCACCATGGGCCTCTTGGCTGCATTTCTGATCAGCGCTCTCCTTGTTCAGCCTGTGAGTTTAGGTGGACGGCCTTGTCTTGGTACTGTAGGTTTACAGTTGTGCCATACTCCTTCCATTTCTGAATGATCGCTTGAACAGTGCTCCGTGGGATGTTCAAGGCTTTGGAAATCTTTTTGTAGCCTAAGCCTGCTTTAAATTTCTCAATAACTTTATCCCTGACCTGTCTGGTGTGTTCTTTGGACTTCATGGTGTTGTTGCTCATAATATTCTCTTAGACAACCTCTGAGGCCATCTCAGAGCAGCTGTATTTGTACTGACATTATATTAAACACAGGTGCACTTTATTTAGTCATTAGCACTCATCAGGCAATGTCTATGGGCAACTAACTGCACTCAAACCAAAGGGGGCTGAATAATTATGCACACACCCCTTTGCAGTAATTTATTTGTAAAAAATGTTTGGATGTATGGTTTTCATTCCACTTCTCACGTGTACACCACTTTGTATGTGGAATTCCAATAAAATTAATTCATGTTTGTGGCTGTAATGTGACAAAATGTGGAAAAGTTCAAGGTGTCCGAATACTTTTGCAAGCCACTGTAAGTTATACACATTTTTCAATAATATGTTTTATAATGGTATCAGATTTCTTTCAATAAATATTCAATATTTAATGTCTGTAGTGTGAATTTCCACAGCAGCAGCAACAGGTGCTTGTGTTACCATGGTGATTTCGTAGGGTGTTCCAAATGATGGAGTTTTGTCGAAGTGTGTTTTATCAAGTTTCCTCCATCGACATTCCCGGCAAACAGATGAGTAGAAAGAACCCTGTAAAGTACACAGAACGCAGCTCAAGACACCTTTCGTCAAATTGAGCAAAGATCTTCTCGAAGTCTGCAACCTGTTCATTCTGTGTGTGGGCTTAAAAAAATCGAGTGTTCATACACAGCCCTGGCTCTGGAAATGGGAAACATGCTATACCACACAACACTATACCAGTTCTAGTGCTGATATTCATTTTTGGGATCTTTTTTTTTTTCATCACATTTGGTGGGTATTTGTGTGGTCTAGTAACCCTCAAGGGGTATTAGAAAGTGGGAGCAGAGACAAATCTAAACTGTGCTAACTAGATTACCCTTCCTTTAACTGCATGTTTCAAGGAATAAATGGAGTCAGAGCAACATCAGTTAAAGATTATTAGTGATACAAAGCAAATTAATGTTAATGGATCTTGGGCTTTCTCTGCATTAAAAAATCCTCTGCGTTTTCCCTTCCTCCCTCCTTTAACCCTTATCCTTCTCTGTTTTTTGTGAATAAAATTACCCATTTTCCCGTAAGACCGTCCGTGTGTCTGTGGTGCCTCCCGTACTAAAAGAGTGAACCTGTTACAACATCAAATGTAAAACTACAAAGCTCTCGGACGATTGATTAGCTCATTAACTGATGCAGCTGCGCACAACGTGACTTTTAACATGCATTTTGATTCATTTTTAAACACCACATTTGTAACACTAGTAATGTAATGTTATTGACATTGGTAACTTTAAACAAATTGCATGCATTTAAAATGTAATGCATTACATTACTGCATTATCAGGAAAGGTAATTATATTACAGTAACATGTTACAGTACATAGTTACACAGTAACGTGTTATACCCAACTCTGACTGTGACACATTTAGGTTTTGCACTTGTCATTCAAAGCATTACACATATTAAATATGTTTTAATGTTTTGTGGAAATATAAAAAAAGTGAGAACCTGTCATTATAAAAAGAAGGCAGTCTGTGTGTAATTCAATCTACTGTAACTAGAGCACCACTATTTTAGGAGAAAAGAAGGAAGTTGCAACCAACTGCCATAAGAGGACGCCAAAGCTCAAAGCAAAAAAATAAATAAAAATTCATAGGTCAAGGGAACGCTAGGTCAGCATACCTGTGAAAGGAATCAAATTTTTAAGAAGAATAAAGTAAATGCATGCTTATTTAAAGTTATTTGATGATTTAAGAAGCTTAATGCAAAAACAAACCAATTCTGGACAAAGATAAAGAGGACAATCAGAGTAAAAGATGTACAATATATCCGAATAGTACTAGTTGAGGATATTGTTGATGATATTGTGCCAGAAAAAATTGATTGATTTAAAAGGTTACAGTGATAATAACGGAAATGATGATGTGCAGCTGAGTTACAGTAAGTGCATAAGAACCAGGTACTGTAAGTGTCTCATGCTAATTTTGCTTATTTGAAGCTGAAAGGAAAGCATAAAGAGCTGTTAGCACTTGCTGCTAATTTTTAAGGAAAAACAAGTAAGTGATATAAATAATGCCTACTTAAAATCATATACAGAGCAGTTGGAGCTAAGAGCCAATATTGCTACATCAGAAGCAT
This sequence comes from Channallabes apus, assembly GCA_030522415.1. Lineage (NCBI taxonomy): Eukaryota > Metazoa > Chordata > Actinopteri > Siluriformes > Clariidae > Channallabes > Channallabes apus. The sequence continues at coordinate 9,046,938 of CM060119.1, forward strand.
GGATAAACATTTATGCAGATTATGGATATGCTCACAATGGTATGAATGACAATCATGAGGCAAAAGGTATGTCCAGAGCAAAATCACTTGCAATGTTAAAGATGAAAGTGAGGCACAATAACCAGCTTAGCCTACTTATGTTCTTCACAAAATGTAGCTACATTTATATTTACATTTTTCATTTTACATTTCGTGGATGCTCTTATACCCAGAGCAGCTCACAAAGTTTCTTTGAGGTTTAAATCACTCAATATATCCTTACACTGGTTCACTACATCAGTAACTAGAAGTTCCATCTATGAAACCAAACAATGTTGGGAAGAATTATTTATATACAGGGAAATCTTTCTCATTTTGTCACATTATAAACACAAATGTGCAGTAAATCTGTTTTATTATAATTTTATATGATGTGCAAGACAAAGTGGCACATAACTGTGAAGTGAAAGCAAGATGATATATGATTTTTTTTTTCTGTTGGCATACTTTTTGTACAAATAAAAATTTGCAGCTACGAGTCTTTGTATGTCTGTTGTTTGTTTGTTTGTTTGTTTGAGGGGAAACAGGGATGTTAACTTCAAGTACCTAAGAAACAGATATGTCTTTAATTGTTGCTTGAAGCCATACTGTACCTTTGTCAGGGTTTGGCCTGAGATCTACAGTATGACAAGGCTTAGCTGGGAAACTCATAACCTGTGGAGCTAAGATGTGGAGTAAGCAAAATATCAGTGAAGCTACGGTGAGAAGCAAGCAAGACAGCCCTAAAGTTTGGCTACAATGAGAGAACAGCATTCTCAAGGCTAGTCTACTTGACAATCCTGAAGCTGAAGAGTACTGTGAGAATGCCAAGCAGACTTTTAAAGAAGGGACCCTCAAGTCATGGAACGCAGCAGCCAATAAGGTTTTACAAACAAAGCCCCAGAATCTTTCAAACCCTTCTTTGTGGACGTGGACAACTCAGAATGTGGGCTGACGGAATTCTCTCACACAGGACATCATGTGTCAGCCATTTCTTGAGGGTCCCTTCTTTAAAAGACTCAGGTGAATTTTCAGTAATATAAATAAATATAACATAATGAAAATTGTTGTTTTAAAGAATCCACAATGGAAGCATTTTCCCACCTTTTGCCAGATGTTTTAGGCTTTGGATCCACCGTAATCCTCACCAGTACATTGTGGTTGCTAAAGATTAGAAGATTACTAAGAAATAACTAAAGGTAGAAAATATAAGGAGATAATTTTGAAGATCACATTTAAGATTTGCATTTTCTAACCCAGATATGACTTTTAATGACAGCTTGCAGTAAAAATTCACCTCTATTATTTGAGATGATCAAAGACCACCAAAGAATTTCTTTTGCTAATTAGTTAAGTAGACCATAGCAGTAAGGAAGGTGATCACCACACTATATTATGAATAATTCAAATAAAAACCTGCAAAAGCTTAGGCTTGAGTTGTCACTTATAAGCAGTGGGACCATTCATTTATTAAGATGCAAATATGCCCAGATCTTATTCCACTTGATAAGACATTAGTGACAAAATGCAGAGTTAAGCACCTATCATCAACGAATACATTTGTATTATGTATTTAACAGGATCAGTATAGGTAAACTTTGTTATATAATGTAATGTGGCTGAACATGAGCACATAAGATAGCCCTACACACTTAAAAATTCCACCCGCTGCCTTTGTCAGCAGTCATATCATCAGTTGAAAAAAAGGAATCGGTTTCATTTGCAGATGTCAGTATCTGCCCATGCTATAAAATGAGGTGGTTGACCAAGTTTTGAACTTGATTTGTCCAAAGAAGCCGGTGACCCACAGCTCAATTGATTTTATTAAATCCCACATATTTTTGCTTTTTGCACATATTGACATTGGTGGATTAATATTTTATTAATTAAATTTAATGGTTCTGCAGATGGTCAATGTTTGGAATATTTTTCATAACTAATCCCCAACTGAGATTCATCTTGATCTCTGTTTTTTCTTTAAGTACTGTACATTCTCTAAGCTTGATATTAGCATGCTTACATAGATAGATAGATAGATAGATAGATAGATAGATAGATAGATACTGTAGATAGATTATAGAAGTGTCATGTAGAGCTATTTCCAAACACCTGCCGATTCCATGATCAATTCAAACAATTGTTATTGTTGCAAATTATTGTGATGTGTACCAACACAAAATCTGGAGACAGACTCAACCTGTCACCCTCAGCTAGAAGGGAAATTGTAGACCATTGTTTGGATGGTTAGGAATACTGTAAGTTGCCATGATCTGCCAAGCTGCTAGAACACTTCTGTGTAGACTGGTGTCACTGTCTAGACAAAAGCAAATTTTACATCATCATGGACTGAAAGGCTGATTCAAGAAAGAAACCTCTGCTCCAAAATCACACAACATTCTCAAATAAATTTTTGAGGTATCTAGTTGCAGGGACAGAGAAAGGCCTTTGGAAGGAAATTTTTGAGGTTTTTGAGGTCAGAGGTATGTTCAAATGAAATAAGGTTTAACCCCAAGAACACTGTACCAACTTAAGCATCGTGCAGGTAGTGTTGTAATTTGGGACTGTTTTGGTGCCAATCGAACTTAATACAGTACATTGCACAAAGTGGATTGAATAAGGATTAAGGAGAACAACCTCAGAATTCTTTGGCATAACCTCAAATAATTAAAATAATTAAAAGCTAGACAGTTGAAACTTGACAGTTACTCCAAATACACAGCAATGATAGCTATGGAATGTACGTATAAAATGGCTACCTTTAAGCTTTTGTAGCCTCAAACCTATATCTACTGTATGGACCATATTTAAATGTCATGTTCATGTCAGGAAACCAACAAATGTAACTGAAACATGACTGTACCAATCTCACTAAGGTTAAATATTAACCCAGAATTCTACCAGAAGCTTGTGAAGGAAATCCATTAGGGGCAGTGGAAACTTGTCCCTATACAAGACATTTATGTAAACATACTATTTATGTAAAACCTTAACTAGTTTTATGTATTGTATTTAGTATTTTTATTGTGTGGATCATGTGTTTTTTTTATTATTAATTGTCTGCGTGTACAGCACTTTTGGCAGCACCAACTCTTATAAATGTGCTATATAAATAAACTTGACTTGACTAAACAAAGCACTCCGATAGTGTGCAATGGTGCAAGAACGTATGAAGGTGAAATTAAAAATGCAATACTTTTACATTGCACTAATGTTGGAAGATTCAAAAGAAGCAAGTTTAAAATCTATCTAACATGTTCAAGCACCTGTTTCTTCACATAAAGTACTGTAGGAATAAAAGAAAAAAAGGGCGCGATGGTGTAGTGGTTAGCACTGTCGCCTTGCACCTCCAGGGTCCAGGGTTCGATTCCCCGGCCAGGCTTGATTCCCGTCCAGGGTTCGATTCCCCGGCCAGGCTCGATTCCCGTCTCTGTGTGCATGGAGTTTGCATGTTCTCCCCGTGCTTGGTGGGTTTCCTCCGGGTACTCCGGTTTCCTCCCACAGTCCAAAGATATGCAGGTTAGTGTGTGATTGGGTGTGTGAGTGTGTGTATGTGTGTGTGCCCTGCGATGGATTGGCACCCTGTCCAGGGTGTAACCCGCCTAGTGCCCGAAGTCTCCTGGGATAGGATCCAGGTCCCCCGCGACCCTGAACACAGGATTAAGCGGTATAGAAAATGAATGAATGAATGAATGAATAAAAGAAAAAAAGGTAAAGAATTTTTTCGCTCATATTTTGTATGAGACACATACTGAAGACACATATAAATGTCTAAAAATGATTTAGATGTTGCATAATGGGTGACTTTCAAAAATCCATTTGTTTGCCTACTGTTTGCCTATTTACTTCTTCCATGCTGCCACAATATTTCTTTTCAGCTCCTTAGGGATCTCCAGGTTCTGCTGGTGAAATAATGGAGGCAGAGACCTAAGTGTGAGTAACGGTTATCTTGTATAACCAAGATAACAGTTGGTTGAAGTGTGGTTGAAGAAACTATTAGACTTGATTAGACATATGTATCAGACTATATGATATCAATATTGGTCATTCTCAGGCCAAAACGATCTAAAGAAATGATAAAAAGGACACAGAAACAAGTACGTCCTAATTGGGGAAAAAAACTCATTGAAGGGTGAAGGGTTTGGATGATAAATAACATTAAATTTTCTCTTAACATTTCATTATAGTGATTAGCACTTCATTGCCAGAGAAGATCTGCTGTTTCTGCTGGGTTGTCTGGTTCTGCGGCTTGGGGGGTAATAAAGCACATTTTAAATAAAAGAATCACTAAATGAGTGAGTGCGTGAATAAATGTATGTATGTATGTATGTATGTATGTATGAATGAATGAATGAATGATTGCCATTCCAAGAAATGTACTGTACATTTTAAGAATTTATTCATGGTTTAATGCACATATATTTATTTAATTTACCATAACTCAATTTTTTTAGTTGGAAACTAACAATTTACACTTTAACTTTGTCACAGTTAAAGTTAATGAAGCATGGTGGAAATCTTAAAATAGGTTTGATTGGAGAAATGCAAACCATATTTATTGTTTATCCTTACTCTGTTTCCCTATTGGTACTTTACCCCTAGGAAGAGTGCTGCCATACCACAAGGGCATTGTGTCTTTTCAGAATCATTTTTACATTATAATATAGGAGGTGGGTGGTCAGTAGTTTTACCACCCACCACCCATATTATAATGTAAAAATGATTATGAAAAGACACAAGGCAGTGTGGGTGGGTGGGTAGACAATAGTTTGACGTTTTGTTCACCTAGTTATTTGCCTATGGCTGTAGAATAAAAAAGCAGTGTGGAGTAAAGAGTTCCTAAGTCCATTTACGTCAGTACTGCCAACATGTCCAACTCGTCGGTTTGTTGTGCTTTTCAGTCACTCATCATAGCCCAAGTCTTACCCCCTATACTTTTTATCGAGTTCATTATTGGCCTAACGGGAAATGTTCTGGCCATCTCCATGTTCGCTTTTCACGTGGAGAGCTGGAAGCCAAACTCGATTTACCTGGCTAACCTGGCTATTGCCGACATACTGTTGCTGTTCTGTGTGCTCTTCAGAGCCGACTACTACCTCAAAGGCCAGGACTGGACATTCGGTGATGTCTCATGCCGCATTATGCTCTTCTTCACCTCAGCGAACAGAGCTGCCAGCATCTTCTTCCTCACTGCCGTGGCTGTCGACCGCTACCTGAAGATTGTGCACCCACTACATCGTCTAAATAGGATGAACCTGAGTTACTCAGTGTGGGTCTCTGCAGGTCTATGGGCTATGGTTATAGTTTTTACAGGTCAGCTGCTGGGGTCGCCGCACTTTTTTAGTGTCGGCAACCACACCCAGTGTGAGAGCTTCAACATATGCTTGAACAACAGTCCGCTTACCATCTGGCAAAATGCCTTCTATGTGATCCAGTTCTGTGTGCCAGGTGCTATCATCACTTTCTGCACAGTCTGCATTACATGGCAGCTGAAAACAAAAACAATGGACAACACAGGCAAGATCAAGAGAGCCGTCCAGTTTATTCTCATTGTATCCATAGTTTTTCTCATCTGCTTCTTCCCAAGCACTGCCACACGCGTCGCTATTTGGATCCTGCAGATCTGGTACAATGACTGTTCACACTTCAGTGAGGCAAATCTGGCATTTTATACTTCAGCCTGCTTTACCTATTTAAATAGTGTGCTAAACCCACTAATTTACTACTTTTCTACTCCAGCATTCAGTGGTGTCATAGACAATTTTTTTAGAAGACTCATGGGGAAAAAAGAAAAGGCAGCTCAAGGGAACAGCAGTGTAACTACAGCAACAAGCAAATAAAGATAGATTCAAGCTAAATGTAAATATAGAAATTACAGAAATATTTTTAATATAAAAATATAAAAAGTTATATCATTGTTTAGGCGCATTTTCTTATAATGAAAATTCCAATTATCATAATGTGTATGTGCCAGCTTTACATAGTTCTGTTTGCCTAATGGGGAGAAAAAGAAAGCAAAGTCTTAGGTGATTTATTATTTATCCTTCTGGTGGAGCAGAACAAATGGTAGATTTAATAGCTCTATAAATGACTATACTAAACTATAAATAAATACTTGAGTTCATAATCATCTGATACTTGAATTCATATTGGCTTGCAAAGTGTGTGACTGCATGCAAACTAAGCATCAATGAGATACTTTACATACTTTGCATTTTATGTAAATCTTATTTTTTAACAAAATATTGTTACTGCAATATGAACTCATAAATAGTGACTTTCCCTTGTAGGAAAGATGTTTGTTTCAGAGTAAGAAGCCATGAGGTGCCTGACTACAGCCTTATCACCACCAAGGCAGATCATTTTATACCTGTAAAATGACAGGTATATTAAATCGTATAAACTGTCTATCTACCAACAGTGGTAGGTAAAAAAAAAAAAATAATAATAATAATCAGTCCTTACTGAGAAAAAATCTGTTCAAATGCTTCAACAGTAAACTTTTTAATTGTATGTTATAATGTACTGCAACTTAAAAACAGTTTTAATTGAAATTTTATGTCTTTTTTATCTAAATAGTATAATGAACACTAATCATATGACTGAGAAAATATTTTGGGGGTATATATTTTACACATATCATAACTAAACTGTTTTAATCATCAATTAAGCGTTAAACTATTGAACTAATGTGATTATACATTTATTGTAATTCCTTAAGGTGAAAGATAAGATGAATTAATATTTAAATCAAAGGATTTAAGTGTTCAATATTTTACATATTTCTTATTAAATATTGAAAATTCAGTGCTATTTTAGGTTTTTACTTAAATGTAAGCAAAGTTGTGATATTGTTTGTGTTAGATGCTTTATACAAAAGATTTTTCTCAGGTTTAATCTCTTCTACTGAATCACACATCCAGACAGCACTCCAATGGATTTAATCTAAAATGGATCATAAGATTTTGCACAAATGGATGCGATCCATGCCAGCTCAAATGCACAATGTCCTGAAAGTAAAAGAGGGACAAATCAAATACAATGTAAAAATGAAATTCATTTAAATATTTCAAGGCTTCTACTCTTAACTAAAGTCATCATCAACTAATGAAATGTATAACATTCAGTAACCAAAGGAGACCAGTTCCTATCATTGATTGCCATTGGTTGGGCTTATACAGTAGTGTGAAATTATTTGATCTCCCCAGTTGTGAGACTGAAAATATACTTGCTGTTAAACAATGCATTTGAACATATGAGGCCATATCCTGCCTGGGGAATCAGAGTGTGTGTGCGTGAGTTGAGGGGGAGGCTTGGGCCACTCACTACAGCTGCCCCTCTCTCCTGCAATGTAGCGGATTTTAAGTTGCAAACACTGTACATCACGTCAGCCAGCCACACCACGGATGAAGTGAATGGAACCCTGGATTTTTTTCCCTCTACTTCCTTATTCATACTGTGTACACAATGCAACTGAGCATTGTAGCATACATGTACATTGTGTTGAAACATATAAAATACACAGTTTTTTAACAACACATGATCATAATTTACACAGATTATATGTTATAAAAAGGGGAAAATGTAGATTAGACTTAAACTATATGTAGAAAGACCAAAGTAAATGTCAAAAACTGATCCATCATACCCAAATATATAATACAAAAATATTTCAAGGGAGAATTAACAGGTACACATTGGCTTACTCTCATCCCTGCATGGAAAAAAAGCATGTGTGAATTAGGCACTAATAATAAAAAAAGAAATTTTTTTTTAAAACTGCTATTTTCACATAAAAATTCACCAGATATATTATAATACAACATGATAATTTGCATGTTGGCAAAACGATAATAGTTTGTTTTTCTTGTGAGATTGCTGATTGCCAAGAGATAACAATTGCAAGGTAAAAGTGAGAGAGCAAAATTACCTCTGCTTCCTCATTCACATGCACAATTTACTGTAACTTGGAACAACCAGTTAAAAGGGAAGCAATACAACCTCCCTAGGTGTATCACAAATTATAGCCCAAAGTGCAACAATTGGTAGGAACCTTCAATGCACAGAAATTGCATACTAAATCTAAATAAATAAATAGCAAGTTAAAAAAAAATTATAGGCAGGATTCAATCAAGGTAACATATACACACTTACATTTTAACAATTTAACCTGCCATCTAATATTTTAGCAGCTTATTAAGGATATAAAAAGGCAAATCTTCTGCCAATAATTACATCCTGTCATGCAACATTCTGTATATCTACCCGAGCATCATGGGAAAAAGGACAAAAGAAAGCAGACCTTACACGCCAAGCACTTTTTATGACCTAGTAATATCTTTTACTGTGCTGTGTGTTGTTTTCTGAGTCATATTCTGAATCAGTCTGTTCACAGGCTTAACTAACCTACTGTACCAACCTGTGTCCGAACCTGAGTTACAACGTCAGACACATTAGGGAGTGCGCTGGAAATGGACATTGTGTTAATTGATCTTGACTGCTTCCTGACATTGGACACTATATCAAATGTGTGTGCCTCGTCCAGGGTGTCTGACTTGGGAGACTGATCAGGGAACTGAACTGAGGCCCAACTGTGGTAAGTAATGAGATTTGAGAATTGAGGTTCGATACTCTGACACTTGGCACTGATACGGAAAGCCTGTTGAACAACATTTTCCTCAAATTACTTGGTTCTTCCAACAAAGCTCAAAAAGGTAACCAACATTTGGCTCACACATACTTCGACAAAAGGTTGTCGACTCATTGAGTCTGGGTTAGGTTTAGGGTTGCTAGGGGAGAGCAGGTGTGGGTATATTCCCCCGGGAGGAAGAGAGGGCTTTCACCCAAGCTCATGTCTCATTGGGAGGGCCCCTGCACGGTAACTGCCCAGCTCTCCGATGTCATCTACTGGGTGCGGTTGGATGAAACATCGAACTCTGCGGAGGCCGGACCGCCTCCGGGACAATGTTGCACTTTTCCACAAAAGGACCCCGGCGTTCACAGCGCCAGCGCCGACCGCCTTCACGCCTCCAAGACTAGGAGTCATGGTGACTGAGGACGGTAACAGCTCGGGTGGGGGCAGTGTGGCGTGGGTGGCAGCTGACGACCATCATGCCTTGCGGGGGTCCTCTATGTGTCCACCATGTTAGAGAAGGGTGTTTAGGTTGATGGCTTCGGCAAGTTGAGTGTGTGAGTCCTTCTCAAAAAATTTGCATACTGTGATTAGAGATGTTCCGATACCATTTTTTCCCTCCCGATACCGATTCCAATACTTGGGCTCAGGGTATCGGCCGATACTGAGTACCGATCCGATACCTGGGTGTGTATCTGTACTGTGTGTGTGTGTGTGTGTGTGTAGGTGTGTGTGTGTATATATATATATATATATATATATATATATATATATATATATATATATATATATATATATATATATATATATATATATATAATTTCTTTTTTTAAGTAAAATACTACTAGCCCTGTGTAACGGGTTCGACCCTAAGTGCACGGGCGACACCATGAAACACGGACACGAGGCGAGGTCTTACAGGAAAAAGGGTCATTTATTTAGAAAAATGGGGAAGGAAAGGGTTAAAGGCTCTCTGCGGTCTTTTCCCCTTCGGCGGCAGGGATGCGAAGGCAGGCTCGACGCGGAAGTGAAGGTGCCGCGTGAGCTCGCGCAGCTCGTGCAGCTCGTTCACGCGCTCCTCTCGCGGAGATCAAAGGCGCCCCCTTTTTTAAAGTCTCTGGGGTGCATCCCATCGCCCCGCTCTTGTGCCACTTGTCTCTCATAAAATCGACCACGTCGCAAAGTCCAGCTTCCCAACAGTCAGACCCCGAGCTACACTCCCCGCTGTGTTTTATAGCGGCGATAGCTCATGGGCCGTTGCTTGATTCTGCTGCCCTGCTACTTCACATACCTAAAGGGGGGGGAGGCCGCCTAACTAGTGAGTGAGGAGCGATATCAATTTTGACGCACGCCCATCACAGGCGCACGCCGTGACACTCTGTAAGTAAGCTAAGCTAGCAAAGCTAGCGGGCATAAATAGGTTATGTTTAGGAAAATGCTATCGGGTCGGTACGTGGACTCAAGTACTCGCCGATTCCGATGCCAGCTTTTTTTGTGGTATCGGCAGCATTTCCGATACCAGTATCGGAATCGGAACAACCCTAACTGTGATAAAGTTCATTATTTTCTGTAATGTACTGATAGACATTAGACTTTCATATATTTTAGATTCATTACACACAACTGAAGTAGTTCAAGCCTTTTATTGTTTTAATATTGATGATTGTGGCATACAGCTCATGAAAACCCCAAATCCCTATCTAAAAAAATTTGCATATCATGAAAAGGATCTCTAAATGAGCTATTAACCTAATCATTTGAATCAACTAATTAACTCTAAACACCTGCAAAAGATTCCTGAGGCTTTTAAAAACTCCCAGCCTGGTTCATTACTTAAAACCGCAATCATGGGTAAGACTGCCGACCTGACTGCTATCCAGAAGGCCATCATTGACACCCTCAAGCAAGAGTGTAAGACACAAAAAGAAATTTCTGAACGAATAGGCTGTTCCCAGAGTGCTGTATCAAGGCACCTCAGTGGGAAGTCTGTGGGAAGGAAAATGTGTGGCAGAAAACGCTGCACAACGAGAAGAGGTTACCGGGCCCTGAGGAAGATTGTGGAGAAGGACCGATTCCAGACCTTGGGGGACCTGCGGAAGCAGTGGACTGAGTCTGGAGTAGAAACATCCAGAGCCACCGTGTACAGGCGTGTGCAGGAAATGGGCTACAGGTTGCAAATTTTGCATGTCATTCGGAAATTCAGCATAATGAGCCTGGAGGAAGACTGGGGAGAGGGAAATGCCAAAATGCATACTTGAAGTCCAGTGTTAAGTACCCACAGTCAGTAATGGTCTGGGGTGCCATGTCAGCTGCTAGTGTTGGCCCACTGTGTTTTATCAAGGGCAGGGTAAATGCAGCTAGCTATCAGGAGATTTTTGAGCACGTCATGCTTCCATCTGCTGAAAAGCTTTATGGAGATGAAGATTTCATTTTTCAGCACGACCTGCTCACAGTGCCAAAACCACTGGTAAATGGTTTACTGACCATGGTATTACTGTGCTCAATTGGCCTGCCAACTCTCCTGACCTGAACCCCATAGAGAATCTGTGGGATATTGTGAAGAGAAAGTTGAGAGACACAAGACACAACAATCTGCAAAAGGATTCCCGACCAAGTACTGAGTGCATAACTGAACCTAATTATTTGAAGGTTGACTTTTTGTATTAAAAACACTTTTCTTTTATTGGTCGGATGAAATATGCAAATTTTTTGAGAGTAAGTTTGGGTTTTCATGAGCTGTATGCCACAATCATCAATATTAAAACAATAAAAGGCTTGAACTACTTCAGTTGTGTGTAATGAATCTAAAATATATGAAAGTCTAATGTTTATTCAATTTTATTTGTATAGCGCTTTTAACAATTGACATTGTCTCAAAACAGCTTTACACAATCAAAAGAATTATTTAAGTTTGTATGGAATGTGAACGTGTATGAATCAAAATGTTCAGATAGTCCCTGGTGAGCAAGCCGAGGGCGACAGTGGCAAGGAAAAACTCCCTGAGATGGTAATAGACAGAAACCTTGAGAGGAACCAGACTCAACAGGGAACCCATCCTCATCTGGGTGAAACAGATAGCAGGAAATGATCTGCATTTATACAGTATTAGGTGGCAGGCAGTTCAGCTACTGTATAATAGTTGATGTTAATTGATGTTAAAATGGAGTCCAGTAGTTAATGGAGACTAAAGTAAGAAAAAGGGGAGAAAAAAAACATAAAATATGGGAAAAATTAACAAACGTGCATTAAATTGCACAATAAGGTGGAATTCAATTAAAAGCAATACTAAAACAAACATGCACCAGTGCTTGTGAGATGTCCAAAATAAATGACCTTCTAGATATTCAATCAATCAACATCAGCTGTTATGCTGAACTGACTGTTGTGGGACCCCATATTTCACTGGAATTACACCAGACAGTTCTCCATTTAGATCTACAAAATGGTATCGATCAGACAGGTATGATCTAAACCATTTTAATGCCTGTCCCTGAATACCTATGTGATTTTGTAGGCGATCTACTGTATAAGAATATTATGATCTATAGTGTCGAATGCAGCACTTAGATCAAGTAAGACTAGTATTGAGATGCAGACTTGGTCTGAAGCTAAAAACAAGTCATTTGCAATCTTAACTAGTGCAGTTTCTGTACAGTGATGGGGCCTGAAACCTAACTGAAATTCTTCGAGGATATTGTTTTCCTGCACGTATGTGCATACAGTGTTTGAGCTGATACTACCTTTTCTAATATTTTTTATATAAACGGAATGTTTGAAATCGATCTGTAATTTGTTATTTCATTCGGGTCTGAATGAGATTTTTTTTAAGAATAAATAGGCAGATGAAATCTGGATGTGCAAGAACCTCAGACTCCAAGAGGGCAGTCTTCAGCTGGTTGAAGAAGTCTCTCTGATCTTTATTCTGAAGTGTTCTGAAAGCAGACAATCCCCTTCCGTTAATCATTTGCCCCTTAGGTGTCAAAGTTTAGGGAGAAAGTTATTTGCTTTTAGTCGGCTGAACACCAACTTAAAGCCTTTTCAGTACCATGCTCACATTTGGTGCAAACACTAGAAGGTTATCTAAGTAGCAGAGATGTGTCAGAAAGTTCTGTTCCCCAAATACAGTATGTGCATCATGAGTTGCATATAACTCGCAGGTCTGTTGCAAATTCCTTGAGGGAGCCTGTTGAATTCGTAAAGCCCCAGAAGTGTTGTGAATGCACAACACTTTTTATCTTCCTCAAACATCTCTATATTATAGAATTCTGAGGTGAGATCCATTGCACTAAATACTGCATTGCCTAGACAATCTGCCTGATTTGGCGGGGATGGGCATTTAGCCACCTGTAATCAACACAAATGCGTAGGTCCCCAGTTTTCTTCCAAACAAGCACCAAAAGAGAAGCCCACTCTCTGGAAGACTTAGGAATAATCTCTCATTCCTCTATCTATGAGAGGACCTGCCTTAGCTTATGGTAATGATCTGGTGGTTCATGGCAATAGGAACGTCTGAAGGGTCGGTCACCACGAGTATTCTGTGGAAAAAATCTTTTGCTTTGCCACAATCTTTGAGAACACATCTTCATTCCTGCATATCAGCTGTACAAGTTGCTTTATCAGCTGTAAACTACTGCGAGTGTATTTTCATGGAAACTTGAATCAAGAGGCTACCAACCATCTGTTACTGTATCACTCATGGTTGATACAACTTGCCCCACAATGATGTTCTTGTGTGATTGTGATTTTGAGCCCTCGATAAGGACTGTGCTACCCTCAGAGACTGACACAGTAGCAGGCAGACTAGACCAAACAAGGGCTAACATGGGGACATTACCAGCTTGTCTGTCCCTACCATACTGAGTATTTCAGTGCCCTTCCACCTATGGAGGCAATATAGCATGTCCTGAAACTGCAATATCATCACTTTCCAAACTTTTAGGTCGATTCAGCACATGCTAGTATTTCTGGGAGTTTTTCATTTGACTGATTACGTACTTGATAACATTAGTATCCCGCTGACGAGGAATCACTATAGTAGGGACACAAACTGCATGGCTGTACACTTCCATTCCAAAATATAGTTGATGCTAAACAATAAATTTGAACATATTAGTCTGTACACTGTCTGTGATATCATCAAGTGTGTGCGTGCGAGTTGAAAGGCTTGGGCCACTCACTACAACTGCCCTTACCCCCCTGCAAGTGTAGCGGAGTTGAAAACACTGGACATCACATCAAGCACAGCCATACCACGGATGAAAGGGAACCCATTCTCATTCGCGTGAAACGGATAGCAGGGATTGATCTGCATCATACTGTGTTAGACTGGAAGTTCAGTATAACAGGAGATGTGTTTAAGTTAAAATTAAATCCAGTTTGTTATTGGAGGCTCAGGTAGACTGTAGGAAACTTCAGTCCTGAACTATCAAGCGACTGAAGTCACAAGTCCTCAGACAAAAGCTGTCTGCATCAACCGAGGACAGTACTGTCTGTGTGGAAAAGTGGACACCACACGCATCCCAGGCACACCACACAGGGCATCCAAGCGACGAGATGTCCTACCAGAAGCAGGACACAGCTCCAGGGGGCAGAGATCACTGCGAGCTCAGGTGCGACATGTATAGCTCGGCAGAGAGACAGGTAGATAGAGAGGAGAAGAGAGAGAAGAGGAGAGAGCTGAAGAGAAGGAGAGATGGCAGTTAGATATGAGTGCATATTTAGTGCAGAGTGCAAGCAGGGACTCTGGCAGGACTAACTATGACAGCATAACTTAAAGGGAGAGCCAGAAGGAAACACTGACATGAGGGTTACCTGAGATTTAAAGCCACCAATGACTTCACCGTCATCAGTGATCAGTGAAAGTTGAAGGTTTGTTCCACATTATTAAGCAGGCCACAGGTTTCAAGCAATATGGGAAAGAAAAAAGATCTCTCTGCTGCCGAAAAGCGTCAAATTGGACAAGGTATGAAAACATTAGATATTTCACGAAAACTCATTGTACTGTGAAGACATTCGTGGCTGATTCAGAGCACAGACAGGTTCGTGCAGAAGAAGGCAGAATGAGGAAGGTTTCTGCCAGACAAATTCATTAGATTAAGAGAGCAGCTGCTGAAATGCCATTACAAAGCAGCAAACAGGCATTTGAAGCTGCTGGTGCCTCTGGAGTCCCGTGAACCTCAAGGTGTAGGATCCTTTAGAGGCTTGCAGTTGTACATAAACCTACTATTCGGCCACCCCTAATCAATGCTCACAAGCAGAAACGGTTGTAGTGGGCCCAGGCATACATGGAGAAAAGAGTACATGAAGACTAATTTTCAAACAGTTTTGTTTACTGATGAGTGTCGTGCAACCCTGGATGGTCCAGATGAATGGAGAAGTGGAGGGTTGGTGGATGGCCACCATGTCCCAATAAGGTTGCGATATCAACAAGAACGTAGGATTCATGAGCCGGAGTCATGTTTTTGCCAGAATCATGGGGAGAGAGCTGGTAGGCCCCTGTAGGTCCCTGAAGGTGTGAAAATGACCTCTGCAAAGTATATTGACTGACCACTTTCTTCCATGGTACAAAAAGAAGAACCGTGTTTTCCGTAGCAAAATCATCTTCATGCACAACAATGCACCATCTCATGCTGGAAAGAATACCTCTGTGTCATTGGCTGCTATGGGCATAAAAGATGAGAAACTCATGGTGTGGGCACCATCCTCCCCTGACCTCAACCCCATTGAGAACCTTTGGAGAATCCTCAAAAGATCTATGAGGGTGGGAGGCAGTTGGATTCAAAACAGCAGCTCTGGGAGGCTATTCTAACATCCCGCAAAGAAATTCAAGCAGAAACTGAACTCACAAGTTCAATGGATGCAATAATTGTGAGGGTGATGTCAAAGAAGGGGTCCTATGTTAAGATGAAACATGCTCTGTTAGGATGTTTTTGACTGAAATATTGATTTCAGTGAATATGACCTCCTAAAGCTGCAAATTCAACAAAAGCCTATATTCAGTTCTTTACAACCTATAAAATATTTCAACACTGTTGTGCATAATAATTTGGAACAGTGCCATTTTCAGTTTTTTATTTTTTAAATAAATATTGTTATCATTAGGAGGTTTGTTCAATAAAATTAAAATTATACCCTAATAGTTGATGACTAGAAAATTATACTGACTGTCATTTGCATTTACTAATTATGAAAATCAGAGAAAGATATGATTTGCGTAATAATTTGGAACACAGTGTAAACATACCAGTTCACTGTAATACTCTACGTCCATGAATTCCCCAGGTCTGCTCCTTTACCTAAGGCAAATCTATTTATAAAAATGCTTGGCTAAATAAATAGATTTTTAGCCTAGATTTAAACATTGAGACTGTGTCTGAGTCCCAAACATTAATTGGAAGACTATTCCATAACTTTGGGGCTTTGAAAGAAAAAGCTTTGCCCCCTGCTGTAGTTTTCATAATACATGGTACTGACAAGCAGCCTGCGGATCGTAAGACACTAGCACGTCATTCAGATACTGCGGTGCAAGACCATTTAATGCTTTATACGTACAGTGAATCCGGAAAGTATTCACAGCGCATCACTTTTTCTACATTTTGTCATGTCCCAGCCTTATTCTAAAATGCATTAAATAAATTTTTTTCCTCAGAATTTTGCACACAACACCCCATAGTGACAACATGAAAACTTTTGCAAATTTATTAAAAATAAAAAAAATTGAGAAAGCACATGTACATACAGTAAGTATTCACAGCCTTTGCCATGAAGCTCAAAATTGAGCCCAGGCACATCCCGTTTCTCCTGATCATCCTTGAGATGTTTCTGCAGCTTAATTGGAGTTCACCTGTGGTAAATTCAGCTGATTGGACATGAAGTGAAAAGGCACACACTTGTCTATATAAGGTCCCACAGTTGACAGTTCATGTCAGAGCACAAACCAAGAATGAAGTCAAAGGAATTGTCTGTAGACCTGCGAGACAGGATTGTCTCGAGGCACAGATCTGGGGAACTACCACGTATTTTAAAATCAATGCAAAATTTCACATGGAGCCAGCAGTGTGGATAAGATAGGGGTGATGTGCTCATATCTTCTGGTTGTAGTGAGGACTTTCGCTGCTGCATTCTGAACTAACTGAAGCTTGTTTATGCACGTAGTTGAACAACCAGACAGTAAGGCGTTACAATAATCCAACCTAGATGTAATAAAAGCACAAACTAGTTTTTCTGCATCGTTAAGTGACAATATATTTCTTATCTTGGCAATATTTCTGAGATGAAAGAATGCTATCCTGGTAATATTATCTACAGTGGTGTGAAAAACAATTTTCCCCCTTCCTGATTTCTTATTCTTTTGCATGTTTGTCACACTTAAATGTTTCTGCTAATCAAAAACCGTTAACTATTAGTCAAAGATAACATAAGTGAACACAAAATGCAGTTTTTAAATGAAGGTTTTCGTTATTAAGGGAGAAAAAAACTCCAAATCTACATGGCCCTGTGTGAAAAAGTGATTGCCCCCCTTGTTAAAAAATAACATAACTGTGGTTTATCACACCTGAGTTCAATTTCTGTAGTCACCCCCAGGCCTGATTACTGCCACACCTGTTTCAATCAAGAAATCACTTAAATCGGAGCTACCTGACACAGAGAAGTAGACCAAAAGCACCTCAAAAGCTAGACATCATGCCAAGATCCAAAGAAATTCAGGAACAAATGAGAACAAAAGTAATTGAGATCTATCAGTCTGGTAAAGGTTATAAAGCCATTTCTAAAGCTTTGGGACTCCAGCGAACCACAGTGAGAGCCATTATCCACAAATGGCAAAAACATGGAACAGTGGTGAACCTTCCCAGGAGTGGCCGGCCGATCAAAATTACCCCAAGTGCGCAGAGACAACTCATCCGAGAGGCCACAAAAGACCCCAGGACAACATCTAAAGAACTGCAGGCCTCACTTGCCTCAATTAAGGTCAGTGTTCACGACTCCACCATAAGAAAGAGACTGGGCAAAAATGGCCTGCATGGCAGATTTCCAACGCGCAAACCACTTTTAAGCAAAAAGAACATTAAGGCTTGTCTCAATTTTGCTAAAAAAAACATCCCAATGATTGCCAAGACTTTTGGGAAAATACCTTGTGGACCGAAAAAGTTGAACTTGTTGGAAGGTGCGTGTCCCGTTACATCTGGCGTAAAAGTAACACAGCATTTCAGAAATGAACATCATACCAACAGTAAAATATGGAGGTGGTAGTGTGATGGTCGGGGGTTGTTTTGCTGCTTCAGGACCTGGAAGGCTTGCTGTGATAGATGGAACCATGAATTCTACTGTCTACCAAAAAATCCTGACGCCATCTGTTCATCAACTCAAGCTGAAGCGATCTTGGGTGCTGCAGCAGGACAATGACCCAAAACACACCAGCAAATCCACCTCTGAATGGCTGAAGAAAAACAAAATGAAGACTTTGGAGTGGCCTAGTCAAAGTCCTGACCTGAATTCTATTGAGATGTTGTGGCATGACCTTAAAAAGGCGGTTCATGCTAGAAAACCCTCAAATAAAGCTGAATTACAACAATTCTGCAAAGATGAGTGGGCCAAAATTCCTCCAGAGCGCTGTAAAAGACTCGTTGCAAGTTATCGCAAACGCTTGATTGCAGTTATTGCTGCTAAGGGTGGCCCAACCAGCTATTAGGTTCAGGGGGCAATTACTTTTTCACACAGGGCCATGTAGGTTTGGATTTTTGTTTCTCCCTAAATAATAAAACCCCTCATTTAAAAACTGCATTTTGTGTTTACTTGTGTTATCTTTGACTAATAGTTAAATGTGTTTGATGATCAGAAACATTTTGTGTGACAAACATGCAAAATATTAAGAAATCAGGAGGGGGGCAAATAGTTTTTCCACACCACTGTACATGTTCTTTAAATGAAAGGCTGAAATCTATAATCACACCGAGGTCTTTTACTGTTGCACTTGATGAAACAGAAAAGCCATTTAAAGTTACAGTGTGAAAGCGTGCTTCTAGCTGCTTGTGGTTCTATAACTAAAACGTCTGTTTTATCCGGATTAAGCAGAAGGCAGTTAATTAACATCCAATCTCTTATGTCCTGCACACATTGCTCACCTTTAGTAGGCTGGTTTTTCTTGTGTGGTTTTGCCGAGACGTATAACTGTGTGTCATCAGCATAACACTTGAAAACTAATACCATGCTTACGAATTATGTTACCCAGAGGAAGCATGTAAAGAGAAAAAAACAGTGGACCTACAACTGAACCACGAGAGGGCCGTTCTCTTAATTTCTACTACATTTTCTAATCTGTGAAGGAGACTACTACAGGATGATCAATAGTGTCAAAAGCTGCACTGAGGACGAGTAACACAAGTACAGTGAAACCTCGGATTGCGAGTAACGCGGTTTGGACTATGGTTCAGAAGATCCCAGGTTCAAACCCCACAACCACCAAGTTGCCACTGTTGGCAAGGCAAGGGCCTTAACCCTCAACTGCTCATATGTGATGAGATAAAAAAAAAAAAAAAGTAAGTCGCTCTGGATAAGAGCGTCTGCCAAATGCCTAAATGTAAATGTAAAAACGAGCCTGGTTTATGAGTACCGAGTATCATGTATCACGTATGCACTTCTTGTTTTGATGCTGAGCATCACGTGATCACAACTGAGACCAATGTATTTTTCTCTCTTGCACTGCGGAATTGTGGGTAATCGACTCCCCTGCTGGGTCCTAGTGCGCATCTCTCACTAGTATACTCAACATCCGTGCAGGCATGTACTGTTTGCTATAACACTGTAACCACGTGTGTGTGTAAAACATATTGTATTTTGTGTTTGTAAGCGCGTGTGTACAGAGCTTGTGTACTGTTTCTTATCACACAAACACACACACACACTCTGCTCTACTCAGAAACACTGCTCTGTCGCAATTCTTTTCAAAGGTAAAGTGCAGGTTCATTTGTTTTTGTTTTACTTTACAGTAGTCATTCTGTTAGTGTGTCAGTCAATCAAGTGTCATCCCTTGTTCCCTTATTTTTCTGACAAAACAGTCTTTTCCGTTAATGTGTGTGTGTTTGTGTGAAATTCAAATAAGAGAGGAGAAAGGGTTTACTGTGTAAGATGAGAAGGGGGGAGACAGGAGGGGCTGAAAGTAAGACTCTCCTCTTACTTTAGCTTTACACACATACACACACAAAACACAGCGCCTGCATGCATCAACGGAAACACTTATCTGTCAGGATTTATTTTTACTTTTTTTTTTTTCACTTTAAAAGGTAAAGTGCAGGTTCATTTGTATTATTTTTACTTTATTTTGTATTCATTATTTTTATGTATTAATTTTATTGGGTGTGGAATGAATAATTTGAGTTTCAATTATTTCTTATGGGAAATTTCAATTTGGTGTCTTTTGGAGCCCCGCTTCCAGAACGAATTATGCTTGTAATCCAAAGTTCCACTGTACACACCAACTTATAATGAGTATGTAGTACATTATTTGGCCACTAGATGGAGACCAAAACCATGGTTTAATTTCCTCATTAACTTGTATTTAAAACTACAAACAAAAGACACCCTGTGCCTACCTGACTTGTAGGGTCTCCTAATAGACTATGTATATGATGCACAATCTTGTTGAGGTAACCCTGGCCTTCATATCTAGAAGGAAAAAAAGATATTTAAAAAAAATAAATAATTTCCATTTATTCACATAAATGACAAGTGATATACACACATTTGGTCTGTAAAAAAAGTCAAAAACAGACAACCTCCCTACAGTAGTCCTGTTGTGCTTGTGTTTGTATCCTCCCAACATTCAGTCCCATTTGTACTGCAAACAAGTTCACATGGTTTAAAGCATAAAGCAACAAGAATTCTATAAGGATAATACCTTACTGTACCACCTATAATCATTTGCTCATTTGCGCTCATTGTAATTAATATAACTCATTTTATACCATTTATATATGCAAATTATTATGTACTGTGGAAATTGTTAGATGCTAAGTGTATTCCGTTGCTTTGTACCTACATGTGCAGTGACAATAAAGTTGAATCTAATCCAATAAATGTCATGCTTACACAGCAGACTGGTTAACATAAATTCACTACTAAAAGGGACCTGTGGATTGGTAGCTTAATGGGCATCGGATAAGCAGCCTGATTACTTAGTCTTAATATTCATTGTTGGTCTTTCATGTCAGACTATACTCAGAGTTGCAAAGTACCGAATTACATTTACTCGCGTTACTGTAATTGAGTAGCTTCTTTGTGTATTTCTACTTTTTAAAGTAGTTTTTAAAATCTGTCATTTTACTTTTACTTAAGTACGTTTTGTTTGAAGTATTGTAATTCGCTACATTTTAAATCATATTCGCTACTGAGTAAAAAATAAATGAATGAAAATGCTAAAATAATGATAATATTACGCTCGCGTGTGTGTATCATGTCCTGGTCGCGCGCCGCTCCAGACTCCACTCCAGGTTTTCTGACTGTCCCCACATCGGCATCTTCCTGACCTTCCACATGGTCACTTCCGCCCTGAGAGTGACGTCATCAACTAGCGTGACCATATATAAACCGAAGAGAGACGCGGGAAAGAGAGTTTGATTTTTTTTTAAGTGATTTTGGCGTTTTGATATTTGGTTGTGTATTCCGGTTTTGACTTTTTGCCTCCCATTGACTTTGATTATTGCTTTTTCCCTTTGGTTTGGTTGGTCTTCGTATATATTTGTAGATCATTTCACTGTATGTTTCTGCACTCACTAGTAGTAGGGGCGTGGCTGCCATTTATTTTGGGAAGAGAGAATTTATTCACTGTTTTTGGTTTAGGGAGTCCGGGAAGGTACCTGTATTTTTGTTTGTGGGTTTTTATTTTATTTATTTATTTATTTTTTGGCAGGTAATCTATCTACTAAATATAAATCCCATTTATTTTATTTTATTGTATTTTATTTTATTTTGGGTCCACACTGAATCTGATCCTCCTCCTCCTGTTGCGTGTGTGTGTATTTTTTTGTTGTTGTTGTATATACAAACCTCATTATTTCATCAGTTAATGATTGGATCTAGTTCTTTCTGCCATATACCACCATTTCCATACAGTTTAAAACAGAACCCTGAACCATTCTTTTGCTGTATGGCCCTAGACTGGGACGTAACACCATATTTAAGTGACCACTTTGATTTTCAAGTACAAGAAAGACAACAGCTTCATTATGCAAAGGTGTTCCTTCAGTTAAAAACAACTAGTTTGAGATTTATATCTGCTCATCTTTTTTGAACTATGCTAGAATGCCTCATCCCACCCCCGCTGTTAAAAAAATAAAAAAGTTACTCGGTAACTTTTACTCTGAGTAATTTTTTTTAATTAGCTACTTTTTACTTTTACTTGAGTAGATTTTTATAATGGTAACTCTACTTGTACTTAAGTAAAATTTCACTGAAGTAACAGTACTTGTACTTGATTACAAAATTTAATTACTCTTTCCACCTCTGACTATACTGTATGCATGCCAATATACACCAACAGATACTGATTATGTAGTATATTATTCGGCCACTAGATGGCTATCAAAACTATGGTATCATAACGAACCAACAAACAAAAGACACCCTGTACTGTCATGTATTGTAGGGTCTCCAAATAGAGAGGCACATATATGAGGCACAATCTTCGAGTTAAACCCTGTGCTCCATATAGAAAATGTATTGTAAATAATAATATTATTTAAACTTATTAATTCTCATAAATGACGACAAGTGATACTCACATATTTGGCATAATGTGGAAACAAGTCAAAACGAGGCAGCCTCTCTTGTCCTGTTGTTCTTGGGTTTCAATCTGTGTAACATAAATTCACTAATAAAAGAGGTACCCTTACGCAAAGAAAATATATTTCTCTTTATATTATCTGTCAATATATTGTATGATTTCGTGTTCTGATGTAAATATATTCACAATATACTAAATATTATATTGTATTAATATATTACAATATATTGAAAAATACATAAGGAATTGCTGCTTTTCAAATATATATTTAAATATATATCTTAATGTATGTAATTGTCATGTCTGAAGACTAGGAGGCGAACGCAGATGCTGGGTGAGATACTGCTGGGTGAGATACGGTTGGTTTTATTTACCAACAGAGATTCAATGTCCAAACACAATAATGAAACCATAGAGACTACTTATTCCGGGTTCGACTGGAATAAATAGTGAGCCACACAGGGAAGACACATGTGAACTTGATTTGGTGCTATAAGACTTAACATTAAAACAATTACACACGTAGACACACTAGGGGGAGCCAGATCTTATTCCCCATGGCTGAGGTGGCCCAGATGTGACAGTAATATTTTATATTTAACAATATACTTCATAATATATGGACTTTGATTAATTATATCCAATTCATTATATTTTCTTTTAACAATATGCTTATGGCTCATTTGCTTATGCAAATGATCCATATACAAGACCATAATTAGATTAAAGTCAGATATAAATGAGATGCATGAAACACAAATGAGAAATATTATAGTTTTATTGAACATTTCAAAAAATCCTCAATTAACAGCATACAGTGATGAGCCACTAAAAACACCACCTGAGACCAGTCAGTGTCCATACTGACCTCTGTCCACCACAACATTTAAAACCAGCAGGATAACAATATTAAAATGATCATAGTTTACTAATACCACTAATTTGTAAATCGAGTCCATACATTAAAAATAAATACATAAATGTAATAAATTTAAATGTGCAAAATTCAATATATAGTTTTCATTGTATAATAAATTTACAATTCATACAATATAACAGACACCAGCAAAATCTGTTGAATCAAGACACTAAATGATACTGATACAAAATGTCACACAACCTGACTTAAAAAGATATTAAGTGTCACACTGCTCAACTAAAAAAAATATTTATAAAGGAGTTACACAAAGTCCACAGCATTCTAACAATCTTTTAGTGAAAAGAATCAGTCAAAAAGGAGCTGTATGTAAGTATCTCTGAGATTTAGAGGTAATGAGCCATATTTGAGGGACAGTTGAGAAGATTGAAAACGGCTAAAATCTCATTCAAGTATCAAAGACGGTTCATTTCTGTCAAGGAGACAAAGAAGAGATTAGCATGAGATCTCATCTTGGACTTGTGTGTGTGTGTGTGTGTGTGTATAATTCTTAAACATCCATAAAGTTTCAATAATATTTCAATAAAACAATTATAAGTGTAAATATAATGTTTTTTGTCTGCAGTGCAATATCATACACGGCTCGTTCATATATTGCAATATATTAATACAGTAAAACCTCGGATTACGAGTAACGCGGTTTTTAATAAATTTGACTTGACTTGACAAACGAGCAATGTCTTAGTTTATGAGCACAGAGTATCATGTATAACGCATGCGCTTCTTGTCACGTCATCACAACTGAGTTGCATGATGGATAAGTCCCTGTTTCCATCAGCACTAAGGACACCATTAATTCTCAACAATTCTCCAACTCCATTTACAGAATTTGCAATCTTGCAAGGAATCTCCACTATGCTTCACTTTTGCCTGCAGTTACTCTCTAACTCATCTGCAAACAAACTGCCTGTTAGTCATGAATGTTTCTCCCAGTTTCTCCCAACCTTAAAAAAATGTGTCTATAATTTAGGTGTCTCTAAATTTCACGTGTGTGTACGTGTACAGTATACGTGTGTGCGTGAGTGCTGGGGTGGTTGTGAGTATGCATGATACTTGTGTGGTCTACTGGTATACCATCCGGGATGTATTCCTACCTCATGCCCAGTGTTTCCAGGATGGTTATGTGTGGTGTACTGGCTTACAGTACCATCCAAAGTATATGCCTACCCTAGGTATAAAATTAGTTCTAAAGATAACACATAAAGTTAACCTATTCCAAGCTGGATCATGGCAAAAGGTAAAGTCTTTTAAACTTTTTAAACCATCTCCTCAAATGACATTAAACTTTAGTTCCAACCACATATTTCCTTTGCTGGTTAAGTAAGCAGCCCATAGTTTTACGAAGGGGCTAACCATAATGAATTTAAATAAAAGATTCTGGCTTGTGTTGTTCCTAGGAGGCACTGGAGCTAATACAATATGAATACACAAATGTGTGGTCTTCCACTGGACAAGAGACGAGTGTCAAACAGCAGTCACAGATCATACAATTGCAAAGTTATTATTTCATTACAGAATTATACTACAGTACCTTGGCTTACAGATTTAATTTAACTAAACATCAGATAAATTTTAAGTTGTTCAGGTTATCACACTGATAAATAGAAATAGCGGCATTTGATGGATTTATACACTTACCATTGTTGGAATCTCTTACAATTGTTGGCTAATGTACAGTACCATGTTCCTCTCAGTTTAAAAACCTTGGTGCTATCTTGGACAGTACACTCTCTTTCAGTGCTCATATAACTAATATGTCCTAGACTTCATTTGTGCTATATTGCCAGGCTATGCTCTTCTTTCTCTCTTTCAGGAAAGAGTAGAATTTGTTAACCAGGGTAAAGTCTTTTTACGCCTTCTAAATTATTAGACCACATTACACACATGGTCACAGTGTTATACTGTATAGTAAACAGTACATGCGGATATTGATTATAGGAGTGATGCACGCACACTGAGACCAAGCATGGGAGATGATTACCCACAATTCCACAGCGGGAGAGAGAGAAGAACCATTGAAACTCCATGATACTTGGTATATCAAGACTCGCTCATTTATCAAGCCAAAATTAATTAACAAATGTAGCTCGTTTTGCGGAACACTCGCAAGCCAGGTTACTCGCAATCCAGGTTACTTGCAATCTGAGGTTTCACTGTATGTGCAAACGTACTTGGCAATAAAGTTCTTTCTGATTCTGCTTTGTGACAATGACAATTGTTAATAGCAGTATACAAATAAAATGAATTTTATTTAATTCTGATTCTGAGTCAGGTACTGGGAAGTGGTAAAGAGATGCTGGATGACTGGTCAGCTACTGGAGAAGTGGTAAAGGAGATGGCTAGAAAGGTGTTTGTGATGACATCTGGCAAAAGAAAGTGAGATAAAGAAACCTTGTTAGTGGAATGAGGAAGTACATGAAAGCATCAAGAGAAAAAGGCTTGAAAAAAATAATTAGGATAGTAAAAGATATGAAGAGAGTAGATAGAAGAATAAGGAGATGTGATGAAAGATAAAGAGGGAAGTGGCAAAGGGTAAGGAACAGGCATAAGAGTGAGTTGTATGAGAAGCTAAACTCAAAAGAAGGAGAATGGGATTCATATCAACTGGTCAGAAAAAGCGGGGAAGGGTGTATTACTGGTTAGGGTGATAAATGATGCAGATGGAAATGTACAGATAGTTGAAGAAGGGTGTCAAGAATGTGGAGAGAGTATTTAGCGTAGCTGATGAATGGAGAAAATGAGAGGTGAAATGTACAAAGACAGTGTTTCAGCTGTGAGGTGTGCCAGAGGCACGTCAGATTGGCTTAAGGTGGATGGTGGTGGCTTAAGGTGGATGATGTCTGCTGAAGAGATTAAGAGGGAGCAGGTTGAGATGAGTGTAAAGAGGGGGGAGGATGCACTGTGTGTAAATGAAAAAGGATGGGGGTAAGGTACAGTTTCAAGGAGGAGAGGTAGGGAAGGTAGAGGAGATTTAGGGTAATATTTAGGGTAAACTGTCTGAAGCAATAGAGACTGTGGTAGAGAAGTGGAGAAGAGGTAAGGTGGAATGGGTGGAAAAGTAGCAGCAGTGATCTGTGACAGAAAGGTATCAACAAAAATGAAAGGGAAGATTTACAGGATGGTAGTGAGACCAGCAGTGTTGTACGGTTTGGAGATGTTGTTGCTGGAAAAAAGACAGGAATCAGAGTTGAAGGTGGCAGAGTTGAAGGTGCAGCAATTTGCTTTCGGAGTGACAAGAATTGACAAGATTAGGAATGAATATATTAGAGGGACATGCACATAGGACAGTTTGGGGACAAAGTTAGAGAGTCTAGATTCAGATGGTTTGGACATGTGCAGAGGAGGAATGAGGGGTATATCGGGAGGAGAATTTTAAAGATGGGACTGCCGGAGGCGGGGGGAGAAGAGGAAGGCCCAAGAGGAGGTGTATGAATGGGAGGACATGCAAGAGGTTGGAGTGAAAAAGGAAGATGTAGTAGACAGTGTTAGATGGAGAGTGCAGATGGAGAAGTAGAACATTGATTGTATCGAATATCCCAGATATTAGGTTCCATCTTTTTTATAAAAGTTAATCAAGGCATCATGTGTTTGGTGTGTTATAGCCGAACTGTGTTGTCTCATAGTTTAGCAACCTAATCCTACATGCTAGGATTACATCCAGTTAGATTTGTGAAGCTAGATTTGTGGGAATATTAATCTGTCAGTTATACCATAACTCCTCTACCTGCTAGTTCAAATAGATTTTATCGACCTAAATCCAACTGTTAACATTTAATGTTTAGTGTTCAGCACTGTTATTAATCTACAACACATACACAATGAAAGACTTTGCTGCTGCATGCTAACATTAGTCCACCCATTAAAGAAAATTACAATTATCACGTAAAAAAATGCTGTAACCTCTCACAGTCGGAGGTCTAGAGGGGAGGGATGAGAGCTACTTAGTGCTCCCACATTAATCACGGCTCTACAGCCAAACAGGGTCGTATGTGAGCGCATGCAAGCGGAAGGAGCGGATAGCACTGTCCTCCGAGTGTGTTACACCGCCTCGAACAGTTCGTGAGCGAGCAGTTTGAAAAGATGCGGTTGGCTGGCGTCACATGGTTCGGAGGAAACACGTGATAGTCTTCGGCCCTCCCGACTGAGTGGTAGTAGTAGCCTTAATGTGGGAGCCCCCTAGTGACGGGGAGGAATTGAATACGACTAAATTAGTGAGAAAATCGGGGGGGAAAAATTGCTGGTAATATGTAGCCAAAAGGAAATTTAGTGGAATCCCAAGTAGTATAAAGTATTACCCTTGCCTGTACTTTTGCCTGTAGTTAGCTGTGTAATATATATATATTTTTTTGTAATCACTATTGCCATCAACAAAGTGATAAGTCATGAACTGTTAGTACATAAGCGGAAGCTTGCACTCAATAACAAGTAGTATTGAAGGATTGAAACACAACTCAGAGGCAATTTCGAAATGACTTACGACCAATTAATAAGGGGGCAAAGTGTTGTTAAAATAATGTTAACAAATTTTTTCTTGCTGAAAGTGCTACCATGATTTTGAATGTGGGTTTTGGCAGGCAGCTGCTAACATTTCTTTACAGTACACCGCCACTGAATCTTTTAGTGGTATACAGAACTGGACCATAACGGCTTATTTTTACCCATGTGTCCATCTCTGACATGTTATTGTAATGTGGGCATGAACCTTCCTTATATTCTCAACATTAGTCCTATGTCCAATCCATGGGGATCCTAAAATCAGGACAAATGCAAACCACTTTAATTGTTTATACTACAGTATATGTACTGTATTTATGCTTTTTATATGTGAAGCACTTTCCCCAAAGAAAGTATTTCATGCCACAGTGTATGGTAGTGTCCTCATAATCATCTAGAACTTGTGATGTGGGTTCAGGGTGGCAAGCAGGTTGACTTTTGCTCACCCAGTAATTTGCCTATGGTCGATGAATAAAAAGGCAGCATGGGTTTAAGACTTCCTAAGTCCATTTGCATCAGTACTGCCAACATGTCCTTGGTTTGTTGTGCATTTCGAGTAGCCCCACCTGAAACCGAGTCGCGGCTGTGGGTGGCTCAATGGTGCTGTGCTGCTTGGTACTTTTCAACTACATGGGGTTTTTGCGATACCTTCTGTTGCATCCTGCTCTTTCGCCTATCAGCCACTAGCATCTTCTTCTTCACCGCTGTGGATATGGATTGCGATCTGAAGGCCGCACAAATGTAATGAATCTGAACCAAGTTGGTCTCTTCAGGCCTATGGACAATTAGTATAGATATGACAGGACACTTGCTGGGCTCACTGCACACTTTTGAACCAATGGCAGCAGTCTGCTTTCAATCTAAAATAGTGTTTTCTAAGTGATCCACTTCTGCATGTCTGGTGGTATCATAATGATGATATATGCATTTCTGGTGGTATATTTATGCAGAATATGTTAAAAATGCTGTTAGCTGATGGATCAATTTTAAAGCTTCTAATAGTTAACAGTTTTTAAAAAGGCAGAAAAATTCTAACCAAGGGTTGTAATTCTGTACGCCAAACCAATTTTGGAGAAGTACAATGTTTATGTAACAACCTCAGCAGCAACTTTATTTCCCCTCTTGTCTGTTCCAACTACTCATCATTCAGCATCACCAGTATATCTAATCACCGGCCTGATCATCTATCATCATCTGCAACAGTTTCTCACTGGTTCATGCCTAAGTTTGAAGTTTTTTAATTTCAATGTTTTTAAAATGTTTGAATGATTCAAAGGTGGCAGCACAGCGGCTTAGTGGTTAGCACTGTCGTCTTGCACCTCCAGGTTCCTGGTGCAATTCTCGAATTGGTGACTGTGTTCATGGAGTTTGCATGTTCTCCCCATGCTTGGTACTTTTTGCCCAGTTGCTCCAGTTTCAACTCCATCTATCGCCATATGTCCCTGAGACATAGGACCCTGTATGCAAGATAAACTGCAATAGACGATGAGTGAGTGAGTAATTCATAGTTCACTGTGTGGATTAACAAAAAGAAAAAATTAATTTGAAACTAGTCGCTTACAGGGACTGGACTGAAAACGTTTGTACCTTTGTTGGCTCTGTGAATTTGCACCTGTCTACCTTCGTACTGTACAGTACAGTACATACTCCACATAGTCATTCAACTGTCTTGTTGCCTTCTACTGTTTCTGTATTCATCCATAGCTTTTTCAGATCACTCTGAAAAGCTACAGCCTCTGGGTCACACCACCCAGATTCTCAGCATCCTACCACGCCAGCAGAAAGTTATCAGACCCTTTGGATTTCTCCACATTCAGTTCTGTTTCGCACTAAACTTAAAATTAAATAAAATACTTTCCCTACTCATTACTCTCCAAAAAAACCTCCTCAATAACAAAGTAAAATCAGGTTTGTGGTGTGTTATGTTAATTTATTAAAAAATAAAGTACCCATCAGTTAGTACATGGTTAAAGCATGGTTAATGTTTTATGATACTGTCCTTTAACTATATTAATTTTCGCATGGTATGAGCTCTCTTTCTGCTCATTTCTAGTATGGCAATACTACTGTACCTACTGTATGGTTCGCTGGGCATGTAGAAACAAAATAATTTTCATATTTTTATGTGATAATCATCTCACCTAATGCACGTAACTTTACTATATACATTATGTTTATACAGCTCATTGAGTTTTTATAAAATCATGCATTGCCAATTACTTGGGAAACAAAGATGGAAGCTTCAAGATTGTATTTTAAACTCACACAAACTCAAATACTCACTACGCATCCTCACTACTCAAAATTGCAATATTGCTAGAGTAAACGTTTTTTTTTTAATCAATCTCTTAGTTTACAAATGAGAGCACAGACCGCATAGTGTTTTTTGAAGCATGTAAAACAGTATACAGTACATGCCTCTACTTAATAGCCTACTGTAAATAATCACTTCTTCTCTATCATATTCAAGATCTCCTTACAGTCTGCTACCAATTCATGTTGTGTGTGGGATGAAAAAACAAATCCAGTGTTCATACGTAGACCTGGCTCTGTAAATGGAAACATGAATCATTCCAATTTTAGTGCTGATGTTCATTTTTAGGCTCTTTTTTTCTCATTGTGGTCTGGCAACCCTCAAGGGGAATTAGAAAGTGGGAGCAGAGATCAATCTAACCCATGCTAACATGCTGAACTCCAATGTGTCTTAACCATCTCTACAAAAAGGAGAGGTGGTTGTGGAACAGTCAAAATAGTCTGCCACAGTTTGCTGCTTTGTGATGTTAGTCATAGTAGCATGAGAGTTGGGAATACTGCTGCCTGGTACAGGTACACTTCCTCTAGAAAACTGTCTTCTATTTTCTTCACATGTTAGCTTTGCAGCAGCTGTAGCTAACACATAATCTACCTAACATTAGTTACTATATATTACTATATATTGTATTACAGTATATTTATTGTGGTTGGTTTTTATAGCCAGGAAGACCTAAAGTGTCTTCTAGCACAATGGGATTATTGAGACTGATGCACAATTTTAAATGCTATGCTAGGTAAAATTACCTTTATTATTATAATCTAAAGAAATAACTCTTTCTAGTTTTCATTTCATTGTGAGGTGACCCATGTTTTATTACTTATATGTTGTTCATTTGATGATGTTGTATATGAATATACAGTACAACATCGTCAAATAATTTGGCAAATGTGAATTTGTGATCGAAACATCTAAAGGGAGGGATGTACTTGTTTGGACATGGAATGAAAATAGCAACAGTCTTTCTCCAGAAAGTATTACCCTTGCTTTAATTAGATGTTTCAAGGAATAGATGGAGCCTCAATAGCATCAGTCAAAGCTTGTTAGGGATATTAAGCAAAAGGGGTGTCAGGAGCTCTGTCCAATTATACAGTAAAATAGTTAAGTTGCACTGGTCATTCATGGGATTACACATTACACATAGGATTAACACTCTTTGAACGTTTTGTGTAAATGTTATTTTTAAAAAATGTTTTAAGAAGATGAAGAAAAAGAAGTTACATACAACAGCCACAAGAGGCCGCCAAATCTCACAATCCAAATTTTATTCGTCACATACCCAGTCATACTGTACACCGTATGATACGAAGTAAATGCTTACACGACCGCTGATAACCTAAAAATTTTAAATAAGAAAAGAGTTTAATTGTTTTATACTTTTTTATTTAAAAATCAATAAAGAAAAGACAGTGGAAGGAAAACTGAACAGGATCAAAATTTAAATGGAAGCGAATTAAAATTCTTAAGACGGATGAAGTAAATCCCCGCTTTCTTATTATCTTCACAAAGTTATTTTGATAATTTAAGAAGCTTATTGCAAAGCAGGAAAGATCAGAGTTACAGACGAATGTCCAAATGTGTGGTATTTGAGGGTTACAGTGATAATGACGGAGATGATGTGCAGCCAAGTGATACCAACTGGTGATCCGTCGCATACACCAAAGCCAGGAGAAGTGCATAGTGACTTCTCACAAATGTCTAATGCAAATTCTGTTCGTTTGAAGCTTGAGGGAAAGCATGAACAGCTGTTATCATTTCCCACCATCTTTCAGGGATCAAGGAAGACTTGCTGTACTGTAGGCACCTACTGTAGGTGGTGGAATGAACTTTCTCTAGATGTTCGGGCAACCGATTCACTGGCAATCTTCAAGCAATGACTAAAGTTCTATCTGTTTATTAGATATTTGTGGTAATCTTCCAAAAAATATTTAACTTCAAAGCACTTTTGTAAGTTGCTGTGGATAAGAGCGTCTGCCAAATGCATAAATGTACCTTACAGTGCATCCGGAAAGTATTCACAGCGCATCACTTTTCCCACATTTTGTTATGTCACAGCCTTATTCTAAAATGGATTAAATAGAATTTTCCCCTCAGAATCTACACACAACACCCCATAATGACAACATGAAAAAAGTTTACTTGAGATTTTTGAATTTACTTGAATTTATAAAAAAAAATAAAAAATTATTAAGAAAGCACATAGGCGGCACGGTGGTGTAGTGGTTAGCACTGTCGCCTTGCACCTCCAGGGTCTGGGTTCGATTCCCAGGCCAGGCTCGATTCCCGTCTCTGTGTGCATGGAGTTTGCATGTTCTCCCCGTGCTTGGTGGGTTTCCTCCGGGTACTCCGGTTTCCTCCCACAGTCCAAAGATATGCAGGTTAGGCTAAATGGCGTTCCCAAATTGCCCGTAGTGTGTGAATGGATGGGTGAATGTGTGTGTGTGTGTGTGTGCCCTGCGATGGATTGGCACCCTGTCCAGGGTGTACCCTGCCTTGTGCCCGAAAGCCTCCTGGGATAGGCTCCAGGCCCCCCGCGACCCTGATCACAGGATAAAGTGGTATAGAAGATGAATGAATGAATGAATGAATGAAAGCACATGTACCTGTACATAAGTATTCACAGCCTTTGTGAAATTTTTCTGTAACCTTCGCCAGATTTGTGCCTTGAGACAATTTCTTTGACTTCATGCTTGGTTTGCGCTCTGACATGAACTGTCAACTGTGGGACCTTATTCAATTCAATTCAATTCAATTTTATTTGTATAGCGCTTTTAACAATTGACATTGTCTCAAAACAGCTTTACACAATCAAAAGAATTATTTAAGTTTGTATGGAATGTGAATGTGTATGAATCAAAATGTTCAGATATTCCCTGGTGAGCAAGCCCGAGGGTGACAGTGGCAAGGAAAAACTCCCTGAGATGGTAATAGGAAGAAACCTTGAGAGGAACCAGACTCGACAGGGAACCCATCCTCATCTGGGTGAAACAGATAGCAGGAAATGATCTGCATTTATACAGTGTTAGGTTCAGCTATAATAGTTGATGTTAATTGATGTTATAATGGAGTTGATGTAAAATGGAGTCCAGTAGTTATTCGAGACTCAGATAGACTTGTAGAAAGTTCCAGTCCTGAACTATCGAATTGTCAAGTCCTCAGAGAAACAGCTGACAACACCAGTCGAGGCCAGAACCATCTTCTAAGTAGATAGAATCATCCCCAGACACCAGGCGCATCCTAAAGAGACACACGGGCATCCATGCGATGAGACCTCCAACCAGAAACCGGGTACCAGGATGGATCAGACAGGTCCGGAGGGCAGAGGGAGTCTGGATCACTGGCAGCTCAGGAACCACATGTGTAGCTCGACAGAGAGAGAGAGAGAGAAAGAGTGAAAGGGGGAGACAGGGGGAGAGAGGAAAGAGAAAGAGGGGGACGAAGAGAAGAGGAGGAGAGATTGCAATTAGGTATGGTCACAGTCACAATGTATATTGTGAATGTATATTTACTGTAGAGTGCAAGCAGGGACTCCGGCAGGACTAACTATGACAGCATAACTAAAAGGGAGAGCCAGAAGGAAACACAAACATGAGGGCTCCCTGAGATGTAAAGCAAACAATCACCTCACCATCAACAAACCTGAGTGATCAAATGAGACTGAGGAAGACAGCATCAAAACATACTGTACCAGTTCACCATAATACTCTACGTCCATGAGTCCCCCAGATCTGCTCCTTTACCTTATGGCAAATCTATTTATAAAAATGCTTGGCTAAATAAATAGGTTTTGAGCCTAGACTTAAACACTGAGACTGTGTCTGAGTCCCGAACACTATTTGGAAGACTATTGCATAATTTTGGGGCTTTGTAAGAAAAAGCTCTGCCCCCAGCTGTAGTTTTCATAATACGCGGTACTGATAAGCAGCCTGCATCCTTTGACCGAAGTAGGCGTGGCGGATCGTAAGACACTAGCAGTTCGCTCAGATACTGCGGGGCGAGACCATTTAATGCCTTATATGTCAAGAGTAGTATTTTAAAATCAATGCGAAATTTCACAGGGAGCCAATGCAGTGAAGATAGGATAGGGGTGATGTGCTCATATCTTCTGGTTCTAGTGAGGACTCTCGCTGCTGCATTCTGGACTAGCTGGAGCTTGTTTATGCACCTAACTGAACAACCAGACAGTAAGGCATTACAATAGTCCAACCTAGAAGTGATAAAAGCATGAACTAGTTTTTCTGCATCATTTAGCGACAATATATTTCTTATTTTGGCGATATTTCTGAGGTGAAAGAATGCTATCCTGGTGATATTATCTACATGAGCTTCAAATGAAAGGCTGGAATCTATAATCACGCCGAGGTCTTTTACTGTTGCACTTAACGGAACAGAAAGGCCATCTAAAGTTACGGTGTGATCTAAGATTTTACTTCTAGCTATATGCGGTCCTATGACTAGAACTTCTGTCTTATCCGGATTAAGCAGAAGGAAGTTAATTAGCATCCAATTTCTTATGTCCTGCACACATTGCTCAACTTTAGTAAGATGGTTTTTCTCATCAGGTTTTGTTGAGACGTATAGCTGTGTGTCGTCAGCATAACAATGAAAACTAATACCATGCTTACGGATTATGTTGCCCAGAGGAAGCATGTAAAGGGAAAAAAGCAGTGGGCCTAAAACTGAACCCTGCGGAACGCCAAACTCCGCTAGAGAACATGCAGAATAGTCACCATTTAAGTCTACATACTGATAACGATCGGTCAAATAGGATCTGAGCCAGGAGAGGGCTGTACCCTTAATTCCTACTACATTTTCTAATCTGTGAAGAAGAATAGCATGATCAATGGTGTCAAAAGCTGCACTGAGGTCGAGTAATACAAGCATAGTTACACAACCCTGATCAGAGGCCAATAGGAGGTCATTTACTACTTTAACGAGTGCTGTTTCTGTGCTGTGATGAGGCCTAAATCCTGACTGATACAGTTCATGTATGCCATTTCTATGTAAATATGAGCATAGCTGCTCCGCTACTATCTTTTCCAGAATCTTAGAGATAAAGGGGAGGTTTGATATTGGCCTGTAATTGGACAGCTGACAGGGGTCGAGGTCAGGTTTCTTAATTATTGCTTTAATAACTGCTACTTTAAAAGATTTTGGAACATAACCAATGCTGAGTGAGGAATTAATTATTCTCAACAGCGGTTCTGTTATTACTGGTACTATCTGTTTAAGAAAATGTGTCGGTATAGGATCTAATATACAGGTTGATGAATTTGCAGAAGAGATGAGTGAAATTAGTTCATTCTCTTCAAGAGGAGTAAAGTATTCTAGGTTTGAATCTGACATGGCTAGGTTAACATCTGTATCAATTACATTGTTTGGTTTCAAAGCCTCAATTTTATGCCTGATATTTACAATTTTATTATTAAAAAAGTTCATGAAGTCCTCACTATTGCATGATGTTGTTGTGGAGATTTCTGTAGTGGTCTTATTTCTGGTTAATTTGGCTATGGTATTAAATAAAAATCTAGGATTATTTTTATTTTCTTCTATAAGAGTGGAGAGATACGTTGATCTAGCTACACTAAGAGCTTTCCTATAGTTCAGGATGCTCTCTTTCCATGCTATTTGAAATACCAACAATTTAGTTTTACGCCATTTACGCTCTAATTTCCGAGCAGTCTGTTTTAAAGTGCGCGTGTGATCGTTATACCAGGGAGCGAGTTTCTTATCTCTAATAATTTTTCTTTTAGCTGGAGCTACATTATCTAAGGTACAACGAAGTGTCGACTCTAAATATTCAGTCGCCTGATCAAGTTCTGTGGGGTCAGACGGTGGCCTAATCGAAGTTGGTAACTCTGGGAGATTACTGATAAAACTCTGTGTGGTAGTTGATGTGAATCTACGTTTAATACGGTAGCGCGGTGCTGTGTGTACATTATCACTGTGACACACTTGAATGGAGAC
The DNA here is from genome assembly GCA_030522415.1 of Channallabes apus. Lineage (NCBI taxonomy): Eukaryota > Metazoa > Chordata > Actinopteri > Siluriformes > Clariidae > Channallabes > Channallabes apus. The sequence continues at coordinate 9,083,071 of CM060119.1, forward strand.
AAGATAGTGATCTGAGATAATTTCAGACAGTGGAATTGTGAATACGTTTCTTATAATTAATCCGAAGAATATTACTAAATCTAAAGTGTGACCTGCTTTTTGAGTGGGTCCTACTGTACTACACACTGATTTACGCCTACGGAGTCCAGTATGGATATAAATGCTGTTCTCAGAGGGTCTTCTGGATTCTCAAAATGAATGTTAAAATCTCCAGCAATTAACGCATTGTCTACAGAAACGACCAGGTCTGAGATGAAATCCGCAAATTCACTAAGAAATTCAGAATACGGCCCTGGAGGTCTGTAAATTATAATTAGTGGAATCGACTGAGCTGATTTAATATACTTAAATAGACTTATGTTACTATAGAGAATTTCAAATGAGTTAAATTTGTGTCCATGTTTTTGTACGATAGACAGATTATCATTATGAATAACTGCGACGCCTCCTCCTCTACCAGTTAACCGAGGCTGGTGTATGTAGCTGTATCCAGGAGGACTAGCTTCATTTAGAGCTACATACTCGTCCTGTTTAACCCATGTTTCAGTTAAACAGAGTATATTAAACGCCTGATCTGTGATAATTTCATTAACAATAACTGCTTTTGATGCGAGAGATCTAATATTTAACAATCCTAGCTTCAGATCAGAGGTACCGGCTGCGCATTCAGTATGATCAGAGTTCGTGGACTTTATGTTATTTAGACTATTGAAACAGACTTTCTGAGTCTTTCTACATTTTTGCTTAGATCGGGGAACAGACACAGTCTCAATAAGGTGAACCCTGAGTGACGACTTTATGCAGCTAGCAGACGGTTGGTTTAGCCTGTCTGTCTGCTCCCTGGCCTGGGCTCTGGATTGTCACCGATTAACTAGACCTCTACTGAGACTATGAGCTATACTACAGGAAATGAGAGCAGCACCTTCCCGAGTGGGATGGACACCGTCCCGCCCTAACAGGCCAGCTTTGCCCTCAAAGGTCTTCCAATTATCTATGAAGCCCACATTATTTTTGGAGCACCACCTGGACATCCAGCGGTTCAGCGACCATAACCTGCTGTAAGCTATGTCGCCACGTCTCATTGGGATGGGACCAGTGGTGTCAAAAGTATTCACATTCATTACTTGAGTAGAAGTATAGATACTAGGGTTCAAAAATACTTCTTTAGAAGTTGAAGTATCAACTCAAGCTTTTTACTTAAGTAAAAGTTTAAAAGTACTGGTTTCAAAACTACTTAAAGTATAAAAGTAAAAGTACCGTTAGGGGCGACAAAAGGATTAAGGTCTCGCATTCTGATCATGTGACCGGGGGGGGGGGGCGTTGTGCGCGTTCTGATCATGTGCCTGGGGGGGGGAGGGCGTTGTGCGCGTTCTGATCATGTGACGGGGGGGGGGGGTGCGTTGTGCGCGTTCTTATCATGCGTCCGGGGGGGTTGCGCGTTCTGATCATAAAAATAGAGTAACGAGGCTATTTTTAAAATGTAAGGAGTAGAAAGTACAGATAATTGCTTAAAAATGTAAGGAGTAGAAGTAAAAAGTCGGCTGAAAAATAATTACTCCGGTAAAGTATAGATACCGAATATTTCTACTTAAGTAAGGTAACGAAATATTTGTACTTCGTTACTTGACACCTCTGGATGGGACCAGAGCATATTACTTCATCGGACATCGCCTTCGCTAATTTAAACACCTCTGTAAAGTTACTCTTACTAACCTCTGACTGACGAAGGCATATATCATTAGCTCCAGCATGTACCACTAGAGAGAACCTGTGCTGTCCTAGAGCTTAAGATTACCTGCTATGTCCGGTGCTCTGGCTCCCGGGATACACCTAACCACTGCCACTGGCGCCCCTAAAGGTCTAGCTAATGTCACGTGCCTCAGTATAGAGTCTCCTATAACCAGAGTTCTTTCAGGTTTCTCAGCGGGTGCAGCACTGAGGAGAGCAAACCTGTTGGACACGTGACGCGCAGAGGAGGTGTGCTCCGGTGGGCTAGCCTTAGCGTTAGCTCTGGCTGAATGAGTATGCCGCCGAGTCGTCACCCACTCGCCCCGCTGTGAGGGCTCTAATGCCGGAGTCGGGGGCTGTTTATCTCCGCCTGTGGCACCCAGACTGTCCGCTACAGGAATAACGCTGCTCTCACACTGTCTAACACTCTCTAAAGTCTGGATGCGCTCCTCTAACGCTGATATCTTCTCCGTCAGAGTGCTCACTAACACACACCTATCGCAAATAAAGTTATCACTAATGACGGAGGAAGAATGTCTAAACATCCTGCACTCTACACACTGAACAAGCTGAACGGTAGACATTATAACGTACCTCTGTGTCGGAGTTTTAGTTGTTTGGAGATGAATTCCGTTTGTTGTTCTTAGACGAGGAAACTTGCGCGTTGCGAAACTTTCGCGGCAACGATACGAAAACAGGAAGCTACGTCCTTATACAGTATAGACAGGTGTGTGCCTTTCCAAATCATGTCCAATCAACTGAATTTACCACAGGTGGACTCCAATTAAGCTGCAGAAACATCTCAAGGATGATCAGGGGAAACAGGATGCGCCTGAGCTCAATTTTGAACTTCATGCCAAATGAAGACATCAGAAGCACAGATAAAAGTTTGTGCAGATTATGCATATGCTCACGATGTTAGGCATAAGTATGATGCGACAAAAGGCAGGTCAAGAGCAGGTTTAAAGGACACTTTTAATTTCAAAGACAAAGATGACAAACAACAACCATTACAGTATATCCTTACACTGGTTCATTAGGTTAGTAACTAGAAGTATTTTTATTCAAATGCTGTTGGGAACTGTTTCAATTGGTTTTTTACTGAATTTATTTATTTAGTTATTTATTTTCATTATTTATACCTATACCAAATACCCAAGAAACTAAATATAGGTCTTTTCGTCATCGCTTAAAGTCATTTCTTCACCAGGGTATTGGCCTGGGACCTGTAATGATGATATAATGAAAAATAATGTATGCCATAGGGGAATTTTCAGTTTTACAGTGGTTTGCAAAAGTATTCGGCCCCCTTTAACTTTTCCACATTTTGTCACATTACTTTGCTTTAAAATTTAAAGCAGGCTTAGGCTACAAAAAGATTTCCAAAGACTTGAACATCCCACGGAGCACTGTTCAAGCGACCATTCAGAAATGGAAGGAGTATGGCACAACTGTAAACCTACCAACACAAGGCCGTCCACCTAAACTCACAGGCCGAACAAGGTTGATCAAGCGCTGATCAGAAATGCAGCCAAGAGGCCCATGGTGACTCTGGAAGAGCTGCAGAGATCTACAGCTCAGGTGGGGGAATCTGTCCATAAGACAACTATTAGTGTACTGCACAAAGTTGGCCTTTATGGAAGAGTGGCAAGAAGAAAGCCATTGTTAACAGAAAACCATAAGAAGTCCCGTTTGCAGTTGGCCACAAGCCATGTAGGGGACACAGCAAACATGTGGAAGAAGGTGCTCTGGTCAGATGAGACAAAATGGAACTTTTTGGCCAAAATGCAAACACTATGTGTGGCGGAAAACTAACACTGCACATCACTCTGAACACACCATCCCCACTGTCAAATATAGTGGTAGCAGCATCATGCTCTGGGGGTGCTTCTCTTCAGCAGGGACAGGGAAGCTGGTCAGAGTTGATGGGAAGATGGATGGAAGCAAATACAGGGCAATCTTGGAAGAAAACCTCTTGGAGTCTGCAAAAGACTTGAGAAAGGGGCGGAGGTTCACCTTCCAGCAGGACAACGACCCTAAACATAAAGCCAGGGCAACAATGGAATGGTTTAAAACGAAACATATCCATGTGTTAGAATGGCCCAGTCAAAGTCCAGATCTAAATCCAATCGAGAATCTGTGGCAAGATCTGAAAACTGCTGTTCACAAACACTGTCCATCTAATCTGACTGAGTTGGAGCTGTTTTGCAAAGAAGAATGGGCAAGGATTTCAGTCTCTAGATGTGCAACGCTGGTAGAGACATACCCTAAAAGACTGGCAGCTGTAATTGCAGCAAAAGGTGGTTCAACAAAGTATTGACTCAGGGGGCTGAATAATTACGCACACCCCACTTTTCAGTTATTTATTTGTAAAAAAATGTTTGGAATCATGTATTATTTTCGTTCCACTTCTCACGTGTACACCACTTTGTATTGGTCTTTCACATGGAAATATATATATATGCATGGATTGTTCTGTGTATATCATGTTTTCTATTAGACAGAAATTCCAAAGTTTCCTCACCAGTGCAATGTTGTTACTAAAAACTGCTGAATAAATAAAATAGAATATAAAAGTTGGTGGTTTTGAAGATCACATTTAAGATTAGCATTTTCTAACTCAGATATAACTCTTAATGACAGCTTGCAGTAAAAATGTACTTCTGTTATTTCAGATTCTCAGAAGACATTAAACATCAGTTCCAACCAAATAATTTCCTTTGCTAATTAGGTAAGTAGACCATAGCAGTAAGGAAGGTGCTTACCACACTATATTATGAATAATTCAAATAAAAACCTTCAAAAGCTTAGGCTTGAGTTGTCACTTATAAGCAGTGGGACCATTCATTTATGAATATGCAAATATGCCCAGATCTTATTCCACTGGATAGTACATGAGTGTCAAACTGCGTTAAGTACCTACAGTACCTCTATCATCAACAAATAAAATGATCAGCTAGTATTATTGTTTATTTATTTAACAGGATCTATAGAGGTAAACTTTATATAATTAATATATAATTTTGTGTGGTTGAATCTGACCAGGTAATGTAACCCTACACACTTTAGAAATCATTCTGCCTTTGTCAGCAGTCATATCATCATCTGAAAAAAAGGAATCAGTTTTACTTGTGTATCTGCCCATGCCATAAAATGAGGTGGTTGAACTTGGTTTGTTTAAAGAAGCTGGAGTGACCCACAGCTCAGTTGATTTTATTAAATCATAACAGTTTTTGCTCCTTAAGCAGAAATGCTAAGTCCTCAAAAGATAAACTTGTGATAAAATAGGGGTGAAGAAAATAACATGTATCATCATATAAACTAATATAAAAATTTGGTAGAAGTATTATTATGTTTGGCACTTTTCTTGGCCTTTAAATTGCTTTATTTATACAATTACTGTCTTGTGAGGATTCATTTAATAATGAATTCAAATGGTCAGTGTTGGGAATATTTTTCATAACCAATATAACACGTCCTAATCCATAACAAACTTAGCATTAACCTACTTAGATAGATAGATCACCAGCAATGTTAAAATTTATTTTGGGATTTCTGATATTAAGAGAAGCGGCGCGGTGGTGTAGTGGTTAGCACTGTCGCCTTGCACCTCCAGGGTCTGGGTTCGATTCACCGGCCAGGCTCGATTCCCGTCTCTGTGTGCATGGAGTTTGCATGTTCTCCCCGTGCTTGGTGGGTTTCCTCCGGGTACTCCGGTTTCCTCCCACAGTCCAAAGATATGCAGGTTAGGCTAATTGGCGTTCCCAAATTGCCCGTAGTGTGTGATTGGGTGTGTGAGTGTGTGTATGTGTGTGTGCCCTGCGATGGATTGGCACCCTGTCCAGGGTGTACCCCGCCTAGTGCCCGAAGTCTCCTGGGATAGGCTCCAGGTCCCCGCGACCCTGAACACAGGATTAAGCGGTATAGAAAATGAATGAATGAATGATATTAAGAGGAGCCAAAAATATACATACACCCACTTAGATCATTAATTCAGCGGTGCTGAAAGTCTCAAACTTGCCAAGTCCTCTCAACTAAGAACTAACATCCTTTTAGTGATCATGACTGACTACAGCTGGTAGCTTTTCTGAACCAACTTATAAGGGGTGTGTTTGACAGCACCTATTAGATTAACTAGCACACAGTATAATGGGGAAACGCAAAGAGCTCCGTACAGACCAAAAAACAAAAACAGGATGGTAGTGTCTTTTAGAGATATTCCCAAACTGCTGATTCCAAGATCAGTTCATACAATTGTACGTAAGTACAAGCTATTGTTGCTACTATGGTGTAGCCACTTTTACAAGATATGGAGCAATATTTAAATGGTAACCTGAGAAAATTGGTTTGAATGGTGAGGAACAAGCCAGGAACGACAAATGCACAAACTGCAATTCAAGAAAGAAATCTTTGCTCCAAAATCCACACATCATTCTCAACTAAACACTGCAACTGATACATGGACTTCAAAGCCTGGATTCACACTTCAAAGGTGAGGTATTCAAAACCACAAGGTACTTTAGCATAACCTCAAACAATATAAATAAATAAATGGTAGAACCTAACAGAATAAAGTGTTCCAACAAGTCAAGAATCTGTAATGGATAAAACAAGGCTACATTTATGCCTTTGGAGCCTTAGTCCAATCCAATGGATCATAACAAAAGTCAAGAAACCAACAAATGTAACTGAAACACTACTGTACCAATCTTCCAAAGGTCAAATATGCAACCCAAATTCTGAGAGAAGCCTTGCTGATGATAATCCGATAGGAGACAGGGGAAAACATGTCCCCATACAAAAATATGTATAAACAAAGCAAATTGATTTTGTACAAATATGCAATAATTTATCGACATGTGGTAGTTAAATAGTACTAATAATTTTACAATGCACAAATTGTCAGAATGATGGGAGATGCAAAATAAGTAAAGAGAAGCATGGTTGAAAATCTGAATGTATTTATGTTGAAAATGTATATGAATGAATGAATCCTTGAAGAATGAAATCTTTTTTTATTGCCACTCCAAATACATTTGCATTTCGGCTGTTATGATTTTATGTATAAAATTATATTTAATTTACCACAACCTAGAGGCATTTTGTTTAGTTGGGAATAAACTATTTATTAAGACATATGCAGATATTCTTTTTTATGGTGACAGTTGAAATTAATCAAGCATGGTGGTAAATTTTAAAACAGGTTGGACCACATTGTTTGTCCTTACTCTGTGTTTCACTAATGGTACTTTACCTCAAGGAAGAGTGTTGCCATGCCACAGTGCCTTGTCTCTTTTCATAATCCTTTTTACATTATAATATGGGTGGTGGGTGGTCAGCAGTTTGACGTTTTGTTCACCTAGTTATTTGCCTATGGCTGTAGAATAAAAAAGCAGTGTCGAGTGAAGGGTTCCTAAGTCCATTTGCATTAGTGCTGCCAACATGTCCAACTCCTCAGCCTGTTGTGCTTTTCAGTCCCCCGTTTTAATCCAAGTCTTACCCCCTATACTTTATGTAGAGTTTGCTTTTGGCCTCACAGGGAACCTTCTAGCCCTCAGCATGTTTGCTTTTCACGTGGAGAGCTGGAAGCCGAACTCTATATACCTGGCTAACCTGGCTATGGCCGACTTAATGGTGCTAGTTTGCCTGCTCTTCAGAGCCGACTACTACACGAGAGGCCAGAACTGGATATTCGGTGATATCTTCTGCCGCATCCTTCTATTCCTCTTGGCAGCCAACAGGGCTGCTGGCATCTTCTTCCTCACTGCCGTGGCTGTGGACCGCTACTTGAAGATCGTGCACCCACTACATCGTATAAATAGGATGAACCTGAGTTATGCATTGTGGGTCTCTGCAGGCCTATGGGCTTTGGTTATTGTTTTTACAGGTCAGTTGCTGGGTTCGCCGCACTTTTTTAATGTTGGCAACCACACCCAGTGTGAGAGCTTCAACATCTGCTTGACCGTCAGTCCACTTTCCATCTGGCAAAATGCCTTCTATGTGATCCAGTTCTGTGTGCCAGGTGCTATCATCATTTTCTGCACAGTCTGCATTACATGGCAGCTGAAAACGAAAACAATGGACACCACGGGTAAGATCAAGAGGGCTGTCCAGTTCATTTTCGTGGTCGCCATGGTTTTTCTCATCTGCTTCTTCCCAAGCACTGCCTCACGGGTCGCTGTTTGGATCCTGCAGATCTGGTACAATGAGTGTTCACACTTCAGTGAGGCAAATCTGGCATTTTATACTTCAGTCTGCTTCACTTATTTCAATAGTGTGCTAAACCCAGTGGTTTACTACTTTTCCACTCCAGCATTCAGTGGTGTCATAGACAATTTTTTTAGGAGACTCATGGGGAAAAAAGAAAAGGCAGCCCCATTGAACAACACTGTGTCTACAGCAAGCGAATAAAGATAAGTTTAAGCAGAATATGTTAAAAGTTCTACTACTGTATCTTTTATGTGAATTTTTTTTATAGTAAATAGTAAAATTATTATGATGTGTACAGTATGTGCCAGCTTTACATAGTTCTGTTTGCCTAAATGGAAAAAAACTGTAAGCAAGAACTCTATAAATGACTATAGTAATACTATAAAGAAATACTCGATAAGTTCATCATCTGGATTCATATTGACTTGCAAAGTGTGTGACTGCATGCCAAGCTTAGCTTCAATGAGATACTTTACATATCTTGTCATTTCATGTAAATCTTGTTTTTGAACAAAATATTGTTACTGAAACAACGCTCATAAATAGTAACTTTCCCTTTTAGAAAAGGGTTTCAGGTAAGTTGTGAAAAGCAGATCATTTTATACCTAAAAAACAGGTAAATTATCTCTTATTAACTATGTGTGACCTTTGTATTGCACTCCAACAACTCTGTTACAAAATGTATTTAAATTTCCACAAAGGTTTTTAACCTATTTTACTTTGAGCAGAAAAATAATACACCCTGTATTATCATCGTTCAGGTAACATGCCAAATTCTGCTACTCAGAAATGGGTACATCAATTTGCAATTTACTGTGTAATATCTATGACTGTGCATCAACAATATAATGTAGTTGTGCAGGGTAATACTCTTTTATTTTGTAAAATTTTGTATCATTCTTGAATGATAAATTATAAAATCAGTCCTAACTGAGAAAAAAATCTATTTAAAGACTTCAACAGTAGACTTTTATATTGCATGGGTCATACTGTATTATACATACTATACCTTAAACAGAAATAGTTTTGAAATTAATTATTTGCTATCAAAGATCATCTGATAAATTGCCATGTTAAACCTTCAATGTTGCAGTCTCCTTCAAATGTGAAGGTCATCTCTGGTTGGTAAACAAAACACAGCCAAAACCATTAAACCCAAAAGTAAAAAGAAATGGTGTGTGTGTGTGTGTGAGTGTGAGTGTGTGTGTGTGCGTTTGCATGTTCTGAGAATAGTGAGCTTCTTATTTTGGGACATTTGTTGACCTTAAGAACTAAAAATAAGAAATACATACATACTATTTTAAATTTGCTACCTTTTGGAATTAAATATATTTTTATTTTCTGGTAATTATTGGAAAGCTATAAAAATTTTAATAAAAAAATAAGTATTACACAAATTGTCTTGAGTACTTCGGTATTATATTATATTATTATATTATATTGCACTTTTATTATATAATGTATTAAATAAAAAAAATATTATGCAAATATTATGCAGTAAGCAAATTTATGAAAAGTGGGTAAAATTCATATGATCACCCCTTTCAAAGTCTTTGAGTAAACTTTTCGATGACACTTAAAGTCTCTTCCATTTTTTTTACTCAAATATTATAATGATCTTTAATTATGTGACTCAGTACAACTTTCTCGAAAATGTTTGTGAAAATTTTGCATTTTTATTGCATTTTTGGGGGGCAATTTATATGTTATAAATATTTTCGTATCGAAATAACTATTTTAATCAGAATTTGCACATTAAAAAACATTAAAACCATTAAAATGATTATACATTTATTGTGATTCTTTGAGGTAAAATATAAGCTGAATAAAATTTTTAATCAAATGATTTGATTATTAAATATTTTAAACATTTCATATTCAATGTAGTAGTAGTTTTACGTTTTTATTTATAAGCAATGTTGTGATATTGACTGTGTTAACGTTTTTGTACAAAAAGTCAGATTTTCCTCATGTCTTTCCTCTTCTACTGAAGCACATGTTCAGACAGCACTCCAATGGATTTAATCTAAGAATGAATCATAAGGTTTTGCACAAATGTGTGGCGTCCATGCCAACCCAAATGCACACTGTCCTTTAAGAAATAGATGGACAAATCAAATACTACAAACCTCTGAAATTAATGTAAATATACTTTAGACTAAAGTTGTTGTTAACATTATTTGTTTAAAAAAATTGCTTTATTAGAAAAGAATGCCAAATAGAAGCATACAGTATTCACTAGTTGACTATTAGACCCCACTGTACTGTAGGTGTTGAACTTAGCACTGCAGACGTCCATATTGCATGTCTGTTTAGGCCACTGATATACAGTACAGTAGTTATTGGATTGCCATTGAAATGAATGAAAAATATTTTAATTGTGGCACAAGGGAGTGGGTTTCTCCAGGTTCTCTAGTTTCCTCCCACTTCCTAAAACATATATATATATATACAATAACTTTATTAATGACTTTAAATTGTCCCTGGTGTTGTGTTTGGGCATGGTGCCCTGTAATTGACTGTTTTCCCGCTTCTTGCCCAGTATTTGCAGGCTTTAAATGGCCCATGATCTTTACAGGATAAAGCAGTTACTGAAAATTTAAAATGTGCCATTTCAGACCGGATATGACTCTTAATGACAGCTTGCAGAAAACTTCACCTCTGATATGTCACCTTCTTACAAGACATTTAACACCAGTTCAAACCAAATAATTTCCTTTGCTGATTAGTTAAGTAGACCATAGCAGTAAAAAGGGCATTCGCCGCAGAAAAATTCAAATGAAAATGTGAAAATATTTAAGCTTGAGTTGTTACTTATATGCAGTGGGCATATTCAATTATGAATACACAAATATACTCAGATCTTCTTTCCCTGAAAAGGACATGAGTTCAAACTGCAGAGTTTAGCACCCTATCTCCACCATCAACAAATAAAATAATCAACCACATGTATTATTGCATATGTTTCATTTATTTACCAGGGACAGTAGAGGGGAACCTTTATATAAGAAGGTCTTGACTGAGCTGAGCATAATATAATCCTAAACATTTCAGAATTCATTATACTGCATCCCACTGTCAGCAGTTACATCATCACAAAGACAGAGGAACCAGTCACATTGCTGTCAGTATATGTCAAGGCACAGACCAGAAGAAATGTGTGATTAAAGCGACATACTTTATTATTGTTTAAATTACACACTTCTGCTGGTCTGTGCCTTGACATATCCTGTCAGCCCTAAAAATAACAGAGTTGGCCTTCCTAATCAGGTTGTAAGATTTTTTTTTAGCCTTTGCACTGATGCCATTTCTCCCACAAAAATTATAGTTCCCTGTAGAGGCTGCTTTTGGCCTTTTTTGTTACAGCATTTGTATGGATAATTCAATCCAGTTTGCTGCCCAGGCATTCATACTGTACTGTACTGTATGTCCTCACTACCTCTATGTCCTTTCCCAGTAAAAGGTGGGACCTGGATCTCCTGCAGTCCTCCAACAATTACAGTACTCTGTTTTGTTTTACGATAGCTGCAATTGGTTCAGTTAGCATCAGTGAGCAAAGTTCTCCACCAAGGCCCTGTATACTCCTGTGGTGCATTCTATGATTGCTGCATTGTCAGATAAGACTCTGTTCTTTTGGTCAAGAAGAGTTTTTAAGCAGCATACAGATTTAGTCTTGCTTGATTTACAGTAGATTGCAGTAGAGCACATGCCAATTTGTAAACTTCAAGCAAACCTTCAGGGGTTTGGTGACCTCCAGAGACGAGTTCCTCACATTGGTTGCCATTGCACCTTGAGCTTATACAGTGGTATGAGATTCTTTGACCTCCCTGAGATTGCTTTGGAGCAGTAAGGATCTTTGACATTTGCATAAAGCAGATTCAGTATTCTGTTCTCGCTCACAAACTGAATGTTGTGGAGTTTGGTTTACCTTTTAGAAGAGATGTGAGCAGTGTGCTGCCACAGACCTGACACCCCAATGACCCAACAGTTACACTAAGCCCCCACTAAGGCCACTTTGTTGGCCTTGTTTGAGACTTAATATGGGTATAATTTTGTTCTCAATATTACATTTAATTTAAAACCATGGTTAATCAAGCATGGTGACAAATTTAAGCCAGATTGGATTGGTACAAATGGAAACCACAGTCATTGTCTTACTCTGTGTTTCTCTAATGGCACTTTCTCAAAATGGACACAGTGCATTGTGTCTTTTTCATAATCTTTTTTACATAATTTGGGTGGTGGGTGGCGAGAAGTTTGACGTTTTGCTCACCTAGTTATTTGCCTACGGCTGTAGAATAAAACATTAGAGTGGGGTAATGAGTTTCTCAGTCCATCTGCATCAGTACTGCCAATATGTCTAACTCCTCAACTTGTTGTGCTTTTCAGTCCCCTATTTTAATCCAAGTCATACCACCTATACTTCTCATGGAGGCCATCTGTGGCATCACGGGGAATGTTGTGGCCCTCATCATGTTTGCCTATGACATGAAGACCTGGAAGCCAAACTCCATCTACCTGGCAAACATGGCTGTAGCCGACATAGTGGTTCTCTTCTTCATGCCATTCCGAGCCGACTACTACATCAGGGGCCAGCACTGGATATTCGGAGATGTTTTCTGTCGCATCCTGCTCTGCTTTATTGCAACCAACAGGGCTGCCAGCATCTTTTTTCTCACAGCCGTGGCTGTGGATCGCTACCTGAAGATTGTGCACCCACTACATCGTCTAAATAGGATGGACCTGAGCTACGCCATGTGGGTCTCTGCAGGCCTCTGGACTTTGGTTATAATGTGTACAGGTCAGCTGCTGGGATCTCCGCACTTTTTTAAAGTTGGCAACCACACACAGTGTGAGAGCTTCAATATATGCTTGGACAGCAGTCCGCTTTATAACTGGCAAAATACCTTCTATCTGATCCAGTTCTGTGTGCCAGGTAGCATCATCGTTTTCTGCACAGCCTGCATCACATGGCAACTGAAAACAAAAACAATAGACACAACAGGCAAGGTCAAGAGGGCTGTCCAGTTCATTTTAATTGTTGATGTGGCCTTTTTTTTCTGCTTCTTTCCAAGCACCGTCTCAAAGGTTACTGTTTGGATTCTGAATATCTGGCACCATGAGTGTTCATACTACACTGAGGCAAATATAGTTTTTTATATAACACTTTGCTTCACTTATTTCAATAGCGTGCTCAATCCTCTGATTTATTACTTCTCTAGTCCTGCACATAGTGGGACACTGCAGAAAATTTTAAATAGACTCACAGGGCAAAAAGAAGATATGGTGGCAGGGAACAAAAGTGTACCTACAGTAATAAGCGATTAATGTCTATTCACAGAAAATGTAAAAAGTCACCTCATAGATGCACTTTGTTATACTGTAGTAATAATTCAAATGATCATGATAGGTCAGTTCGCATAGTTAATTGTTTTAGCTTTTTTGTCAAATGGTAGATACAGTATACTACAGTAATTGCATAAAACTCGACTGTAAAGCACTATTAGTGTATCGTAAACTTTTAATGTATTTTTATGTATATCATTACATGCCAAACATAGCTTACTGTAAGTGACACAATCTTTATATTTGCCATGAATGCATATTAATAAATGTTATTATAGAGCCTTTTGTAATAGCGACTATTAACTAGTAACCAATTCCACACTCCTTGTAATCATGTTATATGTAGTTTATTATCATTTTATGGACATCTAAGTGCATAAAAAAGCAAGATCTTGAAGAGAAAGATAGATTCTACATTTATGCAGGATTATTTACCCTTCATTAGTTTAAGTGTGATGTACATTAAACATTAAATATGAATTTCCATTAAACAAAATAGCAAGTTTGTTTTCTTTCACATGTTAGCACTGTGGCCTCGCACCTTCAGGGTCCAGTTTCTATTCCAGGCTCAGGTTTGTGGGTGTGATTTTTGCATGCTTTCCCTATGTTTGGTGGGTTTCCTTTGGGTACTCTGGTTTCCTCCCACAATGTAAAGACATTTAGATTAGGTTAATTAGCGTTTCCAATTTGCCTGGTAGATTCTTTGTGTGTGTGTGTGTGTGTGTGTGTGTGTGTGTGTGTGTGTGTGTGTGTGTGTGTGTGTGTGTGTGTGTGTGCACCCTGCGATGCATTGACATCCTGTCCAGCATGTACCCCACCCTGTGCCCTAAGTGTCTTGGGATAGGCTCCATGCCCCTGCAACCCTGTGCACAGGTTAACTGGTGTCATCATGAATGAATGAACAAATGTCTTTGACTGGTGTTTTAAAAAGGAACCCATTAAATTGGTTGTCTAGACTTTCTACTGTAACACATTTAGTACTTTAATAACATCTGTGTGATGTGAAGTCTGTGTGTGAATGGCAGTGTTTATTCATGTGGGCAAGGCATTTCCTCTTACCCATGTCAGTTCTTGCACCAAAATAATTTACCTTGTACCAGTGTTAAATACAGTATAAATGCAATTTTTTTCTTATATATTTTGACAAAGTACAGAAATTATAACCATGGTATGGAAACCATCTGTACTCACATCTTCACAGATTTTAAGCTCAACAGGTGATAGCATTTATGGCTGATGTTCACCTTGATCTGAGGTCTAGGTCACGTTCAGCAGGGATTCTATACAAATGTTTTTTTTTTCTTTTTTCATCTGGGACATCAGTATGCAAAAATTCTATGAAGAGCCTTAGTCATCCAGGTGAGGTTATCTGGAAATTTAATCATGTCAATTTGACTTCTTTCTTGTTAGGATGATCTACCTAATAAGAAAGAAGTGCGGTTGACATGACTCAGCCTCAGTCATTTAGTTAACTTCCAGATCTCCAGCATAAAGCACAAAGTTATTGATAAGATTAAATGAATTAAATGGCAGTGCATCTGACTGCTGGAAGTCACCAATGATCATCACCAATAAAATATTATTCTATATAAGTTGGACACATTTAATTTGACCGTGACAATTTAATGTTAATATTTTTTTCTTTGAGACAAAATATCCCATTAAATATTCAATGATCTCAATTAATTCATAAGTTATACAAATAAAGGACATCTCATCCAAATGTCAAAGTCATGCCTTGCAGATGAGGAAACATTTAAGCATAAACTTTACCATTTGTTTTTTTTTTTTTTTCTTTTGCCAAAAGTTGAGTCATTAAAAAAAAAAATAATCATGCTCTATCCAGCTTTCAGTTACCAGGACAAAAAGTACATACACACTGTGCATATCGCACCATTTATTTCCATCCAGAGGTGAAATATTTTTTGTGTTCTATTGTGCTCTATTGATGATGTACTGATTTCTCTTTGCATTGCGCATGTGGAACTACTTTTACTTTCACTATTAAACATAGCTATGACTTGTACTGTCGTTTTGTTATGAGACAGTTTAATCAAATGCTTAGTTGATCTCTGATCATAGTCAAATTCTTCTGTGAAATTGATGGTTCAGCACTATCCTTTCAGATTTTAGAAATCTTGGACAGTTCTTAACCCAACTGTAGTAATTTTAGAAATTTCCTTAGTTGTTTCTCTGCTTGATGTGACCATTCTGAAACACAGGATATATTATCAGATAAGGTTGTTTCAGACATGAGGAGTTACTGTATCATTTACCAATGACGCAACTTATCAGCACACTATCTTCACTTTATTGACCATCCGGATTATTGCTGTTAATTACATTTACTTACTCACTTATTCTTTTTCTATACCACTTATCATGTGTAGGGTAGCAAGAGGCCTGAAGCCTAACCCACAGGACTCAGGCACTAGGCAGGGAACACCCTAGAGGAGGTGCCAGTCTATCACAGGCACACAAGCACAAACACTCACACACAATGGACAATTTGGAAATGCCTATTAGTTTAATCTGCATGTCTTTTGGCTGTGGGAAGAAACTGGAGTATCTGGTGGAAACTCACTAAGCACAGGAAGACCATGGAAACTCCATGCATGCAGACATGAGACAAGAATTTTACCCTTTCCCCTGGAGGTGCAAGGCCACAGTGCTAACCACTCCGCTGCCCTGCATTTACCTTATTTATTATTATAATTATTATTATTATTATTATTATAATTATTATTATTATTATTAGGAAATATACTTTTGCACAGGCGGCGCGGTGGTGTAGTGGTTAGCACTGTCGCCTTGCACCTCCAGGGTCTGGGTTCGATTCCCCGGACAGGCTCGATTCCCGTCTCTGTGTGCATGGAGTTTGCATGTTCTCCCCGTGCTTGGTGGGTTTCCTCCGGGTACTCCGGTTTCCTCCCACAGTCCAAAGACATGCAGATTAGGCTAATTGGCGTTCCTAAATTGCCCGTAGTGTGTGATTGGGTGTGTGAGTGTGTGTATGTGTGTGTGCCCTGCGATGGATTGGCACCCTGTCCAGGGTGTACCCCGCCTAGTGCCCGAAGTCTCCTGGGATAGGCTCCAGGTCCCCCGCGACCCTGAACACAGGATTAAGCGGTATAGAAAATGAATGAATGAATGAATTAATACTTTTGCACTTTTCACGCGAGCACTGTGTACTGGTCAGTGTAGTTATATTGTTTTTCTGTTTACTGTTTTGCACTGTTTAGTACACATTCCCTTTATGGACTGTAGTCCTGTGCTGTAGTTTCTGTTGTAGTTTTGTGTAGTCTCATCTACTGTACTTCTGTGCCAACAGTTAAACCGCACTTTGGTCAGTCCAGCTCCTCATCATGTTCACCCAGGACTATTCCAGGAACTATTCTTTGTTGTCCTTATTGATGATTCATACATTCACATTTAGGCATTTGGCAAATGCCCTTATTCAGAGGGACTAATATTTTTATTTCATTACACATCTGGGCCCGGTTTCTCGATAACGCACACTATTCGCGCGCTAAGAAGACTCTTAAGATATATCTTACGTTAAGTGATAACTTTTCTAAGTGTATTTCTTGAACTGTCTCTTAGGAGTCTTCTTAAGTCGCTGCCTCTTACGTCCGACGTTACGCGGCGCTGTCTACAGTGAAGGTCCTGAATTAGCGGACATCCGTGGCTCAGGAATCGATTTTTCACTCCTTTTGCATGACAGTGTTAAGAAAGACGGCACTTTCTATGCAAATTAAACATTGCACTAAATTCTTTTAATAGCGTTTATTTCGACATGTGTTAACTTAACAATAACATGTCATAATAGACAAATATATAAATTAATATTAATTAATATAATATTATAATATATAATATTTTCATGTAACATGTGGCCGTGAAACGAACCGGGTATCCAATCATAGTTGATGGACAAACAGCTGATAACACTCTTCACCAGCTTCAGAAACAATGTGAAGTGTCAGTTGTTGGGGTTGTATAGCGCACTTATGGAATGAATACGATGAGATGACAGAGTGGATGTTTAATACCTCTATCTCACACGCGGGGCCGTAAGTGCGGTTCATTATGATTCAGCGCGAGTTTTGGTGCTGTTATTACGTTTCCATTTTACCACGCAAAAAAAATAAACATGTTTAACATGTGGAAGCTCGCGGACCTTGTAGATCTTCGCGGACCGTCGGGCGCCGGTCACTCGAGGCGGATCACGGTGCCTAATACCCCTCTCTCACCTGTGTGGTGCCTAATACCCCTCTCTCACCTGTGTGGTGCCTAATACCCCTCTCTCACCTGTGTGGCCGGACTCATCTCCGTGAGCTGCCGCGATTGCCCACGACGTTCCTTTAACGTTCCGCGAAGTTCTACAAAGTCTGCAAGCTTCCGCGAGGACCAGCAAAAAATTAAACGTTGAATTTTTCACGCGGAAACATGGAAACGTAATCACAGCGCAAAAACTCGGGGTGAATCATGATCAAGCCTACAGCCACAGCGCGAGCCCGCGCAGGTGAGATAGGGGTATAACACACCGCATCTCACACCGAGTCACACCGCATAAGTGAATACTGTAGGGGTATTAAACATTACAATCACCCAGAAACATGAATGGATGCGGGGTTTGAAACTCCCAATGTTATTTTCTCATTTAACTAAATCAAATTTCATAAAAATAAAACGTGTCAAAAGAAAAACTCATAAAGTCATGGATAATGGCTAATGATCAATGAAACATATTTTAAACAAAAAGCAGCGAGCAGCTGGACATCGGGACGGGGAGTGTACTGTAAGTACAGTAATTACGATGCGTTGGTCTGGCACGCGCAGGTCTGAGCAGCTCAAGAAGCTCCATAATCTGTTGCCCTGGAAGGCAAAACTTTTAATTATATATATATTTTTAATAACGACCACGGGGAAAATATGAAAAGGGCTGAAGTTTTGTCTAAAGGAAACATGTACATGACCCACACGGCTCCACGGACCGCGCCGTCTTCAGTTTAACACACCACGCTGTACCGCTGCCTAATTGTTCACCACCTGTTTAATATTAATTGTGATTGGCAATTTTAATGCATTAGTCACATTATGAAATAGGCTAATTAAAAGTCACTCTATTAGTTCTGATATAAAATAAAATAAAATTCTTAAACAGGTCTACAGTATATTCCATCATTAATACGACTTTGATAACGTGCCATAATGTGTTTACATACACCGCTGGTTTATAAAGACTGCTGCTCAGTGGCGGCGACTAGCGTCTAGAGCTGAAACTACGCTAAGTATGAGTTAAGGTTGGTCCAGACCAACCTTACGAACGTCTGACGTAGCTAAGAGATACTTAGCGTAAGAACGTTTCGGGAAATGCGCCATTAAGTTAAGAGAGAGGTTAAGGTACGACTTAAGAACTACTTAGAGATAAGAAGCTTTCGAGAAACCGGGCCCTGAGCAGTTTAGGGTTAAGGGCCTTGCTCAAGGGTGCAACAGTGGCGACTTGGTGGTCATGGGGTTTGAACCTGGTGTGGAAGGAGCAGAGTAAATCTGTCTGTCAGGGACACGGGGGTATGAAGTGTGTGCTGAAAATTATTTTTTTTAATGGCAAAATCACTTAATGAATAACTGAATGAATAAAGGTTTCTATGTTGATGACTAACCAATAATCTAACCTTATCTAGCCTTTTTTATTGCTCATAGAAGACAACTATTTGTAATTATTTATAACAGCCATTAAGAGAATGTTTCTGATTTTGTGCATAGCATTAAAATGAATTTAGCTTAAATTAAATTTTTTTCACTTGGCAATTAATAATTAACAAGAACAAACATTTTTAATATATGTTTAATTTGTGTCTGACTGCAATCCATCCTCAACATTATCTTCAATTTAAATGCCCAGTTAATCAAGCATGGTGGCAAATTTTAGCCAGATTGGATTTAGAGATTGGGACAAATGAAAAATACAGTCATTGTTTATCCTTCCTCTCTATTTCTCTAATGGCACTTTCTTGAAATGAAGAAGGTTTCCATGCCGCAGTGCATTGTGTCTTTTCATAATCTTTCTTACATTATAATTTGGGTTCTGGGTGACAAGTAGTTTGCTCACCTAGTTATTTGCCTACGGCTGTAGAATAAAACATTAGCGTGGGGTAAGGATTTTCTCAATCTGCATCAGTACTTCCAACATGTCTAACTCCTCAGCTTGTTGTGCTTTTAAGTCCCTTATCTTAATTAGAGTCATACCCCCTATACTTCTTATGGAGGCAGTCTGTGGCATCACGAGGAACATTGTGGCCCTCATCATGTTTGCCGTTGAATCGAAGACCGGGAAGCCAAACTCCATACCTGGCAAATATGACTATGGCTGACTTCTTGGTTCTCTTCTTCATGCCACTCAGAACCGACTACTACATCAGGGGCCAGCACTGGATATTCGGAGATGTTTTCTGTCGCATCCTGCTCTGCCTTGTTTCAGCCAGCAGGGCAGCCAGCATCTTTTTCATCTCTGCCGTGGCTGTGGATCTCTACCTGAAGATCGTGCACCCATTACATCATCTAAATAGGATGAACCTGAGTTATGCCATGTGGGTCTATGCAGGCCTCTGGGCTTTGGTTATATTTTTACATTTGATTTGCTGGGATTTCCACACTTTTTTATCATATATGCTTGGACAACAGTCCACAAAATGTAAAAAATTACCTTAGAGATGTACTTTGTTATAGTGATAATTCAAATAATCATGATTGTTCAGTTGGCATAAATTTATTGCTTTTAGGATTTTTGATATGCAATGACCAACAAATGGTACAGTAGATAAGCAATATTAGTCTATTCCAGCAATGCATGGCATTTAAACGTATAATGTTCTGTTACGTACATATATCATCACTATTAACTCCTTGTAAAGGCCAATCATTTTAGAGGTAACTTATCTTTTGATGAACATGTTAGTACATTTTAAAAAGTGAAAATCGTAAAGAGAAAAAAAACATTTCACATTCATGCAAGGTTTAAAAAAATCTGTTTGAGTGTGCAAAAAGATTCCCACTATTTATTTATTTTAGAGCACACTTAAATACTTTGCGTGTGATGTACTTACAGTAAACATTAAACCTCAAAGCACATCTGATCTGCTCCATATAAAGTTAACCTATAGAGTATAATTGAAGTCATTTACAGTTTCGATGTCTTTAGATATTTTAATATCCAAGTTTTTGACTGGAGTATTAAAAAAGTACCCATTAAATAAGGACATCAAATTTGGGTCTAGGCTTTATACTGTTACACATTTAGGAACTTAATGACATATAAGTGACATGAAGTCTGTCTGCCATGTGGCTGAATGGAAGTGTTTATTCATGTGTTCATTCATTATTTATTCATTTCCTCACACCCATGTCAGTTTTTGCAGGAAAATCGAAATTACAAACCACTTACTGTAAATTCTGCTTAGAGAAACGGATCCAAAATTATCAGATCTAAAGTAACCTGATATTGTGCCAGATTTTTTTTTATATATCTCAGTAATGTATTCTGTTATTAAATAGTAAAATTAGAGATATCATTAGCTCTATGATGAATATAAAACATAAATTTGCTTGTGGTATTTATACAATTGTGACTTGCACTATAATTTGTTTTTCAGACTGTGTAAAATACTACATTGTTCAACAATAACAATTGTATATTGTACAGAAATTTTAATCATAGTATGGATAAACTGTGTAAATTGATTGTGAAACATACACAACTCAAATAAATGTTTGTTGCAAATCTGAGTGTGTTCTCACATCTTCATAGATTTATCATTCAAAAGGAGGTCAGGATAGAATTTATGGCTGCTATGTCTCTGGATCTAAGGCCTGGGTTAGATTCAGCAGGTATTCTATAAAAAATATATGTATTTGTCTTTGTCCATCTGCTGGGACATCAGCATGCAAAATACTTTTCCATCACAGATACAAAATTAGCGATAAGATGGAATAAATGCAATTGCAGTGGACCATAAAACAGACTTCTGGAAAGGGACCATGGCCATCACCAATAAAATATTATTACTTTATTATTAATAATTAACAAGAACACACATTTTTTATATAATAATCTACCATCTACCTAGTAAGTGTAATTTTACCTTTGATCTAAAACTATGGTTAATAAAACATGGTGGCAAGCCAGCAGATTGGGACAAATGAGATCCACAGTAATTGTTTATTCTTAATCTAAGAGTTTCATTAATTGCACTTATTTAAATAATGAAAGTTGCCATGCCACAGCGCATTGTGTCCTTTTCATGATCTTTTTTTACATTATAATATGGGTGGTGGGTGGTGAGTAGTTTGACGTTTTGCTCACCTAGTTATTTGCCTATGGCTGTATAAAACATTAGAGTGGTATAAAGAGTTTCTCATTCCATGTGCATCAGTACTGCGAACATGTCTAACTCCACAGCTTGTTGTGCTTTTCAGTCCCCTATTTTAATAAGAGTCATACCCCCTATACTTCTCATGGAATTCATCTGCGGTATCACAGGGAACATTCTGGCCCTCATCATGTTTGCCTTTGAGGTGAAGACCTGGAAGCCAAACTCCATCTATCTGGCAAATATGGCTACTGCTGACTTAGTGGTTCTCTTCTTCGCGCCATTCAGAGCCGACTACTACATCAGGGGTCAGCACTGGATATTCGGAGATGCCTTGTGTCGCATTATGCTTTGTTTTGTTTCAGCCAACAGGGCTGCCAGCATCTTTTTCCTCACTGCTGTGGCTGTGGACCGCTACCTGAAGATCGTGCACCCACTACATCCTATAAATAAGATGAATGTGAGGTACGCAGTGTGGGTCTCTGTAGGCATATGGGCTATGGTTATAATTTTTACGGGTGATTTGCTGGGCTCTCCACACTTTTTTAGTGGCGACAACCACACCCAGTGTGAGAGCTTCAACATTTGCTTCGACCATGGTCCGCTTTATATCCGGCAAAATGCATTCTATGTGATCCAGTTCTGTATGCCAGGTAGCATCATCATTTTCTGCACAGCCTGCATTACATGGCAGCTAAAAACGAAAACGGTGGACACTACAGGCAAGGTCAACCGGGCCATCCACTTCATTTTTATCGTTGTTGTGGTCTTTTTCTTCTGCTTTTTCCCAAGCACTGCCTTACGAGTCGGTGTTTGGATCCTGCAGATTTGGCACCATGAGTGTTCATACTACAGTGAGACAAATACAGTTTTTTATGTATTACTTTGCTTCACCTATTTCAATAGTGTGCTCAATCCTCTGATTTACTACTTCTCTAGTCCTGCATATAGTGGGACCCTGCGGAAAGTTTTAAAGAGACTCACAGGGCAAAGAGAAGAGATGGTGGCAGAGAACAGAAGTGTGCCTACAGTAATAAGCAATTAAAGTCCTTTCACACAAAACATGAAAAATTCTGTTACCGCAGAGATGAACTTTGTTATAGTAATAATTTAAATGGTCATGATAGATCAGTTGGGATAAATAATTGATTTAAGCATTTTTGTTAGAAACACAATGAACAAACAAATGGTAGATTTACTGTATTAATTGTGTAAAAAAAAAGTGTGTGTGGCATTTTAACTAATATTGCTTTGTTATGTATATTCTCACATGCCAAGCATAGAGTAAGTAACATAGTTTTTATGTTTTTCATGTATTCAAATTAGTAAATGTTATTATACGTAGATCTATTCCTTTTGATTATTATGATTGACATATTTATATAGAACTGTTTATTCAGGTGGACAGGGCATTTCCTTTAACTCATTTTAGTTCATGCACCAAAATCCTTTACCTTCTGTCAGTATTAAAATGATAATGCTTCATTTTTCTACTGAAACTTGTTCAGTTATTAAATGGTAAAAGAATAAATATAATATATGATGTACTGTATATAAAATGTAGCTTTGCTTGTTGTGTTTATAAAAGTAGGGGATGCACCATTATGTTTCACAGCATGTTCAATATTGAATTATTTAATCATTACAATTGTGTTGTATGTTGTACTGGCATTATAACCATTGAATGGATAAATACTGTAGCGTATAATGATTGTGAAATACCTGACTTGAAATGAATTTAAATTTGCAGCAAATTTGGATGTTCTTACGTACCTCAAATTTTCTCACCTCACATCAGATTTTAAGTTTAACAGGAATCAGTAAAGCATTTATGGCTGCTATGCACCTGGATCTGCGAGGTCTGGGTCAGACTCAGGACGTATTCTATCCAAATATATGTACTGTTTTCTGTCTATCTGCCTGGACATCCATATGCAAAATACTTCTCTAGAGAAAGACACTACATTAGTAATAATATTAATCAAATGAAATGGCAGTAAACTTAAAAACAGACTGCTGGAGGTGGATCATGGCCATTACCTATAAAATATTATTCTGTGAGTTGACACATTTGTTTAATTTGAACTTGCCAAGTTAATATCTACAGTATCTCTTTATGTTTGACAAAACCTCTTAATCCTTAAGTAAACTTAAATAGTTCATAATTGAGGACACATTTAAGTATAAACCTTACCATCTTTTTTATTATAATTATTGTTACCAAAAGATTAAGATTAAGATTCACTTATTTGTCCCATGTACCTTAGAGCACACTGAAATTATTTTTTCGCCTATCCCCGGAAGGTCTGATCAGAGAGCCTTTCAGCCAGGATATAGCACCCCTGGAGCAGAGAGAGTTAAGGGCCTTGGTCAATGGCCCACAAAGACACAATCTGCAGAAGTTGAAGTTGAAGGCTTCATGTTTTACAGGTTGAAAGTTTCCATATCTATTCTTCTATTGCTTTGGCTTCTGAGACAGATAAAGAATACATTTTACTTAATGACAGTAAAGAACCTGGGAGAATATCAATGAAAGAGACACAGGGATGATAAGGAGTCAGCTCAAAGGTCTTGCATTTGCCGAATACTTATAACTAGGGGTGTAATAGCACAGAACATTTAGTTTGGTGAATGCTGTAAAACAAGAAAGAATACAGTACAGTCTAACTTTAACTATAGGCCAAGATATTGATAAAACTGGACAACCTACTGTAGTACATACCTGTAAGAAAGATAAATGCAAATTGTCTTTAATGCTACCACTGGCCTCTATAAATATTAGGTAATACTGTATGGGGTATCATCTGCATCTGCTGTGCATCAATGTTTAATTAACAACATGCTTTGTGACATACTGGGAACGTTAGCCTTTTTCATATATTGATGACATCTTAATATATTCCCCTCAATCTTCCTATGCATATCAAAGAAGTCAATCATGTTCTAGCATGTCAACCAGACAGCCCTACACAGGGTAGGTGAGGTGTAAATGTCATGCTAAGAATGTTGCCTTCCTTAGGTATATTACTGGGCCAGAGTGCTCATGAACACAGATAAAGTCATTGTAGTGAATGAAATGAAAATTTCTATTACTTTTTCATTAGGGAATTGCCTTTAGTGGAATCTTGCCAATACCCAAGCTCTTGAATAAGTAAGTAAACCTTAATTTCTGCTCTCTTTCTTAAACACCACAATCCATCTAAATCTTTTGTGGTGGAAGTTGCTGCCTCAGATATCAGAGTATATCATGGAAAATCTAAGTTTCAACGTGTGGTTTCCTATCACCGTACGTAGGTGGAAATAACCAATGCAAAATGCAACCACGACATGAGAAATTCAGAGCTTCTTTCAATAAAACTGGCTTTGGAAGCCCCCAAGTTTGGATCTTTGCCAGACTTGCTTTCACAAAAGTTGTTTCTCTGTCTCATACCTCACCAGATCCCTCAGCATCCATGATCACATATACAGTAGCAGTAGATTTCATGACAGCCCTCCTTCCATCTGACAAATTTTCCAAGTCACTTCTGATTTGGTTGCCTGGCCTACACACAGCATTCCAGACTGCAAAACTAATTTTCCACAATATATTCAGGAAAATTGGCATCCTCTGAGATATTTTGAGTGACTGGAGTTCAGGGTTTAACTTCAGTGTATAGAGAGCATAATGGAGAAGATGGGCGTGACCGTGACTGTGACCTCAGGCTATCATCTTCAAACCAACAAAAAGAATAAAAGATCTAACCAAAAGGTGAACTGTTTCTTATAAGGTTGTTATACACATGCAACCAAAGAGTTCCTTCAGGTCTACTAGGTCTGAATGTGGCAAAAAATCACTCCAGAACTTAGCTAATGCCTTTTCAATGGATAATGCCTTCCCACGGAACACCAACCCCACTGACTCACATGCCATGAATAGGTGTTTTTTGAGGAGTGAGCAAGTATGGGAACAAGAACATCAACACCTTGAATGGGACACCCACGCAATGACACATTTGTGGATGGATAAAGAAGGGAGAATCCCATGTATGAACCCAGTGACTGAGCATGGCTCTCCACGAAGGACATGCACATACAGTAGTCAAGGTGTGCAAAAATGTACCTCTTTAGTTCATTAGATCAAGACTCAACAATGTCACATACAAGCTGGACATGTCATGTCACAGCCATGTTGTAGCATGAGGATTAGCCAAAGGATGCGTGTTAATGGAGCCCTACACCAATGCCATTCCCTTGGTGCATTGAATTTGATAAGTTCTGCCTAATACCGTACCTTATAACCAATATGTTCTGTACCTGGATATAGCAGGCTGAAACAGACTGTGGCCTAGGTCAGTATTTTTACTATAAGGAAGTTTCATGAATTAATTTTCAGCAAAAATATTTGCAGCAATGCAGCAAATGCAGCAAAAAAAAATTTTTTTCCAGGAGCATCAGTGAATAGTGCCTCTAAAATCAGGTTTCATTTGGCATCCAATTTAGGCAGCTGCTGCCATTTAATGCTACCAATTGTCCCTATGAACTGCTATTCTGCTTTTATCTATGGAAGAGATGAAGCAAAATGTCATGTAATGTTAAATTTTAATGATCAGACAAATAAATTTGAAACATAGTTCAATAATTAGGGTTGAAACACAGTGGTGTTTTATACAACATTGGAGTAAAGCCATTTGATGGTTTATACCAACTTAGATGCCAAGTCTTCCTTATCAGCATCTTTTCAAGCAGTGCTTCAGGGCTCACTGCTTGGGGCTTGAAGTCCTGGGACAATAAGTGTTTACACTTGAGTGAAGGAAATCTGGCATTTTAAACTTAATTTGCTATAATAATTTCAACAAAATATAAATTCCTCTAACTTACAACTTTTCCACTCCTGCATTACATACAGAATTGTCAGAAGACTTACAGAGCCCCAAGAAGAAGTGGCTTCATTAACAGTAGTGCCGCAACAGTAAGAAGTAATTCAAAGATTTTTTTAAAATGCTGTTATTACATATTAATATAAGTGTGTTTTCTGTCAATACTGGAGAATTCTGACATTATGTGACATCTGGACTCATATTGACTTGCAAATTGTTGCATCGCATGCTAAGGTTGGCATCAATGAGACAGTTTGCATATGTCAGGTGCTCTTTTCAGGAGAATGCAGACCAATATTCAAAAATAAGAAATTCATTTACATTTTACAGATGGTAGCGAATTAAAAGTAAACTACTGTAAAGTAAAAACCCCTTGAAGCCCACACACATTGGTGTTTAATCATGAAAGTATGATCTAATCATTTTTTTATTCAAGGTTATTATAAGTTCAATAAACTGTGGGCTGATTTGCATATGGACCCATTTAATGGTCTATGTTTTAATTGTATTGCATTTTCTGAACATGCATGTCAGTATGTTTTAAAAAAAAAAAAAAAAAAGAGTATATCGATTTACAGTAAAAATGTACACTGTTGATACAGTATATTGAACACAAGGGCCGCAGTGTAACTTTTTCGTGCAAAATGTTGATGTTAAAATTTTGGTACACCTTGTAGAAGGATTTTGTTTCTTTGCAAAAACATTTATTTTAAAAAGAAAAAATATACAATAGTTAGATTTAACCAAGTAATCTGATTAAACTCACATTCAAAATCACTCACAAAAGCACTTTCAGCAAGAAAACATATCTGACTGATAACAATGTCATCTTAAGCAACACTTTGTCTCCTTGGTAATTGCTTCTAAGTTGTTTGTTAATTATTTGGCACCTGTTTTAATTTATTTGCACCAAGGTGAGATCTCTAACACATGTAAATCCCTCTCTTTCCAAATCCCTCTCTAACCCCTTATCAAGGGCACTACTTGATGTGGGGTACAAGGAATTTTTCTCACTACAGTACATACTACACACTAGCTTTGGGCTTCGACCCCCGAACGTGGAAATTAGCTGATATTCTAAAGCAGAATAAGTTGAAATATAAGGTAAATCTCAGAAATGTCCACTACCTCCCTGGTTTATTCTCCTTACCTTTGGGCTGCATAGTACTGTACCAGTAAGAATTTAAAACTAGTTTCACCTCATTAATTACACTAACTGCCAGTCACATGCTTAAATTAGCTACGTCCACCAGTCATGGAAGGTTATGCAGAGTAAAAAAAACAAAAAAAAAAGGATTAAATAAACAAATCATAATCTATTAATAAATGGTGATTGTGAAACTGTTGTATGAAAGCAATATCTGCAGTACTTGAGCTGCACCCTCATGCTTATGACCGCATCACAGATATGATGATATTCAGTACAACTGAATAGCACTCCCTTTTGTGTGATAGTGCCTAAATACATGATAATTATTTTACATCTAACAATTTAAAGAAAAATAATAGACATTACAGATATTATATTATATTAATCATGTGTAAAGTTGCTCAAATGAAATTTTTTTTTGTCTCATGTAGCTTTTACATATTCATATTGTGTCTTTTTTACTACAATAAATTAAGTTTGTAAATATACTTAAATATATAAAAAGAAATTACATTTACTTAATACACAAATGTTAACCATTATTAACATGCAAATTTTAACCATTATTTACCATTATTTGTTGTACTTGAGTGGAAATTATGCCCTTAATTTAAAAATGTTGATACATGATTAATGTTTTTCAATGTATGCTCTTAAAGTGGGCCAGCAATTTTGGAGTTAATTGTATGCCAAATGACGCTCTGTCAAAAGAGACCACAGAAGAAACCAAGGTTACCATTTCACATGCTACTCAATAAAGTTGTACAAGCCATGGTTTCCATGACATTCTTTGTAAAGCCCCACCCAGTGGGGCTATAGGACAGCCTATATAAAGCCCAAATTATCTGTTTTCTGATACTTGCACTAGCTGTGAAAGACCCTCACTAGACTACACAAAACACACACACACATACACACACACAAACATACATACACACACACAATAGATACAAACGTCCTCTGACTGGCACTGAAACCATTCACCCATGCTTAAGTAAGTTTATGATTATTTATTTACTTTCAAAATTTTAATTATTAAACTACTTTTGGGGGTTAGTATGGGTGTTTTCAACATATTATTTAGCACCAGCATCATTTATTATGATATTATACTGTATGCATATATAATGCACTATTATGTTAAAGTTATTACTTTATAAAAATACACTAGTTAAATGTTTTTTTATCTGTTAACTTATAATTGAGGAAAGCAGTAATAAAGCAGTGAAATAACTTCTATTATTATAATAACAGGTTATTTCTGTCAATCACCTGTATTGTCATTGTTGATTATTAAGAACAAATTAAAATTTTTAAATCACATTTATTCTGTTTTACTTAATTACTACTGAAATTACTTAAAATTAAACATGTCCGTTGAGTAATCATAAATGCACTAATGTGCATTAGGGAAGCACACTTGAAAATTAACAATCTTTTTAAAAACTGTTTCGCAGATGTACAGTGGTGTTCAAAATAATATTTTTTTGAACAGACTAATATTTGTTTTTCTTCACTTACATTGAACTAATAATACATTTAGCACATTTTTCTTCATGTTGTGTTTCAGAATAGAATGTGCAGGGTGTCCAATGCATTTATGTGATTTACTGTAAATTAAAAGTTATTATATGGATATGGAGCTTTACAACACACTGCTATTATTTTGAACACCACTGTAAGTGATGAAGAAGATAGATCCGACATTGCATAGATAAGGCTCGGTTGTGGGTTTTGTTTTTTGTACTTGCAAAGTCTGCACAAAAACGAACTCACAGCAAGAGAGCTATTTTGCAGTCCTAAATAATTCTAGCATGTAAGGACTTGTGCCTAGTTCTATCGTATGGCAAAGGCCTAGTTTTTTAACCTATGGCATGCAGATGCTGGCCTCTTTCTTGTACCACAAAACCTGGGCTGTGACAGATTTCACGTGTGATCTCAGAGGTTTTTTTTTTTTTTTGCACTACTTCTAAACTGTAAAGGTGAGCAAAGAACAAAAACAACAAATGTCACTGTCAGCAACTTTATTTTACTGCATTCGTAAGCAGTATACACATTTGAAAGCATTATTACGCCTGTTATGGGTAATGAGTAAGGTTTGTGGTTACTACCTTCCTGTCTGAATTACTGTGTAAGCTTCTTTTCTCATTTGATAAAAGGTGTCTTTATAGCTTATCGAAGTTAGAATGATCTCAGCCAACATATATGTCTGGTAAAATCTGGTTGAAGTATGGGGCCTAAGTGGATTTCATCGTTTCATCCTGGGCCCAGGCAGAATGTTATGGGTCTTAAAGTGTCTCATATGTGGCCAAACAGTGGACTGCACAGTCACATAGGGCCTGCCTTTTGAAATATATATATATATATATATGTTTATATATATTTCTCTACAAGTCAGTTGCTGTGTTCAGGAAGTTGATTGATATGACTCAAATTGGGTTGATAATGGGAAACTCAGCATGCAGACCTCAAAAGGAATGTATAAGGTATATGATTGAATAAATGATGATGGAATTTCCCAATTGCCTGTCACACTGGTACTAATTTAATTAATTTGCATTCATATTTATATTTCTCTTAACACTGTGTAGGCAAACAAACCTGATAGATAATGATAACATAAATTAGTATTTCTTGTAAGAATTGAGAAGTCTGTGTCGAAATGCATAACCCAACCTCCCTCAGTTGAAACATTCGATACATTTTAGATTGATATAATTAATGGATGAAGTATCAAATAAATCCAATTAACCTATGTTCAATCAAGCATAAATTGCTTGAACCAAACCCAATTTGTATCCAAGACCAATTTTTGCGACTTGTATTTACAGTATGGCCAGAAATGCTACTTGATCCAGAAAAAAAAACTATACCTTCTGTAATTGTCCTTTTTTGCAGCCCCTACAGCCAAATGGCTCTTCAAGATCAACATAAAAGATCTTTTAACTGTCCCGAGGAAAATGATGAAACACAGAGTGAGGAATCCCAGTCTGGGCATCTCCCGACCACAAACACTTCTTGCAATGACTCATTTGCCATAAGTAGGGTGTTAGAATCACATACATTTAGCCACCAATACAATCCTATGACACCCAGTCTTACCCAGTCCTCTGAAAAATGTATACAGCATGATCAGCTCACCAGACCCTGCCAGCAGAACTTGTTCCTGAACCCGGTTGGTACTGACAAAAGAGATCTGGGTGCTAATCGTGGCTGGCACTACCCCTGCAGAAGACCTGGAGTAGAGCAAACAAGCAGTCTACCATCATACTTGCCCTCTACTGATTACCAGACATACCTGGGTGCTGGCTCTGCTTTTCCCAGTTGGCATCCTTCCCATCTGGGTACACACAGCCTCAGCCTTAACAGTCTGGAACAGCCTGGCTCTCTGCACTCTTTTCTCAGAGCTGGATCTTCCATTTCCACCAACCAGGCGATGCTTTTCCCTGCCTTCCACTGTGAATACAATGGCCAAGCTCCACTCCAAGTAGACCCTCAAGATCATCTCATCCTCAGGCCTAAATATCAGCTGCCCCACAAACTCAAAAGTATGTACAGCCTCTTTAAAATGGATTTTCATCAAGTCTAATTGTGAATAGTGTTTAACAAATATTAATATTGCATCTCAAGTTAAGTATTATGCCTTGACTCTTTTAATATACAGATTGTGACCTCTTAGGATACACACATCCAGGTGGAAATAAAAAGTGAGTAGCTGAATCACCTTTGACAATATTGCAATATTGATAATATATAGGAATATATCAAATTAATTATGAGGTTATTACTTGGGATTTGGTCGAGTTCTCTAACTATTCTAGTGGATCTCAATTTTGCTTGAATCTTTCATTGGTGAAATGAAGACATGCTATCCCAACATTATAAAATAACTTTCTCATTTTATGTAATCTATGTGGTAGATTTTACACAGATATTTATGGACAAAGTATAATTGAATAATGCGTGGAAAGCTTGTGGTTGTGGCTGATTGCGTTTTCCTCTCCACAGTGGTGTCATTTCTTGCAGACCTGGGCAGAAAAATCCCTGTAACACACAGCTTTCTTGGGAACAGAGTAAGTGCTCTTAATAGTCAGTCGTCTAGAAGAACCTGACAAGATATTCATTAATGGCCAGTGAACACAATATGCTACAACAAAAGGCTAAATGTTAAATAACTTTATGCACACCTTCTCATTGATGCTTCCTCTGTTTTGCTTTGGAGAAACCATGCCGAAAACAGAGACTGACTTGAGTTTTCATTTTCAGCAATTATGCTCTGACCTGGTTTTATCATATTTACTGTATATGCAGAGTGGGGAGATTTTGTTTCATCACTTCACATTCACATTCACTACAGGAGTTCCTCTGGTTTCGCCTATTGGTCTATTTTTGTTCTCTTTATACACTTAATCACTGTGCTTAACAATCCAGTCACAGGGCTTCTCATATCGCTGTTATACTGATGACAGACAAATCATTCTAAAAGACATCCTTATCCATTGAATTGCTTTTTTTCTTGAAAAACTAAAGATCAGCAAAACAGAAATGCCCAGATTCCTTTATATAGCACTTTGTATCAAACCATCTTTGAATTCTGATTGGCCAGATGTTTTTTTTTTTTTGTGACAGTAACATTGACAGGTCTCACTGCAAGTAAAACCATAGGTTTTTACTTTATTTTAACTCACTTCTAATGCATTATCATTTTATAAATAACATTTCTTTCCAATGACAGAAGGAATCATCAGTAACATGACAAATTGAGTCATTGAGTCTAATTAAGGGTGGCGCGGTGGTGTAGTGGTTAGCACTGTTGCCTTGCACCTTGATTCCCGTCTCTGTGTGCATGGAGTTTGCATGTTCTCCCCGTGCTTGGTGGGTTTCCTCCGGGTACTCCAGTTTCCTCCCACAGTCCAAAGATATGCAGGTTAGGCTAATTGGCGTTCCTAAATTGCCCGTAGTGTGTGATTGGGTGAGTGAGTGTGTGTATGTGTGTGTGCCCTGCGATGGATTGGCACCCTGTCCAGGTACCCCGCCTAGTGCCCAAAGTCTCCTGGGATAGGCTCCAGGTCCCCCACGACCCTGAACACAGGATTAAGCGGTATAGAAAATGAATGAATGAATGAATGAATGAATGTCTAACTAAGTTCAGGACAAAGAAAGAAAAACGGTCAGGGAGAACATGCCTATAGCTGCTATAACCGATAATTGGATCTAAGTTACCTCCTTAATTTGCAGATAGTCCAAAACAACACCACAACATTAAATGTACTGTACTGTACGTTTTGTGTTACTCTACAATGTGTGTTCAATTCAAACCAGAACTTGTGTGGGAGGAAGTGTTTGAGATATTATCAGGGGTGTTATTCTCTTGTTTGAAGAATTAAAAACTGATTGACATTTACAGAAGACCTTAAGCACCATACGGTTATGAGACTCTTGGCCACAGTAAAACATTTGAATGATGCAAATGTATTGAAAAAAGCCATTCATCCACGAATGACGTTCCCAGCTGAGGTGGCTCAGAGCCCAGTGCAATCGTTCCTTTGAACAATAAGCTAGCGGAACACCTGATCCTTGAAAAGGATTTGCAGCACATATGTCTGTGGGAACTGTACACACAGTAATTTCAGAAGCACCAGTTGTACATTACTGGAACATAGCTGGGAGTTATTGCTACATCCAGCTGCACCCATACAGTTCTGACCTCAATCCATGCCATTTCCACATGTTTGTGCCATTAATGGAGTTACTGGGAGGTCAGCACATGAAGTAGGTATTCATTCATTCATTCATTCATTTTCTATACCGCTTAATCCTGTGTTCAGGGTTGCGGGGGACCTGGAGCCTATCCCAGGAGACTTCGGGCACTAGGCAGGGTACACCCTGGACAGGGTGCCAATCCATCGCAGGGCACACACACATACACACACTCACACACCCAATCACACACTACGGGCAATTTAGGAACGCCAATTAGCCTAATCTGCATGTCTTTGGAATGTGGGAGGAAACCGGAGTACCCTGAGGAAACCCACCAAGCACGGGGAGAACATGCAAACTCCATGCACACAGAGACGGGAATCGAGCCTGGCAGTAGGTATTCATGCATTATGAAAAACTTGGATAAGTGCAATAGTGTAACAGGGTATTATAAGGAGAAATAAAGGTAGTTTTTACTCAGAACTGTCAGTATATAAGTTTATAACTTACAGTATATTTAAAAAAAATGTCGACCTTGCAAAAACAATTTCAAGTTCTCTCAGGGAAAACAGTTCACACCCCTTGTGTGAATACAGTACCTTATTTTACGGAGCTTTCTGAAAAAAAGAAATCTTGAGAAGGTCTACAGTCGAGCAGACCGTCAGCCATTAAAGACCAGAAATGAGGGCCCTTGAAAATGACTTATGTAAACAATTGGTTCTGTATTTGACAACATTGTGTTAAGACGACAGATGAACTTATTAGCATTAATCTGAAAATATAAATTTTGGACATGCATTGTTTGTAGACTTTTTAGAAGTTTTTTAACTACTCTATTAATTGTATGAAGCAGGATTATATTTGTTGTTACTTTGTCTAATTGAATACTTTGCCCGTTTTTAACTCACAATAAAAATAGTCTGGAAATAGTGGAAATATGTCATGGATGTACTAGTTTACTTCTCTTGTTCTTGTCACTCTTGCATGCAAAGGAAAAGTGTTTGTCACATATGAGGTGGACAGTGAAGATCATCTTAAAGAGATCATCAAGTTTGTGGTCCTGTTGAGGAACAACGGATTTGACACGCACGTAAGAGGATATGCATCATCCTTTTTAGTGTTGCTATACTGTATAAAACATTCTGAAGTGATAATTCTTTTCCACCTGTGTGCCTTCAGATTGATGTATTTGAAGAGCAGCTCTACAGCATCAGTAAGATTGACTGCATGGAAAGATATCTCAATGAGGTAATGACTATAAAGGGCTGTTTTCTTTGTTACTCATATCCTTTTACAATGAGTGGCTATCGTGTAATATCTGTAATATTATCATGTAATATTGTAATATTATTATCAATGCATTAGTCTATAGAGGATGCCAGCACAAAAGCAATGTTAATGTTAATTAAATCCTTAAATCATATGTTTCAGATTTTTATATTAAAAATCAATGACCAAAAAACAAGTTAGTTAACGTAAAATTTTAATAAATGCAATTAAACAAATTCTAATCAATTTACTGTGGAAACATTATTGCATCAGAAGAAGATAATTCATATAAACCTTGCAGCAAGTAGTGAGAGAAATCAACACCTTCTGACAAATCAGAATTGGAAATTCAACAGATCGGTGGTGTAATTTGTATTATGAAATGTAGCAGCTACAAGTCATTATTTCAATACAACATGAAGTGACTTAAAAGACTTGAGAGATTCGTGTCAACAGCAAAAAATATGGTAATTATAATTAATTCACTGTCTTGTATGTCCTTCTGCAGAAAGATTACCTGATTATCATGGTTATTAGTCTGAAGTATTTTGAAACAGTAACAGGTGCTGGTATAAGTGTGGAATGTGACGAGAGGACCTCAAATACTGTGTACATTCACAAGCAGGTACAGTATGCAATGATTAATGAGAGTTATACTTAACTAGAGACTATTATGCTCTTGCTCTTAATTTTTGGAAGACTGATTAATTCCTGTAAATGTACTTCTCGTTTTGTTTTGTTTTGTTTTTTGCTACTCAGCTTCAGAGTGAATTCATTCAGAATGGCTGCAGGAACTTCAGGGTTGTTCCTGTGCTTTTTCCTGGAGCTAAAAAGGTAAATGTTTAGCTTAGTACTTAGCTAGTGACAAGAGGGTTGTGAGTTTAAATCCAAACACTACTAAAGAAAAGCCTGAGACAGTGAAACTTCTCAAAAGCACAGCTGTATGCTTTGACTGAATGGAATGATATAGCAAATGAATTGGTAGAAAAACAGCACCAACATATTTACAGCATTGACTTGAGGCACAAAGACACGACAGTGCAGCCTGTTGGGGCTGGGATTTGAACTCACAACTCTCTAACGTAGTCCGATACGTTAACCACTGAGCTCAGAGATTAACACCTTACACTTCTGTCTGTATTTGTGAACCAGGGGTATAAAACCATTCCTAATTTTTTAGAAATGTTTAGGAAGTTTAGGAAACTTTTTTTTGCTTCTTAACAAAATGTCACATGCAAAGGATAGATTTTCACTTTTCTGTACGTGAATATGTGTGGGGAAACTGTTTACACATACAGTACAGTACAAAATTTTTCAAAAAGTTTGAGATATTATGGGATGATCAAGTCAAACTGGGGCTTGTGATGAAATTTCTCATGCACAGTAAGGTGAAGAGACGTTTAGCCGCAGTAAAACATTTCAATGTTGCAAATACGTCCATGAATGATGATCCCAGTCAAGGTGGCTCAGAGCCCACTGTAGTCATTTCAATGAATATGTCTGATCTTTGAAAATCAACTTAACTTGTAGCCAACCTGAGGAAGAGACACATCTGTCTGGAGAAAGTATACACACAATCATTCACAAACACCACAATCATCACGTTACAGATATTCGACATGGTGTTTCTGACCTACAGTATGAATGCTCCTTACTTCTCCCAAGCCATTTCCACATGTATGGACAATTAAAGGAATTTCTGGGCGTTTCAAACTTGAAGCAGAATGGCTCCACCATACTAAGAAATGACATTATATAGAGAACCATAGGTAGCTTTCACTGTCAGAACTGGGTTCTGTTATCCTGTGCAATCAAAGGTCCCGGTTTGACTTGAACACCCTTCGTATTTAGTATACTTAGAATCATATAATTGAAAACACAGCAAGTTTCATGTTTTTTTTAATGTTCCTTAGAGCTATGTTCCCCCTTGGCTGCAGAACACACTTATGTATAGCTGGCCAAGGGACCGGGATGATATTCTGCGCCGACTCATGCAGGTGGAGAAGTACAACCCACCACCCATCGGCCCACTACCAACCATCGTCTCCATGCCTCTGTAATCGACAAAGATGCTTCTTCTTCATCCATCAACAAGAGTGCAGAAGTAACTTAAAGCTAAAATTTGGCCAGGATATCTGGCATGGACAGTCAGTATACAATAAATACAGATGTCAAATGTACAGTACAGTACGTCATACATACAGTAACAATTTAAGTATTCTATAAGTACACTATTACATATATGTATGTACAGTACACACATGTACATATACTGTACCAAATGTGTTATTTAGCTAAGAAAAAATGTTACGTAAGGAAATTAGTTTTCAAGAAAGATGTCCAGAAGTTGATTAAATGATTTAATAATCATTAGTTGAAGCGGTGCAGATTCTATTTTTCTTCTTTATAATTATTAATTCAGTCTTTTTTTATATACTGTACAACTGGCAATTAAAACAAACAGATTTGTACCATTTAACAGATCTCTGCTATTTTGTATTTTAGTAATGAGCAAATGCAGTAGGCACACATAAAAATATATACAAACTTAACACAATCACAAAAAGTAACACTTCCCACTTTCGAAACTGATCTAAATAAATATTCGTGTTTAAATAACAAATATAAGCAAAATGTGGTACTAATATAATCCTGACCTTTAAAGCATATCTACTGTAGTTCCAGATCAACACTCCTGACAATTTACCCTGTTCTATAGAGCAAAAAATGCAGACACTTAACCCTTAATCCATATGTTATCAGTAATCATATGATGTATTATATCTTAAGTTTAATTATGTAATTAAAGTCTGCACAAACAGTACAAACAGTACCTTCAACACAGATTGATTTGTTTTAAGAGTGTAACAGACTGAAACTACTTAAAGGTCCCTTTTATGGATCTGTACCAGCGTTTCCAGTTCATTACATCCCTTATAATAGGGAATATTTTATACATTACTAAAACAACGTCTAATGATTCAGTTTAACAAAAAAAAGTATATGGCAGCAGCAATTAGATCAACACAAATTACAGTGACTTAAAACACTTGACCTTTTTTTGCACCCAATGTGTACAGCAACTGTGTGAGGCAATGCTCATTGACTTTTAAAAAACATAATAAAATCTGGAAGCATATTACTGACTTGACATCAAATCGTGTTATTGTTGAGTAATATACAGAAGACCTATTGTCATTTACAACAGGATGGGGTCTTGCAGCAAGCATAAAATATTATAATGAGATCATTTTGTCCTTAAGAACATATCTGAGTGTATGTCATTGTATCTGATCCAATGTGCCTCTAAATGTTGCCATGCACAGCTTTCAAGGTCTTTATTTCAGATTCTGTTCTTTTTTGGCCCATAACACATAAGGGTTTGCAATTACACTTCTACATGAGTAAATACTTGCAGTTACAGTAGTGTTGCACTATTTACAGTTTGTGAGGTTCATGAGGCCACTGGCCTGACACGATGAAAGGTCAGTGAAGAAAACAGGCTTTTAGTTGAACATGATTGACTCAGGGTCCTGGTTCATCATTTGGGCCATGTGTCGTAGAACATCTTTCTTAGTGATGATCCCGAGTAACCGTCTAAGGAACACAGAATTATGATGTCATTATACTGTATGAAGTCACAAAAACAGAATTACAACATGGATCACACAGTCAGCATCTGCTTTACTAGGAACCCTTATACAACTGCACATTTTAAAAGTTGGTTTACAGTATGTAAAGGTCTGTATATTGTATTTACGAACACCATCAATGTCATCAAAAGTGTTATATATTTTAGTATTATGCAAATGCCAAAAAAGAAATCATACCAACACCTCTACCTTTGTAGAACATTTTAGAGAGAAACGAGCAAATTTTTGTATTTTTCATTTGTTTTTGAACAATCGTTCTTGTGGCAATATTATACCAAAGTGTCCAACAAGGTTTTTAGATTAATGGTTCTGCCAGTCTCTGACCTATAGCATGATCAAGTCAGTAAGTCTCTCTAGATAGATAGTCTGTGGAATTCTATTCAATTCAGTTTTGAGGCATAGCCATTTTCAATTCAATTTAATCTGATTCGATAGGACTAGCGATTACTGTATGGTATATTTTTGGGATACTCTTCAACTATATAAGTTTTCTATGGGCTGGCAAATGCCATAAATGTAAAAGTAAATGCTGTATGACACATTCATACCACTCTATAGATTTAAAAATAATTTGCCAGATTATTTGTCATTTCTTAGCTCAGTATAACACAACCCTGATAAGCAGAGTTATTTCAGATTTTATGTGCCCTCTAGTGGAAATTAGATTCCAATCCTCTATAGTAAATTATCCAGAATGTGCAAAATATTTTTTTAGGATTCGCACTCACATTAAAAGGAACACCTTAAAGACTGTGATCATTCATGCAGTTACAGTATCCAGTCAACCAATCATGTGGCAGCAGCTTAACACACAAAAGCACGCAGATACCGGACAAGTGCTTTAGTTAATGTTCACCTAAAACACCAGGATCGAAAAATGTGTGACTTAACAAATAGATGCCCATGGTCTAAGAAGGTATGTTTTTTCTTTTTCTACTACAGTATGTTTTCATTAGGAGTTCTTACCCGCTGCGAGTGACAAGGCACTGGCGAAGGCCGAGCTTTCGAAAGATGTCCA
Source organism: Channallabes apus (assembly GCA_030522415.1). Lineage (NCBI taxonomy): Eukaryota > Metazoa > Chordata > Actinopteri > Siluriformes > Clariidae > Channallabes > Channallabes apus. Next base: position 9,122,376 of record CM060119.1, read on the forward strand.
CCACAGTCTCCATAGGTGTGTGGTCAGTGACGGTGAACGGACTGAGGTTGAGGATGCGCCTCAGCTTCAGTGGCTGTGGGTTTGAGGCTGGCAGCTGGGGTGCATCCTCAGTGAAGTACACTACTGAGTTACTCACTACACCATCCTGCTTCTGACGTGCAGTCTCTAAATTTTTCAAGAAAAGAGATGTCAAAGGAAGCCTTGAAAATTTGCCAGATGAAAAATAATATAAATATTTAAAAAACATAATTCGCAAAAGATTTTTAAGTTTGTTTTAAATTGGTTATCTAATTTCTAATTCATAAAATAATGCATTATTAAGAGTCACGTCTGGTCAGTAACAGTTACTGTACTTAAAAGTGGTCAAATATGCGGAAAAAAAATAGAAGTGTTCTTGTCAAAATAAATATACTGTAAAACCTGGCATCATAAAAAATGTATTTCATAAACATGCATGGTCATTTCTTTTCAGTCTTTCTGATATTGGCTCCTGATAAATAAGGGAAATGCAGAGAGATTAACATCAACCCAGAAGGTGATTGGTATGAAATTGAAATAATGCCCTGCAACAAAGAGGAACCTAATATATAAAAACTTTGATTAAATAAAATTTCTGCTTTTCTGTAGAACTGTAGTGGCTATAAGTTAGTGCTTACTGATAGCCACGGTCAGATCCCTGCGTTGGACAAAACCGATGAGTCGTTCGGACTCGCGCGAGACGACCACAGGAAAGCCGTTGTAGTCCGTCTCTTTGATGAGTGTCTCTACGTCTTCCACAGTGGTAGAGTCCTGTGTGAGGACAGAGAGTGGGGGCTCGTTCCTACGTGGTCGCATCACATCAGTGGCCAGTGTGCGGTGAGTGAACTCATCCTGGTCCAGGTACGGGTAACCGTTCAGACGGATGTGTGCCTCATAAATTCCCTCTTTACTGAAGGCATCTGCCACCCACTTACTTGTAACAGCTGCAGCCATTAGCGGCACAATGTACTCTAACCCACCAGTCAACTCGAACATGATGACAACCAAAGACACAGTCATCCTAGTGACTCCACCTGAGACAAGAAGTGCAGATGTACAGTAACAAGTAGGTGGGGTGAAAAAGAGGGGGGAAAAAATCGTTAGATTGCAATGTAACAATTGATTCTGCATGTTGCACTACACTGTAAACATCTATATGTTCCATATTTCTCTGAAAACAAATAGTTCCTTTCTGGAAAAGCTGCATCCACATTAATGTTGTTAACAGGATTACACCATGGAAGTAACAATAAATGTTCAGCATAGCAATAACTTGATTAAACTACACCGTCTTACCCAGACACGCTGCAGCCCCCACCATGGCGTAGAGACCAGGGGTGACGCAGTCTGCACCAGGACGGCACCAGTTCTTAAAGATGATCCAGTCATGGTGGTGGTAGGCCATCTGCTCCACAGCAATGCCCACTATCCTTCCTGCAATGGCGCCAACTGCCATACTGGGGATGAACAACCCCGATGGGATCTGGGCAAAGCAGCAACAGAAGCACAGAGAATATTTTACAAGTACACTTATATATACTGTATGTAACTAACACTTCTGTATGTAAGTAATGACCTACCTTCATGCCAAAAGTAAATATGGTGATGACGATTTTAAAGATCAATGCGAGTGCCAACTGCCAGAGGGCGCTGTAGACCCCTGGTCCAGCTGGTCTGTCAGGTATATCGTCTTCTGGACGGCTCATATTGGGGTTATTGATATAATCGCAGAGTTGGGAGGACTCGAGAGCACCACAGTCATTAAATAACTCTGAGATGAGCTCACTGGTACTGCGCCGTGTATATGGGTTGGGGAAAGCCAAGATAGCTGTAATGCCCGTCACAACAATTACCTCCAGGACAGGGTACTTCCCTAGGAGAGTGGTCTTCCTGCGGCGGCACCAGGCAATGTTACACCGGATAAACAGTGTGCCCCAGAGGCCTCCGAATACCCCAAGCAGGATGAAGGGAACTAGCTCAGCCATGTACCATGGGGTGTGATACTCCACATAGAATAGTACTAGGCGGTTGTTTCCGAATGGGTTGATAGAGCGCAGCGTGAAGGCAGCAACCAGCGCGGCAAAGAATGAGCGCCACAGAGTCTTAAGAGGAAAGTAATAACTCACCTGAAAGAGGCACATGATGCTTAGATTAGCGAGAGCTCCTAACAGAATGTTCTATTCAATAACATACATGGATTCAAGGATTAAAATAGTATCAACACTACCAGTCAAAAGTTTCATGTTCTTTCATGATTTTAAAATATAAGCTGAAACATACGAATTTGCTGTGAAGTGAGTACCTCCTCTAAGCTGAAAAGCACTCCACCTATTGGAGCACCAAACGCCACTGAAACTCCAGCGGCCGCAGCAGCCGATAAAACCTACAGATCACACAAACACACCATGCAGTGGTGGTTAAGCGTTGCTTTGCTTTCTATGTAACAATCACAGCAATTATAAAAACAGTTACATTGTAAACCAGCAGTGCTTTTGTACCTCTCTACGTTTGCCTTCATTCCTGCTGTATTTTGAGAAAAGGCTGCAGAAGAGGTTTCCACAGCAACAGGCCACATGAACCAGTGGCCCTTCCTTTCCTAAACTGAGACCGGATGACACGACCAGCACCAGAGTGACCGTCTTAATCAGCAGGGTCCACTTCCCCAGGTAACCTCGTATTATAAACCCACTCAGGATTGTCTTAATCTGGCAAACAAAAGGCATGAATACACTTTAGTTTAAATTATATATAATATATAAAAACATTCCATGTTGTATTTTACTAAATACAGAATATACAAACTGTTTAGTGTTTAGATTTGCCATAGGTTTATTGATACCGGGAAGATAATCACCCTGAGATATTCAATTTCCTTTTTGGAAGTTATTTTTGAGATATTACCAAAAAAGCATGTGTTTTGATTCTTGTACAACTTACCTCAGGTATTCCTGATCCACAAGCATAGGGAGCAAACACTCGCACCAGAGACACAGCCAGAAAGGAGAAGAACAGCGCCCATAGTACGTATAGGAAATAATTTAACACATACGCGCCAGCACCCTAAGAAGAATACACAAGTTAAATAATACTTAACTAAAAAATAAAAAACATTTAGCCACCCGACACTGTAGTTGCACTACACTCGACTACATACAGTAATACAGCTACAGTAGATCAACATAAAATTAGTTGAGAGTAAGGTTCTTGATATTAAGTTTCTAGTGAGTCATTATAAGTGTGATGAAGCAACATTTAAACATTAAACAAAACAATTCGGTTTGGAAAAAACACATGTTTAATGCAATTTGCATGGTGTACTGTACAGTCAATATTAAATTGTGTTATATAGTGATATTAGAAATTGTTATATTCCTGGACATTTTAATAAACAGTAGGTGAGTGCCAGTTTGTGTCTTCCCCTACCTCAGTGTGTCCTGTCATCAACTCAGACCATTTCTGCCACTGAGGACATTTGTCCCTGTCAGCGAATGTAGTCTCGTTGGATGTCCAGCAGCACTGCTCATGGCTGTACCAGAATGCAGACAAACAAACGCCCTCTTTCAAGTCCGTCATCCAGTCCACAGCTAGGTCTATCACTCCAGCCAATGTGCCTGTGGCAGAGGGAAGGGAATCGTCACTCTGACCACCTACCAGTCAGTGCTGACCAATCCCACATAGAGCCACTGAGCTGTGTACTCAATGTTTAAGGTATTGGACTACTGATCGGAAGGTCTCATTTTCAAAGCTGCCACTGTTGGGCTCTTAACCCTCAACTACTCATATGTGTAATGAACTAAAAATGTACATCACTCTGGATAAGGATGTCTACCATAAATGTACATGTACCTGACAGTAGTCCGATTTTCAGCATGACCACCCATCCTGACCAGGCATCCAGTAGGCTCCTTACAAGATCCAAGATAGACTGCTTCCTTTTGTTTCGAATCTAAGGACAATATTACCATTGAGTCAGTTAAACTACATGACCAAAAGTTTGTGGACACCAGACCATCACACTAAAATTTTGCTATTCCCCAAACTGTTGCAATAGTGCTGGATGCTCTAAAGAGAACTGCACAAAGCCATATCCTCAAACGTATTGAAGAAACCTGAGATGAATCGGAATGCTGACTGCACCCCATGCGCAATCCTCACAATAGTGAAGATTATTATACCACAATAGTGAAATTTGAACTTCAAAATGCACATGCAGTATGTTGCACATTTCTGGTAACATATAAAAGAGACTACTATTGCAAGAACTGCACATTTCATTTCACATTCCATGGCCACCCAGTACTGTTATCCTGCACAATGCACATTCCACATAGTTAATGCGGTTAATTTTACAGTTCTCAATGTTTTACATTCTTAGATTTTATACTTTACATATTTCTACTTTCTACTTTATTTTATTTTATTGAAACCAAATTGTACATTTTATATTTAATATTAAAAAAAATTGCTATTAACATTTTGCTCCTTACTTCCATTTCAATTTCACAAACAGTCATGTAAGCATTTCACTGCATATCATACTGTGTATGGTTGTGTACTGTATGTGACAAATAATAATTTGAACTAAACTTTTCTGAAGAAAACGGGTGGCCCCCAAGTCTTATTAGGGTGCCGACATTTCGTCCACAGAACCGCATTTCAGCAGTTATCCAACAAGTTTTAGCTCTTATATTTCTGTAATTCCCTTTTACAGTGTTGTGAAACTTGTTAAACTTGTGTGAGTCTCACACCTTCCTGTGGCGGTCTGTGTCTCTGGATTTCTCCCTGAGCCAGTCGATGGTGTGGAAATCTTCATACGTGCCCACGTCAGGAACAGGCTCGTCTAGGAAGTCCATCAGATTCCCAGCTCCATTCACCTCATCCGTGGGAGTGGCATTGCTGATCACTTAAGAAAAGAACACACTATCAACTAAAAACAAACTAAACCACCTAGCCTACAAAACAAGAATAACCAGGACTAACAAGTTGTTTTTTTAACCATGTCATACGTAACCCTACCCAAAGTAAAGGTTTCATTAAAATAATCCATACAAATCTAGATATGAATGATGCAAAAATACTGTATGTCTACATGAAAGGAGCTTCCTAAAGTTCTCAGGAACGTTATTAATAACACAGATAGTCAGAGAAAAACAGACAATGAAACGGACCAGAATCATCAACGTTCCTATACGTCATACCAAGCTCCTCTGTTCAGAGATGTACTGTATAACTATCTAAAGACATATTTGATATTTGAAAGATCTATATGGAATTTTGAAATTGTGACTCTTTAACTGCAATTTTGCAAAAAAGTCTTCTTTTTTTTTTTACCACTAACAAAAATACTATTGTTGCTTACTTGTAATGTATTTGCACTGTTGTGTTGGATATTGTGGAGAATTTTATTGAATTTCAATTATATATCAGTAAATCAGCACTCCAAGCAAGCCAGTGTTTAATGTCTAATACCCAGAAGGCCTCTGTGAAAGGACAAGCCCTTTGACACTTGAGAAAAGTTATAGAAATAACTTTCAGTTTATTTTTTTTCCAGACACAGAGCACAGATGGCAAGAATTTGTTTTTTAAAGCTAAGAAACAAACGGATCAATTATCAATAATCAAATCCATTACTCTCCCTTACTACTACACCTATCACTTTATATTACAGTACTCTACATAACCAAAATTCATCAATGAAGGTTGGGTCTATAATTTCTAATCCATTTACAGTATGTATACGTACAGTATATGATAAAACTTCAATGTTTTAAATCATATAGGTTAATGATCAAATTATTATTTAAGAAATAAATTATCAGTCTTTTAAATCAGGAAAAAAAATAATAATAATAATAATTAATAATAATCATTAAAATAATATAATCTAAGATAATCAAGCTTTGCCAAAGTTAATCATATTAATCCTAACTGTAATTAAGTTCAATAATTAATCATTATATACAGTAACATGTAATTTTGAGATCATAAAAGAAAAAAAAAGTCTAATAAAAATAAAAATAAAAAAATATTTTTTTTCAATTACTTTAAGCATACTAAGGACAGTTGAGACATGACTGTTGGGAAAGGAATAGGAAAATAAGAAAAAGACTCTACACATAGATAGATATTAAGCATCTTGGAACAATCTTAAAACTTTCTCTGATGGGAAAATTTGGCTTTCAGATTTTTGGTCGATATTCTAGTTAGGAAAAGAAGAACAAACCAAACTCTCTTTGAAAAAAGGAAAAAAAAAATTATTTTGAAGGCCCAATAAAACCAACCCTGAAATGACTAAATAATAAATAAAGGTTGAGATAAGGAGAGGAAAAGAATGAAATTGGGAGTCATCACACCACTAGGCCGCATATATTTAATGAATATTAAATAAAAATTTGAAACAAGGAGGAGCAATAAGGCACTTGTCGGGTATATACAGTACACCCATGTGAAATTTAGGGAAAGTGAGGAACTTTGGTGACTTTAACGATTTGGGGTGTCGGACTTTCTGACCGGTTCAGAGCTGTCTATCTAAGTTTGTCTTCATTACATTTTTTTGCTTTTTCTCTACTTAAGGTTGTTTGGTTTTTGTTTAAAATTTGGTGAAATCCGAAAATTTGCTGCGACAATATCAGTGTAGCTGTGATGTCTTTGGCACTTGTGGCTACAACAACATCACAGCTGTGCTGATATTCACATGCCTCTTATGTGACATTGCTTACATAATCATGTTAACAGCTTTAAAGTAGTATTTAATACCCATCTGTTAATTTTAAAATAAAACCATTCAAATGCTTTTTGGTTATAGATCACAAATCTCTCTTACTTACATGATCTACATCACTCCTAGGTCATGTGATTTTAAGACTAACTATTCCTTCTTGAGACAGATGTTTTGTTCATAATAATGTTTCACATACAATGTTAAAGCAATTCAGGATAATTATTTGTCAGATTAGTGAAAATGCTGCATTTGCATAAATAATAAGTATATTCTGGCATCTGTTTGTTTATATAGATAACATTTCTTGGTGATATACTGCAAAACAGCTTTAATCATATAGAGCATTTACATAGTAATTATAATGTAGTACTATTTATGAATATACAGAGTTAGCCAAAAAAAAAAGTATTCTCATTTCAGGAAAGAAAAACTTGTATAAATAGTTAATACTAATTTTATTGACATATGTTATATATTGATATATATGATAAGATTACGATGATAATAATATAATATATTATTAATATTATATTGATATAATACAGTATATATCATACTATTTCTCTTTTCCTAAAATGTGTATTCATTTTTGGCTGACATTCTCTCTCTCTCTCTCTCTCCATTACTTTTTGGTAAAAATACTACTAATAGTAATTAATATTATCGGGCTTGCTCACCAGGGACTATCTGAACGTTTTGATTCATATGCATTCACATTCCATACAAACTTAAATAATTATTTAGATTGTGTAAAGCTGTTTTGAGACAATTGTTAAAAGCGCTATACAAATAAAACTGAATTGAATTTAATTGAATTAGTAGTAGTAATAATAATAATAATACTTATTCATTTTCAGGGGGACCAGACTATAAAATCCAACAAATAAAAGATACAATGTTTTCACATACTGTATACTCCCCTTCCTTTATTAATGATTTATTAACATGTATCTTTGTGTTCGTTTAGTTATATTAGAAATCAATTACAAAATTGTGCTGAAAATTAAAAATGAATTTTAAAAAATGTACTGAATAGACATGAATAACACCCTCTTTTATGTAATGGCTCAGAAAAAAAGGCAGATTTATAGACACCTAATAAACTAGCTGCCATCAACATAACATTTGCAAAACAGCGAAACGCTAACAAAAGCTCAAAGCAAGTGAGACGATACACTACCAGTAGTAAAAGAATACCGTTATAACATAAACTAAATGATTGCTGTAATTCATAATATTTTTTATGTTAATTATGAGACATGGAACAGGTGCAGTTTCATTTCCTGGAGCAGAAATGCACCCTACAAAGTCACGCTTGTACATTAAGGTCCTGCTTACCTTCTGCATCCGCCATTATTAATTATATAAAATGCTTTTTATTCGTTCTCTTAGATCTGTTTTTGTAGCTTAACCATCATTACAAAAAGACGCCACTTAATAAAGGGCCATATAATAATACCGAGCTAGTAAATAGAATAGCCGTCACTTTCCCAGCATGCTACGGGGTGCGTCTCAAATCGACAAAAAAAAGCCGTACTGAAAAAAATCCAGCGTGTACTGACAAGCTAACAGTTGAGTGTTGTGCTTTAGCTATTTTATTGGCCAAATTTGTTTACCAGTTTGTTTCAGATACTCCAGATCTGCCTACTGTAACTGAAGTACATCGACATACCATTAGTCTGCAATGACGTAGAAAGGAATTCAAATGTATCAGAGTAACAGGCAAATCACTTTGCTAGCTTTTTTAATTCATTTGTTTAAAGTTGAACACATCTGTTTAAACTTTAATTTTGTTTTTTTTTACCCAGTGATTGGTTGTCCTTTTTTTATCATACCTAATTTGTAATCAGAATCAGATTTATTGGCTATGATAACAAACACAAGATATTTGGTTATGGTTGTTGGTGACTCAAGAAGTATAGAAATAAATACAATGTATACTGTAGCGTTTGTCGACGCTAGCAGGGATCTTGGAGTACGAGTGAGCTTACTTGCTCCCCAATGCAAATGGCTGGGGAGTAGTTTATTAAACTCAGCACAAGCACACACACACACACACACACACGCCGCCCACGCCACACTATATTAATAGACAACATGCACATCATAGTAAATACAAACATACAAGCACATATTAAGGGAAAGAATATACAAGATTAAGTAAACAAATCAACAATATGCATAAAGTGCGAGTGTGCATGATAGTGCGATAATGTGCATTGTTAAACTGTTTTAACATATACCATTGTAAGAAGTTGGGCCAACAAGACAATATTAATTCATTCAACATTTATCTTTGATTTTTAACAGTGTAGTTTCCTTTCACCTTCCATCCAGTCTTTGGATTATTTAAGATATACTACTAGACAGGATGACCCCACATAATTAAGTGGCATACATAATAAATGGATGGATAATAGGCTTTATTATAAACTATGATTAAGCATCAGTTTTAAACGTTTACCAAGCTATTGTTGACTCTCATTTGTGAAAAAAACATACATTTACACTATCTCACAGTACAGTGCATAAAAAAATCACATATGAACGATAATACTACTGTTTGGGACACACCCCTAGTCCCTGATAAGATTTAATCAGGTCAATCAGTTTTTCGATGAGGAAGTAGGGCCGCTTCTTGTCGATTTGAGACGCAGAACCTGACCGTTTGTGAACGTCAACACAGCAACAGAAGTTGCGCATGAAATCTTTTTACCGATAGAATTGGACCAAGAAAAGGTTGAATATTGAGTACTGGCGCCCTCTGTGGTAACACAACGCAATAATAAACATGGAGTGCTTTTGATATTATGGTACTTTGAAAGATATACGTCACCGTCATACATTAGCATTAAAATACGGTTATTGTAAATATAATGACTATATTACAACATTTCCAAAATAAAAGTCCAAACACATTTTATGTGCATTTATGTAAAAATCTACATAATTACATACATAATAATAATTACATTATGTAGATTACATCTACATAATCTAATGAGTGTGTCATAGTTGAGTTTAGTGAAGTCTAGCGTGTGTGTGTGTGTGTGTGTGTGTGTGTTCTCTTTGTTACTCTGTGGCTTCCATGTTCAGACTCCTACCAGTGAACATCCCCTTCTGCATAGCACTTTGTCCCCTGACATGGCCTAAAAGAAAAGCCTTTTGTTTGATTGTGTTTGCTCTCAGCAGTTTTTATTATCATCATTTGAGCTGATATCCCAAAGACAAGGGAAATACATGTCATACTCCCAGCAACTCATCACACATATAATGTCACATTCTTTGCCAATGTATATTAACACAATCACTATAATTATATTACATATATTCAATATCCAAGGTGATGTGCAGTACTATCCCAGGGAGTTCCACATGCCATGGTACAGCCCTGAATGTGGTGCCAAGCACACACAATTCTATTCAATTCAATTTTATTTATATAGCGTTTTTAACAATGGTCATTGTCTCAAAGCAGCTTTACAAAAAATGAAAGAAACTTTTTTTAGAAAAGAGAATATTTGGAAGTGTGTATGTGTGAGAAAAATGTGTATAGGTAATAATGAGATGAATGAATGATGAATGAAATATCTCTGATGAGCAAGCCAAGGGTGACGGCGATGGTGGTAAGGAAAAACTCCCTGAAATGGCAATAGGAAGAAACCTTGAGAGGAACCAGACTCACCAGGGCCAACACACAAACATACATTAAGGGCAATTTGGAAACAACAGTCAGCCCGCTCTGCATGTCTCTGGAGTCCCTGGAGAAAACCCAGCAAAAACCAAGGGGACATGCAAACTTAACGCACACAGAGCAAAGGTGAGATTCAAACCCCCAAACCTGGAGATGTGAGGTAACAGTGCTTACCACACCATGTTCCTTCAACACTATCTTCTCCTGCTTCTAGTTTTGGATTATTTAAAAAAAATAAAAAACCTTTTCTTGTTTTACTTCCTGTGCCGTCGTCTTTTCATATCTTAAAAGTGTGAACGCTGCTTGGTTGCTTGTATTCAAGAAAGGCAGAATTTTGCTAATTCATGTACATGAGTTTGCTAGGGTAACATTGTTGTTAGTTTTTATAAGCCATGACTGGTGATCAGTTGATGTATTGAAGCCACAATTTAATATTTTGGCCATGAATTATTATATTATGCTCTGAGATATCAAAGTTATGAGCATTGATTCTGTACCTGAAGCTCAAAACTTAACATGCTGGAATGTCATAATTAATATTTCACCCTGAGTTAATTATTTGTTAAGAACAAGCAGATAATAATAGGACATCCATGTGCCTATGCCAGGGACTCCAGTAAGTCTTTATGTATCATTCCAAGACTGAAGTACAGTGTAATAAATTATTGATAAGAATCATCTCATCAATCATGATTTTGTTCCTATGGATGTAATTAAATGTTTTCTCAGAATCTTACTCATTTTTAAATACAGTAGCTGACACTAGTTCACTTCACTTCATAACAAAATTAAAAAAAAACTAAACTTGTGACTTGGATGTACAGTATGTATTTGCTGCCACAAATGTTTAAACAAATATGGTCTCTGTATACAGGGTATACAGTACATGTATGCGAAACTTTTGTGAGATCCCAAAGTCTGCAATAAATGGACATTGATTTCAGATTTGAGTGACAAAGGGATCAATAAAGATTCTCATTTTACATCTATCTTAATTGTTAGTTTTCTTTTTGTTTCTTTTCTACTACATGTGAACGTTCACAACATTCTACTAATCGAATCTGCATTTCTGAGCTGGCCCGTTTATGATGTTCTTCCCACATGTCCTGCGAGGGACTGTTTGGAAATGATCTGCATGAGTGAATACTGCTGTTGTTTTCCTGCACATTTCCCTCAGCACTGATCAGTGCTGCTCAGACAGACACGACATCAGCAAGAGGAGGGCAACATGTCAGAACGATGCCGTCCTCCTGGCTGTTCCTGTTAAGTGCACTCCTTCAAAGTAGACTTACTAAAGAAGGAGGAATCCTATTAGTGCTTGAATAAGAAGAGAGCACAGTGGCATCTCTGCTAGAAAGAGAATAAGCACTGGAGTACCATCATGGATTCAGGAGTATGTGTTCTAGAGCTTCTTGGTGTCTTCTTTTCTCTAAGCGCCTGGCTCTTCTCACTGACCACCACTTTGTTGTCCCAGTGGCTCACGCTGTCCACTGATCTCCTGCCTGCCGAGAGCTACGAGCTGGGATTGTGGGGGACATGTGTGGTGCAGGAGCTGGGTGTTCTGGAGTGCCAGCCGTATGACAGCCTCCTCGGACTCCCACCGGATATCCGCTTGGCTCGAATCCTTATGTGTGCCACCTTGGCTACCGGTTTAATGGGAATATCTTTTGCAATCCCAGGTATCTACCTGGTCAATGGCTGTAAAGGTACCGAGACATTGAGAGAGAAGAGGACGCTAAAGATGATGGGGGGAGTGCTTTGCTTTGCGGCAGGAATCATGGGTTTGGTTCCTGTGTCCTATATAGCCCACCTGACCGTTTTGAGATTCTTCGATGAGTCAGTTCCTGATGTGGTTCCACGCTGGGAGTTTGGTCAGGCTCTGTTCTGGGGCTGGACTGCAGCGTTTTTGCACATTGTCGCTGGATCATTGCTAATTACCTCTTGCATCTGCCTGCAAGATGTGCCTTGTCCACTGCCAGAGGCTGTGCCACTTCAAGGAGGACATGTCAGTCCTAAACTTTCTCCAGCAAGGAGGACCGAATATGTTTAATAAGTGTTGGTGTTTTTTTTAAATGTTATATTCCCAATAACCACATACAACTAAACCACAGAGAGATTATTTTGGTGAGACGGATAAACTGCACTGTATGTGTTGTGCAAAATTACAGGATGCTGCTCTTTCAACTTTCTTATCTTTCTTTCTTATCTTAAGGTAATTTCTTCTCTTTTTTTTTTAGCATTTTCATTTCATACTCTGCACAAAGAATACTGTTATGAATCAGTGTCAACAATATAAAGTGTGTCAAACATATTATTTATAAGGTTTTATGAATTGTTCATGCTTGGAAAATTTTATTTGTGGCCAAATGGGATAATACTAATCAAAAAACACTGATGTTGTAGAATTTGTTTGTGCTATCAACACAAAGTTGCTGACCAGCGTTTTAGCTTTGAGATCCGTTAGGCTGTATGCATCGTAACTAAAACATATTTTACCAGTATTATTATAAGTATCTTTATAGATCGCTAGCATCTTTATTTTTTTGTCTGCATGTTTTATTAAAAGTAACTGTGATCGTGCTGGCAGTAGAGTTATCCATATGCCTGCTTTCCATGTCACTTTATTTTGCTCGCTCTCTTCAGTGTCCGCGTGTACCTGCATGTTCTTGGTTCTGTCACCTGTGCGTATTAATGTACAGTATAATCTATTTATATTGAATGTTTATAATTCTGCATTACTCCCCACGAAACTTTCCTGCGAAAGTTCTTAGACTGCTACTTTAACATTTGTAAAGAGACAATTTGTGATCAATATGTGATTTTTGGATGCGATGACATTTTGAAGTTTGCACGACATTGTGTTGTTTTTCTACATTCTAACAATTAATGATGAACCCGAAATCTATTTTTTTATTCTAATCTTATTATCATGCCAAGTCATAATGATGAAATGTGTGGAACAAAAGACCGAATGCTAATATGCCAAAAACACTGTAGTGTATTTACAACAATAGCAATAAATAATTACTGAAAAAGAAATGAATAATGAACTCAATTCATACTCAAATAGAGAAAGTGATTTTTTTTTTAATGTTGTAACAATTAGAGATTTTTCTTTTAAACTATATTAGGATATTACATGCTACTGACTTTTGTGAGATTTTCTTCAGGTGCAATCTTTATCTTTATTATATATATTTTTTTTCTACAAACTTATATATTTCCTGAATCTGTACTGTATCAGGTAATGTGATGTATCTACTGTATGTATAATGTCCACAGCTTAATTCATATTATTATTATTATTATTATTATTATTATTAGATTCACCAACAAAATAAGTATTGTCAATAAAGATAAACCTGTCAGTTTTTACAGACTTGATTTGATTGCATTTGTAAAGAGTAGACGTATAATTGATTAATTCTCTGTGCACCATGATTTGTTTCTTGAAAAAACCCTGACAAAGCAGGATTTTTAGAAGCAGCAGTTGACTGTAATCCTCCCTGATCCTCCTGTCTGCACTTCTACACTAAGCTACAGTTAATGACCAATGATGATACAGTTACGCAACATGGCTCAAGACATCTTTTTAAATTTTCTTAGCAGTTCTCAAAACCATTCTATTTTTTCCATCCAGAGTGTAATCATTTGCCTTTGATGTGTCCCACTGCTGACATGTGTGTGTGTGTGTGTGCGTGTGTGTGTGTACTGTGTGTGTGTGTGTGTGTGTGTGTGTGTGTGTGTGTGTGTGTGTGTGTGTGTGTGTGTGTGTGTGTGTGTGTGTGTGTGTGTGTGAAGCTCTCTTTGTTGAGCTTCCACAATGGACTTACTATCTTTGTATGCTAATCTCACCATCTTTAGACATACAAAGGTTTCTTCACCACCACAACAAGCACATGGTCCTCTCACTAGCTGCCCGTTTCCTGCCCACTTCCTTTGTGCAAATGAACCATGGATTTCAAAGTTCTGTTTAAGGTTCTGATCTCCAGATGTGAAAAGGATGAAATGTCACTTGCACTCAATTATAATGTGTTACTTTTATCAGTAAATTTGTATGTCAGCAAGTGGAAACGGTTTATTGACGAGAGAGGTCCAAGGAGAATTTGAAATGGCCAGATTATTCTCAGCTGACAAGAAGACATGGTAACTCAAACAGCCAGTCTTTACAGCCATGGTAAGCAGGAAAGCATCTCCAAAACCACAACATCCCAAACCTTAGGGCTGATGGGTTACAACAGCAGAAGAAAACATTGAGTTTTACTTCTTCCAGTCATGAACAATCTGCAGTTGGTTTAGGCTTTTAGTTTACCAAAACTGTAAATTGTTAATGTTTTTTTAATATAGCCTACTTTTTCCAATTGTCAGTGAGTCACTTCCAGACTTGTGATTTAAGTGAACAGAACTGAACCCTGACGTTTTCGTCTGCTGTAGTAGCCTATTAACGTTAATGTATGATATGTCATGCATTCTAAGATGCTTTGGTGCTCATTGTACCATGCCTACTGAAGCCTGTGACTAGTATACAGTATGTCTAACTGTAACTTTATCTGCTGCACAATTTGAACAGCTGATCAAAAGTATTGGGCCCCCATTTCTTTACATTAAATTAAAAGAAATGGGAACAAATTATTTATTAAAAAGTGCCTAAAGATACAATTTAAAAAATGTTTTTTTATGTAACAATCTGAGCAGCAACCTTATTGTGGAAACCTCATAGTCATCTGTCTCAACATTTAGCCCTCAGCATTCAGCATCACCAGTATGGTAATCACCAGCCTAACCATCTATCATCATCTACACCTGCCTTACGGGAATGATTCATGGGTCACTGTGTGGTTTAATGAACAAAAAACATTCCTTTGAAACTGAAAAGTGTATGAACTGAACTGAACTGAAAATGAGGGATGCAACTTGCCACAAGCCCAAAAAAGGCCTTCAGGAAGCCTGGAGAACTACTCATGACTACATAGGAAAGACTGGCTCTTTGGAAGAGAAAATTAGTGTCTGTTCAAAACTTTTGCACAGTACTATATGACAACACATGGTCTAGCACTTCAATTTGTGCTTTAGTAGTTAGCTAAAATTTGTAATTATTATTACTTTTTTTTAATCCAGCATTTTTTTTTTTTGATAGATTGTTCTGTATGTCTCTGATGTAGGGAACTATCATGAGGATGTGGGTTTGAAGATGAGTTTTTGAGGATGTGTGAGACTACAAAGCACTTCTGTAATTCACTCTGGATAAGGCTGTCTGCCAACTGCCATAAATGTAAATGCAAATGTAAATGAGTGACTTTCTGGACAGTTGCATAACTGAGTTGTGTTACTGGTTTTCCTAATCAAGTTCAAGATGAGTGTACATTGTTATCATTAAAAGTATACTAAAAGAACAAGTGAAACATCTACTCCACTGCAGACTCCCCTGTAACAGTTATGGATCAGAGTTTGATATTTTTTATACTTTATAATTTCTAACACATGCCACACTTGCCATTACTCACATCTCAGCATCATGGCTCGTCTTGTGCCCAGCCTTGGAGCCAGTCAATCTGCTAAGAAAGGCCTTTTGTTCTGCCAGCATCAGCCCGTTCGCAGCGCTGAGCACACATACAGTATAGCCGCTTTGGCACATGCTGCATTTCCAGCCTAACAATTAATACTGCTTTGAGAAGACTGAAGATGTGCTTACGTGCCCTGCCGCCGCCTTCCTTCACTGTGGTTAACGTAAGCAAGGGGGTCAGAGGCTGGAGAACTTATGACGTGGATAAGGAGCGCTCAAATGTGGGCCAAACCCTACATCACATGCAGCTCACAATGTAATTAGACACATGTGTCACAAATACATGCTTTAGGTATTCATTTTGTGCCGTAGGTGTTACTGTTGACAAGAGACCACACCCCCAGTTTGAGTTCTGTACTTTTTTTCTGTACTACTTAACTAATCCAGTAAATCTATACAGTATTATATATTTGCTATTTGATTAGTTACACCTGTTCAATGATCCATTAATGAAATTATCTAACCAGCCATGATCAAGACCATCTGCTGGAGGTCAAACCAAGCATCAGAATGAGGAAGAAAGGCATAGTGGTTGGCATAGTTGCCAAAGTTTGGCATAGTTGTTGGTGCCAGGCAGGCTGTTCTGAGTATTTTGGAAAATGCTGATCTACTGGGATTTTCACACACCACGCGCCTAGGGGCTTACAGAGAATGATCTGAAAAAGAGAACATGTCCAGTGAGTGGCTGTTCTCTGTGGCCGTGCATACTTCTGCATAACAGAGGTGCTTATATTCCGTACAAAAGCACTCCCTTTCATGTGATATTGCTTAAATAACAGGAACTACTGTAACTAAACAGGGCCAGGGGTAGCTCAGTGGTTAAGGCATTGGACTATGGTTCGGAAGGTCCCAGGTTCAAACCCCACAACCACCAAGTTGCCACTGTTGGGCCCTTGAGCAAGGCCCTTAACCCTCAACTGCTCAGATGTATAATGAGATAAAAATGTAAATCGCTCTGGATAAGAGCGTCTGCTAAATGTAAATGTAAAGCATATGGGACAAAAAGATACATACTACAGTGTTTCATTCTTTAATAAACAAATGGATAGTACTGGAACACTGTTGTGGTGTAAAAGCAATAAAAAACATCAGAAATTGTCTCGGAAAATAATCTCGGAAAAAGTCAATATTCCATATATAAACATATATACCCTAAAAGACGAAATTGCAGCAAAAGGTGGTTCTACAAAGTATTGACTCAGGGGGCTGAATAATTACGCACACCCCACTTTTCAGTTATTTATTTGTAAAAAATGTTCGGAATCATGTACAGTAAGATTTTCGTTCCACTTCTCACTTTGTATTGGTCTTTCACGTGGAATTCCAATAAAATTGATTCATGTTTGTGGCTGTAATGTGACCAAATGTGGAAAAGTTCAAGGGGGCCGAATACTTTTGCAAGCCACTGTAGTTCCCTGCCAGCTTCATTTTGTTAACCAACATCTATAAAGATGCCAATTAAAAGCATATTAAAAAAAAAACACATAAACCCTCCACATGTCTAACATCCTGCTTAGCAGATACTGTAGAATGTAATAAAAGCATTTAAAAATTCAATAACATTTTTAACAATTCAAGAACAATGTGAACCCCTTAAATATGAGTAATTCATTTTATAGCATATTATACAGTAAATTTATTAATTTGCAGAAACTACACTTAAAGGAACAGGAAATTGTTTTAAGAGCTAATATCCTTAAAGTGGAAGATCATTATAAGGAGATAAGAAAAATAATCTACCACCAGCCTTGGAGCATGACTCATAAGACACAAATCCTACAGTATCTCTGTCCGTGGCCTCATTAGTCATAGCTCACATACAGTAGGTATAGTCAAAATAGACAGTCAGCTGTTACTGTATGTCAGATAATCCCGAGTCAACTTCTTTGAAAGTGATGCAGAGTAGAATCTGGCTGTTTTAAATATCTAAAAATACTTAAATACAAAAATAATCTGGTCTTAAAACAACTCTCTAAAATGATCTCTAAATCCTTTTTCTAAATCCCTTTTTTTTTTACTTTTAAACAAATATTCAATCTTTTCGTACTTTATTTATTTATTTATTTATTATTTTTTTATTGATATTTAAAAACAACAACAACAAATAGAGCCAGATCAATATACAAACGACATACACAGCAAACATTTAAACACAAACAATAATCTGTTAATATAAGAGTGAACATGGAAACACCCAAGGGCAAAACAGTTCAGTAAAAGAAAAACATAAAAGAAAGACAGAGTCATGATTGTTCAAGTAGATCCCACAAAGGGGCCCATATCCGCCCGGATAGTTCAGATTTGTTCTGTAAGTCGTATGTACAGTAAGTTTTTCCAATGGTAAAAGATTACCCACCTGTACCAAACACATCTTTAAAGTTGGTACACGAGATGATGACCATAAGATAAGTATACATTTCTTTGCCAGATAAGTAATGAAATGTAATAAACCATTTAAATCAGAAGGAAGATCTACAGTAGTGATATTTTACAATTTAACAGGTATATAATTGGAGACATAGTGAATTTTCTAGCCAGTATTTTCTCAACCAGATGATGCACTTCATACCAAAAAGATTTAATTTTCTTACATTCCCAGAATAGATGCATCAATGTTCCAGTTTCTGAATTACATTTAAAACACAGCTGAGATACATTTGGATACATTTTATGGAGACGTACAGGGGTGAGATATGTTCTATATATGAATTTCAAGTTTTGCTCATGCACAGAAACTGAAGTTGATTTGTGAAAAACCTTCTCACATATAGAGAGCCATTCATCATCAGTGAATGATCGGCCCATATCCTTTTCCCAAACCTTTCTTAAAGCATTCAAAGGTAAAGAGGTTTCTGATAAAAGGGAGCCATACAGATAGGAAATCTGACCCTTCAATGCCCCGGGATTGAGGAGGAGAAGATTTTCAATATCAGACAATTCAAAGCGGATTTGGCCCGGTCTCATTTCAGATTCAATAAAATGACGTAACTGGAGAAATTTGAAAAAATCTGTTCTAGGAAGTTTATAATCCATTCAAGTGTCTTGAAAGATTTGACATTATCTGTAAATAAATTAGCTAAATTAAAAACACCTTTCTCCACCCAGGACCGAAGGCCAATATTAGCCAAGGAAGCAGGAAAGTCAGGGTTCAAAATGATTGGGGATTGCATAGTTAAATTCCCAGAGAGGTGGAGATATTTTTTTTACATCTTCCCATCTTTTCGTACTTTTCATATTATTAATTTATACTTAGATTTAATGGTGTGGAACTTCTGTTTAGAAAGATGTAACTTAAAGAGGTCCTATTATGCTTTTTCGAATATGATCTTTCATGCAGTGTGTCATGTAGCTGTATGTGAACATAAACTATCTGCACTAGCTGTGACGCCGACAGTGCATTATAAATGAAGTTTTTGTCTATTAAAAAAAAGAGTCGACTCACATTCGCCTAAACGAGTCGTTAACAATTCTATTTTTACTCTGTTATGGATCCACGTCACTCCGTAACATATTTGCATAATGTCCGCCCACATTCTACGCCGCGAACAACTTGCCCGCCATCTTACAATTAACGTTACCACATTCTTGTTAATGTAACCGAGCATTTATGGCGGGTTCGCTTAAACACTTCGCGAAGGGAGCATGCTTCTTGCCGTTGATTCTACGGCAAGCCCCGAGGGGAAAAATGCCGAAGTGTAAGGGCACGTAGCATGCGCACTTCACGCATCACACATACGCGTAGGAAGTGTAAGGGCACGGAGGGGAAAATGCATAAGTAGTAATGGTGGAGCAGCGCTGGCGTTATTTGTTTGGACGAGAGAAGGAGAGATTCTGTGGATCATTTTCTTTGGAAGATTTTTCAACCGGATTATCTTTGACTGGACATATTCCCCGGTGAGACCGAACCATACTCGGTACAGTATACTCGGATAACACACATACAATAAACACGGACTTCGGACATTTTCCACTCACTCACGTTCACATACTGTACACATACCATTTTATATATATATATATATATATATATATATATATATATATATATATATATATATATAGTTTGTAAATATTGTTTATATCTTTGTTTGGTTGTGGTGCATCTTTTTCTTTTACTTTATTTAGTTTTGTATAATACACGTTTGCTTTACTTGTTTGTGTTTGTCCTTTTTGCTCAACGGCCTTTTAACGCAACGCCAACACAAAGATAAAAGACTTCTCGATTTTTGTAGCCACAGTTAATATAAAATTAGCTGGTCGTTACACGGCAAAACCGACAAAAAAGAATTTTTTTACACGGCAAAACCGAAAAAAAAATCTTTTCTATGTATTGACGGGTCTCCAGAGCTGTAGTTCAGTTATGGTAATGGGTGTTTCGTTTTCCGACACACGCTGTAGCGGTAGACCAATCATAAAAGACCGCGCCATCTGACCAATCACAGCAGTGAGGTCTCACGTAAAGGAGGGGTTTAAACAGACTGAATCTTCGAACTGCTTCACACGAGTCGTTTACGAATCATTTAGAAATGTGATAAAGTTAAATCTATTTTTGGAGAAAACTAAAGTGTTTTTTGACCTTGCATACATGTACACCTGTTTTAAGAGACTCATAAAACAATATTAGCAACCTTTAAAATGGCATAATAGGGGCACTTTAAGTTAACTTAAGTAGTCATTCATCTATACGCCTTCTTTCCTTTCTTGAAGTTAACAATGCTAAAAAATACATAAACATAAGAAAACATAGTTATAGGTTTTAACTCTGATTTACCACAATATCATGGGAGACCCTTTTCAAAGAGCCGTGATACTATAGAAAATTTATCAACACCTTCTGACCAAACAGAATCAAGTATTCTGTAGTGCTGTGGTATAACTCTATACAGAATGGTCACATTTAAAGTAATACAGATGTCAAGGTTTTATTTCATCATTAACATTTGATCCCTCACTTTCATTAAAAAACACCCAGCCACTGGATGAAGTGCCGGTCCTAAGCTCGGATAAAAATGGGAGGGTTGCATCAGGAAGGGCATCCGGCATAAAACCTGTGCCAAGTTGTAGTGCGGATTGGATATTCCGCTGTGGCGACCCCTTGCCTGGAGCAGCCGAAAGACCAACAACAACTTTCATTTAACAACAAAAAAAATATCACACAGTATTAGCTTTCATTGTGTATCTGCGTGAGCTGTTTGCAATGATGTCAAGTGTTAAATCCCATGAGAACTGTATGTTTATGAATAACTTTCCAATTAGTGTTCTACCCCAAAGGACACACACACACTTTAATTGCACTAATGTTGTTAGCCTTGTAAACAATCTGACCAAATCTCCTTTTAAAAAAACATAAGCATTTCAATGTACACACACACACACACACACACACACACTGTATTAGGAAACAATCATAACATGAGTTTATGAATGGAAAATGAAAACCCACATTTAGCCATCCTTCTGGAACTGAAACGCATGGTTGTCAATACCGCTGAAGTTCTTTCTGCCTTGCACTGTCATTTGTTTGAATTTTACCTGCTCTGTCATCCCAGTTTCAATCAGTCCACAGGAGTTTCTGTTTGTCCTTGAAGGACTGATTTTGGTGCTTAGTCCTTCTGGCAGCTTGTAACACAGAAACACTGTTCCACTCAACACCACCAAGATGGAAGCAAAAAGTCCAACAATGATACCAGGACCAACATATTGATCATAAGGAGCTGGGGGCATGTAGAAGTTGGGTGGAAAGTTGATGGTCTGGTTAGTCACCACAGCGTTTAAGTTCCAGAAAAGAGGAATTAATGAAGTCACACCAGCAAGTAACAAAAGTCCCCCACCGAAAGAAAAAGCCAGAGTGATAGATCTGGTCTCGTCAACTCCAAAGTAGATGTTCCTGAGTCCATAAATAACACTGGAATTGCCAAAAAATCCCAAGATGAATGCAAGCAGCATGAGCACCTGACCTGCTGCAATCTCATTAGGTGTGTAAGCATCTGTCAGTTGCATATGCTGGCAGTAAATGACCTCATACTGAGACGTGACAAGAACATTGGAGAAAAAGCACACTCTCCAGATGCCCACCCAGGCCAGGCCAGAGCTGATGACAGACAGATCGGAGACCTCCCAAACCCTCCACTCCACCAAGCCTACAGTCACAATGGTGAGGACCCAGCCAGTCGCACTCACCCAGAGCCCCACAAACTGGGCGTGTGCAGTGTGTGCCAGGTATGGCATGATACACTAGCTTTTACAGTCCGACAAAGTTGTAAGCAGTTGTACATGCTTCCATCGTGGCGTGAAGCACACACGTCTCCTGAGTACCCCGGGATCGGTGTAATAGCGTCTCTGTTTGATTTAATTTGTGTCAAATGGACTCAGCTCTCTATGCAAGTCTTGGTTTTTTGCTGATCCCTCTTGTCCCGTTTCCAAGAAACCTGACAAACACACCAGTGGCATCCCTTGGAGAGTGAGAAGGAGAATGAGAGACAGAAGAAGGAGATGTAGGCAGTTATTGCAAATTAGCAGGAACATACTACGGCTGTTTAGGGAAGTATACAGTATACACAAAAACAGGAATAAATAAATAAACAAATGCACAGAACTGATATTTCCCAAAGCAACAGTTCATTTACAGTTTACATTACTGTTGCTATGATGCCTTAAAGGATACCAAAGAAATCTACTTAGAATTTTTAACTTATAAGTCAGACCAATATATATTTTTATCCAGTTTTAAGCATATCATATCAGCAATCACCAGACCAACAACTAAAAACTGAACTGTTCCTTTTATTGAAATCAACATCTCATTGCACTTCAACCATTTCTGCTAATTAAAGGTCACAACACATTTTTTTTCTTTTAGCTAATAAACAAGGAGAAACAAACTATGACTAGTGATGACAAACCCGTAAGCTTTGTAAGCAAAAAACCCTTACAATGTTTTTTAATTCGTTTTTTGCACAATTACACATAAATAGCATAAATACCAAACATAATAAGAAGACAATTGAAATACTTTTTATATTTTTATGTCTAAATTGTCTATTTAAATTTCAATTTAAAACCACAACCTCCAAAATGATGCACAATCATTCAGAAACATATGTTGTTATTATGGCGCAAATATATACATGAAAATGAACAAAAATCCATTCAGAAAATCTAAACTATAACTAAAGGTCTCCTCACCTTAAGCAGTCCAATGTTGATGTTTAAAGCATAATACAAAGGTTTAACATTGCACCTGAAACTCAGTAAGAGCCTCACTTCCTCATCACAGCCATTCAGAGTAAATATAAAATGGACTGTATGTGTTAATTATTAACCACTCATACACACTCCTTCCAGATGCCGG
Source organism: Channallabes apus (assembly GCA_030522415.1). NCBI lineage: Eukaryota > Metazoa > Chordata > Actinopteri > Siluriformes > Clariidae > Channallabes > Channallabes apus. The sequence goes on from CM060119.1 coordinate 9,145,723, forward strand.
GGCTGATGTCCTCAATAAAACCATCACAGCACCTACGCCACAGATATCGTTACGGTCAGATGTGGTAAAGCTGTGTAAAATGGTACAATAAAATCAAAGGAGGTGGGACAAGCATTTTTTTTTTTCGCTTTTACCATCAAAGCAATTAAAATTTATGGCGCAGTGAACATGAAATTAGGAAATATGCCAGGAATTGTGACAGAATTTATGAGAAGAAGGTGTGGCATTTTGTTAGATTGCCTACATGGCCTAACTTTCTGAATGCTGCTTGGTAAAAAGAAAAAAAGAAAGAAAAAAAAAGAAGAGGAACACAATAAAATTCCACTTGAATACTCATTTAATGCTGAAAATTCAAATACATCAGTTTGTGTATAGTTTTATATTTGATGATGGAGCATATCATCAGGATCTTAAATAAAGGGCTACAGTATGTCGTTGTGGTTGAACATTGACTTGACTGCACCCTGACCATGTACAGTATGTCCCTGTATTGTCTCTGGGCCTCTGGGAGGCTTTGAGGAAGTTTTGGAGTCAGCCGTAAGTAGAACCCAGTGTTGCATCATACTAAAAATAGGTTATCACCTGATACTTTTTACATACAATATGGAACTTTTAAAGCTGTATTAAAGATTAAAGATAAACATATACTGATGACCTTTTAATAGTGGTCAGTATCTAAAGCCCTGCATACACATGAAATCAGCCAATCATGTGACAGAATTCCAGGGCTTAAATGTTTGTAGATAAACATCAAGATTTTAGTTAATGTTCATAACAAACATCAGAAGGGGGAAAAGTGATCTCTGTGACCAAGATCACATGTCACTCTATTCAGATGTTTATGTGTGAACATAAATGGGAGTTCTTGATCTCTGTCTGCATATCTGTAAGCATTATGCTGCTGCTAAGTGACAGTCTGATTTGATAACTGAATGAATGAACAGTTCTACTGTATCATATTCCTATCAAAGTGACCAATAAGTTTATATCACCCTCAAACTGTTTACAGTATATATCATACTAGGTTATAGTTCGTAGTTCTAAACATTCTTATATTCTTATATTATCTGCGCAATATAAAAACAACATTACTAAAATAAAGCTCCTTTGGTTCATTTAGGCAATTGAGGTAATCTCAATTAGGTAATCTACCCATTGAAAAAAAGAAAAAGAAAAAAAGAAAAAGAAGGAAAAAAAGCTCATCAATGCCCCAACTAACGAGAAAACTGTTATATACTGTAAAACACATTCTGCATAAAAGCCACATGTATTTTTTATGCATCCAAATAACATACAATCCATTTGGTTTGGATTCAGTTATGCACATTCAAACATCAGAGTTTCAAATATTTCACACTTCCTTTAGCTGCCCGCATCAAATTCAAAACCCTGATGCTTGCCTACAAAGCTAAAAATGTCCCAACACCACGCACCATCACACCACACACCGCATCACGTTCCATCCGATCTTCCAGCACTGCTCACCTGGTCCCACCATCTCTCAGGGATCAAAGAAGACATGTATCCAGACTCTTTTCTGTTCTGGCACCTAGGTGGTGAAATGAACTTCTTCTAGATGTCTGCACAGCTGAGACTTTGGCAATCTTTAAACAACGACTCAAGAGACATCTATTTCTTCAAAGCACTTTTTGTATGGATAAGAGCACCTGCCAAATGCCTATTGTAAATGTAAACGTAAATATTCCAACTTCATGCACATTTTTCACACGATAGGACCCCGATCCATTCTGAATGGCCATGAGAAAGTGCTTAATAATGATTTATGAACAAATAGTTGTAGAAGGCTTTCAGGAATTTATAATAACTGCAAATCCACCTATGGTTAAATTTCTGTTGGAGAAAACTTCAGATCTGGTAAGACTTGTTCTTGATGCCTTGTTTTCTTGTTAGAGTATAACTGAGCTTTGAATATATATATATAAATATTTGATAAAAGAATTTGCTTAGACCTTGATAATAAGTATGTGTCTTATTACAGGGAAACCTTTTAAAAGCCATCATCTGTGGTGACCACTCACACGTTACTTGCAGTAAAAATATATTAGCTTTTAAACTGCTGATATTACTTAAAAAAAAAAGCACAACAGCATTGGGAAATCCAGAGCAATAATTATTCATACATTACCTGAAATAAATGTATTTACAAAAAAATAATAATCAAATTAACAACTTGTGTTTATCTGCCGGATTGAACAGATTTTTTTAGAATACCCATTTACTGATAAACCCTCAGAGAATAACAGAAGTGTCAAGGTGCACCAGTGCTGAAGGTGGTAAACTATCACCTCTTGTTGTAAATCAAATTAAATTATGTTCAGTAGCTCGGTCTCTGCTCCAGAGGCAGGCTTTCCTTCAGACACTTGAGCTGCTCCTCTCCCAGTTTAATCCGGTCCTCAAGCTTTCTCTGCTCTATGATGAGGGCTGACTTCGTCTTCACAAAGTGCTGGTAGTCAGCAAGGCAGTCCTCACTAAAGTAGCTGGCCAGGATTTCGTAGACCAGGCGCTCCCTTCGGTCCAGGTTCTCCTTCAGCTCCTTAGCGTCTTCATGCTGGCGAATCAGAAGCTTCTGTTTTTCTGCAAGTGTGTGCTAAATACAAAGGCATTCAGCCGGAGAAAAAAAAATAATCGACCTGTGATTAGATATATTATTTCACCATACTAATGTCTGCCCACTCATTTTGTTTTCTTCGTACTGTTCTTGTAAGAGAATGCATTTTAAAACCTCTGTACTGTACTGTACCTTCTCCTCAGCTGAAACACCCTCATCCAGGTTATTGAGTGCATTTTCCACACGTGCCAGTCTCCCCGACAGTGAGAGCAGCAGGCTGACCACTTTGTCCAGGTCTCCGACAAACATTCTGAACTTGTCCAGCTCATTGGGCTTGCAAATGGTCTGCACTGTGGCCTCCACCTCTCCACCCAGGGTGTTGTTGTCATTCATGTCCTCTAGAAGACTCTCTCTGGCCTCACGCAGTACCTGAAGCTTCCTGCTCAGACTGTCAATCAGCTCCTGCTGCAGGGACAGATCGTAAAGACATGCGTTAATGTGAAGGTCACACATAACAGGATTACAAATATGAGGGCTAGTTTCACCATGGAGATTCAAGAGTAGTGCAGCAAAGAATATGTGAACAAAAAAAATTAAATCCCACTCTTCAGTGATTTTTCCAATATTTTTGAATATTACTGTAATTTAATTTATACACATAAAAGTTTACAGTGTAGCTAGAATAATTAAAATCACCTTTATTCTTAACACAATTTAGTATCTTAAAATATTTTTTTACTCAAGTACAAGTGCTTGTTTAATTAAATCTTTAACAAAAGTTGAAGCAAAATTAGTGGGGATTTATATTAATGTTCCGATACCATCTTTCCCCTCCCGATTCCGATTCTTGGGCTCAGGGTATCGGCCGATACCGAGTACTGATCCGATACCTGGGTGTGTATCTGTACAGTGTATATATATATATATATATATATATATATATATATATATATATATATATATAGCATTTCTTTTTTTAAGTAAAATACTACTAGCCCTGTGTAACGGGTTCGACCCTAAGTGCACGGGCGACACCATGAAACACGGACACAAGGCGAGGGCTTAAAGGAAAAAGGGTCATTTATTTAGAAAAATGGGTAAGGAAAGGGTTAAAGGCTCTCTGCGGCATGTCCCCTTTTCCACTTCGGCGGCAGGGATGCGAAGGCGGGCTCGACGCGGAAGTGAAGGTGCCGCGGGAGCTCGCGCAGCTCGTTCACGCGCTCCTCTCGCGGAGATCAAAGGCGGCCCCCTTTTTAAAGTCTCTTGGGCGCATCACATCGCCCCGCTCTTGTGCCACTGTCTCTCATAAAATCCACCGCGTCACAAAGTCCAGCTTCCCAACAGTCAGACCCCGAGCTACACTCCCCGCTGTGTTTTATAGCGCCGGGATCATTAGCAGCGATTGCTCATGGGCCGTTGCCTGATTCTGCGGCCCTGCTCCTTCACATACCTAAAATGGGGGGAGGCCGCCTAACTAGTGAGCGAGGAGCGATATCAATTTAGGCGCACGCCCATCACAGGCGCACGCCGTGACACTCTGTAAGTAAGCTAAGCTAGCAAAACTAGCGGGCATAAATAGGTTATGGTTAGGAAAATGGTATCGGATCGGTAAGTGGACTCAAATACTCGCCGATTCCGATGCCAGATTTTTTTGTGGTATCGGCAGCATTTCCGTTACCAGTATCGGAATCGGAACAACCCTAAATGTTAACAAACATAAAAAGTATTAGGTGTAAGAAAATTTCAAGGAAAGGAAAAGCAGACTAAAGTATAGTTATTGTAAATTATTGTACTGTATTTGTTTGCTTGAGCCACACCTATTAATTAAGTGATATGATGGTGTGAAATCATGTGATATGGAATATGATGATATATCTCAATGATGTAAGTTAAAGCAAGTACAGTATATGAAGATTTGGGTAGACCTATAGTATTTGGTACATGCACAGTGCAGAATCCCTAATTTTGCATTTTTAGTTACTAGGTTTAGAACTGAAATTCTGGCAAATGCAACTGGAGCTACTTGGTCTGGAATTTAGACTTTTTTTTAGAAATACACTAAATAGTGACTATGTGTTAAAATGTTGGCACTAGATAGCTGTACCTTCTTCTTGGACAAATCATATTCAAGGTCATCTTCAGAGACCTGCTCCTTCATCTGTTCTTGCATATCCTTCATCTTAATGAGAAGCTCGGCTTTGGGAGCTGAAGTGCTATAATATGAAGAACTTGTCGCTAGTGAGGCCGAGGCAGCTATTTTGTCATCATCTCTGCAAATCAAGTACGTAGAGAATAATTGCAGCTATGAGTGACAAAAGTTAAAAAAAAAATTAAAAAAAAAGAACAAATCCAAATTTCGTTATATTATTATACATTATACATATTCAAACACTTTAGACATGTGTGATACAATGGAGGACCAACAGAATAAGGAGTCAGCTGCTGGAGTCATTCAATATGGACTTTTAACACCTCAAAATAAATAAATAAATAAATAAATAATAATGATTTGCCAAGCCACTCCATTTTTTATTTTTTCCAAATGTCATTATATTGCCTTCAGTTTGTAGTGTGTTTACTGTGTACAATGTGCATACATATTGTGCGTTGCTTTCACATTTTGAGTCCTGGAATATGCCTGTGCCCTATGGGTGGAAATAATCAATTGACGTGATACCCTGGTCATTCAGTACATTTAAATCATCAGCTGACTTTATTTTATTGCCACCTAATGATGCTGAACCTAGACCACAGAGATAGTCACAGCAGACATACGTACATAGACCTAGACGTATGACCAAGCATAAGCTTTCCTTTTTACTCTGGCACTCCCTTTGGCTCTGGAGTAAAGTCAGTCTGGACTCATGACCTTTTTCCTTTGCTCCAAATACTAATCTTTATGCTTGAATCTTTGCTCCCTAGCAGATTAAAGCCTCTTAGCCTCACTGACTAATGAGTGGTTTTCTTATAGCCACACAGCTGTTTAGTCTAAATACTGTATGTTCTTGTCAAACTGTACATATGGTAAAGCACTTACTATTAAACATACCGTACCAGTCAAAGGTTAGGACACACCTTCTAATTCAGTGGTCTTTGTTGATTTTTATTTCTTTCTACATTGTAAAACAAGGCTGAAGACTATGACCAAAATATGCAATGATCTCATTTGTGTTGTACTTGTATAACTATGCATGTGACAAATAAAGAATCTTGAATCTTGAACACTTGATATTGAGAAGTTTCTGCTACTTGTGCTCTGTAAAGCCTTCATAATGGCTCTAATCCAAGGTGCTGTTAATTGGTGATTTCTGAGGCTAGTAACTCTAAATAAAGTTTTCCTCTGCAGTGGTAAGGTTTTGATCTTCATGACAGCCAGTTTAATCATGGTGCTTGATTATTATATGCACCACAGTGCATATAAATTACTTCCATGATATGCAGTATACAATAACACCAGCAGAGGGCATTGTTGTAAAAGCTTTTCTTCTTAATACAGTAACCTAAGACAAACCTAAATTCACAAACTAATATCTAGTACACTATAGTTTGAGTGGAACATCATTAATGTAAATTGACAGGTACTCACTTCTTCTGTGTGGGTTTGGGAGACTGCTTCGAAGCAGACTTTCTCCTTTGCTGTAGATCCTCCAGGAGCTGCTCTCCCTGCGGGTAGATGCCTTCCATCAGGTCCATAGTGGTCTTCATCTTACTCTGGTCGAAAATGTCTACAAGACTCTTATCCATTCCCATGATGTCTCTCACTAGTTCTTCTCTCTTCTTATCCTCCGCAGAAAAACCAGAGGGAGCTACACTAAGCCTCACGATCTCTGTGCCATCCATCTTCTGGTCCTCTGAAGAACAGGAAAGCTTGGCATGGAAATGGTAAGGAGGCTGCTCTGAGGAGCACGGTAGGTTTATCTCATGTTTAAACCCTTCATCAGTGGCTCCAGGTGAGTCACTGGGAACCGGATAATGCTTTGTTTCTGTATCAGTATTGCTTTCTTCATGAACAGCCCTCATGGGAGTGTTTTCCATGGCAGAGCTGGGGTCGGTTGTGATCTCCTTGAGGTTACTACTTTGGGAGAGAGTTAACTTGTTAGATGAAATAGCAATACGTTATAGATAACATTTAAGGAAGTGAAATTATAAATACAAAAAAATACATAAAACATAAATACAATATTATAGCAAAGGGCTACTCTCAAATTTGAGTGATCTGAAGGAGAAGTGCCATAATGCTGTAATTTAAGTCATAATGGTACTAGCTTGCATTATGGAACATTCATTCAAAGTAACTATAGAAACTATTGTTTATTAATACATTTAAAAAAATTAATTGTTGTGAAATTACAGGGTTCTAAAATTAATGAATCACTTTGGTAAACTTTGCAGTGCTTCATGTTATTCTATTTTACATCAAGTTGCATAACACTACAACATTAATTAATCATTTATTTTTAACAGAATGTTTTTTTCTTACACAATAATGTATATACTTAAAAATCTAGGACTTTAAAGGAGAGATAGAACTCCACATGGTTTCCCTATTAGAAAGGGTTCCAAGCACAGCTGCCCTAGGAAGATAAAAGATCCTTAACTGGCCAAATAACCAATGATTATATAAAACAGAAAGTTATTAACCCTAATAAAGCATGACCAAACTTAACTGAGAAAAGCTTATAAAAAGTAAAATTAAACTTCTAAATGGTCACCTGTGAAGATCTAAGTTTCTGAGATAAACCTGAGGACCCTTGCGAAGACCAATATTTTAAGGGTGCAGTCACTTCACCACCACAATGAGGAACTTTGGTTGTTGCACCACAGGAGAGAATGGTTTGCCATTATGCCGCATTCTGTCTCTCTGTGGAGCTGTAGGAGCATGTGGGTCTTTCTGCTGAAAGTCACTCAGAAACAATGAGGATGCAGTTTCTAGCTCATTGATTTCATTCTGACTGTGGCCATTATACTTTTATACTTTTGTTTTGTACTGGATGAAAGCTTAAATACTGTGTCTTGAACCTGAAGATGTGAAGATGGTGAGCAAGTTGTTTAGGAGTGACACAAATTTTTATTTTATTTATTTATTTTATTTATTTATTTTTTGTAAATTTTCTTTCATTTTTGTGAAGCTGCTTTGGGACAATGACCATTGTTAAAAGCGCTATATAAATAAAATTGAATTGAATTGAATTGAGGCTATTCCCGTCTCTGTGTGCATGGAGTTTGCATGTTCTCCCCGTGCTTGGTGGGTTTCCTCCGGGTACTCCGGTTTCCTCCCACAGTCCAAAGATATGCAGGTTAGGCTAATTGGCGTTCCTAAATTGCCCGTAGTGTGTGAATGGGTGTGTGAGTGTGTGTATGTGTGTGTGCCCTGCGATGGAGTGGCACCCTGTCCAGGGTGTACCCCGCCTAGTGCCCGAAGTCTCCTGGGATAGGCTCCAGGTCCCCCGCGACCCTGAACACAGGATTAAGCGGTATAGAAGATGAATGAATGAATGAATTGAGGCTCTATCATGCCTCTGTATTCCAGATCAGTTCTTCTGCTAGACTCCAGAGGGTCAGAAATTTTGAGTTGGCCCCTTTCGGATTTACTGTGACCAAAAATATGCAGACATACACTGATATAAATGCCCATGATCATGCCAAGCATGATCAGTTTTGCTCTTTTCTATTATAATAATATTAACAAATTATGACTTTCATTGTCCTTTTTTAACTTTAAAAAGTTACTTCTCTATAGAATGGAGTCAGATTACAGAGCAGCCTGAGTGGAGCTAAAAATATGACAGCTGTTTAAATCAAACCCGAGATTTTTGATTGTGTTCTATAACAGAACATACTGTAGTTATAAAAATAAAAATAGATATATTTCTCTATATAATCCCCTGCTACACTACTGCACCTATCCCTGCCTTTGACTAGTGATGGATATTCAATTCAATTCAATTTTATTTATATACATGTAGCGCGTTCAACAATGGTCATTGTCTCAAAGCAGCTTCACAAAAATGAAAAGAAAATTTATGGAAGTGTGTATGTGTGAGAAAAATGTGTCTAGATAATAATGAGATTGTCCCTGATGAGCAAGGCAAGGGTGACGGCGACAGCGGCAAGGAAAAACTTCCTGAGATGGTAATAGAACGAAACCTTGAGAGAAACCAGACTCAACAGGGAACCCATCCTCATTTGGGTGAGAATAGATAGAAATTGTATAGCATCATGTGTGTTATACAGCTGAAAATTCAATATAACAGAAATTATTTAAATTAACGTGGGTCTGGATCACTGGGAGCACAGGAGCAGCATGTGTAGCTCCAAACCATCATGAAACAGAATCCAGCTCGAGCTGGTCCTTCAGGATCCTCGCAGGATAACATCAAGTAAGAAATTTCTCAGTACTCTGAAACCATGACCAGACTACATGCTTCCCGTCTGGTCATGGTTTCACGTCTGCAAAGCTGGCCTGCCAGAAACTCCTTTAATGGCCCAAACATGTGGCCTACATGCCTTCGTTCATGAAAAAATTCATGAATTTTAATTTTAATGAAACTTGTATGTCACTGGTAATCAGAGTGTCAAAGCTTAATTGGGCTAGCCAGCTGACCTGGACTAACCTGGGATCTACATTAACCAGTTTGGACTTCCATGGGATTAACAGTTCCAAAACGATCTGATGTCTTTAGGCATAATGCATAGATAAGGATAAAATATAAGGAAAATATAAGGAAAAAAGTGCAAAATAAGTTGGCACTATGCAAAGGCATGAGAAAGTGCACAATTTGGTACAATAAGACCACTTATAACAGTGATTACATAAAAATAGCTCTAAATTGCAAGGGTGAGAGAGAGAGAGAGAGAGAGAGAGAGAGAGTGCTAAGACTAGAACTAGCTTTTCCTTCAGTCACTTATGAGGTATAGTAGCAAGAAAACCATTGTTACAATTCACTGGGTACCTTTAATCAGGTGTCTCACAGTTAAGAAAAAGTCTAACCTGTCACTATAAATTTTCTCTGGGCTTAGTTTGTGCTCTGGATGAGCCTCCTCCGCTGGTTTCTCTGTTGACAGGATGATTCTCTGGGGAGAAAGAATTCAGGAAACTTCAGTTGAACATAAGTTGGCACATATTAAGCACTTCATCAAAACAGCTGCAACCAATAAAGGATCTAATATTCTACCAAAGTGCACATTTACTAAATTATAAAGTGCAATATTGACCCTCAACTAAAGTAAAATGTATTCTAATATCATAATAATTAAAATTTATTTTGCTCTATAACGGCTCTTTAAGTGGTAGTAGTTTAAGTGGTAGTCAAACTTCATAATGTTCTTATCATCAGGCAAAACTGCAGTAGTACAATGATAAGTTCATCATACAACCCCACCCCCTACAAAGCACTTTTGCCAAATGCTTAAATGTAAACAACCAGGAACAACAAAATGAAGACCAATGACATGCCTTGTGATATAAATTTATGAATGTCTCAGCTCAGTCAGTGCTTACTTGATTAGGAAAAAATAGAAGAATTCTTACTTACTCCTCCATGAATGTCTGCTGATGGAGAAGACCTGGACCTTTCATGGATGAACACGGTGCTGTTGCCTTCTTCTATCCCTGAATCCAAAATATTCTCTGCAGAGTGAAATTTGGTGGATGTTTTTCCACCTACTGATTTCCTCTGCAAGCTCCATGTGGCCTCATACTCTGCAAAAGTGCCCAGTCGCTGCTGCTCTTCAGCTGTGGTGTTACATTTGTATGTACTAAGATGCTCTTTTGATGGAGACTTTCTATCATTTTCACCTACATGTAAAGCAAACATGTTTTTTCCTCCACTGATACCTTTACTGGGGTTGAGTTGGGATTTCTTTGGAATAGGTTTGGAGAATGTTGGTCTAGAAGTTCCTTCAAAAAACTTAAATCTATCTACAAATGAGCTAAGAGCAGCTTGTCGTGAGGCTGTTTCTTTAACGCCCAATTCATTGATCTTGTCTGGCTCTGAGAAAGAATGGACTCTTTTGTCCAAGGGAAAACGTTTTCGACTTCCAATGCGTGAGACATGACCACTGGCAGAATCAGTTTTTTTACTTAACTGACCTTGAAATGTTTCATTCTTAGGAAGCTCCAGATCTCTCCTTTTAAATGATGTGGCCTGCAGAACTCTGGCTTGTGCCTCTTTAAGATGGTCCTTGTAGGTACTTGTAAAAGATCCATCTGAAGAGGATGTAGACGTCTCTGTGGACTTCCAGATACCTTGGTCCTCCTCACATTCTCCAAGACAATTTAAGGTAGCAGCACTCCGGCTCTTTTGAAGCTGGGCTCGCTTTTCTTGTATCTCATTGAGCAAAGTAGTTGCATAACGGTCACTTCGCCTTCCTTGTTTGCTACTTATGGGACCGGGTTTTTCTTGCAGTGTGCATCCTTTCGTTGTGACCATGTTACTCTCAGCCAGAATCCTGTTTTCATGAGCTAAATAATGTAACAATGGCGTCTTCTGAGGGCAGATTTTGTGTCCATTCTTGGAGATCCAAGGGTTATATTTGTTCTCTCTGCTGTAGAGATAACTCTGCTCTGCTGGTTGGTTCCTTAAATTGTTGCTGTGTTGGCTCTCGGAAATTCCTCTATTTTTCCTCCATGGATTTTCATTCTCTTTTTTCAGAGAGTTGGACTTCATTATTGCTGGACTGGAGGCTTCACCTTTTGGAGGACTGACTATGTTTTTGTAGCTTTTGTTCTCAAGTGCCTGCGGGGAAGTCAGAAGGCATTTAATTTTTTTTGTTCTTTGACAGCTTGCTGGGATCCTCTCACTGATATCATGTATAGGCTCTGATTCTAGTCTCCATTTATATTCTCCAATTCCATCTGAAAACTCTTCTGTGGGCTCCTCAGAAGTGATGCATAAGTAGCGATAATTAGCCATTCCATCAGAGCTGTTGTCAAGAGCTGTGCTAGACAGAGACCCTACGGCACTTCCAGTTTCCTTCTCAAAACCCACATTCATGGGAAGATTCTGCAAGCTGTAGTAGTAGTTGCCAACACTCTGTATTTTGGGGGCAAATGTGTTCCTGGGATGAAGGTAGAATGTACTTTCATCACTATGCTGCCGTTGATGCTGAGGCTGACAAGAAAAAGGGTTCTGGCCTTGTCTTACATCAGTACTAGATAAGGAATAAAGCTTTGTAGTATACAGATCATTTTCTGATTGGTGTACATGTAGAAAATCTTTCTTAGATGGTGGGTTATAGCTATGTTGGAGTCCTTGTTCATTGAAGTGGTAGTCATCAATCTGCCTGTCTGTAACTCTACTATTAGATTTCTGATGGTATTGTGCAGGTGGACCATTTAAATATTGACCATTTAAATATTGACAATCTAATCCTTTTAGATTGGCTGCAGTGAAGCTGTCATTGTGTAAAGGTGGATCTGTGGAAGGTGACGAGTAAGTTGCTGAAGACTTCTCTGGAGCATGCCACACAGGGTTAATATCCAATCTCCCAGAGGTGAGGAATCTGGAATCAGCCTGGTCATCGGTCTTTGAGTTTATATCACCTCCATTACTCACAGGAATCTGTAGGTACCTGTGGTGTTCACTTTGGCTGCCCTGATAAAACATACACTCTGACTTGGCTGCACTTTCTGACAAATGCTGTTCAGGTGTGCAAGAAGGAAATCCTCTATATCCAGAGTTATGTTTATCACTACTTTTCGCGGTTGCAAAATTTTCTACTCCGATGTCATGTGTGTTGGGGGAGCGCTTTGGAACTTCCATGTTGCCCACCGAACTCAAATCCCATGACACACGCTGCCGATTTGTCTGACCCCAACAACTGATGAAAATATTTGAGGATGAACTAAAATAGTAGACATGAATGTTATAACCTTACAGGGACAATTCAATATTTTTTTTATTAAGAGAGCACAGCGAAACACAACACAATGTGGTTTTGATGAAAATGTCTGAAATCATACCCTGCATCATGCTTTGTCTGCCACACAGGTTCAAGCACAGAAGCATCTTCAGCCTCATGAACTTCTGAGGAATTTTCAAAGACTTTGGAAGAATTCCAAGAGTGAGGTCTGCATAAAGGGTCATTTTTCCTAAAAAACAGACAACAGTGGTTTATAAAAGGTATTGTTAAAGATATTTTCCTGATTCTTATTGACTTTTATCTTGAATACTCATAGCAAAGTGCAGAACAGCCTGGGATGTAAACTCATCAATATGCTCTGGCACTACCAGGGGACTACAAAAAGAATCCCATTCCCAATAAACTAGGAAGGTAGCTGATCCTCTCATCACCAAAATCTGCATCGTTTATGTCTGTAAAATTCCATGAAATATCCTTATAAGACAATTACTGAAAATTTTTACTCATTTCCACATACAGTACATACCCTTTAACTCGATTCTTCCTGAGAAGCATCCAAGATAAGGAAGGAAATACATCATTAGACAGAATCATCACCTTGAGCACAATGCAGCAATGATCCTTTGGATAACAAAATACTAAACTTGTATTATTATTAAATAATACAAATGCTACTGCATAGAATATTACTAGTTTCGAAAAATGGCTTTTTGCAAATCAGCAAAGCATGTAAACTTTTCACACACAGCTATACCACATGGCAATAGAGTCGAAGGTGGAGTACAGAAGGTGGCACTACACTACATGGTACTGACACATGTGACTTGGGATTAATGGTAGAACTAGTCTGGGACTAATTACTCCAAAATACCTCATAGAACTTTGCACAATCTTCGTTAAAAAACTTCTGGACACTTGTATGTCACTTTCTGCAGGCATCGTTTGTGTTACAATATCCACCAATTACTCTTCCTGTACAAAATACTGTAGAGGACAAGAAACTGCCCATGTAAGTGTAAATTTCAAGCGCATTACCTGCTATAACGTTACAAAATTATATATAACGTTACAAAATTGTGTGTCACTTAAGAACTAAGGTGTTTTCCGAATAGTACCTGACTGACGACCAGTGGTGTCAAAAGTATTCACATTCATTACTTGAGTAGAAGTATAGATAGCAGGGTTTAAAAAGACTTCTTTAGAAGTTGAAGTATCAACCCAAGCTTTTTACTTAAGTAAAAGTGTAAAAGCACTGGTTTAAAAACTACTTAAATTATAAAAGTAAAAGTAACGTAAGGGGGGAAAAAAGCATTAAGGTCACGCATTCTGATCATGCGACGCGGGGGGGAGGGGTGGGCCTTCTGATCATGCGCCGGGGGGGGGGGATCGCACTTTCTGATCATAAAAATATAGTAAAGAGGCTATTTTTTAAATGTAAGGAGTAGAAAGTACAGATAATTGCTTAAAAATGTAAGGAGTAGAAGTAAAAAGTCGGCTGAAAAAATAATTACTTAAATAATGAAAGTATATAATGAAAGTAAATAATTACTCCAGTAAAGTACGTATAGATACCCAAAAATTCTACTTAAGTAAGGTAACGAAGCATTTGACACCTCTGCTGACGACACATTTTGGGATTAATTTGTAAAAATGTAAGGGGTAATATACTGTGTGAAGTTTATTAAAAAGTATTAACACTCTTTATTAAATCCACCAAGATAGAAAGCAATGACAGTGAAACATTGACTGTTCAAATTATAATGGCGCACCTTGTTTTTAATCTAATTTCTTAATGCAGTATTTATAGTATGAGATCACTAGGATTTCGGGTAAATTTGGTGACTCATTGTTCTGGTTCATGTTTTGTCATTACAAGGAAAGGCTCAACACCTCACTGATATATAAATCACAACATTCATAGTGGACTCATGACTGGAGCATTTTAATTAGCTCAGCTTTGTAGAGCGAGTGCTTGCGCTGAGATCATCATAAAAAAATAAAAAAATAAACCTTGTCATAGCCTAAATGGCTAAAAATGTGGCCTAAATTGCTCAAAAGGGTAATAATTATTATTATTATTATTAATAATAATATCAGATCAAGCCACCATATAGGAATAATGCAACAGAGAATGTACGTAATAAACAGATGATTTGTATTTTTATTTTCCAACAATTTTTGCATCAAATAACTTATTGGAAAAAACAGAGCATGCAAAGATATAATATTAAAGTATCAAAAAGACATGTTAATAATCTAGACAATTACATGAAATTATTATAGGTCTATGTGCTATATTTGTTTAGAGTTGAGCACTTTCTACGCTTGCTTCGAGGCTGCAGCTAAAGACGCTAGCGATGCTAATACTAGCGGCGCTAACTGCTGCAGACAGGAAGACACTGCCAGCACTGGAAGCACGTTCATCATCTCCGAGCATGAAGTGAGGAGAGCCTTCAAGAGAGTGAACACCAGATAAGCAGCAGGACCAGACGGCATCTCAGGCCGTATCCTCAGAGCCTGCGCAGACCAGTTAGGACCTGTGTTCACAGAGATATTCAACCTCTCCTTATCTCAGTCGGTGATCCCCACATGCTTCAATGTGTCCATTATTGTTCCTGTCCCGCAGAAACCCCATCCTGCTTCTCTCAATGATTATCGCCCTGTAGCCCTCACCTCAGTAGTGATAAAGTGCTTTGAGCGCCTGGTCAGAGAGTTCATCATTTCTTCACTACCCGACACACTGGACCCACTACAGTTTGCATAGCGTCCAAAACCGCTCCACAGACGATGCAATCTCTCATCTCCTCCACACATTACTCACTCACCTGGACACTCGGAGAGGGAATTATGTTAAAATGCTCTTCATCGACTACAACTCAGCATTTAATACCATAATTCCCTCCACACTCACCACCAAGCTGGAGCACCTGGGACTCAGCTCATCTTTGTGTCAGTGGATCTCCTACTTTCTAACTGGCAGACCACAGGCAGTAAGGATGGGCGGACATGTCTCAACCTCCCTCACTTTCAGCACTGGAGCCCCCCCAGGGTTGTGTTCTGAGCCCCCTGCTGTGCTCTTTGTACACTTACGACTGCGTGGCCACTACCATCTACACCGCCGTCATCAAGTTTGCTGACGACACTGTCGTGGTCGGCCTGATCATGAACAATGATGAGACAGCCTACCTAGAGGAGATTGGAAATCTGGAGAACTGGTGCCAGAGGAACAATCTCCTCCTGAATGTCAGCAAGAAAAAGGAGCTTATAGTGAACTTCAGTACAAAGCAGGAGAGGAACTACCAGACCCCCGTCATCAACAGGAGCCCAGTGGAGAGAGTGGACAGCTTCAGGTACCTCGGTGTTCACATGATGAAGGACCTGTCATGGTTCTGTCACATCAACACCGTGGTGAAAAAGGCCTGCAGCGTCTCTACCACCTCAGACGCTTGAGAGACTTCAGACTGCCTTCCAAGATGCTCAGTAAGTTCTACTCCTGCACCATAGAGAGCATCCTGATGGGAAACAGCACCATGCACGTCCAACGAGCTCTACAGAGGGTGGTGCGATCAGCTGAGCGTATCATCAGCACTGAGGTCCCTGACCTGCACTGAATCTCAGAAAGCGGTGCTGGTCCAAGGCCAGAAAGATCGTCCTTAGCCATACCAACAATGGACTGTTCACTCTGTTGCGGTCTGGAAAGCGATTCCACTCCCTGAAGGCCAACACAGAGAGACTGAAGAGGAGCTTCTTCCCGCAGGTGATAACGTCTCTCAACCACACCACCATGCAGAACTAATACCATCTTTTTAACATCCAAAATTGACTGGACATTCCTGGACACTATGGACACATTCATGGACACCTACACTTACATATTTATATTTTCATTTCTAGACCATTGCATAAGACACTTTAGTAAATCACTTTAATAAGACACTTTTTATGCATATTTGCACACCCTCAGTCTTCTTTTTTTTTTTTTACATCAAATTTCGAAATTTTTACAAATTTATATTTTTTCCTCTATATTTTGCTATATTGTGAATGTTCTTGTTTGTACATTATATTTATATTTTTATCCTAGTTAAATTAATTTTCTATCATATTTCTTTTTATTAATATTTCTTTCTTATCTATAAGCTTTAATTTTCTTTTTTAAGGTCACTGGCGGTCGTATAAGCACTTCACTGCATATCGTACTGCTGTATGTATGACTGTGTATGTGACAAATAAAATTTAAATTTGAGTTGACTGCCAAATACAAACTGGTTACTCTGTTACCCCACCAATAAATATGAAGACGAGAAAGTTAGGAAGAAAGGAATAAAATTACACACCTAAAATCTTTCTGAAAATTTTAATATTCTGCCACATGACCCTCCTAAGACCTGATTTATATCTCTTATACCTCATATCTACATAGAAATCGCATACATGAACTGTATCAGTCAGGATTTAGGCCTCATCACAGCACAGAAACAGCACTCGTTAAAGTAGTAAATGACCTCCTATTGGCCTCTGATCAGGGTTGTGTAACTATGCTTGTATTACTCGACCTCAGTGCAGCGTTTGATACCATTGATCATGCTATTCTTCTTCACAGATTAGAAAATTTAGTAGGAATTAAGGGTACAGCCCTCTCCTGGCTCAGATCCTATTTGACCGATCGTTATCAGTATGTAGACTTAAATGGTGATTATTCTGCATGTTCTCTAGTGGAGTTTGGCGTTCCGCAGGGTTCAGTTTTAGGCCCACTGCTTTTTTCCCTTTACATGCTTCCTCTGGGCAACATAATCCGTAAGCATGGTATTAGTTTTCATTGTTATGCAGACGACACACAGCTATACGTCTCAACAAAACCTGATGAGAAAAACCATCTTACTAAAGTTGAGCAATGTGTTCAGGACATAAGAAATTGGATGCTAATTAACTTCCTTCTGCTTAATCCGGATAAGACAGAAGTTCTAGTCATAGGACCGCATACAGCTAGAAGTAAAATCTTAGATCACACCGTAACTTTAGATGGCCTTTCCGTTCCGCCAAGTGCAACAGTAAAAGACCTCGGCGTGATTATAGATTCCAGCCTTTCATTTGAAGCTCATGTAGATAATATCACCAGGATAGCATTCTTTCACCTTAGAAATATCGCAAAAATAAGAAATATATTGTCGCTAAATGATGCAGAAAAACTAGTTCATGCTTTTATCACTTCTAGGTTGGACTATTGTAATGCCTTACTGTCTGGTTGTTCAGTTAGGTGCATAAACAAGCTTCAGCTAGTCCAAAATGCAGCAGCGAGAGTCCTCACTAGAACCAGAAGATATGAGCACATCACCCCTATCCTATCTTCACTGCATTGGCTCCCTGTGAAATTTCGCATTGATTTTAAAATACTACTCTTGACATATAAGGCATTAAATGGTCTCGCGCCGCAGTATCTGAGCGAACTGCTAGTGTCTTACGATCCGCCACGCCTACTTCGGTCAAAGGATGCAGGCTGCTTATCAGTACCGCGTATTATGAAAACTACAGCTGGGGGCAGAGCTTTTTCTTACAAAGCCCCAAAATTATGGAATAGTCTTCCAAATAGTGTTCGGGACTCAGACACAGTCTCAGTGTTTAAGTCTAGGCTAAAAACCTATTTATTTAACCAAGCATTTTATAAATAGATTTGCCATAAGGTAAAGGAGCAGATCTGGGGGACTCATGGACGTAGAGTATTATGGTGAACTGGTATGTTTAGATGCTGTCTTCCTCAGTCTCATTTGATCACTCAGGTTTGTTGACGGTGAGGTGATTGTTTGCTTTACATCTCAGGGAGCCCTCATGTTTGTGTTTCCTTCTGGCTCTCCCTTTTAGTTATGCTGTCATAATTAGTCCTGCCGGAGTCCCTGCTTGCACTCTACAGTAAATATACATTCACGTTAGACATTGTGACTGTGACCATACCTAATTGCAATCTCTCCTCCTCTTCTCTTCCTCCCCCTCTTTCTCTTTCCTCTCTCCCCCTGTCTCCCCCTTTCACTCTTTCTCTCTCTCTCTCTGTCGAGCTACACATGTGGTTCCTGAGCTGCCAGTGATCCAGACTCCCTCTGCCCTTCGGACCTGTCTGATCCATCCTGGTGCCCGGTTTCTGGTTGGAGGTCTCATCGCATGGATGCCCCGTGTGTCTCTTTAGGATGCGTCTGGTGTCTGGGGATGATTCTCTATACTTAGAAGATGGTTCTGGCCTTGACTGGTGTGGTCAGCTGTTTCTCTGAGGACTTGACAATTCGATAGTTCAGGACTGGAACTTTCTACAAGTCTATCTGAGTCTCGAATAACTACTGGACTCCATTTTACATCAAGTATTATAACATCAATTAACATCAACTATTATAGCTGAACCTAACACTTAACACTATATAAATGCAGATCATTTCCTGCTATCTGTTTCACCCAGATGAGGATGGGTTCCCTGTCGAGTCTGGTTCCTCTCAAGGTTTCTTCCTATTACCGTCTCAGGGAGTTTTTCCTTGCCACTGTCGCCCTCGGGCTTGCTCGCCAGGGAATATCTGAACATTTTGATTCATACACATTCACATTCCATACAAACTTAAATAATTCTTTTGATTGTGTAAAGCTGTTTTGAGACAATGTCAATTGTTAAAAGCGCTATACAAATAAAATTGAATTGAATTGAATTGATTTATCGGACTGGATTCAGTTTTAACCCTCAACCGGATGAAGAGCCACATTTGGTAACTTACAAGTGCCAGTATTAGTACTTCAAGAAAAGCACATATTTGCAGAAGTTTTGGCACATTTTTATATTTAAATAAATGTACCTTTAACTATATCTGTGATTTAAAAAATATTTTGTATATACAACAAAAAAAAACATTACATTAGACGAGCAATGAACCGTATATGTAAATGTCACTGCCGAGAAAAATCACACAAGTAAAAAAAAAAAAGTCTTGAAATTTTTTATTTCCAATAACGTGAGTTCCTAATAAAGGAAATATATTAATATATTAGACTGTATCCCAAACATGAACAAATGCACAATTTATATTGACAGACGAAACGGTGGAGTATTTAATTACAACACAACCGAAGTCTAAGGACTGGTTCAAGAAAATCCCACTTACCAAATATTTACTGCATGAAAAACATTCCTATTTCTTCATTTTCCAGTTCAGAAAATGAAGCTGTTCTCATTTGCTCTTGGTGAAACGAAATCTGCATTTCTTCTAGACTGTTCTTTAAAAGAGTCACATGAACAGCAGACCCTTCTAGAGGTGAGAATCTTAAAGCATTCCCACCAGCAACTCCCAGCACTCACGTCACACTTTTAAGTGAAATGTAGACTAAAGTCAACAGCGGCCTGTCCACTGTAGGAGGATCACACTCCTATACCATCTACAAACTCTGAGTGGACGAATGATAGTGAGTCTGTGTGTGTGTGTGTGTGTGTGTGACCTGGTCAGTAGAAAGTAGAAGGATTATGCTAGAGATTTAGCTCTAGCAACAGCGGGTGTCCAGTCATAAAAAGTGCTATAATCTGCTCCTCTGATTGGCTAATGGTATATAAACAATGGTGAGGCTAGATATTTGGTCTTCTGACTGTTTTAAAAGTGACAAAATGTCATTTATTAATTAAATAATAGGCTACCTACACTGGCACACTAGCACAAATATAAAAAAATTCTGTTCTGCAGTTTACAGATGGCACCGTGCCTGATAAAATTCTTCATTAACTGAGTCATCGTTTAGTTATTTGGGAGCATCAGCAGCCTGTGTGTGGGATACGGAGCAGACATGGACCTGGGCAAATTGCTGAATAGAACCACAGAGACAGCAAATAAAAAATGCTAGCATAATCAGAACATGGCTTGGCACACCAAATCCTGTCAGATCTCACAGCACAGATACAGTCAGGTCATTAAGTATTTAGAAAGTAAAGCAGTTTTATATTTGGGCACCTGTACACCACCATGGAGGATATGAATAAAATGATGATACAGGAGTGATCAAAGAGTAGAATTTCAGCATTGATTGAAGAGTTTTAACAAAAATACTGCATAAACCTTTTAGCAATGTTTACCTGTGACTATGCAAGAGCTGATATACTGTAACCAAGGACTGATATATGCAAAGGACTGATCGCTCATCCAAAGTTTCAGATTAACACAGGCCTGCCCACCCCAGGGATACATGAGGATAAGTGATGCAAACACATCAATGAGACAAACAGGAAAGAGAAAGAATCTCTCTGAGGTCATGTCTTTCTGAGGTTCGGAGAAATGTGAGTAGTACAGTCTCCTTTATATTTGTTTTTAAAACACTTGCAGCACTGTAAGACAACATGTAAATCTGGTGGTATCTCAAATCCTGTAAGGACAGACGCCGTGGTGTGACCAGAGGCAAAACATGATAAGTACAACAAACCATAAGTACAATAAAAACATGAATGCTTATGTAAATGCTTTAATCTAATTCTAGAATTATAGCTATGATTTGTGTACATTTTGCTCTAACTATCATTTTATAGGTAATTTGCAGTGTTTTTTACTATATTTGAATTGTAATTTCATGCATATGCTATACATTAAACAACCTTAAACCACCAAAAACTGATTGCAAAGTTCCTCAACTCAAAAAATATGATAAAAATTTAAGAGAATGTTTAAGAGTAATGCACAGTTACAGTACAGTATATCATGTTTGCCTATTCCTATAAAAGATACTTCTTTCCCAAGTCATTTCTATCCCATCAAGCATGCAATCAGCGTAATAAAATAGTGTACCTGCTCAGTTGAATGAGTCAATCAATTCCTCCAATAAGTTGGCGTTAATGTATATAGAGAAGTGCTTAAAAGAAGATATCCTTTAATGGATTACACTGTAGCCCAAAATACAGACCAAAACAATGGGCTCACAAAGAACAGCCAATCATGTGGGCGCATTGCACTCAAACAGGCACTTGCACCAACCATTTCTCTAGTACACAGGTGGGGGTAGTAAAATAACAAGTCGTATTCCATTTACAGTACACTCCTTAAAATTTTTAGGGAGAAAATACTAGTCATGTTTGCTTTACAGGACATCGAATGAATTACATTATGCTTAACAAATACACAAAGTCAGTTACTCCTTGAGATGGAACATTCCACCTATTTTCCCCCACACTAAGGTTTGTCCAGCTTTGCAGTTTGTAATTGGATTCTGAGCAAAGGCATGAGTATCCAGATCACTTATAGGCTGAACCTCTCTGTGTAATAAGTTAATATGTAGAGGAAGTTCTAACAAAGCATAATAATAGTTGATTATATTTTACCGATCTTGTGATCTAGTTTATATTTCAAGTTTAAAGTATAAATCTATCTGAAATAGGAGTGTAGCCATATATTTACATTATATATTGGCAAAACTATTAGGTTCTATATAAAATTGTCAAATTAAATGCTATCTGATTAACTGTGTAATTAGAGAATATGGTGTTTAAAAAGAATTTGTAAGTAACAATATTTTAACAATCATTATATACTATTGGCTACATTGAACTGCTGCTAGGTGTAAAAATATATGTTTGTGTGTGTGTGTGTACAGTATGTGTGTGTACACAGTCATTCATTATAAATAAGCACTTACGGTGGTTTGAGTCTATTCCGGAATCATGTGGATGATGAAAACACACCCTGGACTGGATGCCATTTACACACTCATGCACACAACTAAGAATATGAAGCATATATAAATGTAAAACAATGATCTACATGAAGGAGTGCTCAATACCCACTACAAGTGTATATGGCCAGAGTTTGTGCACACCCAACATCCACACCCAATTTGTGAGCCTCCCCCAAATGTGGTCACAAACTTAAAAGACACACATCTGACATTGGTTCTAAGCTCTGATCCTGAGAACCACTGGTTTAGGATGCCTTTGTACTGTATGACGTAGCATAAAATTTCCCTTCACTTGAACTCAAGGGCCCAAACATGTTCTATCATAACCATGATAACCCTGCTAACTGGACTTTTTTTGGATTGAATGATTTTGGATTTGTAGCTCTCTGTGTGTTTTCGGATTGTTCCAGTGAACCTGATCTCTGGCTCTGACCTGTTCTCAGCTCGCCCCTTGTAACCTTGTCTGCCTGTTTATACAGATGTATATATCTTCTGTACAGTATATCTGACCTTGGGCTGTTCATTGGATTTTGGATTCTGTTTGCCTGAGCCTTGAAGTATACTTGCTAGGTACAGTAGGCTTGCTAGGTTGTTATTCATTCACATTTAGGCATTTGGCAGACGCCCTTATCCCGAGCGACTTACATTTTTATCTCATTATACATCTGAGCAGTTGAGGGTTAAGGGCCTTGCTCAAGGACCCAACAGGGATATCTTGGTGGTCGTGGGATTTGAACCCAGGACTTTCTGTACCGTAGTCCAATGCCTTAACCACTGCCTTAAAAACTAATCATCGGTTAGTTTTCTCACCTGGTTCCTGCTAGAGCTCTGACAAACCTCCCATTTTATTGCAGTGTGCCTTTTCAGGCAATTCATGTACTGCTGCTGCCTTCTCCAGTCCGTCCACAGCCTCTACAGAAGGTTCTCCTGTCTCTACCTGTGTTCTTTGTCAAGTCTTTATCCTCTCTCTCTCTTGCACAGTTCATGTACTATTATTGCCTCTTTAAAATAAATATAAGGCTTTATTTAGTGTCCTGCACTTGGGTCCTTTTGCGATCCATTATGACAGTCAAAAGTGTGGACATCTACATTATTATTATTGTTGTCGTTGTACTCTTGTCTATACTGTAGAACAACACCAAATGAACCATAACTATGAAAAACAAATGGAATTATGAACTAAGCAAAAAAAGCATTTTTTCATTAAGGACACAATTATGTTTGTCAACTGTGACTAATTAGCCAATTACATTTACAAGTAAATTTAAAAAAATACCTTAGCATTAAACCTAACACTCCTCTGAACATGCAGAGTCCAGGATTTTTACCACTAGATGGCCCACACCATCCAGTAACAAAAGGCTTGTTCATAATGGGAATTTTTGCCTTCTAGCTTGTATATCAAGTGTCTAATGCACTGGTCAAGTTACCAGTAATCATGCCGAAGTAAACATGCTATGGGGGTCACTAAGCAACAGAACAAATATTGTCCTAATAATGCTTTATAATACAATAATTTAACTGAAGGGCAGGTCATTCTGATAATTGCAACATAAAATTAACCTTAAATTAATTTAAGTAAACACTACTACATTTATAAACCTTCCAAATTCTGTTTAATACATAACTTATTGTGTCAGGCCTCAAGCAACACGCAACACATTTTTGTGACACTACAGTCATTAGATTCTTATTAGACTGCTGGTGTTTTCTTTATGAACAGCCAGGTTTCTCATAGGAGCTCTGATGTCCTCAGCCTCATGCTGGCTCAAGGACTCTGCTGCTTCACACAAAGCCCAATGGGACTAAGTCATTGTGGTGGAGGACAATGGCAGCCTATCAGTCCTCTTTTGTGTAATGGCATACACTCTAACAAAATGATGAGGACCCTTTTATGCCACTTTGCTATTTAATGGTCTAATCCTCTAGCTAGATGCACTCACCAGAGGTTTTCTGCCTGTGTAAAACCTGAAGAGCACAGACTGAGTTCTATACTGTAGATAGTCAAAAACACCAGTTCTGAACGTTTTCTCGATCTATAATACCAGGAAGATGAGACAAATAACAATAAACAGGAACAAGAGCAAAATAGTAAGGAAATTTGTGTTCAGTATACGTTCAGTACACGTACTTTACATACAGTAAAGCTTTTTCTTTTTTGTTAGACTAGTTTACTAAGCTTTTAAATAAAATTGAAAATTAAATACACAGTTACAACCATATTCACATGTCGCATTCAAAGCACAGTAGTTGTACAAACCAAGTTGTAAATGATGATTAGGTGTGTACTTAATACTCTTGATAGCCATGAAAAGCATGAATCTTAAGCATATCAATTTAATGTATTATCTACTGAAAATCAGAAACCACATAAAGCCTTTGACCTCCATTACTGTAGCTTGGTCTAAAGAACTTAAAGTTTACACTGTTTTTACAGCTCAGGATTTAAGACCAAGTACTAGCTTGGCATTCTGATGTCTCAGCATCAGACTTGCTTTTTTAAAATAAATGTTTTAAAG
Organism: Channallabes apus; assembly: GCA_030522415.1. NCBI lineage: Eukaryota > Metazoa > Chordata > Actinopteri > Siluriformes > Clariidae > Channallabes > Channallabes apus. The sequence continues at coordinate 9,170,350 of CM060119.1, forward strand.
CACAATTATGGTCCTCTTTTATTTTGGGATGTGTAAAAGCACATAAAGGTGTTAACACATACTGTTTAACAGATACCATTTTGCATTGGATCTGCCAGTCAAACTGTAGCTCACGAATGATAATTTTCCCCAAAACACCCTGTTTTTAACCTCAAGTTGGACATGTGGCATAAAAAACTCTTAGAGTAATAAATTTTCAAAAGTGGATTGGCATAAATAATAAAATACAGTGGAACCTCGGATTGCGAGTAATGCGAAAATTTTTTAACAAATTTCGACTTGAAAAACGAATAAGTCTTGGTTTACGTGTACCGAGTATCATGTAGCACGCATGCGTTTTTTGTTTTGATGCTGAGCACCACGTGATCACAACTGAACCAATGTTTTTTCTCTCTCTTGCGCTGCAGAATTGTGGGTAATCGCCTCCCCTGCTGGGTCTTAGTGCTCGTCTCTCACTGGTATAATAAACATCCGTGCACACGTACTGTTTACTATAACACTGTGACCGTGTGTGCGTGTAAGACATATTTTATTTTGTGTTTGTATGCGTGTGTTTACAGCGCGCATCTACTGTTTATTATAACACACGTGTGCGCACATGTAAAGGAAAAAAAAGGTAAGATTAAAGAGGTTAAAGATCCATTTTCTTTCTCTCTGTGTCACCTTGCCATTTTGTGTGTGCGCATGCGTCATTGGAAACCATGTCCCTTCACACACCCTCCTCCTCTAGCCTTCACACACACACACACACATACTGTACAGTACACACATACACACTCACACTGCTCTACACAGAAACACTGCTTTGTCACGATTATTTTCAAAGGTAAAGTGCAGGTTAATTTGTTTGGGTTTTTTACATTACAGCAATGATTCCATTAGTATACTCTCACGGGAGAGTTATTAGCGATGTAACTTGCAAATTTTTCCGATAAAATAGTCTTTCCGTTAATGTGTGTGTGTGTGTGTGTGTGTGTGTGTGTGTGTGTGTGTGTGTGTGTGTGTGTGTGTGTGTGTGTGTGTGTGTGTGCATGTGTGTGTGTGTGTGTGTGTGTGTGAAACTCAAATCTTCACACACACATACAAACACACACACACACACACAGAGCGCCTGTGTGCATAAACAGAAACACTTATCTGTCAGGATTTATTTGTACTTTTTTTAAAGGTAAAGCGCAGGTTAATTTGTTTTATTTTTACTTTATATTTTGTATACATTTTTTTTATGTATGTATTTTTTTGGGCTGTGGAACGAATAATTTGAGTTTCCATTATTTCTTATGGGAAAATGTGCTTTGATTTACAAGTGTTTTGAAATACGAGCCCACTTCTGGAACGAATTATGTGTGTAATCCAAGGTTCCACTGTACATGCTTTCTAATGTAAGAATTTACAGATGATTCAAATGTGGAAATATACGGTTTGTTCATCCAAAAATAATTCAAGTTTGTGATATACAGTATAGATTTGCTAATAGAATAATACAATAATATATAATAATATAATAATATAGGACAAGGCATTCTAATATAGAAAAATAATCAACAACCAGCTGGTGTAACATCACATTCTGGATTTTTTATTCCTCTTATAGAACAGTGCTTTGTCAAAGCTAACAGTTTATTTAATGATTTATTAACAAATGACAGGTCACACCTTTTATTAGTTTATTGGTCACTTTTAATGAGGAGCATCCATGACACAAGTTATTTCAATGTTATTGTTCAGATTATAGCAGATATAAACAGTCATTCCTTCACATTCCTCTTTTTTCATAAAAATGTGAAAAACACACCTCCATGACTCTTACACTATCAATGGAGACTCCTTACCAAAACACAAAAAATCTCCTCACAGAAAACCTTACTGTATCAACCACTATACCTGTACATACATGTTTAAATGGAATTTATGTTTAGTGTATGCCATTAAAATTCAAATGTAAATTGTTGCTAGAGAATTCATAATATATTAGAAAATGTACCTTAATATAAACTTGGGATTTAAATGACAGGGCTGCTGTTATAGAAGATTAATTAATTACAGTAACGCTTCCCAACCACTCGGCCAAAACACAGACTTGGTGCTAATTGTATTTATTTTTTGTTATACATATAATACAGAAAATGTGTGTACCAAAGAAGCTACTTCTGAAGAAGTGACTAATCTTGCTTCCCTATAAATTTCGAGTTGCTAAGACCATCTGTTTTGAAGAGATGATTTTATATGTGCCACAAAAATGGCAATTTTTAGCATTATACTGTCTAGCTTCAAACAATAATTTAAAATGCAAATTATTCATATTTCCTGGAAGTGTTGGTACTAAAATTGGTATAAGCATATACAGTACAAGCATATGACCTGTAAAATTGTTGCTTAAATTAAAGCATCCTATGTAAAATTAAGTATTTTTTCTGTCCGGAACCATGTCAAATTAATGTTGCAATATCTGAACAATTTTAGAATAATACACTTTTTCAGGTTTATGCTTTTTTACTGTATGTGAAATTTTCATCTGAATGACAATTAAGATTATTGAAAAATAATAAGACCGAACCACAAGGTGTGACAGTGTTTAAGGCTCAGGGCCTACCGTTTCAACCCCAACGCCAGAGTTTTGAAGGAGCTCTTGACCAGGCAGATAGCCTCCCTTCTGTAGCCGCTCAGAGGAACTGCATTAATACTGACAATCTCATCACCAACCTGGAGCTGGCCCAACGCGGCTCCGCTTCCCTCCTCCACCTGCACACCCACATGTACATACACCAGGGTTGGTGAGCAGAAATGTCAACCACATTCATTGTAAATTAAACTGAGTTATGTGATATAACACAATAAATTATAATAGGGTTTTCTATCTTTCTAGTTTTAAATGATCACAAGTTAATAATTAAGTGTATTATACATTTATTACTGTGATGCCACCCAATATTTACTTTTTTTTTTTTTCTATTTTATTGTTGCACTAAACAGAGCTTTAGATGACTGACATCTGAGGGAAACTCTGGTCATTGCTGATACACTTCCTCCTTTATTTAAATCTAACCACAGTGATGATACCAACCCTTTTTCCAACCCCTCAATCAACATAGCTGTAATGGTTATCTGACAAATACAATAACCCACAGACACAGTTTAGAACATTACAGTGATGAGGATGTCAGGCTAGAATTTCCGTATCATCAGACTAATCACACGATTAAGAGAGCAAAGGGCTACAACCGTTTATAGAAGTTTATAATATCGCAAAATGACTAACAGTAAACAGTATACCAGCGCTCATCCCCAGGATGGTTTATTTCTTCCCTGAGACCGAAAGAAATGCAACCTGAGTGTAATGGTTAAAAATTCAACGCACTGAAACTCTATACTTTGCGAAGGACTGCGTTTCACAACGCATGATCTCCTGTGTTGTGGTGAGGTCTTTTGAACCTGCTAATATCAAGCTATCACAATAAGAAAAAAAAGCAAAACAGTTCTTACAATCCTGTTATAAAAACGGGATGTGTTCTTGTTAGTTTTGTGGGTGCATAAACATTCTATTAAGGTTGCGTTATTAATCATATGTCCTAATAACAAACTTTTTTCTGCATTAATTCAGAAAAGAGTGAAACACAATGGCATGTGCTGTCGACAAGCAATAAAAAAATAAGTTCATTATCTTGCCATACCAGCTAAATTTTTTATATTAGCCTTATAGCAGCCAATGCTGATAATACTTTATTTATGAAAGAATCACACATCACAATCCGTAAATTAACACTAATGTTTACGTCCACAAAAAAAAGACAGGTAATAGACTGGTGTCCCATCCCAGATGTATTCCCACTTTGTCCCCAGTATTCCACCGCACAGCAACCCTGATCATGATAAAACAGGTTAATAAAAAGGAAATGTCACATCTGGAGCAGTTTAAACAGACATGTGAGGAAGAACAGATGAGAACTTTCTTAGCATAAATTATTCAATCCTTATTGTTAGTTTTGGCAATTAAAAAAACAAAGACCTAATACACAATTACTTATTTTTTATTTTGTCGTAAAAGATATGAGGTGTACAAACACTCAACTGGAGTTGTACACTCAAATTCAACAAATAACACTGATATGCAGTTAATGAAGTAAACTGAAATGTGAGATCTCAGTCTTCCAGGATATGAAAACATCAATTTCCAGAAATGAGTCTAAAATATGTCAGGAATTTTAATTACAACCAGTCTGTTTATTTTGTAATCACTTGCTCCTTACTGGACACAATGGCAGCCCAAATTAGATGAAATAAACCACTTTTTACCTACAGTATAGCTCAAAAGTCTGTTCATATTTGTATTTCAATTTATGACTAATGCACATGTCCTGCATACTGTATGTATATGTTCTGCTGTAATCATAACGTATACAGGACATGTGCATTACTATTGATTTACTCCCTATAAATAATACTGCTTCAGGTCAATAAAATTTTACTTATATAGCACTTTTAACAACGGTCATTGTTTCAAAGCAGCTTCACAAAATGAAAAGAAACATCATTAGTGTTGTATAGTAATGGATAAAGACAGAATAAAATGTCCATGAGCACTGTAATGACGACTGCAAGAAGAGCAGAGAAAGTTAGCTTTATCCTCAGGAATGCAAAGACATCACAGCAGGATGATAGACATAATTCAGTGTGTCTACAGAATCCCACAAATCACATACATTCCACGCCAGCTTGCGGCCAACTTTTCATATGACCTTCTGTGGCCTTTCTTGCTCAAACTACATCCAAGGAGACTTAATAGGATGTAATCAAGTCTAAATACCTACAGTAGCAAGAAAAGCAAAACTTTTCAGTTCAAAATTCAAACACAAGGTGGACCTAATCTTAACAATTTTCCACTTAGTACTCATTAGGAATTTGCCTTTTGTCTAATTTTAATATCTGAACATCTATGATAGTACATAAATGGATATATGAGGGATGTTTGAGTCAAACTGGGACTTCTAATGAAATGTCTTGTGAATGAGGCTGTAAAACCAATTTACATTTACAGAAGACTTCATACAAAGTATGGTGATGAGATTCTACGTATTTTAAAGAAGACCATATGTTCGAGAATAACAATCCCCACTCAGAGCCTGAGTTAAGTGACTTAGTGTAGTAAGGCACTCACGTGACTTGAACGCTCCTCAAACACTTCACTGTTATGAAAGGAGGGAAACATTTTTTTATAAAAAGCTTTACCATCGTAATGATCATGGTACATGATAGTAAAATATATACAAAAAATCAATTAATTAGATGTTTGAATAGTTAATGTATATTGTTCATCTCAGACATATCTCTATCTTACATCCGTACATATCTCTATCTATTCATATGGAGAAACTCTCTGTGAAACACTTAGTAAGGATGTGCACTTCTGTTTAGTAGCCATTTCTTGAGTTCTAATATTTCCTAAATTATTTCCAAAAAGAAAAAAAGGACACGTGTTTATACAAGTTTTGCAGATTAAGTTTTGGAGGAACTTTAATGGTTAAACTTAATAGTGTTTACATGTTTCAAGTGATGAAAAAGGAAATTTTCTAAAAAAGAAAAAAAAAAGGAAACTCTTTTCTAAGAAGGATCCCTTTGGTGGAGCACTTACAAAATCAATACCGACTTGAGTAATGGTTCTTCAAAAATTTAGGGTGATAGAAAGTAGTGTGTGTGAATGAGAGTGTGTGTGTGTATGTGTGTGTGCTCTGCGATAGATTGGTACCCTGTCCAGGGTGTACTCTGCCTCGTGCCCTAAGTCCTAAGTAAATATTGTGAAATATATTATGCCAAATGTCTTGATATTATGATTTCACCAAGTCACCAAAAACTAATACTTCAGTGTTGCAGTATAATTCTATACCTTAGTAATAATCAGTGGTTCTTGGTATTCCAGACCTCCTCTCAAAGTAAATCCCCATGGAGCTCCTCCAGTGAGAACCACATCCACCAGCACCCAGTTTTCCCCAACTGGTCCAGTGTGCCGCTCCATGGACCTCCATGTGTCCATGTCTTTAAGGGTCTTAGACCTGGGCTCTTCTGATGGAGCTTCAAGTAATGGGCATGTACCTACAACATCCATATTTTTAGAACAGACTTCAGGAGAGATACTGGCAGGTGATGCTATGTTGCTGTCCACACATGAGAGCAGATGTTACTGTAGAACTCTGACGCTTTAAGGCAGATAATGAAGATCTTGAGAAGTGTCCTTCATACAGTATCACGCATAGCCCTAAAGACATCATGCATTGTCCTCATACACTCCCTCATAGACGCCTGTTTCTGGTTGTTATATCCATGCTGTAAGTTCAGTATACACTCCATCAGTGTGAACCCGTGTGATCCGAATGAAGTCCTCTTTCCTGGTTCCATATACCCAGTGGGAAAACATCCAAACCCACCTCTATTCCTCTTACACGCTGTCGAACCATGCAGTGACTTACCCCACTGAAATATCCTCCGCTGTGCATACCCTACATCACTGTTAGAACACTATTAGACGTGTATAATAACTAAAATACGGAGTAGAACAGACACTTGTAAAGTTTTCTATCTGTAAGACCTGAGAAGCAGCACCGCGTGATGAAGCGCACTCAGGCGCCCCCTGCTGACCGGTAAATGCACTGCCGCGCTAATATGTTGATTACAACAACAACAACATAATAATAATAATAATAATAATAATAATAATACCACTACTACTACTAGTACTACTACTACTACTAATAATAATAATAATGATAATAATAATACTGCTACTTCTACTACTACTACTACTACTACTAATAATAATAATAATAATAATACCACTACTACTACTAATAATAATAATAATTAATATTATTATTATTATTATTATTATTATTATTATAAAGAGACTTGGGGTCAATCCATGGCAGGGCATGCAAACACACACACACACACACACACTACAGGCAATTTACAAGCACCAATTAGCCTAATGCACACAGACCAGAGGCAGAAACCATGACCCCAGAGATGTGAGACCACAGTGATAACCACTATTTATATTTTTTTGTTGTTGTTCGATTTTTTTTATAATTGTTTTTATTACACATTGCTATTACTAGCAAAGCATATTTAATCTGTTAATTTAAGTGATTATCATCATCATAATCATTATCATCATCATCTGTATTCTGATCTCCATCATCATCTACTTTTCTATTTAATTGAATTTAGAAGTAATAGTAGTAGTAGTAGTAGTAGTAGTACAGTAGTAGTAGTAATAGTAGTAATAGTAGTAGTAGTAGTAGTAGTAGTAGTAGTAGTAGTAGTATTTCACCACAGGAGTTCCATAGCATTAGTTTTAACATTGTAGTTAGAAGTGTCTCAGGCGCAATCCAGCAGAGTGCTCCCATACACACATTAACATGACATTAACAGTATTAACACCACTGGACAGTAAAGTGAAAACAGTTATTATTTTGTTGATTATCTTGTTACTGTAGCAGGCGGGATATATTCAGCAGCTAGTGAAGTGTCTATCCTTATACTGTACTGTAGGTCATGTGTTGGAAACAGGAAAATGGCCAAGTGTTATGATTTGAGTAACTTTGACAAGACCCAAATACTGATGGCTATTCAACCAAATATACTGTAGAGCATCTCCAAATTGGCACATCTCGAAGGAGTGTTCTGAATATGCAATGGTAAGGACCTACCAAAAGTGATCCACCAGTGAGCAGGTGGCAGGTCATGGGTGTCCAAGGCTGAAAGATACACATGGAGAAGTCTAGCCCAGATGGTTTGATCACACAGATGTGCACAAATTGATTAAAAACGTTACTGTGAGCTATGATAGTAACATACAGTACAGTGCATTGCAGCTTATGCATATGGGGCTGTGTAGCTGCAGATGGATAATGATTACCCCTCCCCACTGCCGAAAATGCTTAAGTGCAATAGGAAGGTGGCCCAGTCTGATGAATCACAAAGATGCTTTTACAAAATGTGGACAGACAGGGGTGTGTACATCGCTTACCTGGGGATAAGATAAGTGCACCAGGTTGCACTATAGGCAAAATTTAAGTAAACAGAGGCAATGTGATACCTCACACACGCAGGACCTGTCAGTGACATGTGTCACCTGTCACATCAACACTGTGGGGAAAAGGCCCAGCGGCATCTCTACCACCTCAGACGCTTGACAGACTTTCGAATGCCCTCTATGGTGCTAAGGAACTTTCACTCCTGCACAATAGAGAGCATCCTGACGGGTAACATCACAACCTGGTTCAGGAACAGCACCATGCAGAAGGGAACAACATCATGCATAGATGAGCTCTTCAGAGGGTGGTGCCATCAGCTGAATGCATCATCCACAATCAAGCACCATGATCTGCACTCAGTCTACAACAAGCAGTGCTGGGCCAAGGCCAGATCATGAAGAACCTCAGCCACTCCAACAATGGACGGTTCTCTCTGTTGCGGTCAGGAAAGTGCTTCCGCTCCCTGAAGGCCAACACAGAGAGACTGAGAAATATGAAATAATCACTGTTCCGTAGAGAAAAAGCTTCTTTCCGCAGGTTATACAGACTCTCAATCACAACACCAGCGTACTAAATCACTTTGCTCCGACCCATATACCCATATACCACTTAGCACATTTAACTTATTTGCACATACTTTGCACACAGTTATGCTGTTATGCTCATGACTGGACATTTCCATTTCAATTACATCCAAATTCTATTTTTTTATTTTATTACTTGTACTGTAATTTTATTCTTATTTCATTTTTTTTATTTAAAATACTAAATTTTTCTTTAATTTTTTAAAGGATTTTCTTTCATTTTTTTGATGTGCAGTTGTTAAAACATTTTATTGCATATCATATGACCGTGTATGTGACAAATAAAATTTTAATTTGATCATCTAGTCAACATTCTGCTGTGAAACCTTAAGCCCTTACATTTATATGGATGTTACTTTGGGTACCACGCACCTAAAAATTGCAATGATATGGCTATAAAGTCCTCTTTCAGCATGATAGTGCATCATGCTACAGTGCAATTTTTTTTTTTCAATAAAGGCTTGACGCACATGTCAAATTGTTCAAGGTGATGATTTGGCCTTAAAATTCCCCAGATCTCAGTGTGATTAAGCAGCTATGGGATGTCCCTGTATAAACAAATCTGATTCATGAATGCCCCACCTCACAACTTAAAGGACTTAAAGATCTCCAGAGAACACTTTGGTGCCATATACTGCAACACACCTTCAGAGGTCTTGTGGAGTTCATGTCTTAACGGATTACAGCTGTTTTTGTTGCACAAGGGGGACCAACACATTATTAGACAGGTGGATTTAATGTTATGTCTGATTGAGGTATAAGCCAACAGAAATTAATGGATGACACTATGCTGTGTCAGTCCCTTTAACGACTTTAAGGATAGATGATTTCTCATATTTTAACAAAGCCTCTCTGATTAATCCATTTTGAACATCTCCATGCTGCTTATCCTACTTTCTTGACGTCATTTGGCATTTGTAACAGTTGCCCTAGCAACCACTAGCATCCCCCGAGAGATGTGTGGTGGATAAGACAAGCTCAGATAATGTCTTTCTATACTGTATCTGAACACACCAATAATTTGTCAATAATTTTTAAAGATCTTTTTAACTTGGTGTACAATTTATAACAAGGTCTTTTTTCTTTTGCATGTAAATATAGGGCTCTGTTTTTTTATTTTTGTATATTTTATTATATTATTAAGTTTAAAGTTCAAACACAAAATATATAATTTTTCCTTTGTAACACATTTACTGTATATGGTATAAAAGGAATATTATGTAGTTTTAATAAAGCCAAAGACAACATGAACCACAGATGGTCTGAAAATGACAGAGACTGTACAGTATAGGTCATCCTCTTTCGATGGCTATTTATAGCTCATGTGTCTTTTTTTAGAACATGTGCCATTGATGTTTCATTTTTCAATGCTCCAGTCACGTCTCCCCTCCCTCTCAACAAACACTTAGAGATTCAGGATGTTTGTACAGTATGATGAATGGCATACATTTTAAAGATCGGTTTCAAGATGTTTTATTTCATGTATACTGTTTACATTTTGCCAATAATTAAAAATAATACATAAGTACATACAGTAGATGTATTCACTACTGATTATACTGTAGAAAAACCCCTTCAATAGTGCTACGTGTCTATTTAACAAGTATTATCAAATATTAATGTCAATTATATCTGTCATAATATTAACAATTATACAATCAGCTTTTGTATTATCTTGAAAGAATAACTATTTGTATGTTGAGATAATAAATAGTATGGACCTGAGATAACAGGGGACACATGAACTTCCTATTATTAGCAATAATTTGTTATGGGGTCTGAAAGCTTCAATTGTTATGGGGTCTGAAAGTCAATAAAATAGAACCATGTAGAATATTATGATCACCAGGATTAAGCATAATAATATAACCACTTGCTATAATAATCACTTGAGACATTAGTCAGTTCTTCAAATATACTATTTTGCAGTATGTGCTAGAAAATAAAATTCACAACAAAGCTCAAGATATGTGAAACATCATTAGATTTCTGCTTCAGATAAGAAAGAAAACTCATGTTGTAGACAGGAGCCTACACCCATCAGGAGGAATAGGCAGAAAGTAGAGGTTAAAGCTCCTTTCTTACATTCCTGAATTAAGCAGCAGATTATTTATTTTATATCATAATGAGATCATCTGGAAGTTGTTTTAAATCAGTGGCAGGTGTAAAAAAAAATTATGACTATAAATAACTAATTATTTATGACTACTATGTTAATAAGTGGATCATAGTGATTTCTAGGACTTTGTACTGTATCTGGTTCATGCCTCTCTCTCTCTCTCTCTCTCTATATATATATATATATATATATATATATATATATATATATATATTGCCTCTCTCTCTCTCTCTATATATATATATATATATATATATATATAGAGAGAGAGAGAGAGAGAGAGAGAGAGAACTTTTCCACATTTTGTCACATTACAGCCACAAACATGAATCAATTTTATTGGAATTCCACGTGAAAGACACCCCACTTTTCAGTTATTTATTTGTAAAAAAATGTTTGGAATCATGTATGATTTTCGTTCCACTTCTCACATGTACACCACTTTGTATTGGTCTTTCACATGGAATTCCAATCAAATTGATTCATGTTTGTGGCTGTAATGTGACAAAATGTGGAAAAGTTCAAGGGGGCCGAAAACTTTTGCAAGCCACTGCGTATATATATATATAGTTATATATATATAACTTCTAATATGTATATGTGCATGTGCATGCATAAATATATACACACATCCATCTTGACTTCGGACTGAGGGAGGAAACCAGAGTACCCAGAGGAAACCCATGAAGCACAGGGAGAACATGAAAACTCCACGCAAAGAGGCGGCGGGAATCGAATTGCATTGCTAAAAATATTATTTTAGATCATTTCACTCAGAGCTAATATCTTTGGTGATCGTTTAACATTTTACAGGAATAATAGCACCTTAAGGAACAATGCATAAACAAATGAGTAACTTAACTCTGGAGGAGATTAAAAAGTTACCTAATCTGCTAACCCTATTCTCTTCAACAGAATTTTTAGACGACATACTAGTATTTCAGTCAGACCTGTCAAATCCCCAAATTCTCTCACATGTAGGTGCACTCATATGATACATCATAATACTTGTCTGCCGTAATACATTGTGCACGTTTCGATCATTAGGAACCCGTTTGGGATTCGGCCTGAGCCCACACGTAACGGATACATTTCCTGTTTCTCATATCGCCGCTATGTTGAGGCAGCCGCCGGACTAAACCATCATTTTATAGGGAACGCGCAGCTATGTTGAAATAATTTCAAGTCATCCGTAAAGAAATTCTGACGTTGTTCATGTGGTTATATTAAATATTCGTGTTTTTTTAAACAAGATGATTGGTTAACATGTTGTTTGTTTTTTATAAAGTACATGTTGTGATAAACGAATAACGCGGACACCCCTCCGCCTCCGCTGTTGCCAGGTTCCCGTTTTCTCTATGGGTGTGGTGAAGAGACAAGACAGCTTGTTGAAAATTGAGTTGAACCGTGGCGAGGGTGCATGGCCCTTTAAAAATATTACAATTACAAACCCGAGTGCGCTTTATTTGTTGTTTATTTGCTGTGGCCATGTGTGGATTTTGAAATCAGCTGGGTTTACATCCAGAGCAAGACGACGAGCTTGATCCAGGTAACGTGAAAGCGCAAATAACTCGCCTGTGATTTCTCTCATTTTATTTCCTGCTTTTAGAAACAGACACACAAAGCGCAACAAGTTGAAATGTTCGTGGATACTGAAAAGCAAAAAACATTGTTTCTTCTTTATATGATGTAACATTTTCACGTTGAAGCAATCGTTAGTCATTTCTAACTGAACAGTTTGCGTGTGAAACAGGTTAGATAGAGAAGTATTTACAACCTGTTTGTTAATTTGAGGCCTATCGGAGAGTAAAGACTCCGCAGCCACAGCAGCAGAGTGTGGAATCAACTCGGTTTCCCTCTAAGATCTTGATTTAGTTTGTGTTTTTGGGGGGATTTTTTTGAGATGTCAAAATCTGTAAGCAGGCCGGAAGTGTAAAGATCCTGCCAAAGTAATTGCAACACAACCAGCCTGATTACACCAAGGCCTGGCCATGTGATACAATGGATTTAAGTCTTATTTTCGTCAAATAATCAATTTGATCCAAGTCACAATTATTAGTTAGTAAAATCTCAGACGTGTAACACTTCCTAGTATGATTTCTTTCCACATTCAAAACACTTTTACTTTCAGTTTTAGGCTAGTATACCGGGAAGTGTGTGATTTCACACCAGAATTATTGCGGTCCTTCAAAATAAATGGCAAAATTTCAAATTAACCAAATGATTAAATAAAAATGTATTTAAAATAAATAAACATGTAATGATCTAATCCTGCTTAGTTTAAATGGGAAAGGGGTGCCAATAATTTTGCCACTGTTGTTTTTTGTGCTCGGTGACTGATTTTATTTGACTTACTTCAGTATGTGTTCACTAAAATGTTGATGAGATTTGTATATGTAAATACCATTTTATGTGCCAAATTGTGAATGAGAAATGAAAATGTGATGTGCTTATAGAAGTACTTAATTAATGAACCTATTTTCTCAGTCACAGCAATATGTGTTTTTGAGTATCATTATCTTTTAGTATTTATGCGATATTGTAATTGCCAAAGATTCCCCTTTAAGACGATCTATGCAGACAATAACACTAGACAGATCTACATTAACTATTTTTGTTATTTTATCATCCTGATTCCCTTCACAGATGTCGCAGATAAAAGTTTCTGTGGTAGTTTTCAGGTGATTTGTCATGATGATGGAGTCCAATAGACGGTAACGTTTTTGGTCAGTATATTGAAAGAATTCAGCCCTACAGTTTCAGTGTCCTTGGTTTGATCCAGAGCTAGGGTTACTGACGGTGTACATTCTACTCATGTACTTATGGGTTTATTCTGTGTGTCCGGTTTAATTTTACAAAAACATGTCAGTTAGAAGTGACTTTAACTTGCCCCTCGGTTTAAGTAAAAATGTAAATGTGTGTATTCTGGTCAGGTTTTATGCCAGTTTTTTTCCAGAGTAGGCTCCGCATCCACTATCACTCTGTACTCAATACTGAGGATTAATGATTTGGAGAAATAATATTTCAGATTTGAGTGAATACTTGTCATGAACACTACATCATGTACATCAGGAGTACTGATAATTGTGTATGCTGTGCCTGTATATGCAATAGGAAGTCTATAAATCCTTCCATCAAATTGTTGCTTCAGATTTGTTCTCCCATGCTCTAGTCAGTTGAATCAGCATCTTGAAGCCATGCATAGTGTTCCCAGTGCCAAGCTGCGCTGCCACACAGTGGACACTTGGGTGCCGGTGCTGAGCAGCACTGTTGTCAGCATTGTCCAAAGGTGCCATCTTTATTGGCTGAGTTGATTTGCTACATTATAATCTGATTATATTGAATTATCTCCTGTTTACATCTACAGTACCAAGGATCCAAAGGCAGTTTTTTTTCTTAAGCATTAATGCGTAAGTCATTTGGGACATGTTGTGGTTTCAGGTCAGTGACATCTGTTAGCCCAGTTTGGATGTGAAGAAAGCATGCTGATTGCCAGTCTGGTAGAAAGAAACCAAAGTAATGTGAATGCTATTTCCAAGAAACTATTTTTATCGGGACTGTGCGGTACCTAATAAAAAAATTTAAGCAAATGTGGTCTTTAATGTCCAGTGTGTGTATTATATATATATATAATGTATATATATTTTTTTTGTATAGAAAAGGCCCAGAAAAATCTACTGCAGAGATTACCATCCTAATGGAAGTGTAAAGATGTACTTTGTATAGCTAGTTTTGAATGAGTCCTCAACACTGTATCAGGATTGGAGCAGTTATCATTATGGCATAATCTAATATTTTACTATACTTTTAAATCCATGTGCTTGAATATTACAGGCTTTAGAGTGCATCAGAGTCCTGACCATATGGGGAATAAAACAGAGAGCATTTGCAATTAGAGACCAGATAGTGGATATTAGGATAGCTATCCTGTAAGGTACTGGTGTCATTTATAGTGATCTTTTAACCTTGTTTGTTATCCTGTTGTGTGGAACAACTTCTTTTAAATTTTTTTTTCTAAAATAAGTAAGTACTTATCTAACAGACAGAATTAAGCTGTGTCTTAAGGCTCCTTCTATGTCTAAACAGCGTCTGTTTGTGTTGCAGGTTCCAGCTGGTCCCTTCTGCCTCACAGGTGCGTCATACTGTGACAATGAGTGAACTTGAACAGTTACGGCAAGAGGCCGAGCAACTTCGCAGTCAGATCCGGGTAAGAGGGGCTATTGGACGTCAACAAGTTATGAAGTGCGCCACAATGTATTAAAATTACTCCTGTCTCAAAACCAGTTTTATATTGTATTTTTGTTCCCTGAACAGGATGCCAGAAAGGCTTGTAGTGACTCTACTCTTTCAGAGGTATGTGTTAACAAGTTTTATGTGGAAACACATATTTTCAGACTTTTATAATCAGGTGGAATTTGCTGACTATACTGTGATGACAGGAAAAATCACCTTACAATTGAGGTATGAAAGAGGGGAAAAAAACTTGGTTAAAATTGGTTGGTTAAAGATTGGTTAAAGTATGAAAATATTTTTTAAGAAGTAGTGTGTCATTGGTAGGAATCCTATGCTACTTTAAAAAAAACAAATTGCTAGGCCATCTCACTTATTCTACCTTCTTAGCTGAAATGTAAGGAAGTAAGGTGTAGCTGAGGATATTATTTCATGGAAATATTACAAATTACCAGGTTTCCAAGGCATCTTTGAAACTTTACCACAAGTATAAGGCTTGAAACAATCTGCTTGGAACAATCTGCTTACAATCAGTTTGGAATATCACCTACCTGTATAGATAGTACCCTGTGTAGTTTTTCTGAAGGTTTTTTTTATGCTCAAATGTGGGCGCTCTGGACGTCACCATCTTGGCAGGAACTGACTCTGCCTAAACTCTGGTTAATCCATAAATGAGACTGGCTGTTGTTTGGAACTTGGCTACGCACACACGAGCTAGTACGCTGAGCTTTTGCTTAGCTAAAATGCTGTGGTGTCTAACGTTAATTTATATGCTAGTGCATTTGATGGAATCACATCATTCATACACATCGAGTAAGTGTCGACTCCTACATTTCTTGTAGTAAGCTAAAAGTAAGCTGTAGTAAGTTCTCACTCAAATCGCCCTTAAATATGTATAACTTTATGGCTTCAATATAACTACTATGTCTAAGCAAGATTTTGCAGGTTGATGGGTGAGTTAGCATAGGTTAGTCCCACAGCGTTGTCTTAGGTCATTTTGTCTTGAACGTTATCACTGAAACACAAGAATTATACACAGAATAAACTGTATACACCATTTACGCAAAATGGGACAAAGTTGCATTTCTGATTTAAAATGTGTTGTTTAAAAAGACGTGTTGCTTCTAACCAGCGTGTGATTCACCATCAGCTCCTGTCATTGTGTTCACCTTCTAGATCACAGCTGGTCTGGACTCCGCAGGAAGGATACAGTTGAGGACCAGACGTACTCTTAGAGGACATCTTGCTAAAATCTATGCCATGCACTGGGGCACTGACTCAAGGTATGTGTGTGTGCGCGTGCGTTCGTGTGTGTGTTCTAATTGATAGGATGTTATAGAGGAACCACTCTTATGAACTACCTGAAATGTACAGTGAACCTCCCTGTTTATCGAGTGTTTGTTTGAACAAGGTATGCTCTCGCTCTCTCCAGGGGGATCATTTATATAACTGAGTGATGAACATTGCATAAAAAAAGCATTCTCAAACTTTACACTAAATAGAAATGCATGCAGTATTGATTTTTACACCCCCCATGTGATCTCATAAATTTCTGATGGATGAGACGATAATAAAAATATCTTAATGCTTATGACTTAATGCGTATGTGTTTAGGTTATTGGTCAGCGCATCCCAGGATGGCAAGTTAATCATCTGGGACAGCTATACGACAAACAAGGTAACGTATTAAGAATACTCGCTGTAGTCTATGAAGCTTCTGTTTAAGAGTAATGCCATTGTTTGTTTACCTGATTGGTGGTCAGTTTAAATTTTTATATAGAGTTAACTTTATTTCTGAGCAGAATGATATATTTTTCTTTTTTTTAAATAAAGATATGTGCTGCTGTTTTCTTCTGCTTGTGCAGTTATTTAATTGTCAGTTCACACTGTCAGAATTTTAACATATTAACTTTTATTTCCCAAAATGTAAACAAACCACCGCAACCCTGACTGTGCCATTACAAGGGATGAATAAATGTGTAACGTTGTGCAGGGACCTAGTCTCAACATACTGTAAATCTGAATAATATATTTACTTTGGTTACATCCACAGTTGTCAGTTAAAAGTAGTCTGGGATATTACTGTATACTCTGCACTTCTGATTATGCAATAATGTATTGGCTTACATTTCCAGGTGCATGCAATTCCTCTGCGTTCCTCCTGGGTGATGACGTGTGCCTACGCCCCTTCGGGTAACTATGTGGCCTGTGGCGGTCTGGACAACATCTGCTCCATCTACAGCCTGAAAACTCGAGAGGGCAACGTCAGGGTTACTAGAGAACTGCCTGGACACACGGGTAACGCTCTCCGTTCTCTAGAAGTAAAGATAATAAGTTGTTCTGTTAAGCTCCCAGAATTCATCATAGGCTCAGTCGATTTTCTTTCTGCATGGTAATTTGACGATATCATGAATATATGACATGAAAATGAAATGCAGGAATATTACTCATAAGTCTCCTAATATTTCTCTCTGCAGGATATTTGTCTTGTTGTCGCTTCCTCAGCGACACCCAGATTGTCACCAGCTCTGGAGATACCTCGTGGTGAGTGGACAATTTGTCCCGTGTTCTATGTATACACTTTATTAGCAGTTTTCATGAAACAAAATGAAAGTACCATGTAGCATTATTTATTAATTTATTTTTAAGCCTGGTTAAAGTACATGTTGTGCATGAGCGTAACTGATTGCGGATCATTGCTCTCCAGTGCACTGTGGGATATTGAAACAGGCCAGCAGGCCACCACCTTCACAGGCCACACTGGTGATGTGATGAGTCTGTCACTCAGCCCTGACTCCAAGACCTTCGTATCGGGTGCCTGTGACGCCTCCTCCAAGCTGTGGGATATTCGAGACGGCATGTGCAGACAGACCTTCATCGGCCATGTTTCTGACATTAACGCAGTCTGCGTAAGTCTACAGCTTTTTGTGAGCCTTGTCAAAATGTTGTGTTCCTTCTTTATTGAAACTCTCTTGAAAATTTGTGTTCAGTTTTTCCCGAATGGAAATGCCTTCGCTACGGGATCAGATGATGCCACCTGCAGGCTGTTTGACCTGCGTGCAGATCAGGAGCTCATGATGTACTCGCACGACAACATCATCTGTGGCATCACCTCTGTAGCCTTCTCCAAGAGCGGCCGTCTGCTGCTCGCTGGCTACGACGACTTCAACTGCAACGTCTGGGATACGTTGAAGGGCGAAAGAGCAGGTGGGACCATCATTTCTGATCTCAGTTATATGTTCTCAAAGATTGTTCAACACTTTTGTGCACTTTTCTGGCCACCGGCTTCAGAATCTTAAAAGGTTGCAGCTGCAAATTTATCCTCTGATCTGATTTGATTCCAGGTTTTTGGGACGCCCTTTATTCAAGTAGATTATGTAAAGGTTTAATGTTCCATTTGACTTGAAACATTCAGATATAAGACCTAGGCATAAAAAGATTCCATATAGTATGGTCAGAGTACTGTATATGCTTCTATATTATGCTTTGCACTTTTTGTTTGATGGTATCTATACTAGTGTAGCATATATTCTGAATACAACTACATATTTCCTAACTGTTGGACTTGCATCACACTTCTTATTTAAATGCAAATATAGCTCAATGTAATTCATGTGCTTTGTAGACTGTAGATATACCAGTCAGAACCCGTTGAATCATATAATCCCAGAATCCTCTCTAAATTTCACACATCATGACATTGCTGGCATTTCAGGGGATGTGACAATTCCAGTATTATGTAGGTTAAAGTATTAGAAATTAACCAATTTTATCTCACTTCCTATGTTTCTAACAGCCTTGATGAGGTAATGATGCATACACTTTTTTTATTATTATTATTATTTTTTTTGTCTGTCCTTATCCAGGTGTCCTTGCCGGGCATGACAACAGGGTCAGCTGTCTAGGTGTGACGGATGACGGCATGGCAGTGGCTACAGGCTCTTGGGATAGCTTCCTTCGCATCTGGAACTGAGCCTGACAGCTGGACTTTATGGAGGACTGCACCATCACTACAGGTCTCAACTGTGAGAACAAGACGCCTTTTGTATTCACTTATTACGACACATTCCTGTGAAGAGGCCCAGGCTGACTCGACAGAGGTCAGACCGGAGGTTATTAGGAAACAATTGAGGCCTCATTGTGCTTTATGTACATACATATGTACAGTATATGAATATGAATATAAATATGGTATATATGTACAGCAGTATGCGCATGTATATGCCATATATATGCTCACACAATGGTATTGTACATAATTTTGTAGTCTGGTTGCATCCCATTATAGCTGTTTGTTTTTGGAGATGCGTCATTTACAGTATATTTGAAGTCCAAGATCTTTTTAGCAGATCCATGTATGCCAGTGCCCTTTAGCACCTGTGGTCATTTTAGATTTTTTTTTTTTTAAATAAGAAAGCACTTTTTAAAGGGCCAGTTTCCACAGAAATTATAATTAAGAAAAGGTGCTTTCAGCAAGGGAGAGGGAGGGATCTGGCAGAAAAACTGTGTTTCAGTGATTTGTTTTCATCAAAGAAAATTATAGACCTTAGGATACTAAATAGCTAAAGGGCATTATGGACCTTGTTCGTGTGTAACCAGCAGCTACATTACTAAAACATCCAAAAGCTGTGTTTGCTGCTGTTGCATCAAATCCAATCTTAGGAAGAATCCCTAATTTTTGTATTATAATGCTTTTACTGATGATGCCGATCCCTGATTTTTCTCCCAGGACCTGATCCAAAATAAGAACCTAAGATCTTGAATATATCATGTATTGCCTTGATACCAGATGATTCTGCACTGATCTGTTCTATCAGTATTCCAGGATACTGCTGCCATCCAAAAACTCGAGTCCCAGCTCTAATGAACACGCGTCACAGCATATTAAATGCTGATATTTGTATGTTTTTTGTGCCCAGAATAAGGCAGATAATCTCCGACATGAATAGTTATTACTGCAGATCCATAGTATGTTTTTTTTTTTTTTCTGCACTATTGATATTTTGCCTTATTTGAATAAAAACCCATTCAAACCTTTCAAGTGCTCCTGACACTATACATGCGAAGACCCAGACCTGTGCCGCCTCGGATCAATTATTAATCTGAAGGTAATTACAAAGCATTCTACGTTACTATAACACAGAATGCACTGTTTCTGTTGGGTCGAGTTTATAGCATGGTTAGTTTTAGTTGTGAAACTGAACATGAGTCACTGTTAATGAAGAACACTATTGTGCACAAGGCGATGTTCCCATTTTTGCCTTCACTCTTAATCGATGCAGTATTCTTTTATCAGTTTGTACCAGCAGTAACCAAAGGAACCAAACTATTGGCAGTGTTCATTTACATTTTAAGCTCTGTCCATTGCAATTCCTCGCATTGTATTTGAGGCAGACCATTTAGGCTTTTTTTTTTTTTTTTTGTATTATAAACCAGGTCTTTTTATAAGCCTTAACGTGTCATCTTGGATACTTTTATCAAAACATTCCCAGTCTATTTTATACCCATGTTTGTGCCATTGTTCAACTTGACTGTTGAACGTATCAGGGGATTTTCTCAATCCTTTAACACACAAGCATACTGGACACACTGTGTTAGAATTTAGTCACAATGTACAACCCTGGTGCTGAAATGTGTGTATGACAGAGCGGATTATTGTAGCGAGTGTTTTCGTGATGGCCCAACAGCGTTAACGGCATTGCTGTTGCCGTGATCAGGTTTTTGTTTTTTTTCCCTTTCCCCAGAATGAAGTGTCTGTTTGCTGATTGTTTTTTTTTGTATGGAAATTGTATGGAGTTTGGCCTGTCAGACAGAAACTGTATTAACACTGTATTAAGACTTAAAGTAAAGCAGGGCAGGGCCACTAAGTAGAAGTAGATACCAGCCCCTGCTTTTAATGTTTTAAGCCAGTAAAAACAAGGCTTTTGTGCCTTGATGTATCTTATAGTGCCATCATGTGGACTAATCATTTGTTAAGAAATTATTATTATTATTTTTTGTTTATTTTTTTCCCCTTTCTCCGTACAGTGGCTTTGTGATTAATAGTGTTACTATAAGTTGATATTGTATTAAATAAAACTTTTAACCAAATCTGCCTTAGTCACATTAGTCATGCAAGTGATTATACACATAATTAAAATATTACACATGATTTTGATGTTGTTTATGAATTTTCCAGGATGGTTTTAACAGAATTTGTAACTAATTTCATATTTTTACAAATCATCGAGTCCAAGAACAAGGTACTATATTCTCAATGGGATACAAATCTAGAAAGATTTTGAAAGGGGGTGCTAAAGAGCTAACAATAAAGTAGCTCTTGCTGAACAATATTTTGTAAAAGATGCTTTTTTCATATAGTAGGGTATATAGAGTTCAGTAATCAATAAGTTATCATTATGGAACAAACTTCATTTCACCTCTAAAGACCTGTGCCTTAATATTGCTATTTGTCGAGTTTTTTTGTTAGTTTTTTTTACTGTGTAACACAAGTTACCAGTGTGTAAAAGTATGAAACTCCTTATTTTGAAGTCTGAACATGTCTGTCCAAATACAATATTGCAAGCAGAGCAACACAACTAAACGCTTCCAGATCCAGCAGCTCAATGCGTTGCGGAGTTAAAGGATGGAAAAAATTGTGAAAGCACAGAATTGTGCAGCTTGAGACATGTTATTGAAGTGATCAAGTGTTTTTTTGCCTTATTGTGAAACGAATGCCTTCTCTTCCTGTACATGTTCAACATCATGTTTACACTTGCTCAAAAGCATGCCTGAGCGCTGCAACGCAAAACTTAAGGAAATGCATGTCGTCCTTTGGTGTAGCACATTCTATGTTATCTTGCCAAGATGATAACCAGCTTTTGGCTAATGGGAGATCAATGAAGTACACACTTGATTTTGTCATTAATGGCATAATGGTTTCTTAAGGCACTGGACCAGAACATCCTAATTTGTGGGTAAGGCATGCATGACTTCATAGCAAAGTTTCAAAACATTTTTTAATCTCATAAACTGAATCTTTGAGAGAGCTACCATCGTTGACTATTGACATCACATCTGTGCGGTTAGCGGAGTGTTCTGACAATATACTGCTCTGCACAGTCCAGTGGCTGCCAGTAGTAACATTCATGGAGCAGACTTCATTGAGTGCTCCATGTGCTTTATATATATCCTCTAATTATATATGCATTATCAATTGTTGTATACATTTGTATGTATCTTCTGTGTTTGCATTTATGCTGCTGAATTTATTTGGAGCAGGGAAACAGTATAACATCCAGAATGGGGCGAGGCCATTTCATAGTAAACAGCTCTGCCACAAAATTCCCCTCTGTCTAACCTTTCCTCATCCTAGAAGAAGGGCACTTCTTGTGTGTGTGTATGTATGTATGTAAAATAGGCATGTTTTGTGTGTGTGTGTGTATGTATATATATATATATATATATATATATAGATATAGATATATATATATATATATATATATATATATATATATACACAGTATATATATACACAGTATATAGATATGTGTATCTATCTATATCTCTCTATACAGTATATCTATATATATCTCTATATATATAGAGAGAGAGAGAGAGATAGATAGATACCAAATTATAGTATATAGATATGTGTGTATTACCACCGCCAAATCCATCACTGAGCCAATCAGGTACCCAATTAAGGGGCGAGGTCGATGATGTACAGTAGCCAAAGTGGAGCTTTTCTAATAGCAAAAAAAAGAGCTGTAATGTAAAAACATTGTGGCCTTCTTGTAGGTGAGTTCAACTGGCATCAACGGTCCAGCATGGTGCAGCGTGGCTAATTAACATGGTGTTAGCAAAACGAAAAAAGTTGTCCATTTATTGGAATGGGTGGACAACCACCGACATTAAATGGTATCACATTCCCTTGCTGTTTAATTTGTTAATATTCTGTACAAGTATGTAAAAGGGCCACTAACTACATTTTTGACAAATTATATTTGCATTGTCAAAAAAAAAAAAAACTCAACACTTATTGTGTTCTGTCTAGTGGCTGCACATTCGTTTCAGTTTAAATTTAATATCCAATATGTGATCCTCAAATCATATAATCATATTTTTAAAAGTGGACTTAAGACCCAACCATTTTTAAATCTATGTTCATAGAATTAGAAACATTGTCCCCTCCACTCCAAACATCATTTATTAATTTTATGACACGGGAGGTTTTAGAGTCAGCTGTCAATAAGGTGGAAAATAAAGCCGAGGTGGTCTGTGGAGCTGAAGATGCCAATTAAAATATTTTACTGATTTTCCTTCAAGTGCAGTGAGAGCAGAGGTGGAAAGAGTAATAAAATTTTGTACTCAAGTACAAGTACTGTTACTTCAGTGAAATTTTACTTAAGTACAAGTAAAGTTACCATTATAAAAATCTACTCAAATAAAAGTAAAAAGTAGCTCATTAAAAAATTTACTCAGAGTAAAAGTTACCGAGTTACTTTTTTATTTTAATTTTTTTTTTAACAGCGGGGGTGGGATGAGGCATTCTAGCATAGTTCAAAAAAAGATGAGCAGATATAAATCTCAAACTAGTTGTTTTTAACTGAAGGAACACCTTTGCATAATAAAGCTGTTGTCTTTCTTGTGCTTGAAAATCAAAGTGGTCACTTAAATATGGTGTTACGTCCCAGTCTAGGGTCATAGAGCAAAAGAATGGTTCAGGGTTCTATTTTAAACTGTATGGAAATGGTGGCATATGGCAGAAAGAACTAGATCCAATCATTAACTGATGAAATAATGTTTATATATATATATATACAGTGGTGTGAAAAACTATTTGCCCCCCTCCTGATTTCTTATTCTTTTGCATGTTTGTCACACAAAATGTTTCTGATCATCAAACACATTTAACTATTAGTCAAAGATAACACAAGTAAACACAAAATGCAGTTTTTAAATGAGGGGTTTTATTATTTAGGGAGAAAAAAAATCCAAACCTACATGGGCCTGTGTGAAAAAGTAATTGCCCCCTGAACCTAATAACTGGTTGGGCCACCCTTAGCAGCAATAACTGCAATCAAGCGTTTGCGATAACTTGCAACAAGTCTTTTACAGCGCTCTGGAGGAATTTTGGCCCACTCATCTTTGCAGAATTGTTGTAATTCAGCTTTATTTGAGGGTTTTCTAGCATGAACCGCCTTTTTAAGGTCATGCCACAACATCTCAATAGGATTCAGGTCAGGACTTTGACTAGGCCACTCCAAAGTCTTCATTTTGTTTTTCTTCAGCCATTCAGAGGTGGATTTGCTGGTGTGTTTTGGGTCATTGTCCTGCTGCAGCACCCAAGATCGCTTCAGCTTGAGTTGACTAACAGATGGCCGGACATTCTCCTTCAGGATTTTTTGGTAGACAGTAGAATTCATGGTTCCATCTATCACAGCAAGCCTTCCAGGTCCTGAAGCAGCAAAACAACCCCAGACCATCACAATACCACCACCATATTTTACTGTTGGTATGATGTTCTTTTTCTGAAATGCTGTGTTACTTTTACGCCAGATGTAACGGGACACGCACCTTCCAAAAAGTTCAACTTTTGTCTCGTCGGTCCACAAGGTATTTTCCCAAAAGTCTTGGCAATCATTGAGATGTTTTTTAGCAAAATTGAGACGAGCCTTGATGTTCTTTTTGCTTAAAAGTGGTTTGCGCCTTGGAAATCTGCCATGCAGGCCGTTTTTGCCCAGTCTCTTTCTTATGGTGGAGTCGTGAACACTGACCTTAATTGAGGCAAGTGAGGCCTGAAGTTCTTTAGATGTTGTCCTGGGGTCTTTTGTGGCCTCTCGGATGAGTTGTCTCTGCGCTCTTGGGGTAATTTTGGGCGCCGGCCACTCCTGGGAAGGTTCACCACTGTTCCATGTTTTTGCCATTTGTGGATAATGGCTCTCACTGTGGTTCGCTGGAGTCCCAAAGCTTTAGAAATGGCTTTATAACCTTTACCAGACTGATAGATCTCAATTACTTTTGTTCTCATTTGTTCCTGAATTTCTTTGGATCTTGGCATGATGTCTAGCTTTTGAGGTGCTTTTGGTCTACTTCTCTGTGTCAGGTAGCTCCTATTTAAGTGATTTCTTGATTGAAACAGGTGTGGCAGTAATCAGGCCTGGGGGTGACTACAGAAATTGAACACAGGTGTGATAAACCACAGTTAAGTTATTTTTTAACAAGGGGGGCAATCACTTTTTCACACAGGGCCATGTAGATTTGGAGTTTTTTTCTCCCTTAATAACGTAAACCTTCATTTAAAAACTGCATTTTGTGTTCAATTATGTTATCTTTGACTAATAGTTAACGGTTTTTGATGAGCAGAAACATTTAAGTGTGACAAACATACAAAAGAATAAGAAATCAGGAAGGGGGCAAATAGTTTTTCACACCACTGTATATATATATATATATATATATATATATATATATATATATATACACACACACACAAGGAGGAGGATCAGATTCAGCGTGGACCCAGGCCAAAATAATAAACAAAATGGTATTTATATTTAGTTATTTAGTAATATTTAGTTATATTTTTTATTTTTTGCAGATTACCTGCAAAAAACAAAAATACAAGAACCTTCCCGGACTCCCTAAATCAAAAACAGTGAAATTATCTATAAATATATACAAAGACCAACCAAACCAAAGGGCAATAATCAAAGTCAATTGGAGGCAAAAAGTCAAAACCAGAATACACAACCAAATACCAAAACGCCAAAATCACAACCTCTTTCATCTTTCCCGCGTCTCTCTCCGGTTAATAAATGGTCGCGCTAATCGATGACGTCACTCAGGGCGGAAGCGACCGTGTGGAAGGTCAGGTGATGCCGATGTAAGAAAACCTGGAGTGGAGTCTGGAGCGGCGCGCGACCAGGACATGATACACACAAGCGGCGCACCGGAGCATTTATACAAAGCATAACATTTTTTATTATTTTAGCATTTTCATTCATTTATTTTTTACTCAGTAGCGAATATGATTTAAAATGTAGCGAATTACAATACTTCAAACAAAACGTACTTAAGTAAAAGTAAAATTACAGATTTTTAAAACTACTTAAAAAAGTAGAAATACACAAAAAAGCTACTCAATTACAGTAACGCGAGTAAATGTAATTCGTTACTTTCCACAGGTCGGAAAGAAATAAGGGATGCAACTGCTAAAAGGTATTTTAGGCCTGATATGATCGATGACATCAACAAATGGGTAAATATCCATAGAAAGCTGCTTCTACTACTTTTAAGAAATCACTGTTTCAACATATTTCGACTGTGTACTTTCACATTAGACTCAATATATAGCTTTTTTTGTTTAATGATGATAAACAAATTAATTATATTTGTTTAATACAGGTGTCAGCAAGTTTACCCTGCCAGGCTGCACACCAGATTACTAAACCTGAAGTGAAGTACACGCATATTAAAGGTATTTTAGCAGTCATTAATAAATCTTATCTCTTGCCAATCTGTTATTCATACAAAGTATAGTTGATTTCTTGTGTAGACAGGAAACCAAAATGGCTTAAAAAACGTTTACAGCTTAAGCTCAAAACAAGACCCAAACACATAATTTATATTTAATTATATATCAGCCATAAAATTATGACCACTGAAGGTTGAAGTGATCAGCAACTATACATCAGAAAACTGATGTGCATCATGGGCACCCAAGGCTCACCATGCGTGTAGGGACAAAAAGACCAGCCCATGCAGTCAAATCCCACAGAAAAAATGCTGGGCATGATAAGTTAACACCCATTGCATCACAGTCTGCTTAGCAGGCAAAGAGTTCAAGGTTCTTGATCCAGCCTCCAAAATCCTCAGATCTCAATCCAACCAAGCATCCAAAGAATGCATTGGAGAAACAAACCTAATCCATGGCGGTGCCAACCCACAATCCACAGCCCCCAAAGAAACCCCAACTAACGTCTTGTTGCAGGTCACCAGAGCACACCCCCAGAGGTCCTGTGAGGGGCCAGAGCTGCCCCATCAGTACAAGGGGAATCTACATCATATTGCTCATAATGTTTTGCATGGTTATGAATGGTCATAATTTTGGTCTCGATTTCTTACATGTACATCCACATTTTTTAAAAGAATAATACAGCTTTTCACACTTTTGCTCATGAATAAACAATGGTCTGTGTGCCACCTCTAAAGGGAGTATTTGCTCTCCTTATCATCCCCAAACAAATGGCTTGGTGGAAAGACTAAATGAAAGGAACTATCCAAAAGAGAGAAAGAATGTGCGGTACAACGTTACGGTATAAATTCTTTGTCTTTGCAAATGATGATCATTAACATCTTAAAGGCATTATTAGGATGCATAAGTTATAATGTTATGCATGTAATTTAGCACAAGTGTAACATGTGCACACTGTTTGTGCATGCAATCCACAAGACCTTTCGAAGTTGTGCTGTGATGTCCAGCACCAGTACCATGGCAGCAGATTCTTCAAGTTCTGTATGTTGCAAGAGGGGTCCTCTAGGCATTGTACTTGTTCATTCAGCACATACCATTGATGCTTGATTGGATTGATATCTGTGGACTTCATTAATTTGCCTTCGGTGCCCATAACCCAGTCCTGAAAGTGTATGGTTACAAGTTACTGTAGCTGGTATTTGCAATCTTAATTAGTTGAAGTAATTATAATATAATGTAAAAAAAAAAAAAAAAAAAAAAATATATATATATATATATATATATATATATATATATATATAATAAAACACGTAGCTTACTACAGCAAACAGGAGATAATATACATATTAGACAGAATTTATTTGCATGTCATTTCTGTTCATAATTTTTTAAGCATTGTTTATATAAAAATAAGCCTGGAATTATTATTAGTAGTAGTAATAGTAGTAGTAGCAGTAGGTTATTTATTTAATTAATATTAACTTTTATAATATTTGAAGTAATCTTTTCAGTAATACTGTTTTGGTTGGATTAAAGTTGTACTGCATATAGCCACTAGAGGGTGTCTAAGTCATTTGCCTTTATTTCTTACTCATTTGAGCCTGTTGGTGTGTTAGTGTTGGTGTTTATATACAGTATAACATTATTAGCTGAAAATGTTAACAAAAATAATTACATTTTTATTAGTATATTTTATCAGTGTCATTATTTCTTTTTTTCCATTAAGGATGATTTATCAGCTTTGATTAAAAATACTTGTAATGTGCGACATGGGCAGTTAATTGGAATATAACTTAGAAAAACCTATATGCATAAAGGATTGATGTATTTAAGCATTTAAATGTTGTCAAAAATAAGAAAATGATCTATTGTTTTCATATTCAGCAGATCTTTCTCGTCTGTGGACCTGAATTTTGTCCTAACTTTCAGGTAAAATCATGGACAAGGAGGAGCGCTCTCCACACAAACGCTTTGTTCTGGCCAAAAGGGTACTTTGTGGTGTTTTTGAGCAGCTGCTTATCATCATCATGCATCATGATGAACCCAGTGAAAGGCTACTGACGCACATCTAGATGACATTTACGTTTTTCACAGCCTGATTAAATTCCAAATAACAATATGGCTTATTTAATACTTTACATTTGTTAAACTGGTTATCAATAGTGCCAACAGTTATTTAATGTGGTATGTGGAGTCACTGGTTTGCCCAAGAATCACCACAGCACTAATATACTGTAGACTACCTAGACAAAAGAGCATACACACACACACACACACACACACATACACTAATCAGCAGCTCATTAAAACAGTTCAAAACCAGTCAGGGCAGTGAATAAATCTATAAAAGGTTAAAAGATTAAAATTAGAAACCACTAACAATTATATAGAAATGTGTTTGGATTTTCAACTGGGATCAGTCAGGTGTGAGAATTGTGACATGACCAGGTCAAAAACCAATCTTTTCCTTAAACATCTAATAGGCTAATCCAAACTAATTGGGCCTAATATTTTGTATTGAAGTGTATACTGTATTAGTTTGAAAGCTAAATTACAGTAGGTAGTAAATATTTCGGACTTTCAGTTTAAATTTCATGTAACTTAATAGTTAGTCATAAACTTATACAGATAATGTTTTACTGTTAAGTCAAGAAACATATCTGATTTGAGAAGACAGGCTAGGCTGCACACGTATCCCTTATGTTGCCTGTTTGTGTATTGTTGAAGTTTTTTTTCCCCTCAGCCTAGTTATCATGTTTTTACCTAAATTTAATCTTTAACTACTCTCACCTTCATCTTCCTCAAAGAGTTTCCTTCCTCAAAGGAGAAACACTTCTTCCACAAAGTAAATAAATACATTTCAAAGCCCAACATTTTCATCCTGCATTATGGCTGGGACATGCTGCCTCTGAGCCTGAATGATGAGCCTTATAATTTTTCATCAGAAATTTGGTAGATGTAATTCAATAGAATCAAGTTAGAATGTAGTAGATCAACCCAACCAATAAGGATGGCACCTAATGATAATACAATACTGACAAAGTGCTGCTCAGCACCAACACATAACTGTCCACTGTGTGGGAGTGCGGCTTGGGATTTGGCATGTCCAGCATGGCTTCAAGATGCCAATTCAAATCACTAGAAAATGACAGAACAAATGTGAAGCAACAACCTGAGTGCAGGATTTGTAGACTTTCCATACTGCATATACAGACACGGACATAGTATACACAGTTATCACAATGCCATGTACTTTAGAAAGGTGACTACATTTATGATAATATATATATTTATGGATATACTAATATTGAGTGCACTTAAATTGCTGTAGGTAGTGTTTGTGATATGACTTGAAATTTGTTGATAATTTATAAAGATTCCCTTAAATATTTAATTAAATAATTAATCTGCAGTATTTACGTTACCCTGAATAGGGTCATGGCGGATGCAGAGCCACTCTGGGAAAATGGAGAAAAGCAGGAATAAACCCTGAATAAAGCATACACAGTTAATGTTTTTGATCAAACTTAGGGGCAATTTAGAGTCACTTCCTACTGCCATATTTTTAGGTTTTGGGAAACCCACAAAAACATGAGGAGAACATACACACAGTCAGTAACCCGATCAAGGACACTGGAACTATAAGGCTGAATTCCTGCAATATCCTGCAATATCCAAAAATATTACTGTTTACTGAATTTTGTCAATATACATTTTTATACAAAATAGTTTGTCATTGTTAAGAATTCTCAGCTGCTAGCCAGCCCATTTGCTTATCCCACCTCCTCAGCTGAAATGTTAGGAAATAAGGTGGGCTGTCAGTGTGTTATTACTTAATTACCTATTTATTTATTTATTTTATAGTTTTGAAGAAATACAATATTGTTCTAAAACCTGGATAATAAATCCAAACTTTTAAGTGGTAATAATATTTTCTCTAATAATTTATATATCTAATAAGTTTTATAATAATTTATAAGGATTTTTTTTTATTGTATTCATAATTGATTTTATATTTTTCAAATCACAGAGCCCAAAAACCAAGTGTTCACAATGAGTTACAATCATAAAAAGATTTTAGAACATAGGCACTGAAAATAGGCACTGAAAATACTCATTCCAGATAAACAATTTTTTCCCCTTTTTGCTTCTAGAATCTATGGTTCAGAAAAAGGCGATTAGTCAAATCAGCTGGATGTGAACAAAGTAATCTGGTTTTGTTTAGAAAAAACGTGTTTACAATATTCTGAAGTGCCAAGGAGTCGATTTTTATAGCTCAGTCCTTTTCATCATTTTCTTCATTTTTTTAACAGTACATACAGTAGGGTATTAGAGTTTAGTAATCAATATTATTACATTACAGATTTCATTTAAACACTGCAATAAAACCACATTTCAACTCTTCACAGTATGAAAGCCAGAAACCAACTTGTGAAGGTGCAAGTGTATGATAGTTTTTCATGGATAATATTTGTAAAGTGCAGATAAACAGCTGCTACACATCTTGTGTCAATCCTTCCTGGTGGAATAAACTCAACGTTCTGTGTCAGGTGGCCTCATATCGACAATGAAGAGTTCAATTCTGTGGATGGAGATACTGGCTCGTGAAGCTCTCCAGCTCGCTCTCCAAATCTGTGGCTTTGTGTCTGAAAGAAACAAAAAAAATGGTATTACAAATACCAGAGCCTCGTCAGATGTTTTATAG
Source organism: Channallabes apus (assembly GCA_030522415.1). Taxonomy (NCBI): domain Eukaryota; kingdom Metazoa; phylum Chordata; class Actinopteri; order Siluriformes; family Clariidae; genus Channallabes; species Channallabes apus. Next base: position 9,201,476 of record CM060119.1, read on the forward strand.
CCAGGAACACCTTTGTTAAAATATTTTTTTTTATTAGTTTGTTTTTGTAAACATAAATATTACTTGCAATATCTACACAGTACAGTTAGCTAATAACTTCTCTTTCTTAATAATGAACTCTGCCAATAGTAGAACATTTTTACGGTACCAAAATAATTTCTTTTTTTTTATACAAAAATTAAATAGTAAGAAACAAGTTAGATTATTAAAAATAAAGATTACTATTTTCATAATAACAGTTATAATTACAGTTTGTTTAAAATAGTTTGTGAGGCTAATGTTGCTGTATTACTGTAAAACATTTAAGACAATTTCATAAGACAGATATGGACCTGAGCTATGACAAAATGCTTTATTTCAGCTGGTACATTAAAATGTTGTTTGCTCACCTCAGCGATTTGGCGTGGCTCTGGACGTTCTCCAGCTGTTGAATCTTTGTCGTTAGCCGGCTGATTTCCTTCTCAAGGTGCCGCTGGGTTACATCCACCTGCTGGCACAGCCTGGCAAATGTGCTGGCTATCTCCCTATGTGGCACAAACAATCTCTTATAACTGTGTACAATCAAATCAACATCTTGAAGTAGACACAGAAAGTAGATTACTTACTGCTGTACTTGGTGGCTGCAGTTTGAACTGGTGAAGCTGACGATCATGTGGAGTTTCTCAGTGGCATAATCTACAAACTGCTTCTTCAGTGCTCTCTCCTTAGCCTTGGTGGTCCATGTGAGTCTCTCATAAAAGTACACTAGGCCATAAAGACTCATGGATAGAGCGATGACTCTCCAGCCTATCATCCTCCATACCTGTTGCAAAGACAAATGGGGTGATTATAACACTGTTGTCTTAAACTAGGGCCAATAAACATGGGATAAACATATTTTGACAAGGCAAACCTATTTCAAAACACTTTCTCTGTAAAATCATTGGACTTTAAACACGATTGGATTATTGTGTTACCCACCACTCCCCCGATGATGACAGCGCTCATGGAAGTGCGTGAGGTGATGGAAGCCAGATTTGTAACCATAGTCATCATGAGCTCCTCCTGGCTCACAACAGCCTGGGATTGGTTTGGAGTCACTGCAACAGCTGTAGGGGGTGGAGCCTGTATAATGGCACCACTTATTGGAGTGGAGGCCAAAGACTGTGTGAGCTGAAAAAAATGAGCAAGAAAAGGCTTGATGACAAATGATGTGTTTTGGAATAACAAATAGCGAATGTTGTTCATATAGCCTAATTTAAGAATGACAGCTGTACATGACTATATGAGCTATCAATATCTGAAGCTACCGGGAGGTTTTGATCCACCAGCATGAGGGCGCGCTTGGCATTGGCTGGGCCGAGGTACCGGCTGACCAGAGCCGTCCATCCAAGAGAGAACCGAAACTCGATGTTCTCCTGGAAATCGGCACAGAGTGTGGCGCAGTTCAGGTCGTAGCTGAGGTCAAACTTTCTGGAAGGAATCAGCATGTGGATCTGGTTCTGAGTATCAGGTGGTAGCAAAGGCTGCAAACATTCTGTTAGCACAGTGGGCAGAAAAGAAGATTAGAGGACTGGTGCTGGTTTGCAATATGTGCTCTCTTTTAGTGTAAGGAAGCCAAACAATAAACAAATGCATATTGTACTGTAATACCATAGCACTGTTGAATTCACAATTCAATTGGTCAGGTGGTATTGGTTAATTTCTTCATATAAAAGTAAATCTGACATATAATTTTTGGAAGGGGTCCTCAGTGTCAAACGTTTTGGCAAAGCAACGTCAAGACAGAAAAATGGGCTGATGAGGGAACTGAATATATCCATTACAACGTAAATAATAACGGCAAGTTATTAGGCAAATAAAGGCATTCCACAAGATTAAAAATAACTACAAACAGATGCTCGGAATTAAACAAAAACTTGGAAAATTATAACCTTCAGGGTGATACCAGTAACACTGCTTCATGTTGGGTTACATCACATGTGGTAACTTTTCTACAACATCACAAAAATGGTGTTTTATTTCATTTTCTTTTAGAAGACTTTCATTACAGTAGGCATACACACCAATCATTTCTTTCTGAGAGGATTGCACCGAAGTATCGACGGCAGAAGAGCAGCGGAAAGCCAAGTTCTTTCCCATTCCCTTCTCCACATGATTAAGCAGGTCCTAAGAAAGAGGATTATTATAATTTTTTCACATAATTATTCCTGTTACTTTGGACACTGTTCATTGAAAATTAAACAGACTGCATCCTTAGTACAATAGAAAGTAAAATTCACTTAGTAAATGTAGTTAATCAGTCAAGAAATATTAAGCATCTGAAATGTGCTTCATTAGTTAAAAAATTTGATAAACATGAAGAATATAACCTTCTATTTATATCATTACACACATGATGTAAAAGACATACTTTGGCTAATGTGTTGTTTTCCCCCCGATTTTCTCCCTAATTTAGTCGTATCCAAGTCCTCCCCATCACCAGGGCGTTCCCACATTAAGGCTACTACTACCACTCAGACTATCGCTTGAGCGAGCTCACAGACGCTCCTGATTGGCTGTAGAGCCGTGAATAATGTGGGAGCACTGAGTACCTCACATCCCTCCCCTCTGAGAGAGCTCGGCCAATCAGCTCTCTCTAGACCTCCGGCTGCAAGGGGTTATAGCATCACCCATGACCCATGATGATAGGGTGAGCACTGCGCCACTCGGAGGCCCTTTTGATCATTTTTATGGATAAATATGTTTAATAGAGTCAGCAACTATGCTGACTCATAAGGAAAATCTTCATACAGTTTAGATGCAACAATACGCCTAATGTATGAACCTCATCATATAGAAGCATCCAAGAGTGATCAACTTACTGATTTGTACATCTTTAGTACATGAGCGGTTGGGTGGAAGTCTGAATGAAACTCCTCTATGAGCACTGAGAGCCGACAGATCTCCTCTTTCATGGCATTTGATACCTGGCAATCAAACACAGCTCAATTACCATCTACAGTTTATTCTATATATTATTTTCAATAGGGGCCTGCATTATGCCATTTTTACCTGATTAGCCACCTGCTCCGAGACTCTCTTAATTTTCTTTTTGATATCCTCAGTGAGAAGGTTGAGCTGATTTCGGACAAAATCCAAGCGATCCTTAAGATACTCTCTCTCTTCTAGAGAGGCCACCCTGAAAACAATTGCAAATATTTTCACAGACACATCTTGCTGCTTATGATCATAGACAACACAATACAGATTAGCTCTGTATAACAGAGACATAATGCATAAATGAGATATTAAACTGTTTTTTTATATTTTAAATATTAAATTAAATATTAAATTTCACAGTGGCCTGCTCTAATATGTTAGCAGCCAGAGTGAAACTCAGAAGACAGAACTAAAGAAAGTGGACCCACCTCTTCTCAGCGGCAGCAATGTGGATTTGATCCATGATGTCTTTAACACTTTCAGTGATCTGCTTTGCCCTGATTGTGTGCTGCTCAAACTTTGTTTTCACTGCTGACTGCGAGATACACTCCTGCGAGGCCATATAAGGGTTACTGGGATGAGCGGGACTTAAAGCCATGAGATACTGACCTGCTGCTGTGGCTCGTCCCGAACCGAGGGAGAGGACAATGAGAAAAGTCAGCAGCAGGGCTGTATCATCACACTTCATCTCACAGTAACTTACAACAAATAAGATGCAAAATCAATATATTCAAATCAGGTCAATGGGAAAAGTAAAAATACTCAAACATCATATATAACAATGAAATTACAAATACTGTATTTTCTGAACAATATGTCGCTTCCTGGCTAAATTCTGTTTGCTTGAACATATGCAGCATTTTTTCATGCAATTAATTTTATAATACTAATATGGTATAAATTTACCTTAAGTCACAATAAACTCTTCTGATACATAAGCAGAATCATCAGTATTTTAAGAACTCAAATTAAAATGCTCAGGTTTAAATGTTCTTATACATTTTTTTTTTTTTTTACAATTTTCACAATTTGTATTTTTTTTTATTTATATATACTTTTAGTCAACATTACTATTTTGCTGCCATATCTTTTAATATATTCCATCATACTCTATTGTGCATCACAGAAAAGTATTGAGTGATATTTTTGCCATATCACCCAACTCTAACACAAAAAAGTAGATGATTCTATTTAGATATTAAAATTATATTTTGCTGTATCCAGCTGTTTGAGAATTTAAAATCACAGAAAGCCTTATAGTCAAAAAAATACAGTACTCAAAATCATATAAAGAACATCAACATAATCAAAAAAAAAAAAAAGCATGTAAGCATTAAATAAAAAAAACCCAAGCGTAAAGGTGAACTAAGCAGAAAGGCGTCCTCGCCTTAGCAAATCTAGACTTCAGCAATGAACACACAGATTGACGGAAAAGAGCACAGGGGCCTAGAAAAAGGAAATGGCTAGACGGGAAATAAACTGGTAGAGATATTAAGCTGCTCTTCGACGAAACTGTACAGCACAACCTTGCATGTCTGCAATGGTGTACGTATCTCGAAACAAACATGTTTTGTTATGTTTTAAGACTCATGATCATTTGTGAACTATTGTCACTATTGGTGTGCGCAGTATTAAACAATTTCAATCTATTTGAGAAATCTTGCTTTCTGGAAAAGAAAAAAAATTACTTTCTAATGGAAATACAAACGAGTGTTACTTTTAAGCAACAAGCCTAAAGAAAAAGGGGAATAAAAAAAAAAAAAAAAGTTAGCGACAATGAGTCAACAGCCAAGTATCCTCAGCCTCCTGACTCAGATTAAAAGTCCATTCATTTTCTTACAGATGTCTTATAGATATCATCTGGAGAAATATTATTCTATCACACAGCTGAAGTATTTTAATTTAGCTTTACAAATTCAATTGAAGATTTCTTTAAATGTTCCAATTCCTTTGTATTTACACTGAAATATTTTACTGTAGAAACATTCTAAAGATACAAGAGCCTGAGTTTGCAGTCATGTGGAAACCATCCGCTTGTGATAATCCCTACTTCACTATAACGTTTAGCGGATAAGGCAATTCCCAACCAATCTATATTTCACTTCCCGAAACAGCCTCTTATCTTTAACGAAACATTCATTTTTAAAAATCCTAAATGCCTGGTTCTAATGGTCTGAATCAGTGACTCTTTTCATTTATGTTTTACTTGCTTACAGACATCAGGACTAATATGACCAGGACTATAGCACTTTTTTTGTTCAAATCAATCCTGGGTTTTACAGTTTCATACTTGGTTTAACTGAAACAGCTTTTAAAGAAGTTTATTTTCCTGATGATCATTGTCTCAGCCACCACTTGCCTCGAAAGTCCTCTCAAAACTCTGAAACTCCTTTAGTCTCTCCTTGAAACCTTCTGCTAATGCACCACCTAGAAAAAAAAAAAGAATGCCAGCTTTAGCACAGGAACTCATCTCACAAGGGGGTTGAGATGTTAAAATACATACAGTACCACAGCAACGGAAGTGAAGTGTGAAAAGCTTAGGTCAATTCAGAGTTTCTTTGATTCTTCGCTGGCACACAGATGTTTATGGCAATGTGGTGTTGTGGGAATTTAAAGCTTCTTTATGGATTAGCAAAGATATGAATGTATGATTTCTTCTTTATTACTTGTTCAGAAGTTGTGTTTTGGATGAATGTAATTTGTCATTACGAAAGAAAAATAAATAGGAGAATAAATAAACCATAATAGTCTTGGTCTATTGATTTTTCAATGGGTTACAAAAATGCCCATTGAGTCCACGCAAAGGTTTTGTTCATATTATTTTTATAGTCATGCTATTATTCATCATTCAGTGATGTATTTGTTACAATGAAGTCACAGAGAATCCATTGTAACATATCACACATCCTCACTCACCTCCGAGTAAGGCCCTGCAAGTCAGCATCATATAGGTTTAGGTGGGTCTTGCTTTCTGACTGGTTGTCGAAATACACCACCATTATCATCATGTGTCTCCTTTTTTGACAACGGTCACACTGTACTTATATATTTTGTGACGCTGTTGTTTATAAGTCACACAATAACTAAAATTTTACTCAGACAATATACAAGTTGCAACCTGTGGCTTGCTGGCAAAAGGGGGCAGTTAAAGCGCCATGTACCCTGAGGGTGACCTCCTGCTTACCAGACTCTGGCATACCCTGTGCCCGTTGCATTCTGGAATTTAGCACCTCCTTGGCAGACACAAAGAAGATGTGATTGGGAGCCTGTTGGCGATCCACCACCCTGAGCTCCTCCACCAGGAAGTTTACACACCGGTCCATGTGCTGCTTACGCACCTAAAATGGAAAGTAGTTATAAAAATCAGTTGTGTAATCATGCAAAAATTATGAGGTAATAAAAAAAGACAATATACTGTATATGAAATTTGTGGTGAAAAATACTCACTTCGTCCATGTATTCAGGCTCAGAGGCGGAAGCATCCCAGCGATTATTCAGGATGAAAATGTTGGGTTTCGAAAGGCGTTCATTTACTTTGTGGAAGAAGTGTTTCTCCTTTAAGGAAGAAAACAGAAGAAGATGATGGAGGTTAAAGTCCAAACTTTGGTAAAAACATGACAACTAGGCTGAGGAAAAATGTTTCAACAATCCACAAAAACAGATAACATAAGAGACAAGTCGGGACTGGACAATAAAACAAACTTAATTGTTAGTCACAGACTATACAGATCTTACACTTTTAGCATGTAGATCACATATTACATGAAATTAAACTACATAGATTTTGCTGAAAGATTGAATTCAGAAAATAATTGCCACAAACTGTACTAAATGCATCACTATTTACTTTGTCACAAACTAATTGGACCTAATAGTATGCATTAGATTAGTTTTTGGTCTGGTCACAATTCTCAAATCTGTTTAATCAGATTTTGATAAAATTGTTAGTGGTTTCCTATATTAATCTCCATTTTTTCATGTTTCACTGATACATTATTATAGAGTTATACATTGATTACTGCCCTGACTGGCTTTGACTTCAACTGTTTTTATGAGCTGCTGATTAGTGTGTGTGTTTAAGTTATATTGTGTTTAATCAGCAAACTGTCTATGCAAATGGCATATACCAGTTAAGCTTAAATTAATTTTCCTCTCTAAAATTATTTAAATGTTTTTCATGATGAAGTTTCAAAACTTAAACAGAATCTGCAGTTCTACTCCAAGCTTACACAAGTGCCTCATTGGCTTCTGCATGTCACAGATACTTCAGCTGGTCTAAACAGAGCCGGGAATGACCATCTGCGTTCCAACGCACAACCAATCAGAATGCTCAGCAATGTAACACTCCCCTACTCTGCCAAGTGTAAACACATTCTATACTGCCTGGTCAAAAAAATAAAGGTTACACAATAACATTTCATCCAGTCATCTTTGATTACAGCACACAATGTGGTGACGTTTATGTGAGAAAATGATTATTTCACAAACTGAGTCCTGAATTTGGCCATGACATCAGGGAATAAAATCTCCATTGGTCTTTCAGTACATTCAGGTCATCAGCTGACAATTGTATTGCCCTACTGTATAAAATTGCTGAGCCTAGACCTGACCCTTTTCTATTTCTGCAAAGTCCAATCTTTATGCTCATTAGCAAGCTAAAACCTGTTTTTTCTGATTAACCTCAATAACAAGTAGTTTTCTTCACATGGTGGGAATGTGAAGTGTTTGTGTGAAAATATTTGTGTTTGGAAAGGCTCTTACTTTCACTATTAAACATAGATATGGTTACTGCTGATATTTTTAACCTTGCAAATTCACCGGCCACATTTCTTCTACAAAGTTCACAAGGTTGACGATCCTTCAAGGTTTTGATAATCGCTGAAGGGTTCTTAACCCAATTCCAGTCATTTTTAAAACACCTTAGTTTTTTCTTTGCTTGGTGGAGCCCAATAATTTGACCCATCTGAAATGGTACCTTTTTTTTTTTTTTTTTGGTATAGGCAGTTTATATTAATCTTCATGTGACGCTTAAGCAAACCAGTGATTCCACATACCATATTAAATGACTGTATAACTACTCAGTCAGATGACAGCATCGATAACCAGTTTAACTGATTTCAAGTGCAATATTGTTATTTTGGAACTCATACAAAAAAATTGAAAATGTCATCTAGATGTGCGGCTGTAGCTTCTCACCGTGTTCATCAGCGTAGACTCAGAATTGGCCACCAGCACAAACACATCAGCGTCCAGACAGAACTTGTCGATCCAGCTGTCCAACTGTGTGGTGACGTCAGTTCCAGGACTGTGGATACAAAACATGATGAATGTCACCTTATTGTTCCTCCCAAAACAACTGCTTCACAATAATGGCAATACACATGAAAGGCATGCGCAACCCAATCCATGTATAGCCATACCACGTTGAGCATTAAACATAGAACATTAATCATAAAAATCAGTACCTGTCCATGAGTACTAGGTCATCTCTTAGAAGGGCACACTTTGTTTTGGGCCAGAAGACCTTCACCAAACAGCCAGCATCAAGACTGTCATCCATGTGCAGTGCGTGAGCCAGCTGATTGACAGTCTGATTAAAAATAAAAGCATTCACATTTTTACAATGAGATTCAAATGCTACTCCAATGAGCACATGCAAGTGTCACAACAGATCTGGTTTGAACAACCTTGTTGTTTTATTTGTTAACAAATAAAAAATGTGGTCTGGGAGAAGGATTTCATTTTACATCGAGGAACATTTCACAATTCTGTCGTTGATTATTTTCATTAATTGTATGATTAATAATTTCCCTATACTAGCACGCTACAAAACGATTTACTCCATACAGTAACTAACCTCACGGTTAAAATTTTTGTAAATCTCATCAAGTTGATCCTCACCTTGATGCTCTTCTCTTCCTCAGATCCCTCAGTCTTTAGGTAAGCCCTGTCTTCATCAGTCCCTTCAACACTCAAAAAGCAGTTAGTTGTGTGGCCAATACCACTGGGCATCACCCGGTCATGCAGCATGGCGTTGACGACAGTACTCTTTCCATTGCTTGTCCTGATAAAATAATACAATTCATTTAAAAATAATGATATCCAGCAGTTACTTCCAACCAAGTAAGTTGATTGGACAAGAGGCTTTCCAAGAGTACTGATAACAGCACTGGGATGTTTAACTATATGCATGACTCCACTTCACACTTGTCATCATTAACCTATGTTCATGGGAACTACTTAATATGTGGACAATGGATTCTACACCCTACATGGCGAACCAGTTACACTATTTCAGATTCATCCGTGGAACATTTAGTTACTGTAGCCAAATTTTTTCTTAAAAAGAGACATAAAGAGAAGCTTGCAAGATTTACAGAACTGTCCACCACCTCCATGGTTTATTCTTCTCACCTTTTGGCTACATAGTACCGGTAAGAATTGAAAACTAATCTCGCCCCCCAGCTTAAGACTAGTTCCACCAGTCGCAGAAAGATATGCGTTGGTGGAGCAAAAGGACTGGTTAAATAAACAGGGAAATAATAAACTCTTGATAACAAATAGTGTTTGTCAAATTGTTGTATAAAACAATACAACATTCAAGGTCATGCTGTTGTACTGGATATCAGCACGTTATGATATCTTCACCACTCTCTGCTTACGACCACATAAGAGCAGTGCTTACAGTATATTCATTACAACAGGACTCTCTCTCAAACACAACCTCAATTAAAGAGTTTGCAAATGATTGACAGAAGGAAGCAGAAACCTCACCTGCCAAAAAAAGCCACTTTCATGTGTCTGCGAGCTAGCACTTCTTTTATAACTGCTAGTTTGCTAGTGTACGCCTCTATCTCATCCAACTGATCTTTTTCTGCTATATGCTCTAACGATTCATTAGAGCATGTATCTGAAAGGCAAGCAGATAAAGGATCAGAAATCATACCAACAAAAATATTTGTTTTGCTCCAAAAAAAAATATGTCATTCATTTCATTTCACCTTTAACAAACAGTGAACATTCCTGGACGTAATTAAGCAGCTGCTCAAAAACATCACCAATTTTCTTTTTGGCCAGAACAAAGCGTTTGAGTGGAGAGCGGTCCTCCTGTTCCATGTTATTACCTGTAAGTTGGGACAAAATTCAGGGCTCAGATTTCATCACTCATGTTTCCTATAGTGAGTCATTATTTTTCCATTCATACCTTAAATATCCACAAAAGAGAAAGATCTGCTGAACCTGAAAAAAAAAATAGACACACAGGATCATTTTCATTTTGCACAATGCTTATTTGTTCATAAAGGTTCATTACCTAAATATTATTCCATATTATACAGTAATAATAATAATAATAATAATAATAATGTGCCTTTTACGCAATTGGGAAAAGTGATTCACACTGATTGTGTGTTTTTTGCTTTTCAGACAACATACTATAAATCTGTTTTCTGAGTAATGTTTCTACATTCATAACTAGAAATGGGGGGAAAATAAAAAAATTTTAATCGATTCAGTGGAGTATCGCAGTGGAGTATAATTCTTTTTTTGTGGTGATTCACATATTTCCACACTGACTACAAGCATTAAAATGTTTTTTATATATTTTTAATATGTATTTAGTAGTGATAAAATATTGCTATTCCTCTACAATCTGGCAGGTAGCACACTCTAAACCAGTCGTACTGAAGGTCCAGTCAATAAAATCTTCTTTGCGCTAAGGTCCGAATTTCAAGTTTGTGTCAGGATTCAGATGTTTATATATGCAGTCATTTTAAGTCAATAAAAAAAGTATCTATTTAAAATTTCCGTAGCATTTCAAAAATGTTTATCATCAATTTTCAGTAACTATGTTAAACATGTGGAGTGTTTAATCTTTGATGGCCTTGAATATAAACTTTTAATCAATCTTTAGTGAATCTTCATTTGCATGCTGCTGGGCTGTTATTGATGGTGAAAGAACTCTGGGTGCTCTGACATGCCTTCACCTCATACTGCTGCAAATATGTTTGCTCAAACAGTCCATGTTTTGCCTCATAGTGTTGAGACATATGAGACAAACTGGGTTTAAACGTCCCACAGGAAGAATAAACATATATTCATCTGTCCATTCATCTTTGAAGGTTCAGTTTTCATAGCCTACTTTTCTAGTTATGGTTCTGTTCCATCTGCACACTCTGTCTATACACAGTAAACTATCACATTTATTGGTTCCGTTTAGTGACGAACATATAGGCATGCCCGCCTCAAGGGAAAAAAACGCTAGATTACTGCTGTATTATTTATTTTGATTTATCAGAAAAGCATCAGGGTCTGGATAGAACTGTGACTCAGTCCGGATGCAGATCGCGGTCCACCAAGTGGTGATGCCTGCTCTAAACTATTCAAATAATGGCAGGCAGCCAAGTTTGTTTAGAATTGTAATCTAAAAAAAATGTTTAATATCAAATTGGGATATTTATAAAATCGGGATACTTACAGAATCGCAACACAAATTGAATCGGCACCTAGGTGTCGCAATAGTATTGTATCGGGACTATTGTATCATGGTATGATTCCCATCCCTATCCCTGAATAAGAAAAATCAACAGTGTTTTGTCCTAAAGTCATCAATAACTATAGCTTGAAAGGTTATTCAATAACTCTAGAATATATATATATACACTAGGATAAATCGGTGATGGGGAGAAAAGGTTTTAGAAATAGTTAAAAAGTAAAAATTATAAAATTATAGCTTATTTTTAGCTTTATCAATGATATTATTACTTTTGGTTGAAGCCCACGTACATGTTTCCTTGTCTTTCTGTATTGACAGAAAAATAACTATAAATGTATATAACACAAAAAAAAGTTGAGCATCTTACACCTTGTTTTCTGCTAAGTTTTGTCTTCAGCCTACACTCCCTAATAGGTAATCAAAAAGTGAATCACAGATCTGATAAAGATTAAGTTTTGTTTTAAAATGACTCCAAATTAAAATTCACTTATACCACTTTAGCACTGTTATTTCAGCTGTGAAAATGTTAAGTAATCCCAGTAAACATATTGAGTTTAGCTTTGCTAATTAATATCTATTGGTGCAGGTGTTTGTTTACATTAAGCAAGAAGTGTATTAGTAGCTTATTTTTTAAGTAGATTCTGGGGCGACACCGTCCGGGGCGTTCCTCCTGATTCCCGCCTAGTACATAACACTGGGCTCTCAGTCTGGGTATTTTACACTGCCTCACCTCAGACTGCTGTGGATATGTTTGCTCTAACGACCCATGTTTTATCTCAATAGAGGCACTTCAAATTGCTGCTTTTTACTAGCGCCACGGATTCAGAACATATGAGACAAACTGGTTTTAAAATTCCCGCAGGACGAATAAACATAAATTCATGTGTCCATTCATCTTTAAGGGTTCAGTTTTCATAGTCTACTTTCCTTTTTGTTTTGTCTTTTTTTTATAGTATTTTTAAGTACTGAGAATTGTGCAGGCTTGTAGATGGATTACTATTGTTGCTGTGTCTTCCGCATACTCTGTCTATACACGGTAAACTATCGCGTTGATCGACACTGTTGACGCGTATAGCCACGCCCACCTCGAGGGAAAACACGTTAAATTAGTAAAGGAGCAAAAGGAAAGGCACGAGATGCTGTAACACAATCTGGCACGTAACTGCTCATAACATCCCTTCTACTCAACCTTTTTCATTTCATTTATTATCACAGATTTAACTTCAGGAGGCAAATACCCAAATACTGGGACTTCATTTCATTTCAACGTTTCATTAAATTCCGTCCAGCCAGTTGTGAGTGATGCTGTGACAAAATCTGGCTGGACAGACAGAAACTTTTCTGAGAATGGTTTTATGGTCCTCCATGAATGAAATGTAAAGATATCACTGAAAGATATCTGCTACCCATTTTTCCCTAACACTTTTCCAGTCTCCATTGATAACTCGATATCAGTTAACCTGACTAAATAATAACGTTAGATGATATATAGATTAAACTAAAATATTGAGCTTGTTAGCTTTACAGACTAGCGCACAATAACGTTTAAAAAACACACACTAATGATTTAAGATAACATTTTTAGCTTATACGGTAACCGACACTTTACAACAAAACGAAACAAACCCTGTCACTAAGGTCACAACTAGGATAGCAAAGTCGACTAAAGGAATGTACCGGCTGCTGCTAACATGCTAACACGCTAACATGCTAACTGGCTCACGCGCTCAGTGTCCGTTTTACCTCGGATTACTCCAAGATAAATATCAAAGCTCAGAAAATGACATTAGCGCATGATGCTTAAAATATGCCAGATTAATCGAATATGCATCTTACCTAACCCTGCGGTTTATTATATCCTCTTTGGACTTGGCATGATGTTAGTGCAGACTACAGGAGAATATTTGACCCGTACACACACACGCGCACACACACTTGACGTGAATGAGAATAAAACCGAAAGGAGCTTCAGTTTCCAAAATAAAAGCCAACATTTCTTCACTGCCAACAAACCTCTCATTAACCAGCAACACCCAACATCACAGTAAAACAAATGAAAGTTCTTATTTGTGCTTTAAGCATGTACATTAAGTATGTTTTTTTTTTTTACTTTTAATCCCAAATCAACCATCCCTTCCTATTTAGTGCATTTTCATAAACATCACTACATTTCTCTATACTATCCTACTTGATCAAAATCCACATAGTCGCATGGAGAATATGACTGCTGTGACACCATGGTGTCCTAGTTACTATTACTGGTGTTACTCTGTCATGCTAGTTAACATGGGGATTGGTGGTTTGGCTCAGCGGTAGAATTCTTGCCACGTGTAAGGCCCAAGTTCAATTTCCGGCTTGTTGCACAAGCCATTGAACTCTCAGTGCTGTTCCCAAGGCCAAGATTAAATACAAGGGGTGGGTTAGAAAGGGTGTCCAGTGTCCAACCTATGCCAAATCTTTGTGACCCACAAAAGAGCAATCATAAGAAGGAGAGGAACAATAACATCATGCCAGCTAACATTTGAAAGAGTAGAGGGAAAATACTTTACATTTTTTGTGGTAGGAAAATAAATACTGCCAGGGTTGTGTAATACAACACAAAGTCTTAAATTTACCACATAATTTTACCACGCCATTCATTAAACAAGCTCTCTTTTCTCTTCATGTTAATAAGACAAACTAATGGAGCTCTAAAAAATACTCAAGGGAAGAATTACCACCAGTTAATTGAAAAACATTTTTGCAGGATAAAATAAAAAATTGACAGCAATATGTTAGTAGTGGTCACTTCAAAATGTTGATAATTACCTCAACTTACTTTTGTTTGTCATATAAACTTAAAAGTCTGCATTGTTGATTTAAAGCATAATTTGTGGTAATTTAATAAAGTTGTCTCATGTTCAGGTCCCACGCCATGCATTTAACGTAAGACACGTTCAGACATTTTGAAACTATATGTTGGAGAGGATTTGTACAGATATTTAGTCTAGCCATTTGTTTTAGGGTGTGAAGACTTTCCTTATAGCAAAAAAACTTCTGACTTTTAAAACTGATGACACATGACACTGGACACTTCTTTTATAAATGTTAAATATACAATTTCTCGATGGCATATTAATTATTAAATTGATTCTTTGTAGAATAACAGCACTATGTTATTCTCAGCAATCAAGCTGTCACAAAATCAGAAGCGTCTTACATGTTGATGTTTATAAGAATGACCAAAAGAGGGCGCCAATGGATCATTTTAAGTATATATAGAAAATACAAGTTTGACTATTTCTTTTATCCACTGACGCCCTTTTCTAGTCAAACCCATTAAGGATATTAGTGTAATAATTACAAGTTGTATAACTGGCATTTGCAATCTTTATTATTTAAAGTACGTATGGAAGTATGAAATCACCACCCATGGAAAATGTTCATTTAATTGTATAATTGTGTAGAAAAAATAATAACAGACATAAAACTCTGTTTATTTAACATTTCCAAATTCTGGCTTTAAGAAACACTTAAAAAATCAAAGTCAAAAGAAAACTGTAGTAAGTTGCAACTTTCAATGCATTCAATCAAAATGTAATGACTGTCATGTACCTTTACCTGACATGCAACCCCACATCATCAAGGCATGTATAAATTTACATGTTTTTGAAGGCACTTGTCATCATACATTTCATTGGAACTGCAAAAAGTTTTATAATTCTCTCTTTTGTTTCAACCAACATCTCTCGTGTTGCAACCATGTTCTATGTCAAAGCACTCTTTTTTAACTTCAGACTTATTAGCAGATGTACAGTAATCGTATGCAGATGTTTTTGGAATGTTAAAATGAAAATAATTCTATAGCATGTATGTGATTAGTTTTTTTCTACACAGTTAAACAATTGAATGAACATTTTCCAAAAGTGGTGATTCAAGGGGATGTAATTACAATATAATAAACCTGTAGCGTACTACAGTAAACCAGAGATATGATCATATATTTGTATATATTTTTTATGTACATTTATGTTTATTATTTTTAAAACAATGTATATATAACTTTTTTTTATTATATTTTTTTCAGAGGAAAGGTAGGCAAAAGAGCTTCTCTAACTAGGGCCCAAGCTCTATGACATCAGCTCTATGAGCTCATAGTGTGTGAAGGGCCCTCTTATTATTTTTAGTCTACTTAGAAAGTTAGGTCTTCACAAAACAAAAATTATAATTTTTTATTTGCTATAAAATTATTACAACAAAATTGGATTGAATGAAGTTGAAATAAAATTAAGTTTTAGCAGTACGACCAGGCAGGACGTCAGATATCAACATCCATATCAAATTAGGAATAATAATAAATACAAACTTTACATCAATTATTTGTACTTTTAAAAACTTTTGTTGTTCGTCATCTGCCTGTCAAATCACCTCATCAACCACACCTTGATAAATATTATTCTGTAACTTCTAGTCTTTCGGCTGTTCCCAATGAACGGTCGCCACAATGGACCATCCAATCCACACAACAACTTGGCACAGGTTTTAATGCCGGATGACCTTCCTGCTTCAAACCTTCTATTTTATCCGGGCTTGCAACCGGCATTGCATCCAGTGGCTGGGGCTTGAGCATTATTTAAAAAATATTGTGAGAGATATAAAAACTGACCGGACGTTTACATTACAGTTATTATTATTATTATTATTATTATTATTACTCCTAGTAGTAGTAGTAATAGTAAGAGTAGTAGTAATTTACACATGTATTTACACAAAAATGAGGACTAACTTGAACTTTAAAACATGGACAATTTACGAATTTCACTGCTTATCATACTTTCGTATTTTTTGTAGACGTGGCAAAATTTTAATTTAATTTGAATTTGATTTGATTTGATAGAGGCGGCGCGGTGGTGTAGTGGTTAGCATTGTCGCCTTGCACCTCCAGGGTCTGGGTTCGATTCCCCGGCCAGGCTCGATTCCCGTCTCTGTGTGCATGGAGTTTGCATGTTCTCCCCGTGCTTGGTGGGTTTCCTCCGGGTACTCCGGTTTCCTCCCACAGTCCAAAGATATGCAGGTTAGGCTAATTGGCGTTCCTAAAAAAAATGCCCATAGTGTGTGATTGGGTGTGTGAGTGTGTGTATGTGTGTGTGCCCTGCGATGGATTGGCACCCTGTCCAGGGTGTACCCCGCCTAGTGCCCGAAGTCTCCTGGGATAGGCTCCAGGTCCCCCGCGACCCTGAACACAGGATTAAGCGGTATAGAAAATGAATGAATGAATGAATTGATTTGATAGTAGTAGGAGGAGGAGGAGGTCACTCGGAGTGGTCACTCGCCCTCTAGTGGTTATAGGTAGTACAACTTTGATCGAACTACATACAGCCACTAGAGGGCGACTGAGACATTAAACTTTATTACATACTGCTTTCAGGTCCATTTAGAATTTTAAACCCCACTAATATTTATACAACTACGAACATCGTCTCGCATTTAACTACTTTTAAAATTAGAACCTCATCAGATTGATAGAAAATAGTTTTCCTTTTGCTCAGCTGGTATGGCAATGGGTGTCCTTTACACTTTTAAAAAATATTTTCGTTTCGCATTCGTTGCTAATGTAGCCCAACCACCATTCTTTCCAGCAGGGTTACTGAGCCTTAACTAATCAGCAAATCAAATTCTTGATTTGTCTTTGTTAGCGATGCATTAAACAAACGAATGCATGAATAAACAAATGACTGAAATAATTTTAATTTTATGTCTGAATTTTTTTTAAATCAATAAAAATAATTTTACCGTTGAAATATTTGTGTGTTACTTAATATAATGAATTAATCCTTTAGATAGAGCTCCTTTGTATGCTTTAATGTTTTTGTCTTATTCACTTTGTCCTTGGGGTATGCAAAGTTTTGCAATCATCCATACCAACGGCTTCCCCCCCCGCCCTCCCAGTCCAACTTCCGCTTTTCACATTCACGAGGACCGGAAGTCGTCATCGCGTCAGCAAATAGGGAAATGGAGAGGAAAAGGGGCCTTAGCGACACCTTAGCGTACTGCAGTTATTAGCGCTCAACTGCCGAATGGACGTTTTTATGGTGGACTAACTGCTCGTTTCCAGACGTCATGGAGACCAATGAGGAAAAGCCCATCATTTACACGATGGAGAATAAACCCATAGTGACATGTGAGTGTCGGCTTTCTCGCTTGTTGTTAGCTCATTAGCTTTGACGAGTTAGCTTTATTCCTTCTCCTGCCGCCGCCGCTGCTGCTGTGCGCGAGCGTTGCAGTGACCACTGCACAACTAGCCTTCAATCCGTTTAGCGGCGGATTTACATCATGAACAACTTCACCACAGCGGATTATAATCACCCGGCGACGAACTCGCACACGTACAAGCAATGTTGTCAAATGAATTAAAATCGAACGATAACATGTTAAAGATATAGAACGCGGTGTACATGATCGATTAGAGACGTTATCGTTATGTTTACACTAATGTTTATTCTGATTAGTATTATTAGGGAAAACCCTTTCACTTTTCAACCAGACACTTCAGGAATGCCAGTGGGAGGAGATTTCCCTAAAGACTGCACTGACCTCTAATGTACTGTATTAGCCGTATCATATATTCTATCTGCAACCTTATATTAAAAGTCTAAACCTCTTTTTTTTTTAAGAAAAAAAGAAGAGGAATTGAATGTATTAGTCTGCAGTTGCAAATGAATTGCTTGTATGCACTGCGCATGCACTGTGTGTTACACAAGATACTGTATATGCATTGCTAAAAAAAAAACCCACTCCATCCCTGTTGACGTGGTGAACATGCTAATGTGGCACCGACACGGGAAAATCACAGTTTATTTCTGAGTGCAAAGCTCGAAGCTGAGGTTTAAAGAGTGTAGCAAGGCCTGGTAGGCTTGTGATGCATTCCATTTCACAGGTATCTGATTTTTATTGTTCATATCAAGTTCAAATGAGTTATTCATACAACATCTGAAGTATATCTGATATCTGGTCACCTGACTCGCGTCTAACCACTCCCACCCAATTTTCCAGTTAATTCTGAAATCATTGCGAAGCGGCAATAAATCGATTTTTGTTAGTAAACATCAGTGGTGTTCAGATCAAATAGAGTTTAATCCAATTCGAAATTAATGCAATTATTTAAAAAAAGAAAAAACAAAAACGCTTTCTAAGCAAAAATGGAAACAATCTAAATACTACGATAAACTCGGCGCAAGTAACATAATCATTTGTCCTTTCCACTACAGTGATACTATTAAAAAAAAAAAAAAAAAACTAGCACATTTCGACAAGGAATGATGCAATCACAGGAATCAGGTATGGGTCAGGACTTGCGTATAGACAGACAGAACAGAAATTGAATTAATGATCGACCTGATGATACACTGTGATGGTACACTGCTGGTTAAATCCTATATCACAACAACCTTTTACTGTGTCCCACAGCACTGTGTAGTTGAAGAATTGCTTTTCTTGCACACATGCAGGGCTGTCTAAAATAAGAAATCTTAGATGGCAGCTGTCCTTATGCTGCCTCCCAAATGGGACAGATTTTATCTAATGAGCAGAAACCCTGCCAAACAATGTGGCCTACCTAGGCAACTGTCTTCTGAGTGGACTGCAAGGATAGTGAGGAGAATAAATCTTTTCTGTCTTAATTGTCACAGTATTGAATAACTAAATATCAGGAATATACATTTCTTTATGTTGTACAGTGCAAACCTCAGTGCTTGTATGTTAAAGGTGTGGCATTCACCATTCATACTGAGGTGTGCGCATTCATAGGATGACAGTCATTCAGTTCCATTTCTTATACGACTGTACATTTTAAAGCATTTTTGTTGCATGTTTGAGTGGTTAAGTTTAGAAAGATGTATAGTCATACAGAAACATCAGTTCTTGCTGCAGTAAGTGCAGGTGTGAAAGCGCTCTCTCTCTCTCTGTGTTTGTGTGTGTGTCTGTGTGTAAGAATGAGGGTGCAAGCAAGAAAAAGTGGCCTATCCAAATGTTAATGACTGTTTTAATATTACCAGAGACTGCATTAGAAAAACACAACTGTTTATGTGCAGAGTAATGAATGATCTATGTTCTTGCATGATCTATAGGTGCTGGGGACCAAAACCTCTTAACTGCTCTTTATACCCTGCTGGCGCAGCAGCTTCCCCGGGAGCCTATGGAGTGGAGGAGGTGAGGCTGTTCATTATTCATCTGTATTGAACGGTATAATAACATAATCATTAACAAGTGTTCGCCTCAAAATGTTAAATTTTTCCCTTATCAGTTTGTTGAGATAGGAAAAATTGATTCCGTTACACATCACAATCCTTTTGTGTGGCATTTCATGTATCGCCACACTGACTACAAAATCGATTAAATATTTTAAATAATTATTTATATATATATTTGCATTTAAGGAGGTAAAACATGGCCATTTTTCTATAGTCCTATTGGTACATTCTAATCTGTTCATACTTTAGCATGCAGCCCACTGTGTGGTAGGAGAGAATGATTTAGTTTTAGAATTGTACCAAAAATTTAATCTGGATGTTCATTAAATCAGGATACAATACTTATAAAATTGCGATACAAATCGACTAAGCACCTAGGTATCGTGATGATATCGTATTGAGTATTCCTTGGTGATTCCCATCCCTGTTACTTTCTATAGGTATTTATGGGGCCAGGGGTAGCTCAGTGGTTAAGGCATTGGACAACGGTTCGGAAGATCCCATGTTCAAACCCCACAACCACCAAGTTACCACTGTTGGGCCATTGAGCAAGGCCCTTTACCCTCAGCTGCTCAGATGTGTAATGAGGTAAAAATGTAAGTCGCTCTGGAGAAGAGCGTCTGCTAAATGTAAAATGTATTTACATGTTAGGGGGTACTGCTGTTTTGCAGACATTTGGTTATTAATTCACATCTGCAATATGTCTTTGAAATATCACTTCAAATGATCAAAAATGTATTCACCTCTCAATAACTGTTACTTGCACAACTTAATTGTGTAAGTATTTAAAAAAAAGGGGGGGTACATCATGACTGTGGTCACCACAGTTTTTTTGTGGACACTTGAACATTTTTAATTTTTAAACTATGTGTTATGGCTGTCTCTAAGTCTGCATCATTGCTGCACATTGGAAACGAAGAATTGGCAGAGGTATTAAAAAAATTATTGACTTCACCAAGATTGAAAAGTATACAGGAATAGCAATCAGCAACTAAATATCAGTAGAAATACAACTGCTACAGTTATCAGGAGGTATAGAATGAGTTACAGTACCACTAATCAGAGCCACGGAGATTGTACTTTGACAGTTGTGCACAATCTACCTCTGAAAACCAGGCAAGTGCTTCAGAATCTGCCAAGGGGTTATCAGTGGAAATCTGAGTTCCTGTGACAGTCAGTATGAAGGACATTGCAAAACATCAAACAATCTCTACGGACGGCGTCGAAGGGCAAAAAAACAAAACAAAAAACATTGCTTGTTCATCGGCACGAAACTATAAGAATAAATGTAAAGAATGTGAAAAGAAGCCTGATGCATATTCGCTCACATGGAGTGAACCTGGACAGTACTATAACAGTGAATGCATAGTATGGAGATGGAAGTGTGATGATATGGTGCTGTAAAGTGCACAAGGTGTTGGGGAGATGTAATTTATCAATTGCACCATAAAATACCTGTTGATATACTAGAATACTGGCTGACAAGAAGACTCCCAAGTCTCCAGATGCTTGGCAGGAGAGAACTAACCCATCAGTATAACAATGATTCAAAGCATACTGACAAAATCACACAAGTTTCAAATGAAGAAAGAACTGAGAACTCTGACCTAGCCAAGTATGTCGCCTGACTTGAATGCCACAGAACACTCTAAAAGAGAAACTCTTAAAGAGACAGCTGGAGCAACAAAACACCTCCAGCAACATGCAGCTGAAAAAAAAAGTCACTGTAGAATGCCAGAACATCTGTATAAAGTTTTGTAAAACTAAAAAGTCTGAACCTCTGTAACGAAAGGTGTTTTCACTTTTGTGACGATCCTATTCGTTCCTGATTTTGTCCCGCTTTGGTTTCATATCATTTAACATCCGTTCTTCTACAAAGCCTCTACTTAATTTTTGAGCATAGCTGTATGGATTTGTGATCATTCAGCCACAAGAGCAATACTGAAGTTAGGCAACTTTCCAACTCACACATGTGCACATCAGTTCGTTTAATGTTAGGGTTCTGTGCAGTTCTTCCTCTTCTTCCTAACGTTGGCAAAAAATGGCTTCATTGAGCTTCTTCATTTCATTAAAGTGAAAACCTAATTCTAGATCATACAAAGATATTCTACATGATAACAAGTTACTTGCATTGTGACTTTGGACCTTAGTAGTCTCTTTTTTTCCCCTCGTCTGAAGAAAGACAAAACATGAGGTTATATAAAAACAAGACTTTATTGCAGTAAGAAAATGTGATGGGAACAGCTTTACCACTGACACAGGAGACTCCTTCCAAAAATAATGAAACAGAACCTGCTTACAGAAATTGTCACCATTTCATGTGCTGTATGTATGTTTGTATGTGTATACTGTATGTTGGGGGGGCGTGGAAGAGAGTATCTGTATGTTAATATAGCGTTACAGAAAATGATTCAACACTCTAATACCAGCTAGAGTTAAGAATTCCATGCTATTTTAGAAAAGTGACATAATTTGGATGAAGTCAGTGCTGCATCATCATAAAACCTTAACTACAAGAAACCCCTAGAATAGATTGAGTGGTAGCTAAAGTGCATGCTGCAGAACAACTGAAGCTATTCTCAAGGTTTCATGTCATTTATTTTGTCAGAGTATGATCTCTGTGATATAAACAACCAGTGACCTTGCACTTCCTTGGTGAAGAAAGTAATTATGAAGCGTTAGAGTGTGGTTGTTTAGTTCTCTCTTTTAGAGAGTATTCCGGGTACGAATAAAGCGTGATAGTTAATGGTTAGTCAAGGACACATCTGGCTCAAAAAATAACTGCTTGCTCATGTTCAGAACTCACTCGTCCAAGCTGTTCACACAATGTGCTGACACACATTAGAAAATTATGCTCCGGGTGGAAGTTACCTTTAAAACATGCTGAAGTCTCGGTACAAAAAAACAACTCCTATTACTTAAGTGTAATGGGCATCAGAAATTAGCTCTTTGAGTATAAACCTTAAGTGCGTTGTGCTTCTTCCACGATACTCCCTACTTTTTTGATGCTAAGTAACTCTAACCTTCTTATATAACCTTTCTGTTTTGCCTCAAAGGCAAGTCATTGCTGATTTCAAGGCTCTGTTAAGCGTAGAGTAGCGTAAACATGCCAGAGCAGCTACATGTCATTTCGGCTTCACCTCCTTGGAAAGAATAGTAACCTATCCACTGTTACACTAGAAACATCATAGGAAAGGTCACTCGAGCCATGCACATTAGATACATGCTTGTGTATAGAGAACTAGTAGTCTGAACTGATATTGGTGCTGTGGTTTGACACGTCACTGTTCCATTTTTGTTTCCCCCCAGGGCTTACGGCCGGGCACCAAAGATGATCCACCTAGAAGCCAACTTTGTCCAGTTCAAAGAGGAGCTGCTTCCTAAAGAAGGAAACAAAGCTCTCCTCACGTTCCCCTTTCTGCACATCTACTGGACTGACTGTTGTGTAAGTTCTCATCTTGATATTTCTGAAGAACACTGTAAGACAAATGTATTTTAATAAATTAATAATGCATAAAATGGAATATTGTAATAATATTATAATAATAATGGAAATTTATTTAAGGCAATCTGTATCTAGTGGGAAATCTCAGAAATAAACCTGACCTTTAAAAAAAAAAAAAAAAAAAAACGCACCTTGAACACTCCTGATATACAGTAAGAGCTGATGAAAATGTGATGAAAGTTTGTGTCCTTCAGGGCGGTGATCTGTGAAACAAAGCAGATTTGCAAACTAACTTAAAATGCTCTTCACTTTTCTAATCATACTGCTATAGACTTTAGACTGTAGAGATTCCATTTAGATATATTTCACAACATTATCAGTATTGTATGATAAAATGGTTGACTAATCGTCTGTGATTGTAAGACAACACTATATTTCATTAGTAATAGTCCTTATGCTGTATGGCTATGTCCATTATTGAATATCAAATGGATGGTTGAATAGATGGGTGGATAGGTAAAGACAAAAGAACGTGTCTTTAATTCCAGCTAATTTTTTTCAAGAGGAAAATGCATCAACCTTATTGGCATCTCTAGAAATTCTTATAAAACGTATATAAGTAATGTTCCCATTTATATTTTACCTACATTTTTATAGCGCTGATGTATATTACCATTCCCCCCCCCCCCCCCTTTTTTTTATTGCCTAATTTATCGAGACCTCCATTAATATCTTCCTTATGTTGAACGGAGTTTGGCCATTGCGTCACACATTTAAATTTAAGTCAAACAGGAAGTCACAGATGATGGTTTTAAGACTGTTTTTAACACATGGGTGATTTAAAAAAAAGGAAAAAATGTAAATGGTAAAATGCTCGCAACATGTGATTCACATGCTCACAGCCTGCTCTGTATAATGGATGCAGTCTTAAAAGTGTGTTTGAAGCAACGTGAACTCTGCTGATATTTTAGATTAATATTAAGGAGTAATATCCTGAAATCACCACAAGAGCTTTGTCTCTCCGAAGGGAAAAAAGCTCATAGCTGACACTGATTCTTTATGATATGTTGTACTGTATATACAGCTCTGGAAAAAAATAAGAGACCACTGCAATTTGCTCCAGAAAACTTCTGGAATGTCATCAAGAGAAAGCTGGATGGTCACAAACCATCAAGTAAAGCTGAGTTACCTAACAGCAACTGTGGAAAAACTTGTGGAGAGCTTGCCAAAATGCATGAAAGCTTAAATCCAAATCAGGGTTATTCCACCAAATACCGATTTCTTAATGTTATTTAGCCGAAGCATTAACACAATTTGTTTACAAATTATTTACATTTTATTTGAGTTGTTAAAGCTCTGCAAACACTGCATGATCTTGGGTTATTTTGATATGTTGTGATGTCTTTTCATTTAAATGTATACTCTAAATAACAATAGCTATATTTTGATATTTAGAAGAAAGCTTGTCAGTAGTTCACAAAAAATTAAACAAAATGTTAATTTCACCAATACATCCCGCAGTGAGGGGGAAAAAAAAATCGTAAGAAATTGATTATTTTGTAGTGGTTTCTTATCCCCCCCGAGCTGTATTACACACATACTGTATATACATAAAACTAGTCCATGGTACAAAAAAGGTTGGAGACCACTGATTTTTTTTTTTTTTTTTCCCCCATACTTTATAAGTTTTTCTAGCATTACAGAGTTATCAAAGACATGTCGAAAATACAGTTTACATGAGACCACTGATTTTTATAGTACCAATAATTGTCACATGGTTTTGTTATAAATATGTTTTTGATAAAGGGCTTTGATAAATATATTCTGTGTGAGATTAAGCTGATGATTAATAGATAAATGTTCTTCTAAGCTTTTTGTCCCTTCTTGTTTAGGACACAGAGACGTATAAGGCCTCGGTAAAGGAGGACATGCAGCGGTGGCAGAGTGTACTGAAGCTGCACAGCTCAGCAGACTGGCTGATCGTGGTCGTGGAAAGCGACGGCAAGAAGAAGAACAAGACCAACATCCTGCCACGCACCTCCATCATGGACAAGATCCGCAATGATTTCTGCAACAAGCAGAGCGACAGGTGAGAACAGCTCAGCAGCAACCCAGTCCAGACCAAGACCCCCCTGTTCTATCAAAGTTGCGGCTCAGACTGTCAGCCTTGTTTTTTTTTTTTATTATTATTATTTTTATAAAGACAGGTGTAAATGAGTGCTGCTTTGATGGGATTTCATTTGTACTATCTGATATTCAGCACTGTTGATTATGTGTCCTGCACTGTGCTAATTTAGAAAGGCTTTGCTGGCAGGCCCTATTTCTGGCCTCTGACTCCACAGTAGAGCTTCTCTATAAAGACATGACTCATGCATGGTTTGTACTGGAGAAGTTCTTAGGCTGTTGGTTAGAAGTAACAGTAGGCGGTGCAGACTACTGCATAATTATGTCTTTTATAAATGACACACAGTGTTGTATTAGAAAGATGTGCGGTGTACAATCATGTTCTCATACGTGGACCGGTTTTGCTTGTTTTGTTATTGAGTTGCTCTGATGATTATTATAATTTCTCTTTCTTCCTCTTAATGTGCAATTGAGCTACATGGTGCAACATGTTTTAGCGATGTGTCATTGCGGTGACTGTAACATACCTCAGAGGATTGTAATCAAGCATTGATTATTCTTTAATGTTAATGTTCTTTAACTTGAATGAACAAGAAGACTTATTAATTATCACACGTAACCAAACCTTCAGTAGGTGTAAATAGCATAATAACGTTTAGTCTAGTTAAAAAGTTAAATAGTAAATTGACAGTGTACATAATTTTGCTTTTTACGAGAACATAGGCGGGCTGCAGTATAACTCGTAGCACTGTAAAGTCTTTCAGATGTGACACACTCAGCAGTTTTACCATGATAGGAAATGCTTTCCTTAGTGTTTTGCTCTAGAAAAGTGGATTTTTTCCCCCCTCTCCATTACTCACAGTTCATCCTGTTATTACTAGAGTTCATCATAATGAGCATGGCATGCTGCTTTATTTTAAAATATAATACAATATAAATCTAATAAAATATAAATATAATAAACTTTCCTTTCATATGAAAGAGAAATATATGAAAAGATTCAAATATATTACCACATTTTCAACAATTATAAAATGAAACTGCATTATGATATGATGCATTTTGATTGGTAGACAAACATGATTAAGTGCAGTATGACTAGAGCAATATAATATATCATAGATAAGATCGAACTGGTGTTGAATTATGATGACACCCTGGAGCTCCTTTGTGCATTATTCATTTTAACATTTCTTCCTCTCTCGCTCAGGTGTGTTGCTCTGTCGGATCCCCTGAAGGAATCTTCTCGCTCTCAGGAGTCTTGGAATGCGTTCCTGACAAAGCTGCGCACTCTGCTTCTCATGTCCTTCACCAAGAACTTGGGCCGATTTGAGGACGACATGCGCACGCTGCGGGAGAAACGAACCGAGCCTGGCTGGAGCTTCTGCGACTACTTCATGGTCCAGGTACATCCTTACTACAGCTGTTCATTTTCATGGTTAAATAAAAATTTTTAATTGGCAAAAGGGTCTAAGATTTAAATTCATGACATTTGTTTAGCCTAAATTACATAGTACAAATCATTAGGTCCACAAACAAACAAACAAAAAATCCTCCTTTTTCTCTGCTTGTTTTGACCTCTGTGGACGTACGTAATTAATCCTCTTAGGTCTGGATTTGTCATACTCCTCAGAATATAAATGCTGGTCTAGGGTCAGTTCAAACATCATGGATATAAACATGAGTCATCTTTAATGCTGTGGCTTTGTTTATGTGTAGGAAGAGCTGGCATTTGTGTTTGAGATGCTACAGCAGTATGAGGACGCACTGGTCCAGTATGACGAGTTGGACGCTCTCTTCACCCAGTATGTGCTTAACTTTGGGGCTGGAGGTAAAGTCCATTCTGTATACCCACTGTACATGTATTTAAAATGCATTAGTAAGAAGTGTTGTATGTACTTGCAAAGTCTGCATGCTATTGAAAACAGAGATCATCCAATAATAGAGAAACTAATATACATTTTTATTTTTATTTATCCTTTTATGAGCATTTGTCCTGGATTTTAGTGTACAGTATGTTAACATAATATTTAGTTTAATATCAGTTCATAAGCTGAATTAAATATTATCTTATGACGTGGCGATCAGACGGAGCCAACTGGCTAGGCTCGTTTTGCCAGCCTGTGCGGAACTGGAATGGGCTCCTCCTGCGCAGACCGATCGATATGGAGAAGAGGGAGCTAATCCAACGTAGCGAGGCTAGCCTGCTAGACCTGCGCAGCTACCTGTTCTCTCGCCAGTGCACGCTACTTATCTTTCTGCAGAGGCCCTGGGAGGTCACGCAGAGAGCCCTGGAGCTTCTTCACAACTGTGTGCAAGAGCTCCGTCTGCTTGAGGTCAGTGTGTCTGTCTCTCCGCATGTATGGTCCTGTACACTTATT
Organism: Channallabes apus; assembly: GCA_030522415.1. Taxonomy (NCBI): domain Eukaryota; kingdom Metazoa; phylum Chordata; class Actinopteri; order Siluriformes; family Clariidae; genus Channallabes; species Channallabes apus. The sequence continues at coordinate 9,229,109 of CM060119.1, forward strand.
GGTAATTTTATCTGATATGCCTACAACTTACTAACTGTAACAAATATCATTACCGCTGGAGGACCTCTGGGTTGAGAACAGTCATTTAAGTTGAGAACAGCCAATTATAAAGTATCCACCCAATAGTGATGATGTTATATATCCTGTGTCACTGTGCTGAGGATAATCCACCCGAATAAAATCTGATTCACTTGAACACTGATTGAAATGCAGTGGGATAATGTACATTATAAACTGGCAAATCAGTGTATATCATACACTTCATATTATGAACCTGTGCAGTATTTGTGTCTGCGCACAACTCTGATTACTATCACTGGTTTCATTCATCAGGTCTCGGTTCTCCAAGGGGCTCTGGACTGCTGGGTCTTCCTGAGTTGTCTGGAGGTGCTGCACAGAATTGAGGGCTGTTGTGATCGCACCCAACTGGAGGCCAACTTCTCTCATACTGTGGGCCTCTGGTCTTATGCCACTGAGAAGGTATGACATTTTGTGTGTCAAGCTCTGGCACATACACACCCTGAACTGTGCAAAAAAAAAATGTGCCTCTGACTTTCTCGAGAGAATTAATGAAAAGATACTGCTGTGTATACACATCGGTGGTCTGTCTTAGCACTTCATATCTAAAATGGACCAATAAAAGGAAACGGTGGTTTAAAAAAAGTTCCAGACCAGTAGCTGCAGCTAATTTGCTTATTATGAGGAAGCATACAAGTCCGTTTCTCTTTGCAAGTGATTCACTAACTACTAATATGTTTCTGGCATTGTGTATGTTTGACTGCTTCTTAAAATGTGAAATGCAAATGAAATATGTTTTGCTAAGACTAATAGAAGAGCTAAGTGTGTAAAAAGCAAACGTGAAGTACAATACTGCACAATCAATCCATGCACGGGATGACCTCTAGTTTTAAACAGCGTTGCCATAAAATCTATAAAATGGACACATTTGTTCCCTGTCAGTACATTTAAAAGACCGAGTTAGACCAGTTTTATGTTAGCACTAAAATGTTTTCATTAGCCCCATTAGCTGTGTTAGCTTAAGTATAAAGGTGTTTAGCTTTTATTGAATGACTGATCTAGCCTTCTTGTTTAGTTAACTGATGTTTTCAAGGTACTGTAGCTATATGTTAATTTCTTCTCTTTTTTTTTTGGTTCACTCCATCTGCACCATTATTGTTTATTCATAATCATGTTTTTTTTTTTTTTTTTTCATGGCATGTACTCTCTCTCCAAATGGTGCTTTTTTTTGACAGTAGAAATGGATAGAGGTGAATTGGTTTGATGGGAAAAACATACAGCTGAGAGTTTTAATTTGTATTTGTTGTATGGTGTGTAATTGAGCTGGCAGGCTGAGTAGTCTAAGTCTGTCATGTATTTTTGTTTAATTTGTTTCAGCTGAAGTCTCTGGGCTGTTGGTGCGGTTTAGTGTCAGAGAATGGACCCAACTCCGAGGAGCTGAACCGGACTGTCGACCTGCTCGCAGGCCTCGGCACAGAGAGACCAGAGACAGGTCTGTCATACAGAATAGCTTGGCAATTTGTATTGTTCACATTGAATGGTACATTCCTGACTACATACCAATTATGCCAATATGAACTTCTGAGTCTGTCAAAAATAAATGTTACACAATTTCACCCTTATTTTTCAACCAAGACAAGTTTCCTGTCTCGTTATTCTTGTTTAATTTTGCTACAAGTTTAACGTTGCTTAAAAAAATGTAAGGGGAGCGTTTAACTACCCGTTGAGCATGAATTTAGGTTCACAGTGCGTCAAACTGTTCACATTTTTTTTTCCCAACCATCTATTGCACATTACTAATTGCTGCTCTTTATTCGCCTATTTATTCCTTCCTCTGATCTTAAGAGAGAGAAAATACGAAGTTTCATTGTACCAAACAAAATAATAAAGATATTCTTATTCTCTTCTCTTCTCTTAACCTGTTGGCTTTTATTATCAAACTCATTAAATGTATAGCATTGGCCAAAAGTCTGCATCCATAGGCAAAAATCAGTTTTAAAAGTATAAATTGCAGCAAATGTGCAAACGGAAGGCCCCAGACTTGGGTTTTTCTTTTGTTGGTTTCAAGGCTATCTTAAGTAATAAAAAGAATATTGTATAGGAAAATGCTTATGGGTCCATACTTTTTGGCCACCCTGTATGAAGTGTAAAGTTGTGTAAAAGTTTTTATTTATTTATTTTTGTTTAAACTATTACTTTTAAGGCTAGGAGTGTTTAATAGTCTAATAATTATCTAACTTTTTATCATGGTCTTTCAGCCAACAGTCTTCAGAGCCCATATAAAAAGCTTAAAGAAGCCTTATCATCAGAGGAAGCTTTTGAGAAACACTATCTGGTAAGACCTGATCTCTTGTTAATGGTGATGTCTTTTACATTGGAATAACATGTTGGCCAACTATATGGAAATCCTAAATCAGAATATGAGGTCTTAAAAAAGTGTATAATACACTGCCTGGACAAAAAAGTTACACACTGCAAGATTTAATTCAGTCATCTTTATCTTTGATTTGAAACGACCACAGATCATAACACTGCCTCCAGAGGCTTGAACAGTAACCACTGTACATGAGTGCATCACTTCATGCGCTTACCTTCTTGCCCTGACACACCCATCACTCTGGAATAGGGTAAAAATGAACTCATCAGACCACAAAACATTTTTTCATTGATCCAAAGTCCAATCTTTATGCGCTGTAGCAAGCTAAAGTCTTTTTTTCCTGATTAGTCCCAATCCTGTGAGTTCTCTTCACATTGTGTGTATGGAAATGCTCTTATGCACTGTTCACTCAGGTTTTGATAATGTGTTAAAGGGTTCTTAACCCAGTTCCATTAATTTCTATTTTCTTATGTTGTTGTTTGCTTGATGCATCAATAATTTGATCCTTCTGAAATTAACTTTTTTTTTGGCCCGGCAGTGTGTTTCTCTATTCTATTTAGCCTTTTTTAACTTGAACAATTGGTCTGATTCATTCTCTCTCACAGTTCTTTTAGTCTTCTCTCTTTAGATGGCTTATTTATACACTCTCTATATCTGCCCGGGTAGGAGTTGTCTCATGCTGCTCTGGAGATGTACAGAGCCATTGGGAGGATGCGTTCAGCTCGACTGGTGGGGAAGAGCCTGGCTGAGTTCTACATGTGAGTCTTTTTGAGACAATTTGTCATCATGTGTGTAAAGTTATAAATGCAACAGAATATGTTTCATATATATTTTACTTCATGTATTTTAACAACAAATACTTGAATAGTCTCACTTATCAAGTATGATGTTCCTTTTGCCTATAAATTGAAATTTTAGGGGAAGAAAACACCACATCATATTTGGTCTTGCATTTCATTAGAAAGGTTATTAAAATGTAACTTTAAGGAGCTCTAGTATACCAAATAAACTCTGATGTTGGATCTAGATATATTTTTCCTTTTAGAAATTGTTGGAATCAAGTGACCTGTACAAGGTGGACACACAAAAGCAACACACACATTTTTACTGACAGGAGAAAACTCACCACAATGTTCAGCATGCAAAGCCCAGTTGTCCATTAAACATATTTTATTTGACTGTAACGCTTATACTCCTTTAAGGAACTTGTTTTACACTGTCGACACTTAAAGTTTTTAAGCAAGTAAATCCAAATATGGTTTTAAAATTCTTAGAAATTTTTTTTTTTAAACATCTTATCTAGCTCTTGAATAACAAAATACTTCTCGCCATGAATATAGCCATAGAAGCTGGCATGGCGCAAAGAAAAGAAAGAAAGAAATGAGCTCTAGTATCTCATTCCACTACCATTGTTTAAGTACACATTTACACAAGTATATCACTACTGTAATTAAAATCCTACACCATCCTCATCCTTAATGAATTATTAGCTCTGATTAGAACTCCTGAAAGCTTATGTGTGTGTCTCTGTGTGTGTAGGAGGAAAGGTGATGCCCAGACAGCAAAGACGTTCCTGCAGGACTCGTTGAAGTCATTCACGTTGGAATGCTGGAGCCTGCCGCTCACACATACTCGCAAGCAAATCGCTGAGTGTCAGAAACAGCTGCAGCAGACTGAGGAGTATCCTTAACTGAACCCATCCTACCCTTCATTATTATTCTAAAAAAAGAAACAAAAAGTGCCGAAACCCATTTGTACTAGTACCGAATCAGAACGCAGATTTTGGTGCCATTTAAATGCCTGAGCGATTGATTGAAATATTTGTCTGGTGGTTCTCTGAAACTGACACAAGAAGCATCATTACTTTGCACATAAGACAAATCCAACTAATCTTGGTAGTAACACAAGTGTCCATCTTGTTTTCACATTCCGATTCGATTCACAACTCGGGTAAATGAGACCATCTGACAAGCATGTGGATTCAGTAATTACACTCGCTCTGATGGCACCAGGTAGCGTTAGCTTGCTAAGCTAAACACACTTAAACTAAAATGCCTAAAGCTAAATGTTCTAAAGTGTGGCTGTATTTCACAACAAAGGATTCCGACACCGTGACATGCACCCAATGTCTTTCAACACTTGCCTGCAAAGGGGGAAACACATCAAACCTAATGAAACAGGACACATGATAAAGTTAAAAGCAATGGGTTGCCGGTGTTTAACACATGGACATCAGCTGGCAGTTTGTCTCCCCGCCACGAGTCAGGTCCCTGACCCCTAGCAGAACCCTAGCAAAGTCAGGAGAGGTGTCGGATTTTCCCAGATAAGGCATATATGGTCATATTTCATAAGCCGGGTTGTTACATACCAAGAATACCAACTACTTTTCTGTTTTTGGTTAATTAGTTTTACATACTATTAGTTTTTACATCTAACTATTAAAACTAGTAAAATGTTTTGTAGTTTTTTTTTTTTTTTTCGAATATCGGTTTAGGCATCATTTATGCACTGGTACTGTTTTAAACGCATTGATTTAACATCTGTATTATAAAAAGGCAAACAATTTTTTTAATTATTATTATTATTTAAGGCTTCTTAAACTGTCAAATTAAATTTTCTTCAAACTAAAAGTAATTGATCAAATGTACTTTAGGATCCAGAGTGTTGACCCACAGTGTATAGATTTTTGGATTGTTTTTCTCCTTCACTTTCTGTACCAGCTACTTGCAGACAAGCGCTCTGCTGGCCAGTGATACGAACCTGACGGAGGAGGAGAGAAAACACTTCTGCCAGGAGATCCTCACTTTTGCTAACAAGGCTCCAGAGTGCAAAGGTCAGGAGTCTGGCATGGGATCACATTGGCTACTAATGCAAATCTTGTAGTTGCTCACATTAGCTGCTTTGCCTTGTTTTCCCCTCTCATTAATGACTTTCTCACCCCTTTTCTCTCTTTCTTTCATTAGACCAGCGGGTGGCCCTGACCATGACTGCCTTTGCTCAGCTGCGAGAGCTGCAGTTTCAGCCAGCATCCGCAACAGTACACGTTGGTGCTACCCTGCAATTGGAGCTACGTTTGTGCAGTCTGATGCCTGTTCCTGTGCAGCTGGAGCAGCTGGCAGCCAGCGTCCACTTTTTAGAGGAGCAGCCAGGCACGCGTTCCGGCCCTGCAGGCAGCCAGCGGCGGCCTGGTCTCAGTCCAGACGGCACCATCTCCTTCCCTGCCATGAGTCCCTCTGGTGGTGCTTTGCCCGGAACAGGCATGCCTGCTCTGGAGCTTTATGAAATACAGGACCGCAGTCCCTCTGACAACATGCTGACCAGCACTAGCGTTGTCTGTAAGAACACGCACATGGTGCTGCGTACCAATGATGGCTTCTCCCTCTTGGACATGCATAGTGCTGTAGGCTCCGCCTTTACTATAGAGGATGGAACACGGGTGCTGAAAACCAACAACGTGACTTTGTTGCCGGGCAACAACAGCATCATCTTTACAGCGCTGGTGAGGAAGGCTGTGCATGTTTACACGAGAAATTATACTTGTATATAATTATACTTTTTTCACCATTTAAACCTAGTTAACAGTGCCATAACAAATAGGATAATCAGTGGCCACACTACAAACAAAGCAACAAATACATTATTCCAACACCTGCACATAAACACATCCAACAAAACAAATGCAAACCTGACAGAATTATAAACTTTTGTAAAACCACAACAGAAATATTTCCCCATGAGATATTAGTCTTCAAACTGCAACTGAGTAAATAATTTTTTTTAATAAGTATTAGTTCCATGCATGACTTGAGTGAAGAGAAGTGTGGAAACTAAATAAAATTGTGTTTAGGCTTAATGTGCGGATGATTGCTTTCCATTCGGTTAGCTTAATAGGGATCATGATTAACAGTGGTGTTGTTACAGGCACTTCAGTGAGCTTTAAATTATGCAGCATGTCTCACTTTTAAACATCATGGAAAGCGTTCTTGCATGCTTTAAGCAGTTTAATTCATCTTTAACAGAGATAATGCGTTATTAATGCTTTGGCAGTCTCAAACAGACATTAGTACCTTAGTTTGTTAAATGAAGCACATCATTTAGTTCTGCACTTCTCTGACTTCTCTGGAGTTTTGTCCAATCTAAATAATGAACACCTCTCTGACCACACAGTGAGATAAGCATTCAGTCACTGTTAACAACAGCTTCCAATTTACCCTGAAAGTCATAAGTGACTCAAATTACAGTCAGACATATGCTGCAGAGATTACTGAACAGTCAGCACGTATACCACACTGTATGCAGCAGTATTCTTCCTGAATATTTTTAACATCTGAGCACACACTCACAAGATAATCTTTCACATTCTCTTCTTCTCATTCAGAGTACAAAGCCAGGCACCTACACTTTACGACAGCTGTGTGCTACAGTGGGCTGTGTGCAGTTTGTGCTACCTCACATTTACCCCATAGTAAAATATGAGGTATATTCCCAGGAGCCTCAGCTGACCATCGAACCCCTCACAGGTCAGCCTGCTTTCTGTTCCTTAAGTTGGGAGTTATGTTTATGAGCTCCCCATGCCTTACTATCGAAGTGTTTGTTTTTCAGAGAGCCTGCTGGCTGGGCTTCCTCAGAGGGTGAAGTTTACCATTCTAACAGGCCACTACGAAGTTAAGAAGGGTGACGCTCTGCAGCTAAGTAACACAGACTCCATGCCCATCCTGCACTCCTCCTCCTGCTCGGGCCGTATTCTTTCTGGCACTGGAGGTGAGAGGGCAATGGTCACACAGCGGTCAAAGTCTTCTGTGCTCTCTATCTTGCTGTTTATTTATTTATTTATTTATTCCCTTCTTTTCTTCAGAGCTGGTGGGAGAGCCTGCTCTGTCCATTCAGGCTTCAGAGAAGGTGACGAGCATTTCCCTACCTCTAACTCCACCGTATCACACACTCGAGTTCCAGCTAGAGGTGCTGTGTCATATACCATTATCACCAGCACGGTTCGAAAGCGAACGTCTTACCAACGGGGAAATCCGCCACCGGCCAAGGAGCCGCACGCGCTTCAACAGCGGCATGGCCTGCATCGACCAGAAGGTCTGGTGTCTCAGCAAATACATATAGTACTGTGCAAATGTCTTTAGCCACCCCATGTTTCTTTATATTTTACTTTGAAATAGCCGAACTTTCATGTGTTTTTTTATGTAGTATTGAGAAATAGATCTTAAGGCTAAATTACGTTTTTGACTCTCATTTTCAGTTAAGTCACACAGTGACAAAAACATCTAACTTAAGGCATGAACCTGTGAGAAACAGGTGCAGATGATGACAGATAATCAGGCCGGTGATTATTATACTGTTGATGCTGAATGCTGAGTGGTTGGAACAAACGAGAAGGAAAAAGAGGTTACTGCTGAGGGTGTTACATAAACAATCAATTTTTAAATTCTATTTTTAAGCAATTTGCAAACCTGTAAAAGGTTTAGTTTCTTTAGTTTACTCCACATAAATTAACATTAGGAAATGATGAGTTGCTTAAGGCTTTTGCACATGTTACTGTATGTGGGATTGTATTTTAAGCATTTGAGATTTTGAGTTGAGTGATGAGTCATTTTGTAAATAACGTAAGATTTTTGTTTTGCCAGGTGTCCATTGACTGTCCCTGGTCTATATACTCCACCCTCATATCCCTCACCTTTTATACCCCCTTCAGAGCCAAACACTCACTACTGTCCGCAGGGAAAAGGTTTGTTAAATAGCCTTTTTGTTTTTACCTTGTTTTTTAGTCACATTAGAGCCTAATGTACAAGTACACACTGATTGAAGTTCCCCAGAAAATCCAGGTCTCTCTGTAACGATTCTTCAGTTAGATACTTCAAATAGCTTTAAATATGTGCAAATTATTGCAAACTAATTAAATAAGTGCATAAGTACAAACACACTAATGATTAGGTATAAAATTGTAACCTGTTTCTGACCTAAATATAACAATTTTACTTTGAGAAACAATTCCAATATAAATATGAGAAATGTCCCTTATTATATGTAGAAACTTTTATTCCTACTGTCCTTTAAATCATAACTGTAATAAAAGTAAAACTTATACAGCACAACCCAATTTTATCAAATATTTTTTAATGGCAGTTGTGTAATCATCTTTTGCCCCCACAGGAAGTACATCCAGGTGTGCCTTGAAAACGTTTCAAACACAAACTTCCGTCTTGCCAATGAGACTCTGTCAGAGTGTTCACACACACCTTCACTCCAGCTCCTCTCTCTCAATACTAAAACAGACCAGGTAAGTCGAGACGTTCACTCTCACTGTATCTCTTTCATCTTGAGTAAGTCACTAAAGTTGGAATGATGTCATTTCCTGCATGTGAAGGTGGTTTACAGTAAGCAGTGTGTGTACGGTCTGTGGGAGGTGAATTGGACCACAGAGCCACTGTCGTGTCTGCAGTGTGTTTTTTCTGCCAGCTTTTCTCCTGCTGACGCTCCAGACATGGCGCTCAAACCCTACAGCTATGAGTTCCAGTTGGAAAGAGTCTCGGTGAGGAGACACTCATGCACACACGATAAAATAATAAAGGGGCATTTTTATAGGTTGTAGTTCAGATGACACAAAATATTACAACTTGTGGCTTTTTATTCCGAAGAAGTAGTCAGGATTGTTAGCATTAGCATGTGACATCACTGCTTTTTTTTATTTTATTTTTTTATTATAATTTGTCCATAGACCTGAGTTTTCAGTACTGATCACTCTTCATCTTATTGTATTAGTGGTCAGGTAAATAACCTGATGCTTGTAGTTTCACTGCCACAAAACAGGTACATTCCCAAACCCTTGACATTACCATTAGCTGTGCTCAGATTATTTAATGCCAGTCACATGTTTTTTGGATTGATGTGATGTAAAAGTATGTGTTGTTTCACACTACAGACATTGTACAGTGTAAAGGCAGACATCCTGCCTGCGGTGGGGGAGGAACAGTGTCGTGCCGGCACACTCTGTCAACTAGAAGTGTCGGTCACACGTCTGATTGAGCCGACTGAAGCAGACGGAGAGGATGAGGAGTTAACTGAGAACGAAGGCCTCCGTACAACCAAGCTCATGTATGAGGGTAAGACCTGAAATCGTACAAGAGACTAAAATAAGCCTGTACACTGAAAGTTTTTGGCATTACTTAATGCAGTGTGTGTGTATTTCAGTGGTGGATAACAGCAGTAACTGGGCTGTGTGTGGGAAGAGTTCAGGGTTAGTGTCTATGCCTGTGGCTGTCATGGCAACGCACAAAGTACAGATGGAGGTCATGCCTCTATTTGCAGGCAAGCTGCCTTTCCCCAGCATCAGAGTATTCAAGTACCTGCCCCACAGCACACAACCTACAAGTCAGCCTGACACAGGTAACACACTAGCACCATTTTTGTCTCTTTCCTACTACCTCCCTCTCAACTCCGTGTAGGTCTAGACACAGTAGCAAAATGTAATCGACAATTTGCTGTGGCGTACGTCAGCAGTGATCATCATTATTCAACCCTGTCTTCGATTATTTTCCCATATTAGCATGTTGCATCAATTTCATCCTAACTTAAACACTACACGATGAGTGATTTTTGGAATTTTGCCCTATCTGGAAGAAGATTTGCACCTATCTGCAGGACCTTTTGCAGCACGTGTTGTCCTTTGTTAGTCATGAGTACACACATTCAGAGAGATTAGAGCTGTCGGAAACTTCTTAACATGCACCATGTAGTAATAACTTCAACAGCTGTGACACCAGTGATGTACAGTATATGAACTGACTAAATTATTCATGTTAAACTTTGTATTTTTCTTTCCTCCCAGACTCCTGCCTGGAAAACGACAACCTGTCTCTTCTGGATAAGGGTCTGGAGGAGCAGGGAGACACAGCCAGTCTGCGCAGTCGGGGAAGCATCCACTCCGTGGGCAGTAACGATCAGCAGCAGAGGGCTCTTCCTATGCCCCGACTAGAGCCCTTCAGCGCGGGCCAAGTGTTCAACTCCAGCCAGACGCAACAGGTCCTGGTGCTTCCTAGCACAGACGACCATGTGCTTGAGGTCAATGTCACATGACACCCATGGAACGCCCCGCCCCGTCTGGTCCTGGACCCTGCTTTTTGTAATCTCTTTGGACAGGAGACGAGGGACAGGGGGGGCCCAATCTCTGGACTCAGCGGGCGGGCAATGGGCGTCGGCCTGGCCTGCATACAGAAACACTAACCAATGGCTGGAGCCTGGGAATCCATCTACGGTCTAATGGTTTCTGTTCCATTTCCTTATTGCTTACTCATCTACAGAGTGAAGTGCGAGACAGGGAAGTGTGTGATGGGGGCAGAAGTGTGTTTTCTGTCACTTTCTCTCTGACTCAGTGAGCAGCCACGGATCACGCGTCATCCGTTTCTGCCTCCCTAGTTCATCTTCCTGCAGGGGAAGTTTTCAATACTACCGTGACAGAGTCACACCTAGCTGAGATGATCTCACACACACACACACATATATATATAAATGTATATACACACAGTGACCTCTCTGGTAAGGTTGGCAGGTATTGTGGTTATTCATTTGGGAATATATGTGTGTGTGTGCGTCGAAAGATTTAATTTTATTATTTTTTGTTGTTTACTTTGTCTGACCCCAGGCTCACATGCATGTATTTGCTAAACATGATCATGGCACCTGACAGAGGAGGTGATAGAGGAAGGAAACAAGTCCTGCTGATTTATTGCTTAAGATCGCTCTGCTAGTTTAGGCTGCTTCTTCAAGCTTGATGTTCAGTGTATGTTTGTGAGTCAGTCAGTGTATGCGTGTATCCTGAGAAACAGTTTTTAAAGTGCAGTCCTATTTGCCCTGTTGGTCATCCATATTACTGTCGGATGGATAATGCACCAGATCTGTTCAGAGAAGAAGCTCAAGTCACTAATCCTGTCCGAAATACCTTTTCTGCAGATTTTTTTTTTAAGCATTTTTTTCTATTTTTAAGGTGAACGTTTCTAACCTTGGAGGGATTAGGATGACACCTCAAAAGAAACAGAGTGTATTTTCTTTGCACTGCATTTATGTTTGCAAATGGCAAAAAGAAAAATCAGATAGCAACTTAGCTACGATGCGGTAAAGTAGCAACTGGAAGTAAATGACCCAGTAAATATTTTTTAAACAGTCTGTTTGATGCCCCCATTGAAAGACACATCTTTAATGATTTGCGCAATGTATGAAGGCATTATTTTGCATCCTACAATTTGTTGCTGTGCCAATCCAATATAATTAGTTGCACATTTAAACAGGCATATTGCGGCACTGGTGTATTACACACACACCATGGTCAGCCCTTTCAGGAATTAGTTTTTCCTCCCTGATTTTTTGACATACTTACAGATGACACTATGCCTGATCAAGCTTTTGTTTACATGACATTCCAGTAGCATGTGTGAGGGCAAAAACTCCTGTAATTGGTTGAGCGCTTACAGCCAGTTATACACTCAGAATTTCTAAATTCTCTGCACAGAATGATAGTGACTAAATACTGGAGGACAAGTGAGGATTAAAAAGAATTCCTTCATGGAGTTCCATATAACTATTATTTTCTGACAGGGACAACTTATATAGTTGTAACACTGAGGGTTGGTGGTTTCTTTTGGGATTTTGTGCACTAATGGTAACGAAAGGCCCGTGACGGCTGAAGGCCTGAGGTTGTATTCGTGGAATCTGGACGCACTTTGTCATGCACTAATGCGGGCTAGGTCAGGTAATTATCACCAGCTAGTCATATGGGGAGGGGGGTTGAGATGATTAGCACTTGTTTGTGAGCAGCCAAATGTGTTTGAATGAGTTTGTGTTTGTGCTTTCTGGATGATGTATTTGGTTCTGTTGCTGTAAGATAATGTTTAGGAAAGTACAAATTAAAAAGCAGCAGATTTGTCATATCTTTGCTTGTATGTGTATGTTGCAGATCCTCTGGTTTTCATGGCTAGCACAGTATTTATTCTGTGAATAAATCTTTTCCTCTGGCTCGGATGAATTGAATTGATCAGGGGTCACATGTTAAACGTTAAGAGAGTGAATGATCAGTTGTCCTCTTTCCCATCATTACATGATCAGGAAGCTAGCTGATCTGAGCACCCATTACTCTTACACACTTCATACACACAGGGGCCTGCTGGTCTCCCACTTCAGCAGATGGACTGTGGGATTACATCATGTGAATCAGTGGGTCAGCCAACAATGTCACATTTTCACAGGCTGTTTGTAAATTATTCCATCAGTTGAGCACCACAGATTGTATTTAGATTAATTATTTAAATGAAGAAAATATACACATTATGCAGTTATAAAAAATATATATGTTTTAAAAATATTTGGTGTTCTTGTTTTTTCTTCCTAATTTATTAATTTGCAACAAATTAATAATATTTACAGTAATGCTTAAGAACTGCACAGGAACCTGTTAGAACAGTCATTTATTAGAAAATGGATGGATGCAAATACAAAATAAGTTATGTAGTAAGCGATCATACTGTATAGCTGAGAGTAAAAAAAAAAAAAAAAAAATACATTAACCATCAACAACCTGTCAATTTGCAAGCATATTTTCCTACATTTCACAATAAACTTGGCAAGATGAATAATTTGAAAACTTTTCCAAATTTTGACACCTAACGTAAAAAAGAAATAAATAAAGGCATTGTGTCATTAAACATGACATGGTGATATTCTAGCAAGGCCCCGTGCTGTGTTGGCGTCTGTGTGTGCAGCTGAAGTGTAAGCTCTTCACCTGCGCCGTAATGGAGTAGTCTTCTTTGGAACTCTGCGTGGGTTTGGCACAAACGTCCATCTTTTCTCTGCACCCACTGCCGGCTTTGTCCTTTCTGCCGCTTTCTTCTGTAACCTGACAACAGCAACACCAGCGAAGGAGTTACATCAGCTTCCCTCAGGAGAAATTGGCCTGAGGGCCTGGAGAAACTAAGGAGACTTATAAGAACTTCTTGTATTTGGTCTATAAAACTGGGATCCTTGCCCAGTCTCCCTTGTGCTGTCCTTTCAAAGATTTCTTAAAAACAAATCGTTCTGCTGCAGAGAAAATGCTTAGATCAGTGTTTCTCCAGCAACAGGACCCTGGGTACAGACCCAAGAATTTAAACCAAAAGTGAAATATACCTTTAAGTTATGCCGCATTTGTGTGAGCTAGTTCCTGGGACCACAGTGCTATTCTCATTAGATCCTCAATGGCTGCTTCTACAGACTTTCAGTTGTTTGAATGAAACATGATGAAAGCACTAAATCTACACAAAAGCACTCACATTATTTTCCTCTTCCTCTCCAGGGCTTTTCTGGTGGCAGCAGACAGAGAGCATTTCCCTCTGCCTTGTAGCTCTGTACTCTCCTGCAAAAGGAAACGCATTCTTTTTATTTTACACTGTGTAACATTAAGTCCCTACACAAAAGGTTCACTAATTCAACATCTGTTCATGCAGTCATTTCTCTTTCAATTAATAAGCGGGTGGGTGTAAATTCCAGGAACATGTCCTGACTTTTTGCCATTACTGTAATGTTAAGGAGGTTGCAGAATTCTGCTGATCCTTTAACCTATCTCTACAAGCCTCTTTACCATAGCAAGTCTTATGCAATGTCACACTGTGATTGTACAGTACTACCATGCACACACACACACACTCAGACATCAGTTAAGCCCTTTTCAGCCTGGATTAGTTTAGTCAGTAATACATTTTTGCACTATTTCTCAGTGATGGAGGAAAAAAAAGATGTTTGGTGCTCATGTGATTTCCTCCTGCTGTCTGGGATGTGAAATTTCTTTCTTTTCTTCAAATGAGGCAACATCTGAATAGAAAATCATGTCCCTGCACATCCAGGCAGGACTAAAATTCAGAGAACCGTTGATCTTGACAGACAGTAAAAACAGTAGGTTATTCAGCCTATAATTTTCTCAGAGGAGACCAGTAAAAAAACATCAGCATGGCCAAGCCAATGGAAATGAAGGCACAGAGGTGCACCAGTAAACTAGAAAACCACCCCAGGAATCCATGTCAATTTAATCTTATCGTGATAGAAGTTTACTTGGCTGTCTAGTGTTCAGCTTAAACCACTGGAGTGGATAAAGTAGCAGGTAAGGAATAAAAGATGAGAGGGAGAGCTATTATTAGAATATACTCCATAACAGAGTGGTGTGATGTGGCAAACACAAAGCTAATGATATACATATTTTCTAAAAACAGTCCGTCCCAAATGTTTTATTTTTCTTATATCCAAGCAGTTTACCACTGATTACAGTTGTTAATTTATGGACGATGTAATTAACTTTCAGACGTTACTAGTTACAGTTAATGTTGTACAAAGTCGGTCAGTTCTGTAATCACTTATGCTACAAAAGATATAAATAAAGTTCCTTCATCAGCCACTTGAAGTTCATAAGACAAAATAATGCACCTCGTCATATCAACCATAAGACTTTACTGTATTTGAAAACTTACTACTACAAAACATTAAAAACTGTTTTATATAAAACACTGGAGACTCCTTCCCAAAGGTTAAATACATCTATACTTGCAGAAAGCTTCTCCATATCAATAATTATATATTGTTCTTTGTTAAATAACAGATTTATTATTAACCTTAGATTATATAAAGCATGTCATGCAAGTCTCGAACATGCCGTTGCTTGAACGTGCATTCAGAATCAAGCGCTGTGGTATAAAAATATAAAATCATGGGGTTTTTTTTTTGTTTTTTTATGATGCATCTATTCGAAGTATTTAATCCTGGCAAAAAAATTTTTTTACAACATACCATGTGTACCATGACCCACATTTACTTCAAGATTTACAAAATATATTATAATAAAGTTAACTACTATGCAGTGTCTGCATTTGATCCTAATTTTACCTACAATATGCTTCGAGCTTACTGTGTCAATTTATCTCATTAACAATATTATACGGTCACATCGTACAACAGTGTGATCAATATCACAAAATGATTACCTTAACTAGACATCAACCTCTAATTATTCATTCTGATGATTTTAGGTTAAAAAAAAAACCTGCAAAGTCAATCAAAACCTTATAAAATGCCAGCAGGCATACAGTCGATAACTGTGATTGTCCTGAGGCTTCCTGTCAGCTTTTACACAATATTGGTATGCAGAACTTCAACAATCAATACAGCAAAATACACCTGAGCAAAGCCAGTGATCAGAGAGTGACTGACTGACTCAGAATGAGGAGACTGTTAGACTGATACAGTACAGCTATTCTGTAGTCCAGATTCAAGCCATTTAAATCGACATTTACTAATATAAAATGTCTGCTATGTTCAGTTCACTGTTTTTAAACTTGGATGCAGTTTTGAAGCCAAGATTGTGATGCTAGCGTTACCTTATGTCTGAGCTCTCTCTCTCTGGTCAGCTGCCGGTCCCAGCTGATTACCTGCATGCGCTCTGCAGGCCTCACTCTGAAGAAGAGGTTGTGCAACTCATAACGTGCTGAGCGCAACTGTCAGAAAGAGTCAGGAGAGGTAATGTGTCCATTAAAAAATAGCTTTAGAGTATGAATAATTAGAGTATAATTTGCGTTAGAAAGATAATGCTATTTGCAATTAAACGAAATAAACACTTGAAATACATTAGTCTGTGTATAATGAATCTATGTCTTTTGAGTTTCACTTTTTGAACTGAATTATTGAAATAAATATACTTTCCCATGATATTCAAATTTTTTGAGATGCACATGTACTTGTTTTTTGATTAAATGGAATGTATTTATAAATAGATATTTTTAGTTTAGTATACTAAGAATTCATTTGGCTTGAGGGAAACCTTGGCATGCGAGAGAGAGTACTGTAGGTACCTGTAGTGCGACTCTCTCTTGTAGGACTCGATCCTGTTTGCTGCTGTACTCCCGGCCTGGCGTGGGAGGCTGGAAACCCTGGAGGAACAGCTGAGTGTCCTGTATATGAAGATTACCCAAATACAGCCTTATTAATAATAATAATACACAGCAAACTGAGGCAGGAGAATTATCAATGCAAAATACTGACTTTAGAGATGTATATACAAACCGGATTCCAAAAAAGTTGGGACACTAAACAAATTGTGAATAAAAACTGAATGCAATGATGTGGAGATGGCAAATGTCAATATTTTATTCAGAATAGAACATAAATCATGGAACAAAAGTTTAAACTGAGAAAATGTATCATTTTAAGGGACAAATATGGTGAATCAAAATGTCATGGTGTCAACAAATCCCAAAAAAGTTGGTACAAGGCCATTTTCACCACTGTGTGGCATCTCCCCTTCTTCTTACAACACTCAGACGTCTGGGGACCGAGGAGACCAGTTTCTCAAGTTTAGAAATAGGAATGCTCTCCCATTCTTGTCTAATACAGGCCTCTAACTGTTCAATCGTCTTGGGCCTTCTTTGTCGCACCTTCCTCTTTATGATGCGCCAAATGTTCTCTATAGGGGAAAGATCTGGACTGCAGACTGGCCATTTCAGTACCCGGATCCTTCTCCTACGCAGCCATGATGTTGTGATTGATGCAGAATGTGGTCTGGCATTATCTTGTTGAAAATGCAGGGTCTTCCCTGAAAGAGATGACTAGATGTTGTTCTAGAACCTGAATATATTTTTCTGCATTGATGGTGCCTTTCCAGACATGCAAGCTGCCCATGCCACACGCACTCATGCAACCCCATACCATCAGAGATGCAGGCTTCTGAACTGAGCGTTGATAACAACTTGGGTTGTCCTTGTCCTCTTTGGTCCGGATGACATGGCGTCCCACATTTCCAACAAGAACTTCGAATCGTGACTCGTCTGACCACAGAACAGTCTTCCATTTTGCCACACTCCATTTTAAATGATCCCTGGCCCAATGAAAACGCCTGTGCTTGTGGATCCTGCTTAGAAATGGCTTCTTCTTTGCACTGTAGAGTTTCAGCTGGCAACGGCGGCTGGCACGGTGGATTGTGTTCACTGACAATGGTTTCTGGAAGTATTCATGAGCCCATTCTGTGATTTCCTTTACAGTAGCATTCCTGTTTGTGGTGTAGTGTCGTTTAAGGGCCCGGAGATCACGGGCATCCAGTATGGTTTTACGCCCTTGACCCTTACGCACAGAGATTGTTCCAGATTCTCTGAATCTTCGGATGATATTATGCACAGTTGATGATGATAACTGCAAAGTCTTTGCAGTTTTTCGCTGGGTAACACCTTTCTGATATTGCTCCACTATCTTTCTGCGCAACATTGTGGGAATTGGTGATCCTCTACCCATCTTGGCTTCTGAGAGACACTGCCACTCTGAGAAGCTCTTTTTATACCCAATCATGTTGCCAATTAACCTCATTACTGTTAATTGGTCTTCCAGCTCTTCGTTATGCTCAAATTGACTTTTTCCAGCCTCTTATTGCTACTTGTCCCAACTTTTTTGGGATTTGTTGACACCGTGAAATTTGGAATTAACATATTTTTCCATGATACATTTTCTCGGATTAAACTTTTGATCTGTCATCTATGTTCTATTCTGAATAAAATATTGACATTTGCCATCTCCACATCATTGCATTCAGTTTTTATTCATAATTTGTTTAGTGTCCCAACTTTTTTGGAATCCGGTTTGTATTTCGATGACCAGTATGTGTGAATCAGGAAGATTTTAAAGATAAAGACTTGCTCTTACTATCATAGACACACAAAGAGGACCTTTTAGTTTTCTTATATAAAAGTTAGAACTGCACTATTAAATTTTTTTGTCAATAATATGTCACTTTTCCTATAAACAAGTCAATATTATGCTTATTATTAACATTAACACAAAAATTATTTTAAAAACCTGAGCTGTAAGTAATTTTAGTCATATGGAAGATTGTATCATGGCTCTCAGATCGCTGGAGAATATAGCCCAGTATTGTATTATACTGAGACATTATTTTCAGTTCATTTTCACTGACAGATTACACACTGAAACAAGCACAATGGTATCTTAAGTATTTAACATTATTACAATAAGACTCAGTGTTGAAGTTTATCAAAGTCATTGCTGGAACAAAAAAATATAATAAATAAAAAGTCTAACAACGAAGAATTGTAAAAGTGGATATATATGTATATATAAAAAGGTGCATTTATTACCTTAATGGTTCTGATGAGTTGAGCTACTCTCTCTGTATGAAGAAGCCTGCGTGTCAGGTAGCCTTTCACAGCTGCTGCCACCAGGGGGCGATAACACAGAGGAAGACGTGACTAAAAGGGCACAGGCACACAAGACACCAGCCATTGGGAAGAAAAAAAGAGGAGGGGAAAAAAGGATTAAAGGAATGTAAACCAGCAGCACCACAGGGATTAATCCACATCAACAGTAGTAGCTAGTTACTACCGAAACTATCTTTATGTGAATCAGTTTATATGTTGTGGAAGGCACCTGTGATATGTGCAATGAATATGACCGAGCACTCAGTTCAGACAGAGTGAGTTCATGTGGATGGGAAGAAGAGCCCGGCCCCACAGAAACAGGGGAGGAGGAGAGACAGGAGGTTGTCATGTCCTCCAGACGTGATCCTGAGCTGGGACATGAGAAGGACACGCTCTGGAGAAACTGGTACTTCATTGTCAAAGACTGAAAATGAGATGGAGAGATAGAGAGATAGAGAGAGAGAGAGAGAGAGAGAGAGAGAGAAAATGGATGATTGGATGGACCAAGGCTAAAAGAGGCAATGAGAGAGCATGGATGAAGAAAGCAGGGTGGGATCGAAAGAAACCAATGGGGGGGGGGAAATAAAGGAATGGACTGAGATGAAATGAGGTAAATGAAGGACAGTAACTTGGGCAAAGAAAATACATTAATGGGGAACACAGGTGGCTTTATCTGACACTCCCCCCCCCCCAAAAAAAAAAAAAAAAAACACGAGCAACAGGGCACTCGGGGATCAGCACTTAAGCTTAGACAATCATCAATTAAAGAAAATGATGCTCTCATTTTCTGTGTCAATTCCCACAACATGGCTGCGGGGCTGGGTTTCTCCTCTCTGACCTGACACACCCACAGAGAGAGAGAGAGAGAGAGAGAGAGAGGGAGAGAGGGATGCCAGCATCCATTACACAAACAGTCCAAGTCCATTAAAGGCCTGTTAGATGCATAAATTACAGCATGTAATTAATGGTACAAGGACACGGCCTACAGAGCATACCGAAGGAGAAATGGAAGCCAACATGAGTGTCCTTGAACAAGAGAAAGACAGATAATGCTTCCTTCTATGGATTTTTGGTTTTAATAAATTTACGAAGCTCTTTTGACATTTAGGACAGCATTGTAAGGCTTTATAAACCATTGCATCAGTAGAAATAACTAAAGGATAAATTTAATGGTTTTCCATTATTACTTTATGTTGTTATTTGCCCCTATATGGATAAAAGAAGATGGTCACCTGACCATCACCTCATATGCCGGGCTGCAGCACTGATTCAATGGAACTAGATGGTCTGCGCGCATATGGAGTTTCAAGTTCTCCTTGTGCCTGGCGGGTTTCTCAAGGTATTCCAGAAGGTAAATTGATGGCTAAAAGTATGTGTAAACCTGACCTTCATTCCACTTTATGGGTCTGCAGCATGAAGAAAGTCGCCTCCGATCAGTGTGTGTGGCGGCCTGTGCTTGGCAAATTCCATCACAGTCCAAAGACATTCATTGTGTGTGCCTAAAAATTGCCTGTAGTGTATGTGTAAGTGTGTGTAGGTTGCAAGAGGTTGGGGTCCTCAGCAACGTACCTTGCTCCTTACAGCAATGACTATCAGTCCATGATGATGGTTTAAAAATATAACAGTTTGAACCCATTAGTTCCACTGAATTCTATCAGTATGTCAACGTCTCTGTGTACAACGTGAGCTCCAGACACCTTGCACAGTTTGGAGTGGATGAACCCCACTAAACACCCATGCTTCCTTACGCAATATAGTGCTCGACTTCACAACATCTAGTTCTCTAGTGTGTTAACCTGAAAATTTTATTTTTTCCAATTTTGTGTAGCCATTCCACACAATTTCGAAATGTTACCATCTGCTTTTAGACACAGGTTTGATTTTACCATGTCTCACTTGTAGAGTCATGCAATTTATAAATGCTAACTTTTTTGAAATCTTAAGTAATTTATTGTTTAATTCCTCAATACAATCAGTAGATGCTCTGTGCGTGAGTGCATGCATAAGTTTACACCTGTAGAACTTTCAATAATTTAGCCATTTTTAAATAATAAAATAGTCCCCTTTTTAACTATTAGACTATCTTACATTTCTTAGTTGTTTTTTTTCACATTCCCACAGCACTACCTGCTTTGACTGTACTTTCTCAAATTAGGTTCACTGCTAGATCCTGTTGCACTGGGTTCTGTTGTAAAGCAGAACAGCATTAACTGTCAAGTAGTATGTACGGTGTTGTATTTCCTACCTGCAGCAGCTCATACTGTTGTCTGTGTTGCTCCTCCATCAGCGCTTTGACTTGCGTGTCATGCTCATCCCTCAGCTGTAGCTCCAGCGCAGCCCTCTGCATCGCTGATAACATGTAGAGCGTAGGCTCTCAGTTAGTCTATATCATTTCTTTAATAATGGTTCATTCTAATCATGACCGATTAACTAATCGCTGCAGCAGCACTTAAAGCAGAATCATTATGCTCCCAGGGTACTTCACAGGCATCACAAGTGAGACAAGACTATTATCTCACCATCATCATTACAGCAAGGGGGTTTATCAAGAATTATCCTCTTAAAAGGATCATAAAGCCAGTCTGACAAAATATGCCTCATTTGTGTTAACAACGCGATTTAAAGAAAGGACTAGCAAGTCTAAGAAAACCATCACAGTGTAACAGACAAAAAAAAAATCCTGGATTTTGAAAGACATTATGCCATCAGAAGATTATCTTTTTCTGGGAATTACTTATTTTTTTGAGGAACATATATCTGAGTTAATATATGATATGAACATAAAAAAAGGGAATTACAGGATTACCATGGTGACTTAAAACAACTCAAGAACATCATGTTTTAGAGGGTTTTTTTTCTTCCCATAGTTGTTTACACTACTCCCATGACTGACTTTTCCCCTTTGTTTATACATTCATTCATCTTCTATACCGCTTTATCCTGTATTTAGGGTCGCGGGAACCTGGAGCATATCCCAGAAGACTCAGGGCACGAGGCAGGGTACACCCTGGACAGCGTGCCAATCCATCGCAGGGCACACACATACATACACACATACATACACACACACATACATACATACACACACATACACACACATACATACACATACATACACATACATACACATACATACATACACACGTCAATTTGGGAACGCCAATTAGCCTAATCTGCATGTCTTTGGACTGTGGGAGGAAACCGGAGTACCCGGAGGAAACCCACCAAGCACGGGGAGAACATGCAAACTCCATGCACATAGAGACGGGAATCGAGCCTGGCCGGGAATCGAACCCGGACCCTGGAGGTGCAAGGTGACAGTGCTAACTACACCACCACCGTGCCGCCCCTTTGTTTATAACCAACAAAAAAAATCCTACTGTACACCTATACCTTAAAACACTACTAATGCAAAAACAAAACAGAACAGTACTGAATTCAAAAATAAAAAAATAAAAAAAGACAGGTGAAATGGAGGATAAAGCAGTTAAGCCTTTTGGTTAGATTTCATCTAAGAATCACCTACATCAATATATTAGTCATACATATGCATAAGCGATGATCAGTGACAAAAGACATTTAACTTCTTTTTTTTTAATACCAGCTTCTCTTACCTTTAGGTGTATTGGACTGAGGTCGTTCCTCATTAGTCTGTTGGCCCAAGTTGTTTCCATCCGCAATGTTCATTAGCAGCCTGCGTTTGGCACGCAACACCCCATCTTGCCCGCCCAGCTCTGGGGTCAGCTCGTTTCCTCTGGACCCAGATTGGGACCACAGTCCTGAGGGTGTGTCCACGTCATATGACCGATTAAGATACGAGCCATTTAGGGAGTTGTCCATGTTTTCAGATGCTTTCTTTTTGTCGCCTGAGGCATTCCTCCTCTCTTCAAGCTGATTGTTGCCATTTGTAAGGACAGCGGTCCTCTCAGAGAGTTGCTTTGAACGATTGATAGGACGGGCCGCCTCCGGCACTCTCATTTTCTTCACCAGAGAGGTCACACGTTGTGGTGGCTCATGCTGTTTATTCCCTTGCTGTATCTCATAACCCTTAGCTAGGACTTTCTGCTGCACAGTCTCGCTAAAGGTAACCACACACGGAGACTTTCCGTCACTAGTAGGCAGACAGACACTTTCATGTTCCGAAAGCAGGCTTTGCTGGGGGTTGTTGGCTGTCTCTGTGGGACTGTGTGCCTGAGACTCTGCGAGTGTAGACTCCAGATCGGAGATTAGAACTTTAAGACTTGACAGGTTAAGCTCCAGCTGAGAGATCTGTTTGGCCTGATCCATGCTCTTGCACAAAGGTGTACCTCCCTCTGTTTCTGGTAAGAGACTCACAGCCCTGATTTTGCTTTGTCCACAAGGATTTGGCCTTGCTTCCTCATCGACACAGACAGGCGTCTTGACCAGAGGCTTTCTGACAGAGGTAGCTGTTGCACTGCCTTTCTTACTGCGCACAGGGCTTAAGCAAAACTTGAGAGTTGGAACATTCTTAAATTTTTTATTTCCTGTTAGGCAAGGTCTGGGCAGCATGCTGCCCATCTTCTTGCCCTTGGACTGGTAAAGAGATTTTGCTGAAGTGGATTGAGTGGGACTGACAGCTATATTTGGACGGTTTGAGAAAGCTGATGCTTTTCCATTTGTACACCCCGTGCTGTTTGAGGCTGAAGTGAGATTAAGGCAATCTGTGTGCTGGCAGACGACTTCACAAGGCTCTATACTCTCCCTCCCTCCACCACGTTTGTGTGTCTGGGGATCTCGATCTGCTAAATGATCCTCCCTCTGGTTCTCAGTAGTTCTCCTGACCTCAGTTTTCCCTGTGTCCCCTAGCAGCGATCCCTCATTTTCCTTATCAGACAGACTGTGTTCATTGGCACGTCCAGCTTCACTGGTTTTCAAAGCCTTCGCCTGGTTTCGCAGGAGGCGTTGATGCCGCCGGTACTCTTGAGATTTCTTCAAAAGATTCTGAAGACTCATGCGGTAAGGTTCTTCAGCTGGCTCCACTGCTAAATTTGCTGTCTCTGTAACCTCATCAGTCTGTGCATTGTATGAGTGAGCAAACTCCTTCTCCAGGACCTCTCCATCTACTGGAGTGTGTCTTATGATGTTTCCAGTTCTATTCGACTTGCCAGAGGATTTTATTATAACTTCATTGACATGAGAATGTCTTCCCTCTGGATCTTTTCTGATGTTTTCTGTTCTGTTAGCCCAGCTAGGAGTGATGTCACAAGTTTCATTGGTCATATATCCGGATGAAAGCCCTTGGTGGCTAGCATCTATAGAAGAGTAGTAGTACGGTAGTGAGGAAGAGTCAAATCCAAAACCCTCCACAGCTCGCTCTATTCTACGACCAAACAAAGGAAGACCTCCAAACAGAACAGTTGTATGGCTGCTCTCCAAAGAATGTTCTCCTTCAAAAGGTCTAAGGCTTAAAGCTGTATGACCATCACAAGCTGTAGATGTCAGAGGGTGACTTTCCATTTCCATCTTCTCACCAGGCAAATGCTGTGTGAGAGTTAAGGAGGATGAACTGCAGTGGCTTTCATGAGCTCCATTGTAGTCATTTTTGCCTCCAGGGATGCAATTGATACTTTGGCATTCAGTGTTTAACAGATTTTCTGCTCCTGTCTCATCTCTAAACTCTTCAATGGTTGGAACCTTTCGTAACTAAATACAAGGAAGAAACATAAAAATTTAAATATACAGGTATGCAAGAAGATGGCATATGTGGCATTTATATATTGATAAATATATTACCTGGACACTCTCAAGTATGGTCTGTACATGAGTCACCCGTGACAGTGATGATGCTGCAATCTTATTTGTAAGATTAGAGGCTGCTTCTCTCAGGTGTTGTATTTCTTCCTTCTGATCTTTGTTCAGCTGAAAAACAAATACTTTCAGTATGCTCAGTTTTCGGCATTCATAAACAAAATACACAGAAAATTATCCCTTCATGTGCCATCAATGCATTATGAATTACATTACAATGAATTATTGTACTGATAAGTCAATAATTTATCAAATATATGCACACAAATCATGATCATGTGAGAGATTGAAAACCAGATTGTTTATTTTTGATCATTTACTATAATGACAGAAAGTGCAGTAAAGTAACTACTGTATATGTCAATTTCCTAAAAACAATAGGCACTTTTTTGTATATTGAACGGATGGTTACATTATGGTTATCTGAATATGCATGTTAACCTCCCAAAAACCTACACTTATTTATGACTTTGCATGTAGTAAATAGTGCTGCGTTCAACAAACTGTTAATTGCACAGTCTCAAACTCAAGTGCACTGTTACCATTAGCTGGATAGTCTTATTCCATTTAGTACCTTCTTCACAAGTTCCTAACCATCTACATATAGTGACCTGTGTCCTGCACATTTTAGGCTGAATTTTACATTTTAGGTCTAATATTACAAGTAGACACCAGACCTAATTGATATCTGATGGTCATGTTTACACCATTCCTTTGCCAAAACAGGCTAGGCTAAAAACTAGGGGAGAGTTCAAGACGAGATCAGAGTTAAAAGATAATGCCAGAGATGTACAGTAAGCCAGTGCACATGACTTAATCTGTGACTTCTGATATTTGTGCTCAAGGGAATAAAATTACTTCCAACCCAAGATCAGTTCAGGTTTGAAAATCCTCAGAGACTCATATTTTAAAAATTATGTAAAGAAATCCTGTTATTAACTTAATTTTATTCACCTTGCAGCTGTTTAACAGAGGAGGTACAAGACAGGAACAACAGTGAAATTCTGCCAGTTAGCCCCTCATGCAATGAAGTATAACTTGTGAAGAGGATATTAATAAAAATTAACACTTGTTCAACATTCCTGGTCCTATTTATGTTATGTGAACAACTGCTGGAAAAAAAAGTGTTAATGTCAATAAACTGGACATTTTTCAGACTGACTAAATGCGAGTTTTAATAATTTGTCTTATAAAAAACGACAATATGAAGAAAACTGGAGACTTTTTTAATTATTTTGTATTGTTCACAAAAGGTTTTTAAATATTTTTAATATAAAAACACAGATTTCTTAGTTTTGTACACACAAAAAGACTAATTTTTTTAAATATCGGCATAAGGGATACTAGCCTTGGTATTAGTTGGTAATAGTAGTTAATTGGTTTCAGGATACTTGCCTCTGAAATCAAAATGAAAATCGGTGTTATCGCCCATCCCTAATCTCTACCTGCTGCTTTGTTTCAAGTGCTAAAGGATCAACTGTAGTGAAATTCCTTGAAAACAATTCAACAATTACAACTACTATCAATCACTAAACATTGATAATATTCTGTATATACTGAGTATATTTGAACATGTAATGGGGCATTGATGACTCAGTGGTACGTTTCTTGACTGCCATGTCGAAGGCCCAAGTTCAATTCCCACTCAATGCTTAAACCCCAGCCACTGAATGCAGTGCCAGTCACAAGCCCGGATAAAATGTGAGGGTTTGTCAGGAAGGACATCCTGCATGAAACCTGTGTCAAGTTGTGTGTGGATCAGATGGTCCGCTGTGGCGACCCCATGATGGGAGCAGCAGAAAGACGAACAACAACACATTTGAGCACGCTATAATGTATATTACCATCTACATCATATAGTTATTACCTACTGCACTCTCTGAACATTAATCACTCCCATCACTGTACATAAAGACCCATAATCCTCATTTACCATTTTTTTATTATTGGAAATAGACCACTTATGCACTTGTGGTTAGATGCTATCTGCAGTTCATTGGCTTTGTACAGATAGTTCAATCTAATAAGAAATATTCATATGGCATTACTTGCCATTATGACTTAAAGAACCATTCATGTGCAATGTTATATTGACTAAAGGCAATGGACATTTGCAAAACCCTTACCAGAGGAGGCAGAATGGCCAAGCCGTAAAACCTGATGCTCGATGACGCATGGCTGATCTGCTGTTCAGACTTTTCAGTGACAGTTCTCCGTATGTGGCTGGCTTGTCTTTGGATAAATTCCTCATAGTCTTCCATGGTTGAGTGCTTAATATAAAACTGCTTATTTGAAAATATTACTTTGCCGCAAAGCTTGTTAAACAAACGTGTCGGGAGCAACGTTATTCAGCAATACAAGTAAAATGCGAGCAGTTGTTAGCAGTAATAGTTATTGTCACATCTTTTATACAGCTACTTTACAGCCAAGTAACTTGACTCTGTAAACAAAGCCATAAAATTATCTAACGTTTAAAAATATCAACAAACTAAAAACGAGTCTTAAGTGAATATATAGTTTCCAGACTCAGCTATGAGCAAGTAGCTAACTAACGCCATGCTAACTTATCACAGAAATCACACACCAAACTAACCCAGTTCAAGTCTTCTATTGTAATGGGTTAAAAATCATACATCTCGTAAGCTTTAAAACTACAAATAAATATAACATTTTAAGTAGACAGAATAAGTGTTTCAGCTTAGCTGCCTGGTTAGCAACCTGGTTCAATGTTTACGTTTTAGCCGTTTCCTAGGGAAAATTGCATTTCCTATCTGCTTTCTGACAATCCCCGCCTCCTGCTCCAGGATTGGCTGTTATGCTCCCGCCTCCTGAGCGCGACAGAGAACTGTCCAATCATCAACCTGCGCGAGAGTATGAAACGCTGGTCAACCTTAGCGCGAGAGGCAAGCCTTTGTCGGAATAATAACCGACTCCAACCGTCACCCTGGGTGTTTTGACGTAACAAATATGGATTATAGATCTGTAACATAGTTTTAAAAATTCTGATGGCACAGACTGTTGACATCACACGTATATTATATTCATAAGCATTGTTGCTTAATAAGCGCTTGTTAAAATACATACATTCAAGTCCCAAGGGATTCCGTTACGGGTTTTTGCCGCGCTCTCGTTTGTGTTATAAGCCGCTACATTTCCGTCACAGCGCCACCTACAGATGTGGAAGAGTTTAGAGTCGCTCATATGTAGAGAACAAAAGACTGACTGGAGTAGTCTCAAGTAATTTAAGTATGAATGTTTACCCACTCTCTTAAGTTCTTGTAACCAGAGATCTGTGTTAATGTTGTAACATTTCCATATATCTTCTAAGATATATAAAGTGTTATAAACCAAATTATTTAAATATATATGCACATCATTAGAATCCATTCAGATAGATAGATAGATAGATAGATAGATAGAGTTGCATACATGCATACTTATAGATTGATGATGTCAATCATGTTTCCGTACATCCATTATGGCAATAAAGAAAAACAAGATAAATGGCGATTGCTTAAATACAAAAATAAATACAAAGCCCCGGGCTCGGTTTTGTTTATTGGTTGTGTGTTTGTTTGTAATTGGTAAGACACGTGCATAATGACTGTGCGCTGAGCGCGCGGTTGCATCACTAAGTAATAGTAAAGATATTAGCAGCTGTGGATAGTGAAACCTCAGTGCAATACTGCAGCTCCAGCAGTGCTGTGACTCATTATAAAGTCTTACTGCTGTGGGTAGGAACCTGCTTTTTCTGAGTGCAGTGCAGCTGTGACAGGGTTATGCCTCAGATGGGAGTTCTTTATAGCTAAGTATTTATATATGCTTACTGTCCTGTACCATGGGATTTATTAAGTGGAACCATTCGAATTTTAATTCTGAACGTGTTAACCGGAAATTGTTAAGTGACTAACCTTTAAATTACAAACTGAGCAACTTTTGAAACTGGTATCATATTAACCCACCCACAGGAAAGAGACCAGTCGATTCACATTCACTCTGAGAATTCAGCAATAACAGTTACAGTAGTTTTTAGAGTATTGATCTCCAAAATTTGTCATTTAAAAATATAAAGTAAAAGACAAGATTGTTTCAGACACTATTTAGTGCAAACAGGGAGATAATTTGTGATTCAGTCATAACACCGTGTTATCAGTCTACAGCCAATAGAATATATAGAGGGGTGCGTTATCTTTTAAAAAAGGCATATTAACCTCGACAGGCACATTCCCTTACAGTAACTTACGGCTAAGGACAGACATGTGACTTGTCATTTTCCAGTCCAGCTGTCCGTGCTGTTGAGTAGCGGGAACGCGCGCTCAGGAACGTGCCAAAACACCTGCGCGCCCACGTGAAGCGGCGTGGGGCGTTCACGCGGATCTGTCATGACAGTCATGTTTTAACTGATGTCGAGCCAAAAATATGTCCGCCGAGAGGTTCTTCCAACTGGGTCACTCTCTGCTGCTGCATTTCAAAAGCTCATTGGAAAAATAAAATGAAATGTGGCAGAGCTATTAATGAAAAAATGGGGAAAAAGAGGAGGAGGGGGGGATCAACATGTGGTTTGTTGAGCAGATTCTCAATATAGACACATTAGAAATTAGGCTACACGTTCAGGTCTTTAGATATATTAATATTATTTTAATAATATTATCACACTATATTAGTAACATTATCTGAATATAGTATATATAACATATTACTATATCTCATATATATATATATTTTTTTATTTTTTTATTTTTTTTTTTCAGATACTGTATATATTATATAGATCTGAAAAAAAGTCATCACTCCAATTTACTCCGGAATGTCATCAAGAGAAGATGGATGGTCACAAACCTGAGCTGTTTGCTTATTTGCAAAAAAAAAAAAAAAGGTATAAAGTTACCCAACAGCAATGTGTACAACTGGTGGAGCGCATAACAAAACACATGAAAGCTGTGATTGCAAATCAGGGTTATTCCACCAAATACTGATTTCTTAATGTTATTTATAACATTTATAATATTTAGCTAAAGCATGAACACAATTTGATTACTAATTATTTTCATTTTTTTGTATTTGAGTTATTAAAGCTCTGCAAATACTGCATGATCTTGTGTTATTTTCATGTTATGATGATGTAATTTCATTTTAATATACTGTACACTCTAAATAACAATAGTTATATTTAGAATTTAGGAGAAATCTTGGCAATAGTTAATTTCACCAATGCATGCACCTTGTAAGAAAAAAAAAACTGATTATTTTGCAGTGGCTCCTTTTTTTTTCCAGAGCAGTATGTATATATATATATATGTGTGTCTACACAATGTATAGCGTATATATTTATACAAGTTTTTCTTTTCCTGAAGTGTATACATTTTTTTATTTTTTCTACATGCATACACACACACATTACATATACACATACATACCTATATATATATATATACACATACATACACACACACATATCTCTCTCTCTCTCTCTCATTTTATATATATATATATATATATATATATATATATATATATATATATATATATATATATATATATATATATATATATATATTTATATGCACACACAAACACACAACAGTGTTTTTTAAAATGTATTTATTGGTCATATACAAAATAAAGTAAGCTGTATATCAACAAACATACAGTATATACATCGATAAATTAAAAGACGCCCCGGACTGACTGATACAGTTAATTTCATCATTAATATACCAATACATTATATTACTTATCTACAAATTCCAAAAAGTACAATAACTTAGTTGATAAATACTTACAATTAAATGGACTTTTACTGTATGTATAATTCCCATACAAAGTACTGTGACAGATTTCATTACACCCCATACAGAAAAACAGAATAGATTCTTTTTATAGACAAAAAAAAAAAAGATGATACTTTCCATGTTCATTACCTCTCAATTTATAGCTCAAGTACTTTGAAAAAAAATAAATAAAATAAAAATAAATAAAATATCACTCCTATGATGAGGAGCATCTGTGTGTCATGTGGCTGTAGCAGTTTAGTGATGGAGAGAACAACAGAGAAGACAATTGGGGTGAAAGAGGAAAAGAACAATTAAAAAGAAACAAATTGGTCTATGAACAGGGACCCCCAAAAAAAAACTAAACTCTGAAGTGCTGCATACAAATTGATTTTGCATTAATGATACATTTCTTTTTTGCTTCACATAGAGGAGTGAAAAAAGTCAACAAGCACCAAAAGCTTTAAGAAGCACAACAAGCGTGCCATCAATACAAATGTACAAAATGTCCGACAGTATGCGGGGATCCTCGTTTTATTGATTTATGGGTCATGAATCTGGCAGAGAAGTCACGCGGCACGATAAGCAAGTCCCAAAAAACCAATGGCAACCATGTTAACAGTTGCAATAGCAGTGCGATAAGAGGTTAATGATTTAAACTGCCCACGGCGGTCAAACGGAGGGGGAAATCTGGGTTTCTTGATTAAACCTTAACAAGGGACAAGCGATGTGAAGAATTTGAGACTCATTTGTCTTTGAGAAGAAATGAAACCTTTCAATGCTTCTCCCAAGAGGCATAAAGTAAAAGGCAACTGGGAACGCAACAGTGCAGGCAAGAGCGAATAGAAGTCATCGGGTACGACGTAGTAACGTAGCTTGGCGTGGTTAATGCGCTACACTTTCACTCTGCAGGAAGAGAACTAGGACAAAGTGTTGCATTTTTGCACAGCAACAGAAGCAGACACCTGAGACCAGAACGAGCTCTCAGTCAGCCTGCTGCTTCCTACTGATCTGACAAAAGAGCCGGTTGTGGCTCGGGGTCAAATGGGTGCGAGTTGGTGGTTACACACACATTGTTCTCAGCAAGGTCATCTCAAGCGAGTGTCTGAGCCAATTCTGGAAGCTGTTCCCAGGATTGTCTCAGTTTGCTTTTAATATCCTCTGTGTTCGGCTCCTGGGAGGTAGCACTATTTTCAAAAGGGGAAAAACGAATCGTAAGTCTATTTTCTATTAAAAACACCAAAACAGAAGCTGTATTACTGTATCAGAGGATGGTCCAGAAACTGTCTTGAGGTAAATGTTAATTGTTGCATTGTTTAATGTTAATTGTTGCATTAGCGTAGTCGATTAATCCCAATCGCTGCTGAAAAGAAATCCAGCTTGGTCTGACCAGCTATGAACATACAAACTGAACTGGTCAAGCTTGTACACCTTCTTTGCCAGACATTAAGTTATTTTCCATCTTCCTTATTACATGAATATGTTGACCAATAAATATTTGAGATTTTCTAACCGCCTTAGTGTCTATTTTCTTAAAAAATAACTTGTCTATGATGTAGTATTAATGGCAGGAATTCAGAAACGGCTTCCTTCTACCAGCTGGCAAAGACGGTCTACCAGCTTGTGCAGCTCGGTCTGTGTTTTGGCATCTGGTAGCTGGGTATTTCAGCAGGAATGTGATATTTATACATGCAAATAAAGCGCCTTGAGAAAAATAAGACAAGCTGTAGCATTTAAACAAATGGAAAAATGGAAACAGTGTCTCACTGTTTGTGGTTACTGAAAAAAAAAAAAAAAAAAAACAGAAACCCCATCTTCCCTACCGCCCACATTTGCATATAATTCATATGTTCACTTCTACACCAAGTCACCACGACGACGACAACAATGACGTACGTGAACGAGCTGAGCCACCCCGTCCTTCCCCCGCTGCACAGCAGGAAGAGGAGGAGTACAAGTCTAAAAGTATTAGGCAGTGGCGCTACCTGGAGCACAAGCACTTCCATAAGGAGCACGGCACTGTTTCGCTAGTAAGCTATTAGTAGCATTTGTTTAACCCTTAAAAAACACACACACACATTGCTCACATAAACGGCGCACAGAACTGCCACAGCCGATAGGAGAAACGCCACCACTGGTTACAAAAGCAACGCCAAAAATGGACCAAAGACTCCATTACAGAACAAATTCACAGATTAACCAGTCAGAGGAAGTTCATTTTCTTCATTTACACTGATTTCTAATTTAAAAATAAAAATAAAAGATAAATAGACCTACAATATTAATTCGGACCTAAATGCCAGATAAGTGCAGCTCTATACAGTATGTTTAAAGCCCCATTGTCACATACAACAAACCTGATTTGGACTGAGAAAGGGAAAAAAAAAAAAAAAAAAAAAAAAAAAAAAACAGCAGCGACAGCGTGACAACGTGATATGACGTAGCCAAGCATCCAACAAAACACTTCTGTGGATTTAAACTACAGTCAGTGCATTTAGCAATAAATTCATCTTACACTGAATAGACCCAGTTAATATCAGGATTATGGCAGCATTGCTCAGTAGATTTTTTTGTTTTTGTTTTTTGTTATTCATCTTTTTTAAGATGCAGGTTACTCATAGTAGCTGTAAAGATGGGAGCAGTCACGTGCTGTCTGTATCTGCGGATTGTCACTCAGCTCTGCTTAAACCAGGGTCCATAAAACTCTGGAGAGCCACGACACTGCTCACACCCCATTTAATTCATGTGCTGAACATCAAGCCCTTTCTGAGATGAATCAGGTGTAATGGAGCTCAGAACCCCGACCCCGATCTCTGGAGAAAGTGTACCATGACACACATACTCAGGGCTGGAAAAACTAAACAAGAAATGAAACAATTTTGGCTGGTGTAAAGTTTTTAAGGCCTAATTGAGCTTTTTTTTTTTGCATTGAACCTACTAACATTTGTTATGAAAAGGAAACTTAGAGGAATATGAACAGAAAAAAAAAAATCAGTACCATTACTGCATACAGTGCTTGTAGAATACTGTATCTTCTAGTGCTCTTTCAACCTACAGCTCCACAATAAGCAAAAGGCTTTTGCTTAAAAAGAAAAAAGAGAGAGGAAGAGAGAGAGACATAGAGAGAGTTTGAGAAAGAGAGAGAGAAAGAGAGCGCAAGCACATTTCTTCATCTGTTTTGTTTTGCTCATTGAAAATCAGTGCAGTGTCACTTCCCTGGCATTTAAAATGAAAATAATAATAACAGAATACATTAAATAGAATCTACCATAAAAACAGTTTACACCGAAAATATAAAAATCACACATCACAAAAAAAAAGGGCTCTCAACCAGAGGTGATGAGACCACAGGATCTTTAACACGCATCCCACAACCCCTAGCTGTACATCCACTTTCCTGAGAATTTTTTTTTCTTCCTTAACTCGCTTTACTTTATGATGAATAAAAGGACTTAAAATAGTTGTTACTAAATAGGGACAAAGACCCAGTGTTGCTGATGTCAAGGAAACCGTGTCCGGTCCCTTCGGCATTTGAGAGCAAAAGCAAGCAACACTGCTGCTACACTTTAAGCCGCCCGGGACCGCTTTCACACACGAACACTTGCTGTTGTTCCTGACAGGATAAGCCAACCATCAAAAACGCAGTCTAAACCATTTTATAAAAAAAATGCACAAAAGATCTTGCACATTTTAACTCCATACAGGCTGTGTCAAGATCAGCTGCACCGGGGAGAAAAAAAAAAAAAAAAAAAAACGAACTAAAGGATTGTGGGTAACGTGTCCATCACCTGGGTTTGGGCAAAAATAACAAAAGAGCATCACATCCAAAAATAGTGAACAGTACCATCACCTTATCACTTACACATCACACCACACGCGCTAGTCCACAGTTTTACGCGCCTAGTCACTAGAAAAAGCTATCGACTTCAATAGTTAAGCCACTTTTGGTACAATTGCAAAAAAGAGAGATATCAAACAACTTTATAGTTCATTTTTTAAAATGTTTTATAAATAATGCAAGATACTCTATGTGTGATTTTTTATATAAAATTCAAGACTCCACCATATAGACAAAGTATCTTAGAATACGTTACACAACGTCACAGCGACAGATTTTATGGTAAAGCTTGTGAGAGATTGCCGGTTTATGCAACCGGATAGTCCCCTTTTCAAGTGCCTTTTTTTTTTTTTAAGAGCAATATATATATATTTTTTTCTGATTTTGTCTGTATTGGTAAAGAGGACAAAATAAGAAGAGAATGAGTCTTCCTGGAGTTATTGGGAAGCATAGGATGGGAAAAAACACACATAATAATAATAATAAAAGGATATCACTTTGTAATGAACAAAGATATATAAAGAAAGTATAGGATTGCCAGCATAAAAACACATGACAATATTTCACGAGCTCCACAAAGGAAACTAAATCAGCAGGTTGACTTTCCACAACATAAAGATCTTATTGCCTTGCCAATAAGCTTCTGTTATAAAAAGCAATAAATCCTTTTTTAAAAGTTTCTTATGAAAAAAAGGACTACCCAATCACATAAACTGGTCTCAATTATCCTGATAGCTACCATACGAATATCATCAGCCGATTCCTCTTATCTTGTCTCATTTCGCTTTTCAGCAGTGGCTGGTCAGTGCACGACATTAGGCGACGGCGAAGGGACGCAAAAAGCATGAAGAGTAGAGCGTATTCAGGACTAGAGGCATCTCGAAGTAGGAGATACGCCAGACCAGGGTCAGTATAAACACAGGAAGAACACTAATACTACACAAGACATCAGACGTGCGTGTGTCCTGGACAAGCTCTCCTTCCTAACTAACCCAGCTTTATAGGATTTCTTGTAAAAATAAAAAATAGCCTCGCCTTTATTCCACGTCCTTGTGTTTATAAGCACAAGGTAGAGATTGAATGTGTATAAAGTGTATGTCTGCTTTGTGCCCAAGTTCTTTGACACAGAAAAAGGATGGAAGTACAAAACACAGCAACACAACGAATTTCAAATATTGCATAAAAATCTTGGAAAACAAACAAAAAAAAAAACGTGGGCTGTAAAGCCCAAAAACAACATACAAAAAAAAAAAAAACCTCCAACAACAATAATAAAAATCCAGCACTCATTGCAGTCATGAAGGACAGAAAGTTTTGCTGCTTTTTTTTTTTTAATTCTCGTAATTTCTTTGAAATGTGGAGATTTTTCTGGAAGCTCAGATGTCCTAATTGTCCTTGATGGTAGTTTTGGTTTGGAAGTGTGTGTACAGAAATATACTGTACTGACCAATTTCAGTGGAAGTATCAGGATGAGTTGAGGACTCTTTTTAGACAGCAGTCCTCCATATCAGGTTCCATCTCACAGAAACCTGGAACCATTTGCAGCAATTTGCAACTCTTACTGAATCTGTCCCGTGCCTAAATCGTGATGCACTGACCAAGCCCCTTTCTATCTCTCTCACTCCTCCTCTTCTCTCTCTCCTCACTGGCCTATACTAAGACCTAGCATCTGTTTTGGACTTGACTATCGTGATGACGCTGGTGGCGCCCACCTTCCCCGGTACAAGCGGCCCGATGACAGAGGCCAGAGCCCCGCGGGCGGAGACAGGAACGGGTGCGTTGGTAATGGGCACCGCAGGTGCACGAGCCACAGTCCTGGCGAAGCTCTGTAGTGCCTCGTATTTGGAGCGCAGGGCATCGAGCTCCACCTTCATGCTGGCATTCTCTGAAGCAAGTTTCTCCACCTCCTGTTGGAGCTCGGCCTTCTGCCGCTCCAGCTCCTCCTTCTGAGTGACACGCTTGACTCGGCAGCTGGCGGCATAGCCGCGGTTCTTGAGCGTGCGCCGCCGCTGCTTCAGCTGTACGATCTCCTCTTTGGAGAGGCCGCGAAGGTGCTGGTTGAGCTCGCGCACCGACATCGACACCAGCTCGTCGTCTGTGAGGCTTGTGCCATTCTCACCTGGCTCCCGCTTCACCTAAAACACAGAAGGGGAAAGTCAGAGGTGATATGGGACATGGTGAAGGGAGATATTTAAAAAGACTACATAAGAAAAGGTGACACACCTTCAAGGCTTTGTTTCCCTTGTTAGTGGTCGTCATGCCACGAGAGCCGCTTGTAAACCACACAGATCTGCGAGACAGGAAACAGATACGTTATAAAAGCTTTTAATCCTTCAGTTCTATAAATCATACAGTACTGCTTTTACAAACTCGCCCCCCTTCCCCATTAAATGAGGCCTAGATTAAATCATTTTTATATTTAGCTGCAACTGATATGATTTTAAAATACACTGCACACTGAAGTATTCTCAGTTCCTCCTGCCACGTGTACCATGAACTAGTTACCTTTCTCTAAAGAGAAACCTGGAATAGTGAAAGTGGCAGCATGTAACCACCGGCTTCCTGTCTCCAACTTCCTGTGTGGCTCCAGTGGTTGGAAACCTTCACTCAAGTTCGAGAACACCTTTTTGATGAGAGCTCTGCTCATTGCTGATAGGCTGTTGAACAGTCAACAGGAGGTGGAGCCAAATTGACTAGGAGGAAGTGGTAGCATGGGTAGCAGGCCAGGGGATTACCAGAAAGTAATAGGCTAATTAGACTGAGCTCACTCATTTTCAAGTAGATTCAGGAGGGGCTTTTAATTTTATTGTTTAAAAAAGAAACAAAAACAGCGTTAAAAGCATAACACAGACGTAGCTACCTTCAGAGATCGGGGGTTCCTTTGACCTTAATGCTTTTGACAGAAATGGTTTTCCCGTTTTTAAACAGTTTTATCCGCTTAAAATATTCACTTTACGACAGGCTTTTTCATTCGCCATGGCTACTGCTCAATATAATCCAACTCAGCTGTGACAGCTGACTGAACACTTATAACTGCTCAGCCGTTTTCATTAAAGTGACAGCTAGAAAACCCCAAAGCTGGTATCTTAGTTCTCCTTTTTCTGATTAAATTAGAGGAAATGGGCACCTATTACAGGAAACAAAGAAAGGGAAAGTAATATGTAAGATGTAAATGAGTTCAGTACACACACACACACCCACATACACACATCTCTACAACGATCCTCATTGAGGTGGGGACTGGGATGACACCCTTGCGGCCCCGGGGTGTTCCCATGAAGGGCAGTCATTGTTCCAGCTGCCATCATGGGATCGAGCGAGAATGATTCTGCACATTCCTTCGCATCCCTCAGCCGGCACTCTGCCTCAAACAAACATCGGAGTGCAGCACTACTAACAGCCTCACAAATCACACAGAGCTAAACAGAAGAAATAAACAAGACAAAGCTGTGACTTAAAGGGATAGTTTGGATTTTTTAATGTCTGTCTTAAATCAAAACTGAGGTGGATATAAGTACATTACCACAGGTCTTGGCTGTTGTTAATTTTCCTGCGCTGCAGTTTGTCACAAGGAATGTGAGTAAAATGTACACAACCAGTCAAAAGTTTGGATTTATTTCCTTAATTCCGGTACTATTCTGATTTTTTCCCCTCCAAAAATATGAAATAACACATATGGCATTAGGTAATTAAGTAACAACAACAACAGAAGCAGTCAGTTATTATTTTAAGACATGAAGGTCAGCTGTTCTGGAATATTTCTTGCAAGAACAGTATTTTAACAGCGTTTACAAAACCCATTAAGCACCATGATGAAACTGGCTCTCACGAAGACCTTCCCAGGAAAGCAAGACCAAAACTTACCTCTGCTCCAGAGGAGAAGTTCATTTAGAGTCACCAGCCTCAGAAATCACCAATTAGATTAAATAATCACCTCCGATTAGAGCCGTTATGAAGACTTTACAGAGCATGAGTAGGAAAGACATCTCAATATCAACTGTTCAAAGGAGATTATTATATATTTTGGATTCCTTCAGCCTTGTTGAAAGAAATAAAAATCAGGAACGACCATGAAATTAGAAGGCATGTCCAAACGTTCGACTGGTGGCCTAAGAAATCAGGACCAAATCCCACAACCCTTATTCTCTGCAAAAATACAGTCCAAAGTGCAGCTGAGAGTCATATGAATCTTCTGCAGTCACACTGAGATAAATCGAGTTTATTTATTCATTTACTAGTATTTAGTACAAACTCTTTTCTTTCCACGCAAGTTCCAATTAGGCATACACCAATGCTCTGGCGAAAGAAAAGCACTAAATACACCATAACTTTGAAATTAACCAGCTCGATTTAGCTCAGTGTGGCCGAGTGACAAACTTTACTTTCGGTGAGCAAAGCAGTAAAATTCATAACGATCGAGACCTATTATAATAAACTTACATGCACATCACCTTGATTTTTGATTTAAAACAGACTTGAAAAAAATCTGTTCTATCCCTTTAAAGCATGAGTTGTGTCTCAAATTGCAGAAAACATCATAGTATTTTAAAAGATATAAAGTGTGCAAATTTGTATGAGGATCCAGACTAATTAAACCCCTTAACTTCAAAGAACGAAGGACTGTAACATAACATTCCTTCCCAACTAGTTTCATATTTATAACACAGCAATAAGCCAAAAGCCTCAACAAGCACAGAAAGAAAATGTCCTAAAATAAAAAAAAATTAAAAGTTTTCATGTAGTATGCATATTTGCTGTCGTAACTACCTCACACTCTGATTTTACCGAATCCCACCTTCCACACACATCACCGGAGGTGTGAGCTGGTTGACGGCAGAACTATTTTTACTAGGGTGGATTAATTACCACGCGCAAATGACGAACTCTCTCTCTCTCCGAATCAGGAACACGCTACGCTGGGATGGAGAAACGGAGACGAAACCGAGCGGGACGAAGTGCGGCACCGAGCAGTCATTTCACCCTCCTGCATCATCTCTCTTGTTAAATATTTTGAGAGAAAATAAAGATGCTAGCCAGACTCAGACATTTTCACTTGCAAAAGACTGTGATGAGAGGAAACACCACAGCTTACAAGTATCACTGTACAGTACAGGTTTATCAACATCAGATTTAAAAGCCTGGGATTTGCATTTCACGCAAAACAGCTTTTCAAAGGAGCCCTTTCATTTATTTAAAGCCGTCATTCATTGGGAGGACACGAGTGAAGTCAGACGTCGGTGACCTTCGCCTCAGTAGTAAACATACCCGGTGCATATTATGAGATTAAGGGCTGGTGTGTGTTTGAGTGCGTGTTGAAGGGAGTCGTTTCCTGGCAGAAGCTCTCAAGAAGCGTCAGCATAAATAAGTCCTGCCACCAACTACACCCATTTCCAGCACCGGATCGCAGACGGACGACTCCAGCTCCGAGTAATGAGAACCTACTAATCCCAGAAGGCCCTATACAAGAGCGCGAGCAAGAGAGATAGACAAGGGTGTGTTTTATCCTGCAAAGGCTGGCTGCAATCCCTCCGTATGGAGCGGCGCACAGGGCCACAGGCTCAGGATTAGACTGATTAACCTGTCCGTCTCCGTCTCAGCCTCGAAACACAGAGGACAGGAAACTGCTAAAGCAACAAACAGTGACACTGCAAAACAGCCTTTTTATTACAAGACTGTAAAAAATATATATATATAATAATTCACTCATGCTTTTGTTTGGTGAAGTCAGTCTATTATATTCATACACTCAGTGGGCACTTTAATAGGAACACCCGTATACCTGCTCATTCGTTCAAAATGATACACGTACAGTACAGCGCGAAGGACGGCGTCACAAAGCGGCTTCACAGAAACGCGGATGTAAGATTTTAATGTAAAGTCATGCAATTATTCAATCAGCCAATCACGTGGCAGTCACACAACGCATACAATCATGCAGAAATAGGTCAAGAATTTCAGTCCATGTTCACATCAAACATCAATATGGAGAGGAAGAAAAAAAAAAAGAAGAAAAGACGTAGAAAATGTAATTTCAGAGGCTTTGACCGTGGCATCACTGCTGTATAAAGTGTTTCAGAAACTGCTATACCGTATAATCTCCTGGGAATTTTCATGAAAAACAGTATATAAAATATTCCAAATAGAATGGTGTAAAAACAAACAAACTAAAATGTTGTGGCAGTAATGTGGGTAGAGACTCCATGCTGAGATCGGGTCACAGCTCACTGTAACTCTAACAACCACTCTGTATAGCCGTAGCGAGCTGAAAAGCATCTCCAAAGCACAATGAAATTAGACATAAGATCAGCGATCGTTTTTATTTTTAAATATACATCTTTCTAGTTTCAGTCTCTGAATAAAATACACAGATGTGCAGGTGTACAGCTGTATCTAATAAAGTGGATGGAGACCCGATTATTCAGATCAGCAGGTTATTATAAAAGAACAAAACACTAAGCTGTCAATCCCAAATGGGTTTGCTTTACATCATTTTATATATAAAATACATGAACTAAAGATGAACTGTAAGTGCACAATTATGTAATATTTTCCAACAGGTCAAAATCAGTTTTTAGAGAATGCATCTAAAAATAAATTACATAAAGAAAAAAAAACTAATAAATAAATAAAAGACTGAAAATTGCACCGTTCATAATGTGTGTGCGACAGATTTCTAAAAAAAAAAAAAAAAAAAAAAAAAAAAAAAGAGGGAAAAAAAAATGACCCAAATCTAATCTGACTACAATACCAAAGCAGCGAGTAAACACACACATAGAGACATTTCCAGTCCTGCATTCTTCCACGCCGCTTTTGTGCAAACGCGCCGCTACACAATAGACCGGATTAACACGCACCAACCTGAGGGGGAGGGGCTTCATCTTTATCGAGCCTCGTTTTATTTCCCCAGTGCCCGACCCCCATCCCCCATCAGCCCCTGCTCTGTTAGTGCCGCCAGCCAAAGACCCACCCCCCTGTACCATGCACCAGCCTGCCACACACACACACACACACACACACACACAGCTATGCCTCACACACACTCCTTATTCCACCAGCAAGTCCACTGAGAACACCAAAAAGGTTATGATGATTTAGGACAACATGCGTAGACGAATGTGAGAGGGGGGGAAAAAAAGGAAAAAGGGACACGTCCATATGGTGCACACAGCGGGCAGCGTCTAGCCTAAATTTCAACCCACGTGGACTAAATAGTGCAGCGCGCAGCGATTGGGCGCTACGTTCGAGCAGCTGTTCTGTGCCAGATCAGACTGGCGTCTTCAGTGAGAGACTGAAAGAGGGGATAATAAAGAGATTGTAAGATAACACACACACACACAAAGATGAATATATAGCGGGAATTGACTTTGAAAATGCATGAGAGAGATCACACAAGAAGGACAGAAGGGCAACATCATAACTCCTTGCTTTCATCCTACCACCTACACACACATACACACACACACACACACGTCTACCCACCCACTCATCCACAAACACAAAACACACACCCCCCACACACCACTTATGGCGTTTCTCTTTAATATTCCTTAGTGAGCAGAGGTCACCGACAAGAAACAGACGTCTTCCCGCTGCACCAGCACACCTCATTACCTCTGATAAAGGACTTACACTCCTGCAAGAGTGTGTGTTTAGCAGCACATGCTATTACGGAATTATTCTATGGACAAGTGCATCATAATGGCTGGAATTAATACCGAAGTCATGATTTCGAAAGGCAGCGTTAATGTTCATGATACTGTTTAAGTCGAAAGGCTTCTATTAGTCTCACTGATTTAAAGGAAAAACATACGGTTTATATTTAAAATAAATATTTAGAATAAATAGTTAAAAAGTTAAGTAAAGCATCTGTCAATATTAACACCGTATAAGTAAATAATGTTAACTGAATTTATTTGAAGATGTAAATAAATACACAAATATGTAGTTATATACTTGTCTTGTGCATGTGTGTGTGTGTGTGCATGCATGCGTCTCTCATGAAAGGAGACATCATAATTTGTGGGG
This sequence comes from Channallabes apus, assembly GCA_030522415.1. Taxonomy (NCBI): domain Eukaryota; kingdom Metazoa; phylum Chordata; class Actinopteri; order Siluriformes; family Clariidae; genus Channallabes; species Channallabes apus. The sequence continues at coordinate 9,271,121 of CM060119.1, forward strand.
CAGATGAAGATGAGGAAGAGCGCGCCGAGGTGGTCATGGCAGGCTTTTGCAGACGTGCGCTAAATTCTTCTCCGTCAGACTTCACGCTGCTGACTTCTCTAGAGTTAAGTCTCACACACACACTTACACACGCCAAGAGGATGAGGGACAGAAAGCGCTGAGCATGAGAGAGCGGGTAAGAAAGAAAAGTGCCATCGAACAAAAAAAACCAGGTCTATAGAAGCACACGGAGAGACCGAGAGAGAGAGACAAAGGGAGGAAGACAAAAGGAAAAGTTAAAGCCAGGAGCTGTAAAGAAGAAGTGAGAGAAAGAACCGGTGTGATGAGGGAGTGTATGTGTGTTTGTATATGTGTGTGTTGGATGGGAGGCGGGCGGAGGAAAAGAGCCCAGCCAAAACTGCATCCTCAACACATTTGTGGGAGCTTAGAGGCCGGGGAGGAGGATTGGGGTCGCGCCGAGGGGAGAAAAGCCCTGAACTCAGCAACCAGCGCAACTAAAACCGCCAATTAGAAAAAGTTCCTGCGCTGATCCTCTGCTACAAAACTGCAAGGCCGTCAACACACCACTCGGCTATTGCTGAGACAACCAAACGAGCCCTAGCAAGAGCCAGGAGGGGGAGTCAACAAAAGAGGGACAACAGAACAGATGGAGAAGGAGAGTTTGGCGTTAAAGGGGGAGAAAAAGAGGCACACGATAGCTTGGGATAATGTGTGTAATTAATTTAACACCAGTTCAAACTCTGGAGTAGGAAGTCTATGGTGGTGTTGGTGGTTTCCAACAGCATTCCCTTATTATGCTCTACACTATGATCAGCTCCATAAAGTAAAAAAAAATAATAAATCGAGTCTGGTGTCAGGTGTGTGAAACATGCTGTGTTCCACTCAGGTGTCCCAAACGACTCCTCTACTGTACATTGGGTCAGTCAGCAAAGATTCTTCTTTTATACTGAAAAATACAGGTTGAATTATTATTATTATTATTTTTTTTAATCCTGACCTGGCCAGGAGGGCAAAAATAAAATAAAATTAAATTAAATACATATCAGCTTTGTGCTCTGGTTGGGGGAAATGGCCTGAGCTTTACTGTATCTCAGTCCATCACAGTGACATTAGACAGTTGTGGGATTCTGGGAGCTGGGCTGAGTATGCGGAAGAGGGCAGATAGTGCTTGCCTCTCTGTGTCTCATCCTGCAAGATGACACCGCATAAGCAACTTTAAAAAAAAAAGGGCTTAACTGTCCTGAAAGATTTTGTTTGTACTGTATCTCTATTTGACGAGCCACGTTTAGCTACACCTCAGTCCAATGTTTAGACGTCGCCACTGAGACTTGACCTGATTTGCCTCAATCATATCCTCGATAGTTGCTTTCATTTCATTTACGCTGCTTAGTTATCCAATCGTCAGGCTTCTTGTAAGAACCCCTGACTAGTTTAATGCAGGAGGCAGGATTTGCTGGAATATGAATTAGGATGAATAAGGCAGAGCCAATGTGTGTGCAAACGTTCTATTCCGAGGTTACTGATGGATTTGTGGTTTTAGGTAAATACCAGTACATAGTGTATTAATGGACTGGGGGTGGTTTCCGAGTGGCGAGGAAATTTACAAGGATTTACCACGTGACTGGGAGATCATGAGGGTGAACTGAAATGAAGTGACAGCTCTCAGTGAGAATACTGGGCTTTACCCCTGGGTGGGCAAGATGACTTCTTAGTCATGAGGAATGCTCTCTGCAACATCTGGACAGAGGGCCCTCGTCTGTGTGGTAACAACTGGGTTTTTCATCAGGACAACGCTACAGTACACAATGCCCGCAGGACCAGGGACTTCTTCCAGGAGAATAACATCACTCTTTTGGCCCATCCTGCGTGTTCCCCTGATCTAAATCCAATTGAGAACCTTTGGGGATGGATGGAAAGGGAAGTTTACAAACATGGACAACAGTTCCAGACAGTAGATGCCCTTCGTGCGGCCGTCTTCACCACTTGGAGAAATGTTTCCACTCACCTCATGGAAACGCTTGCATCAAGCATGCCGCAATGAATTTTTGAAGTGATCAACAATAACGGTGGAGCTACTCAGTACTGAGTTCATGTTTGGAAGTTTGATTTCTGTCTTGGGGGGGGGGGGGGTTAACAGGTTTTTTTTGGAGGTGTGGTCCTAAACTTTTGATCATCTGTAAAACATCCTGTTTCAGTTTAATCGTTGTTTTCATTAAATTGCATGCTCAAAAAATGTTTTGTCTCACTCCCAGTTCTTCTTGTTGCATGTTGAATCTCTACTTGGAACCTTGTTAAGATCCAACCATGCAAAATATGATTTTTGGAACATTTTTCCAAGTGGTCTTAAACTGCCACTTGTGGTGGAAAATACATATATATACACACACACACACACACACACACACACATATATACATATATATATATGAGAAATAGATATTTGTATTCGCGTAAAAACAAATGTTTGACTGCAGAGTGGCTAAATGGTTAGCACGGTTGCCTCACATATCAGAGTTGGGGGTCTTCGACATCTCGCCTGATGTCTGTGTGTGTGGAGATTGTATACTCTCTTCTTGATGGTTTTTCCTCCCACATTCCAGAGACATGCAGTGTAGGCTGACTGGTGTGCCCGGTGATGGGTTGTCAGCCCATACATAAATGTACCCCGCCTCATGCCCCAATTGCCTGGGACAGACTTCAGGCTGTGACTGTACCCGCATAAATGGTAGAGCCGATGGATTGATGTATAATATAGAATATTACCAGTGCCACATCACCTCCCTAGAATTTAGGCAAAACGAACACAAAAGCACTCTAAGGAATACTCTAATTCTGGATGTGTGCATGTGTGTGTGTGTGTGTGTGTGTGTGTGTGTGTGTGTGTGTGTGTGTGTGTGTGTGTGTGTGTGTGTGTGTGTGTGTGTGTGTGTGTGTGGTTTGTTCCTTCAAACGGGCCATGTTTAGCCTTATTAATCCTGTCTGATGCTCTCCTATGAAGTGCAGATGTCTTTGGCAAGTTCCTCATAAGCATAGCGCTATAATACACAAGTTTCTCACACTCACACACACACACACACACACACACACAGTAAAGGGATTTGGCTCACTGGAGAGTCACAGCCGTATCATTTCCATTATAACGAATGAATCAGAGGGATGAATTGTAAGGACTGACAGGTTGTAATAAACAATAATAAAACTCAGGTGCTTGTTTATCCTCCGAATACAGCTCAACTCTGATCTTCAGACAAAAGCACATCTGCAAACCTCCATTTTTAAGAAGGGAGAGGACTGACAGAAGCGTTTTCATTTTCAGGGGTCTTCCTTCTCACCCACGTTTCTAAAAGCAGTCAGGATATCGATTGGAGACAGACTCTCTGCTCGAATGAGAAGTGAATAATTGAAGAACGGGCGAGACAGAAAGACAGAAAAAGAGAATATGAGACTAGCTGGTGGATGATAAGGAACACAGAAGTATAAAGAAATCGTAGCAAAAGACAAAAAAAAAAGATAGTAAAACAAGACAAGTTATATTAGGGGTAGAAAACTGTGCAGGATTTAAGGTTGGGTGGAGAAGAAAAGCCTTTCTATCTACACACTTCCTCATCTCAGGTATAAGTGTGTGATGGGAAAATATCCTAACACAAGCAGAAAAAAGTGCCAAGTCAGGACGCGGGTGTGTGCATTTTTTTTTATTTAGTAAGGGCTTTTTCCAGTAGTGAAGCTCGTAGGTTAATTTGCCCGCCCCACCCTCCCCAACCTCTCTTTATAGGCAGACTGAGATAAAGTTAACTAAATCTTATTTTTTCCTCTGATCCTTCAGGTCAGCACAAAAAACAGCAACCGACGAAAGAAATAAACAAGCCTGAAGATGGATTTTGCGTGTGCGTGCGTGTGTGTGTGTGTGTGAGAGAGAGAGTTAAACTCATGGAACAGTTTCTCAGATTTGTCTACACACCAGATACAAGAGGTGGACTGATAATTAAGGAATTAAACACTTGGGGGCACTTGGTTACGGATAACAATCAAAATCAGAGGTGTACGATGCAGACAGGTGCAAAACATTCAGCATTATTACAAACCTGATGTGGATTATTTTCCCGAAACAGAATCGTTGGAATTCTTTCAAATCTAGACAGAAAGCTGATTTAATCATTTCTCAAAGATGATACACGATATAAAGAAATTATTGAGATTAATTAATAGTTGCAAGCATGGAGGTTTACGTTCATAGCCTAATAATACCGATAAGATTCATGCAGGTTTTGGGTTCTTCTTATGCTACTTCTTATGCTACTCTGGCCCCTTTGAGGTGTGTCTCCTCAGGGAATCTGGGGGTGTTCTGTGGTGTCTGGCACCAGGACGTTGGCAGCAGATATTTCTGGTGCTGTGGGTTGTACTTGTTATTCCGATGTATCCCATGACTGCTCGATCAGACTGGGATCAGACAGGCTTTGCTGCCCTGATGCCTTTCTATCATGGCCAGCGTTGACTGTGATTTGTGCTGCATTGGCTTTTCTGGAGGATCGGACCGGATGCACCAGGCAATCAGTCAGTGTTATTCACTATATAATATATCTGGCTGTGGTGTTGATGTTATTGCTTTTATATATATTATATAAATTCTAAACAAACAACACACGCCGCATTAAGTTTTCTCCTTTGTGGGGACTCTCATTCGATAAATTGTAAATAAATGGCTCCCTACAGAAAGCTTTAACAGGTCAACAATTATACACGTTTTTTTTTCTTTAATAACGTGGCTCTTGACCCTTTTATTATTGTCCATCCATTATGTGTAGCATCTGTTGTGCAGGACCCTGTGAGTGAATTGTTACTACAGAAACCATAACATTTCCAAATAAGAGCATCAACATAAACCTGTGATTCGAAGTGGAGCCGAATGTAAAACATGGATGTACACTTTCTGAACAGTCGGAGTCAAACAGCGCTGTTAGTATAATGGTTAGTTATAAACTAAGAGCAAGATGTGGTTCATTATTCTGTATTCTATTTATAATGACTATAACATACAGTATGTATGCGTGTATGTGATCGTAAACTTGTTGCTATGATCATGTAATTATTGTCTACTAGAACTTTATAACAGCACATATAAACAATACATTCTTTCCTTTTAGGGCATTTAAAAGAATGATCAAAAGTGAAAGTGCAAAAGTTTACACTCTATGCTTTCTGAATGTTTTTTCCAACAAGTTGACAGATGATAAAAATGCACTGATGGAAGCGCCTTAAAACATGACAACAATCCAAAACATTAGGCCAGCAAGTTTGAAGGTTTTGGCTTGGCCCTGTTAGTCTCCAGGCATGATCTAAAAAAAGACAGCATGAGTCTTAACAGGCATGTCAAAGAGAAACATGACAAATGAGAGGATCCAGACGTTGCTCAGGCGTTATGGAAGAGTTTAAAAAGCAAATATGGACATTTAGAAAATATTTTGTAACTATGCTAAAATGTTACATCTTGGTAAATACTGTTAAAGCATTTTTATTTTTCATTTCTGAAACCCAATACATTGAATATCTTCTGATTATAATCTTCAGAATTTTGTCACAATGGTGCATAAACTTTTGCACCCTTTAATGGCAGTTATTTATTGCTTATCTTGTTTAGAACTCGCATCACCACAGAAACTGATTTGTCTGACATTTACCTGAAATGTGATTCCAGAGCGTTCAGACTTTAAAATCACCTCCTTCATCTTTAATGTAGTATCTTTACTGCGGCTACGATTTTGCACACAGCTGCTCAGAAAGACTAATTTCTCTGCTCTGCCATGTTTCCACATTTCAACCCAGTGTCCAGACCGTGACACTAAAAGTCAGCATGAGTCAGCAGGAGCTCAGTTACGGACAGCGATACGTAACAGTTTTACAGGATGGCCTGCAGAGTCTATTTGATTGTGCACACAGATGAATGTTCAGTCTGGGAGCGAATTTGATCGTAATAGATAGCGTTGCTCGAGGTTCGTCTACTCGTAACACGGCTAGCATTGACTTTTCCCCGTACTCGACTGGCACCATTAACCTACGTCCCAGCATCACAACCATCACCACCTCACATGCTCTGCTCTCCTCTGCTTCTTTTCACTACTCCATCTTTTGTCTCACTCTTCTTTTCACCTCATCTTATTTCTCCTTTCACTTTCCAGCCAGCACGCCTTCCTAGAAACTTCTTTAAGAGCTGAATATGGGTTGCTTAGTAGGAAGCGATTCCATAATTATAACCGCTCCTTTTTAGAGACGTGTCCATTTTGACTTACGGACACCTGCTCGTCCTTGACAGGACTAATAACCGCAAACAAACATGGACTCTCTCTTTCTCTCGTTCTCCATCTGTGTGTTTTCCAAGGAGTTTTGGCCGCCCTGTTTTCTCTTTTTCGCAGTGTTTCGCAGCTGGAGCATGGCAGGAGCAGCGTGCCACTGCGGGTAAAAACTGCGGCATATTGCTGGTGAGATGATGCAACTCGGAGACATTCAGCCCAGCCCGGCAGTCCAAGAAAGCCTTCAATGCCATGAAAAAAACAAGACCTTATGAATATCCACATTTCACTGTGCAACCCAACTGGGTCAAACAAGATGCCGTGACTGAAATTCTCTCTCTGTTTATTGTGTATTCGCGGAGGAGCTAGCACTGTACAAAACTTTTCTGCTTGTGAACAGCTATTAATAATATGTTTTGATTGAAAGATAATGATGCAAAGCTTTTCAAGAGCTGCACATTCATGCCTTTCTCTCAGAAAACTAGACAGAAAGCTGTCCAATTTAATCCGTTCTCAAAGATGTCCTCCTTATATACACGATAAAAAGAAATCATTGAGATTAATTAAGAAGAATAGTTATAAGCAAGGAGGTTTACGTTCATATCCTTTTTTAAGCATTAAAGTTTTAACCCTGCACCGATTCGTTTTTCCCCTAAATGACCTTTATTGCGCAACTTTAACAGACCACAGCAAGAAATCCCTCAAACAGCAGTTTGTGACAAATGAGCATTGTGAAATGTGCAAGATTCCCCCCACTGAAACCATCGTTAAATCCTGCACAGCTCTTTCTTCTATTTCCTTTATGAAACAGGAGAGAGAAATGCGATAGATATTCTGCTGCAGAGGAGAGATTACGCGTCTTACAACCTATTTCATCTTCTTACAACCTATTTCATCATTACTGTGAGCGCGCCAGAGCAAGAGTGAGAGAGACAGAGTGGAAAAAATAGACTCTCCTGATTCCCCCCTCTCCTTCCTCACTGCCACCCCAAAGTCCTCTTCCCTCCCTCCTTTGTCTGTCGTTCCCTCTCTCGAGACCTTCGGTCCCTTTATCTTGTGGAAGCTTTCAAACTTGTCCCTCCGGATCCCTGGCGCGTGCCTACACACGGTCGGCCACCGAGCTCCGCACTCGCTGCGAAGAAGAAAACTCAACACCGATGGGTTCAACGTGTAAATATTTACATACTCTTATTTGTCAATAAAAAGGTAATTAACCTTGGCTGGGAAGAGAAAAAAAAAAAGGATGTTCAGGTTGGACACTGTTGCCACATGCACAGCTAAACAGAAATATACACACATACGCACGCACACACACACACACACACACAAGTTAATGATCACCTTGAGCATGCATTTGAAGCCACCTGACACATAGCAGAGGAAAGCCTATAAAGATGTAGTTCATTAAGCTTCCTGATAGCATGCGGGTGTGAAAGTCTAGGTTACATGACAGGTGCTACACACACAAGCATAAAACAACTTCTGACGCACAAGTGTGTTATTGTGTGTAAACCAGGCGTGATGAGGCAGGGAGCTCTGGCAATTCTTTCACAAATGGTGATAAATCTGAGGCTCGCCTGCACCTAACTCACTAAACGTCGCGCGCCATTCCTTCCTCCTCATAACTGCAACCACTAAACATATATTTATTAAACGGGACGCAGACAGACAGAGAGCAGCGTGGAGACAGGAGGAGAAAAGGAAGGAGGGTGGCACATCACTCATTCTGAGAATTTTACTGTGAAAAAAAAAATAATAAAAAATATGCTGCTGAACCTCATTAATAAATTAAGGTTGCTCTTCCAAAAAAAGACAGATGACACATTTTTCAGCGCCTCGCCAAGTTCCAAATCTGCTTGCCTCCCTCTTACTACACCTGGTGTGAACAGAAAATAAAGAAACAATGCTTCTTCGCTTCTTTCTGTTGCGCATTTACAAGCCAACATAAATACATGACCCAGGATCTCTAGAGAATGTAACTTAACATAAATCAGCAGTGACTGCAGGCTAGACGGTCATTTTATTTGCTGTCATCATCTTTGCTCTGGATGTGAAAAAGCAGAAGAGTAGTAAAAAAAAAAAAAAAGGGGGTTATACTACCTGTTAGCTGAAAGAGGAAGCACAAAAACTGCCATCTGTTGCAAAACCCGTACTGTAAATGCAAACTATCACATTTCTTTTTTTTTGTGCAGCAGTGATGCAAGGGTCGCATTTTTTCCTCCGAAAGTTGCATGTGCAGCATTCAGTGCTGGGAAGTAAGCGAAAACACAGACACGAGAAAAAAAAAATTTAAGCTAACACACATTCTAACAACTGGTTGAAATGCTAGACGAGCCAATTTGTTATCCTAAATACTCTACAAAAAGGAAGTCAACCTCCATCAGACACTACGCCTAACAGACTTCATACAAGCCTACAAGAAGTTTATGAATGGAAAGAGTGAAGGAATTTAAATGTACTTGTATGTTAAATAACATGAATGATATGAATGATTGGTAAAACTTCTACAAAATGTGGACTTTTACACGCATGCGCTATAAACCTACTGAATACGTTTAACACTCCAGTCTAATCAAAGTCATAAAATAGCAAGCTAAGTAACAAGTGAAAACGCCATCTGTCAAGCGAGGAAGCGTTTTGGTTACTTCAGCATTTTTTTTTTCTTGAGAGGGAGAGAGAGAGAGATAGAAAAGAAAGAGAAAGAGAGAATGCCTTGAAGACAAAACCGTTCTTGTTCTCCATGGTCTCAGGCCAGCCCCGTCTCACATTCTTAATCTTATCTCTTTCTCTCCTCTGTTGGCTTTTCTGTTCAGCCATCAGCACATTCTGCCCATCAGCATCGGTCAGTGTTCAATTAAGCCAGAGAAAGTGAATGTAGAGCAAAAATTGCACTGCCTAAAGTGCAGCCTAAGTACTCGGCTGATCAAATTACACTTGTTCCTCCGCCTCTCAACCGGACCATTTGTGCTGCTAATTGCAGCACCACCACAAATTACAATTCAAATTTTATCAGACGATTTGGGGATAATATGCTGGATGTGGCTCTTAAAAGGAAAGATGTCTCTCTGCAGCCCCCTTTACATGTTACTCCTGTAAATCAATCAGCTAATTGATTTGTAGGAGCCAAAACAAAACAACAAAATGAGCATCATGGCAATTAGTTTAGTCTTCGGGAATTTCCAGTTCCCATCATAAGGAGCATGGCTCTACGTAAACCATGACACTGATTTATCTTTTAACCTATAAAAGAGACTATTGAGACTATCTATTGAGACTTTATACCAGGAAATACAACAGTCCTAAAAATAGATTGAGTGCTAAAAATGGATTCAGTACCTAGTGGTCTATAAGAGTTTTCACTCTTGCCATAAAAGGATCTACAAAACAAACCAGCACTAAAGTATCACACAATGCACAACTGGTCATTTCTGCAAGGTCCTCCTCCAGAAGTCCAAAACGATCTACGCAGAGGCATCTGAGTGCCTCCATGTCACCACCACCACCACCACCACTAGGGTCTCAGTCCCAAACCTCAGACATGGTGACTGATGAATCAGCATCTCAACCACAAGCAAAAACTGCCTACATACGCAAGTAATAATCTCACAATTATAGGAACAAATTATCCAGCACAGGAATTCTCTGATCACATCATATCACATGCCTTCAGTCTGGTTCAGCATTCGACACGACAGAGCTCTAACTGTGTAGAATCACACAGGGTGAAGTGTGAATTTATATCCCTGCTGCTCCTCCTGCTGCTATAATGAGCGACCTCACGCAAAAAAAAACAACAGGCATCATCATGACCACGGGCTACAACCTTGTGGAAATAGTAAGCTTTAACATCAGCGTGCTATTATTAGCTGCCCGGTTACTACTACGTTGACAAACAGGGTGGCATCCTGTCTGTCATTTTCAGGTCCTGGAGGGAAAAGGACAAGCTAGCAAAGTCCAAAAACCTGCTTCATGATGCCTCCTGCCTTGGTGTTACCTACGATCTGGGAGATGAGGATGTGAGATGAGGCGAGATTAGATCAGATGAAATCATGTAAGAACATGTAATACAAACACCCTTAACATTAACTGACCAGGTCTATATCTATTCATCTATTCATCTATTAATATAGACAGACCGATAGATAGATAGATAGATAGATAGATAGATAGATAGATAGATAGATAGATAGATAGATAGATAGGGAGAACTGGTTGTTTTTTTCTGGCTAACGCACATAAATAATAACAACGCGCGCGCACACACACACAACATATATACACACACACACACACACACACACACATTTTATATATATATATATATATATATATATATATATATATATATATATACACACACATATGTATTATATAAATATATAAGACGTTGCCTCAAAGCGATCGCATTCCATTCTTCTAGAGAACATCCAAACATACACACATCTGCACACACCTGGACAAACTGTTCCGGAAACTGTTCCTTTGTGTTGCGGGTACAGGGGCTCGTTAGGGTGGATGTCCAGCCGAGATAAACACGGCGCGGCTCGGTCTGACCCCGGGATGATGATCGTGATGAATCAGCACGGCTTTAGAGCGCCTTTAAATAAGCGAAGCCGTTCGGTTGTCGCTTTCGTAACACACTGACACACACACACACACACGCGCGCACGCTCGCTCGCTCGCTCACTCACTCACTGTGACACTGACATATACACATACACACACGCGCGCGCGCGCGAGCGCTGAGAGCGTGCGCACTCAGCAAAACAGATCCGCGAGCCAGCGACTCTGACACGACGCGCGCGCGCCTGCCGCTCGCGAGTTCCCCCAGCTAACTCAGGTCCTCTCTCCTCGCGCTAAAAACAAAACGAAAAAAAAAAACCCTCAAAACAACACAAACAGCGCCGTTTACTCACCGAATGAGAACAGGAAGCGTCTCCGGCACTGGCACGGATTCAAAACTAGAAGTTTGAAAGGTCGGAGGTGAAGTTTTTTTTTTTTTTTAACCGACGCTGCTTCGGAAATTGTTGTAACACTCCCACCTTCTCCTTGTTGATCCGCTTTCTCTTGTGCCGAGGAGGCCAGACGTCATATGATGTTTGGTCACGTGGTTTCATTCATGAAGGATCTACGCAACTTGGAGAGGAAGTCTTAAAGGAACAGGTGCACCTAAAAATCGCCACCTGTTAGCTTATGTGAAATATAGGGTGAATTGAGAAAGCTTGTTTGTTCCTGTTTTTTTTGTCTAAGATTTCCTGCTGTATACAGTGGTACCTCACCATGCAACCGCCCACCTCGTGAATTTTCACCCTAAGAACTGAAATTTTTGCAAAAAATTTGCATCGGCATCAAAAGTATTTTCGGCATACGAGTGACCAAACCAAACAGAATCGAACGCCAGCAATGATTTTTCTTGAGTTTAGAGTGACCTTATACATGCAATGTGAGCAGATAGTAAATTTACACATAGCAATGCAAAGAAAACAAAGCAGCAAAATATTTATGCAATCTAAATTTAACAAAGTGTTAACAGTATTGTAGTTGTTGATACTATTAAAGAAATTAATCCCATCCTGTTTCTGAACGTGATTGTATTTATTTACGTAATCGAGCGTAATCGAATGTTGTTGTTGTTGTTTTTTTGCATTTTGCAAGTTTTAGTAAAGACATAGCACCATGGACCCAACAATGTTAGCAAGGATGGTAGCAAGAAGAAAACGGAGCCACTTTTTTCTGTTTTTATAGCAGCCGGTGCTAAGAAAATGAAGGTTAAGTGAGGTTTAATGTCTATTTATTTCATATTTTACTATTTATTCTATATTTACTTAATTTACATGTCTTTTCTAAATGTTTTGATTGTTTTTATATGCAAAAACTGTGATTATAGTGTCGGATTATTTGCATTTACATTATTTCATAAGGAAAAATGCATTCCACATTGCGAAATTTCACCTTAAGAACTCGCCTGCCAGACGGATTAAATTCATATGCCAAGGTACCGCTGTATTTTCCTTTTAGTGGCAAGGTAGCGTAGTGGTTAACACTGTCGCCTCACACCTCCAGGGTCTGGGTTCAATTCCTGCCTCGGGGACTGTGTGCATGGACATTGCATATTCTCCCCGTGCTTGACATGTTTCCTCCGGGTACTCAGGTTTCCCACAGTCCAAAGACATGCAGATTTGGTTAACTGGCATCCCCAAATTGCCTGCAGTATGTGAATGCGCATGTGAATGTTGACCAGAGGTCCTACCATGGTCGTAAAACAGGAATAAATACAGTGGTAATTACTATTGGCTTACACGGTCCCTAGTTGGACTGTAGTTGAACTACTACTTCCTAGATGAATGGATGGATATTTTTCTTTAAGAATGTCATTGTCAAAAGAAGAACATATTAAAAATCATTCTTATGGCTGGATCAGGAAGCTGTCACAAGTGTTAATCTCCCTTATGTATGGAGACATTTGGGACACTGTATATATGACATTTTTGTCAGATTCCAAAGAAGCATAGTTTAGCTTTTTGTCAAGACTGACTGAAAACCATTAAAAATATGTTTGGTCATTTGGAACATATGCTTTCATTGATTTCATACAGTAGCATATTTACTGTATGACACATATATCTATATATGATATATGATTTATATATGATATACAGTATATGTGTGTCATACAGTAAATATGTGTAATACATTAGTTGTTACAGTTGCATAACATTTTTCATGGTGGAGGCGTTGATACTGGACATGTCATGTTTTCACTTCCTGTTTGATGCTGTTCATACTCCCTTAAATGATGATGCAAGAATTTAGTCATGTTATTTCTATCAAGAAGTAAGTGATATTTCATTATACCAGAATTCACCCAAATTATTAATTTGATTTATTGCATAATTTTTAATGTAATATTAAGATTTCATGAGTTTTTATGTTATTTTTTTTGTATTGTTAGTGTTATTAGTCATTTTTGTAGATTAGTAAAATTAGCATTATTTGTAATTTTTTTATTGTTTGCCTGAAACATTATCGTTGCCTGTTTTGGACTGTTGGTTTTTTACAGTATCTATGAAATTTCCTGGTTAAAAAAAGGTTAAATTGAAAAAAATCTAAATAAATTGAATTATTTGTTTCAACAAAAGAGTAAAATAATATCTGATCAATCTTAGTTTTCTTGACATGCAATCAATAAACTAACGTATATTAGTATATTAGTGCATATTAAGTATATATACTTAATATGCACACTCTGCAGCAATATTAGAATAAATGGTAACATTAGCACTTGTGGTTAATAATAATATTAATTCATACAGACTGTGTAACCAGTCTTGTCAATGTGAAAAGCACACTTTCAGAATTTGTTTTAGGATTTACAGCATCAAGAAAAACTATATACAGAACAATACTGTATATTCTTGGTCATGGTTCTCTTTCAAAAGTCTATCCAATAACTTGAGGTCATTGTCTATATGTAGATCATCAACTGCTCTAATTAAAAAGCACAAAAACTATAACAATTTTGGACCAGGCATATGAAACTGTAACTACATGCCAAAGGCATTAACCACAATAGATTGAGATAAATGTATTGCATTCCAGCTTGTATAAGCAGTGTATACTGTATATACAATTTATGTGACTGATACTAATAGATATTATATATATATATACTGTATGTGAATATATAATGTCAGAATTATTTTCCATCCCTTAATTTTTTGTATTTCTTTAAAGCGTAAAGCGTATTATGTTTCTCTCTCTCTCTCTCTCTCTCTCTCTATATATATATATATATATATATATATATATATATATATATATATATATATATATTTACACACACACTATAAAATATATATTTTAGATATAGCCTATGTTAATTCCATTTCAACTTCTCCATCACTGCTTACATTGGACACTGCAACCATTGCATAAATGTGTATGTTATGTCATTTCCTTCCTTAACAAAATATTGAAAGAATTGCAGCCATTTAGGGACCCTATTGTGCAAACCATCATATTCCCAGAATTTGTTCTCAAGTCACAATAGTTCATAAATGAGGTTTGATCTGTACACTATTTATCTTAGTACACAATAATACACAATAGTAGGGCTTGCTCCTTCCCTGATTTTGTCCTTGGCTTCTCAGACCAGGAGTTATTGCAAGCGGGGTTCCTCTTTAAATGTAAAAGAAATTCCACAGGCTCACTCAGCACGCCTTTACCTAACAAAACAAATACTAGACTCATTATTTCAATCTGCACAATAATGTTTTTGATTATTTATTTGAGACATAGCGTTTACAGACATAAATAATTTATGTAGTGTGTGTGTGTGTGTTAATGATCCAGCCGAAATACCCCTCAGATAATGCATTTTCATTCCTCTTCCAAACATAGCATCATTTCAGTCTTTATGTTAATGAGCTACTGCTGAACCACACCCCTCCAGAGAACAGCAGATCTGAGCAACAAGATGGAAAGGGCATCTTCTTATATGAGGTCACGTTAGGTGGAAATATCCAACACTCATGTTTAAACCCCAGCCAATACAAAAATAGATAATGGGTAAAAAGCAAGGAATATTTGTTTCTCACTGGAGACCCATCTGAATGTTTAAAAAGTACATTTCAACATTTAAAAATGTGATTGTGTGTGTCCTGTACCCTGCCTCGTCTCCTGGGATAGGCTCCAGGCTCCCCGTGTCTCTGTATACAGGGTTTTATACCCTTTTATAAGGGTAATTTTGTAGATTTCGCATAACAGGTGCCATTTAATGCTCACGTCAAACATCAGAATGTGTCAAAATCTAATGTCAGTGATTTTAATCTTGGCTTGCTGCTGACCTACAGGGTTTTGGTGGAAATTGGGCTACTTTTGGTTGAAGAAGGAGAGGAGGAAGACAGAGAGAGAAGAGGAAAGGCAAGATTTTAGGAATGACAGTAGGGACTTCTAGGACTAGGTAATGTTGGGACTAGAACAGGGGAGGCATGAGAGTTGGTTGACATGATGCAATGATGCAGATAAGGAAGGTGGATATACTGTGTGTCCAGGAGACCAGGCGGAAAGGTAAGGTAGCAAGGCTAGAAGCTTATGAGTAGGGTTCAAGTTGTTTGAGATTCAGGTCAGAGAGGCCAGATTGAGATGGGTTGGACATGTACTGTACGGAGAAGAGATTGTTGTGGCGACCCCTGAAAGGGAACATCCGAAAGAAAAAGAAGAAGAAAAAGATTGTAGGCGCCAGACAGGCTGGTTTGTGTGTTTCAGAAAATTTCGGTCTCAAGGGTTTACTCAGTATGGTCTATAAAATATATAAATATCCAGTGATTGACACAAGTCTTGTTGATGAGAAAGGAAAGAGAAGAATGCCAAGACTGGGTTCAGCTGTCAGGAATTTTACAATAAGCCAAATACAGTAACTACTCTTTATAACTGCGGTGAGCAGAAAAGCTTTGTCAAAGCTCTTTTGTAAATCGCTCTGGATGAGAGTATCTGCCAAATGCGTAATGTAAAAGCATCTCAGAAGTAATTCAGAACCTTGAGGTAGGTACAGTAGGTTGCAACAGCTGAAGACCCCAGCATACATACCAAGACCAAACACACTACAGTGTGCGTAGGCTCCGGAGAACTGATTACCAGAAAAATATTACATGTTTTTTTTCTAATCGTCAACTGTTTAGATGAGCCTGTCCCAATGGTAGACTCTTGACTGACAGAAGGGAAACCTGATACATCCCAGAGACACTTGCTATATTTCCCAGACCCCATTTTGAAAACTTCAGTTAGAGCTTTCCCAGTTCTGAAGATCTAAGCTTCTCAGGCTTTCCCAATTTTATTACCCAGTTTTGGTGGTGTTCAGGGCTGATTGGTAGTTTTCTGGCATGTTATAAACCTTACTCACTCACTTACTCATCTTTTATACCACTTTATCCTGTGTTCAGGGTCGCAGGGACCTGGAGCCTATCCCAGGAGGCTTAGGGCACGAGGCAGGGTACACCCTGGACAGGGTGTCAATCCATCGCAGGGCACACACATACACACACTCACACATTCAATCACACACTACGGGCAATTTGCGAATGCCAATTAGCCTAACTGCCAATTAGCCAATTAGCCTATCCAATTAGTCTTTGGACAGTGGGAGGAAACCGGAATTGTTATAAACCTGATAAATTAAATACAATTAAAAGGGAAAGGAGTGTTTTAGTGTTTTAGTTTGTGCTTGTTTGTTCTGTACAGACTGGAGTAGCAGACTGATCTTCAGGACGGAATCCCAGTTCAGCAAACACACTTTTTAAGAGTTTGTGGGCGAGTCAACACCTATGTGTGGATGCGTATCTGTGGCAGGGCTTGTTCAGTAGGTCTTTTGTGAGTGATATAGAATGAATTCTGGATTTACTCGTAGCACTGACTTCTTCCAGCCTAATTATATCTGAGCAGAGCTCTGTTTGCTCTCTGTGTGTGAGCTCAGTGCTCAGCCCGGCTGGAGCAGCCAGCTCCAGGAAAGGAAGCCAAAGTGATGATTCACTGTGGCTGCAAGCAAGCAGTCTTACCCAGTATCAGACCTGCCCTTCGTTTCCTTTTCTCCCCTCCTAGCCACCAGCTGCATGGCAATGATAAAATTTGACTTCACAGACCCATTTCTCTTTTTTCTTCCCTCACCTTCCTGGTACCTTATTTCTGAGTTCATTGATGCTGATGTGGTTTTTGCAGAGACACGAAGGGTGGACAGGGTGATAAGGTGCCTAGAAAGGAGAAAGCACAGGTTCTTGAACAAATGGAGCGGTTTCTTGTAGTTGACAAAGCAAGGTGGCTGTGAAGAATGATTAAAGCCAATGACATGGCAGTTATGTTTTTTTTTTATTTTTATAATAAGACAAGACAGCCAGGGAAGGGGTGCCAAGGATGACATGTTTTAAGGAAATAGCGTCTTAATAGAAGCTGTTTGAGTGAGGAGTTATCAGTGTTTTAGACTGATGAGGCAGACAGGGTGTAACCTCAGGAATAAAGGAGGGATTAGCTGCACACTTTAGTGCCTACTTGACTTCACATCATGCACGCAAATAAACAGTGGCCTTCGGAAAGCGCTACGCAAGGCCAGCATTTCTAATCGCCACGCTGACACTGGAACTAATCCTGCCGCCGCTTGTCATTCAGCATACTTGAGGGATATGAAAACATCTCCCTCAAGAAGAGACAGGCACTTCCCATGTTTCTCATTATCACACTTTTTTATGGTGAGGAGGGTTAATCGGTTCTGCACATTTGCCAGCAAACTATGTGTGGAATTGTTTGCAAATGAACTGCATTTATCACAGGTGGAAAAACATAAATGGACCTAATAGAGTACCAGGAGGAATGCCAGTGCCCTTGGGGGGCTTTTGGAGAAACTACCGTAACATACTTAGAACTGTAAAACTGTGCCTATAAGGAATGGCACACTAGAGTGATGTCATGGTTCACTTCCACTGATGTTCCAGAGTGCTCTCTCTTTCCAAAATTGTGCTGTTGGTTCATTGCTTCCTCAGTGTGCGGTCTGACATGTGGGTCATCCCCAAGGTGTCCCGTTGCAAATGACGCTGACAGTGGAGTTCTAAAACAGGCAGCTCGTCTCTCCAGGTGGCGAATCGTGCCTTCTCTCCATGTCAACCGGTCAGGAAAAAAATCTATACAAAATTCTGTTCTATAAATAACAGAGACTTCTGGCTGTCTCGGGTACTACCAGTACCAACAGAGTTGGCAGCACACCTTCTTTACCACAGAGGAAATTTCATGCTCTAGCAACGCACACTCATACACAGAATACATTAATTCAGTAAGGTACAAAATGTAGGTGCAAAACGTATTTTTCTTTCATGTAACTTGCTGTAACTTCCACCTTGGTAAACAATTTGTGATGTTAAAGGGGAAATTTATGAGAGTTAATGCAATATGGTTTTATTATGCAGTCGTGTGAGGTTCATTTGACAGCAAAATGCAACAAGCATGGAAAAATGAAGGTCTTTGCTCAAGATATTACAGGTAGAAAGAGCTTTTTCAGTGGTTTTTCAGACTTTTGGATAAACTGCATGTTTGTTACATTAAAGTGTTGCAATTAAACTATAAACACAAAAGTGTGTATTTTATGAATTTTGTCCTCTTACATTATGTTTATATGCAACATTATTAAAAAGCTATTTATGGCTTTATGATAGACACAAAAGTTTTCTTTTTAAACCCTATAAACTGATTACAATAGGAACTCGTAAAAACAGTATTTAATTTTTTTTTATGAATTTATAATTTTAGCATGATTTCTTTTACTTTATTTGCTATCACTATTTGCACTTTGTATTGTTGTATTGCATTTGCATAGTTTTTACATATTTTCCAACCAACATCTTTTTCACTGTGAAATAAACTTAAAACATATTCGGGTAAATATGAAAATTTAATTAGAAAATGCTCATTTTGCATGAATACTGTAGATGTAAATTCTAAAAAAAAAATCCAGTACAAAAAAAACTTATAAAAACGTAACTGATCAGCTGATTTGTTACAAATACTGATTTGTTTTTAAATGATACTTTTCATGTTTAGTGTCTTGCTTTAATTTGAAGAGTATGAATTCCATCTTGTTAAAAGACAAACATCTGTTACTTTAAAGGAAAATTGAGGTAATGTGATGTGAGTACCAAGTGGAATGAAATCCTATTATGCAATCCTGTAAGTTGAGTTTTACAGTAAAATGCAACAAGGAAGGAAAAACGAGGCTCATGGCTCTCTTGCACAACTTTTTTTTCCTGATGCACACTGATAATAGTTTTTCCTGCAATACCAGTTGAACAAGCATGCATGCCTTCTTTTTGCATATTTATGTCTGCACTATGTACAGTAGTTCAGAACTATATATAAATATTGCAATGATGTGTTTATAATAAATGGTATCACAGTTTTTCAGTGTTAAAATAACTGCAAGCAGAAACCCATTGGCAATCTCACAACCCTTAATTTTTAAAGGGCCCCCTAAAGAACTGTTTTAATAATGTAGCAAAAAATTTTCACAATTTTTCATGAACCAAATAAAAAAAAATGTATAAAAAAATGTACACATATGTATGTATGAAAGTATGAAATAAGAGGAAAAAAAATACAAATATAGAATAACTTTTAGCAGTAAAAATTCAATATGTAAAATAAGAAAATAAAACAGAATTGAAATGACAATTGGATACAAAAAAGCATGTCCAGTCATGAGCAAGACAATGTGCAGAATAATGTTCCGATTAAAGTACAGATTTGCATTAATATGCAGTTCAAAGTTCAAATGAAGAAAAATATATAGAGTTTTGTTATGTCGGGTACACAAAGAGAAATCACACTCATATTTTTTGGAATGCCTTTTGCCTTCATTATGTCTTTGACATTGTTTTGATAAGCTTCTGATTTTGTATTAATGATGAAAAAGTCAGACGGCTGCATAAAGTACTCTCTATCAAATCCCAACAATTCTCAGTGGGGTTAAGGTCTGGATTCTGTGATGGCAATATATGTGTGAAAATAATGTCTCATGCTCCTTGAACCACACTTTCACAACTTCAAGATGATGAATCCCTTCATTGTCATCTTGGAATATACCCATGCCATTAGGGGGGGGGGGGATCCACTGATTAAAAAAACCTGATCATTCAGTACATTCAAATTAAATTTTTGGACCGACTGGCTTTTTCCAATGCCGATAATTTGTCCCTTCTAAAACAAAGTACCATCGTTGCCACATTCTCAGGATGTCTTCTCACATGGTGGTTTAAGAAATGACAAAGCTACTCACTGTACCAGTTAGGGTTAAATAACTTGTTGCCACCTGAACCATATTAATCACTTTACTAATTATCCAATAGAAGGCTCTTAACTATTAGCTTAGTTAATTCCAGGTGGGGAGTTTTTTTTGGCCAGCAGTGTACATTTCTTTATTAATAGAAATAGCAGTATGGTCTGTGCCGTCTGGACAGTATCACGCACAGGGGCACTCAGATGGCTATCAGACGTCTGAGGATGTGCCACTGCCTGTCTAAGGATTGTGTTAAGCAGACATGACCCTTGTGTGTGTTGGAACCTGGAAAGTGTCACATGGAAGGTCCAACAACAACAACAAATTGACCCTTACACACAGTGTAGATTTAACAGCATTATAAGGTGACGTGTCCAGCAAAAAAATTGTCCCATATCACGGCCTAGACATCTCGAAACTAGAACTGAGGTGCAAGTTATGCCCTTAAAGAAGGACCAACTTGGGGGATTGGAAGGATTGCTACAACCTCAGCAGTAAAATGTCTTACATATTGCCTTTATGCATAATAAATTTCTATTTAATTATACTGAAAAAAATATAGAATACCTTGTAAGCTAATATATCGTGCCATTGATCCTCAAAATGTAAAATCCCTGGCTTTGCAGTTGTTGGTCTTAAATGTGTATTATCCTTTAAGTCTTACATAGTTTTACAAGGTAAAAACAACTACAGATGTAATTAAAGACATGGAGGACAACTCTTCGAGTTTATAGTATTTGTGATAATTCTGTGGTTAAGGCTTTTGCATTAACTGCACAAAATTTGTTAATTCAAATCCCAGACCTGGGCCCAATACGGCCCTGAACTCTCATTTACTCATCATTATAGTTTACTCATAAGATGCCTTTAGGGAAAATACACCACACATAAATAAATATTAATATGATAAAAGCCATCGTGAAGCAATAAAATGCATTAAACACCCTTTTTCCAATACCTGAAGAACTTATTAAACAGTATACTACTTGCAAGAGTCAATAATTGATTAGCTGGGGCTGAACTGAACAAAAGAACTTGTAAACATCTATAGATCAGGCTTTTAGTTAAACCAGGTAAATCTGTGGTTCGCAACCTTACTCTTAGAGGACCTGCCGTGCATATTTTAGTGTTTTCCCTCCTCTATCCACTTCAGTGAAGAAAAGCCTGTTACTTAGTTGATTGGATAAATCAAGTGTGCTGGGAGCCGAGAAAACACTAATATGTGCAGGCTAGAGGTCCTCCAGGACCAGAGTTCAGAACCAATGAGGTAACAGAAATCATGATGAGCACTAACAAAATGTTCAAGAAAACGCAGCTGAATATTAAACCTGTTGCACATAAATAAATTAGCAGTGATTTGTAGAGCTGGCATTTAAATTCAACATTGCTTAAAGGTCCTATATTTTACTACTCCTAAGTTAATATGGGCCTCAGAGCACCCCAAAGTGTGTCTGTTAATGCTGCAGCTGAAATACTCCTCCGACAATGTTATTTCTTCACCCATCACACTCCCTTTATTTCAATCCTCCTTGAAATGTGCTGTTTTAGTGTCTGTGTATATGAACTACAGCTGAGTCACTCCCTCCAGGGAAAAACAGAGGTAAGCAACAAGCTGGGGATCTTCCTTTATGATGTCACAATAGAGGGGAAATCTAATTTCATTGTGTAAGACATGGTCAAAGCAAAAATAGAAATACAAAAAAAGGGCAAAAAGCATGTGAGCACACACTGAAGACCTATTAGAATGTCTAAAAAAGCATAACAGATCGAAATTTAATTTTCACCATTCACAAAGCAAAGCTTACATTTTAACTGGGTTTATAACCAATCTGCTCAAAATCGCATATCTTATGATCAGCCGAATATCTACAAGGTAGTACTGCTTCTTAAATACAAACAGATAAGATCAGAAGTGACAAGAGCTACGGAGGTGAAAACACATGGTGAGTAGAAACAGCAGATTGTAGTTGAATAATTTTGGATCTTACAAGTTTTAAGATTTGTGCTTGGCACTGCAAATAAATGACAGAGCACACAGGTTATTAAAGAGGTCCTGTAAGGTTGACTAATGGACTTGAGGGAAAGGTTTCCAGTTAATTCAATTACTGAACCATTAATTATGCATACTATCCTCTTGCTATAATTACACACAGGGAACAAATAAATGGAATTTCTTCCTTATCTGAAACTCATTTAGTCTGTGATGTCTCCTAAGTCAAAATGCTTTTTTCCCCCCTTCTTTTTTTTCTTGTGGGTCAGCAAAAAAAAAAAAAAAAAAAAGAAAAAAGAAAAACTCAGCTCCAAATAAAAAGTGTTTCTTTATACGAATCAGCATATTTTAATTCAAGCCTGCAGGAAGCCAAACCAGTTTTCATTACCACATAGTTGAAATTCTTATGATATAAAACACGTAGATTTTTCTTTCACTTTCAAAAGAAAATTCACATACAATGCAAATATTTTTCCAAGGGGGCACCTAATGCTTTATTTATTTATTTTTGTTAAATAATTCATTTCAATGCTTTACAAAGGGCCTTAACAAAACAAGACAAGAGCAGACAAGACATTGCAAAAAAAAACAAAAAAAAAAAAACAGACCACCACACATGACTTTTGCACCTTCACTTCCTTCTACAGATGAAGAAATTTAAGGTCTTTTTGCGCTTCTGGAATCTTGAAGGGTAGGCGGAGTGAGTCACTACAGTGATTCACCATGCAGCACAAATAAATATATAAGATACATACTGTATATAATTATTATGTGCTAAAGTACAGCACTAAGAAAAGAACATACTTACAGTGATTTAGTCCCAAATGTTAGACGTGAATACTTCAAAAATTAAATATTACAAATATATAGATTACAAAACTAAATTTGACATTGTTGATTTTTGTTAAAGGACAGAAAGGTGCTTAAGAAAAAAAATAAAAGAAAAATTTGATAACGTCACATAGCATCTGCTGCCTGTAACTCCTGATGCTACTCCCGAGGGAGCGAACAAACTGTCTGCTGCTGCAGGGAGGCACAAGGCGATAGACAGCATGCTGTAAATGCACTTCTGTTCATTTCAATCTGAGATTCTGTAGAGGTGTGTGTGTGTGTGTGTGTGTGTGTGTGTGTGTGTGTGTGTGTGTGTGTGTGTATACAGTTATGCCAAAACATTCTGTTTACAATTCATCAGAATAGTTGGAGCAACATCTGTCTGTGCCCAAACAAGGGAATAAAGTGAAAAAGTGTCTGCGTGTGTGTGTGTGTGTATTACATCTCTTAGATTTTCTTAATTCCGCTCCTGTTGTTGAACATGTTGACTCTGCTTTTGGTTCCCACTGTGTTAGCAGAGACACCAGGCTGCTGCATCACCTTGTCCAGTGTAGTCTTCTTAATAGCAGCGGGAGAGATTTTCTCCTGATCAGCAAGAAACTGCAGTTCCCTGGAAAGAAAAGGAAAACAAAAACACTATTAGTTGTCATCTCTAAAACCATCTGTCCACATCACATCTCCAAAAGCAAGACAAAAGTCGACGTACTTGGTCCTTACACACGAAGCCTCGACGGCATTGATGAGAAGGCTCCGGAAGCCACCACTTTCCAGGAAGTGCAGGGCGTGGATGGTGGCGCCCCCTGGTGAGCACACATTGTCTTTCAACTGGCCTGGGTGCTGCTCTGAATCCAGGAGCATTTTAGCAGCGCCCTGAAATTGGAATGAAAGCAAGATGTGTTAGAAAGAACCGAATTCTGCATCTGATCTAATGACATTATAATGATTCAATCTAAAAGATACTTTTTCTGAAATCATCATTACATCTACAATAATTAATCGGGTAAACTACAGATTAGAAAATGACCAGATAAAGTTCTCAATCTTCAACCGTCTGGTTTGGCCAAACTCGCCACAATGTAGCCTCAGATTCCTGTTCTTGCTTGATAAGCTTCAGCATATTGCAAGTTGCTTTTCTGTCTACCATGGTTACACAGGTGTGCATTATTGTAGCCTTCCTGTCATAAAGACTGAAATAGCAACATGGACCCGTGCAATTATTTAATCGATTATTCTAATCTAGTTGTACATCTAATTAGTAATATTTATAGTAGGACATTTCTGTAGGGTTTGTCAATAATTTATTTATTTTATTTAAAAAAATATACTTTTGATGTGTTTAACAAATAATGGATCATCTTAATGAGATCATTTGGTATCCACCTAGAAAAATACGTAGGAATATAAAAACGGGACATTTTAGTTTAATACCTCAACCATGATAAGTGTCAAATTAATCGTGATGTTATTTTTTTTTTTTATATAAAATCCTGCAGCCCTCTTCTAACCTCTCTCTTCATCAACATTTCTGACCACATGACTGCTGCTGAAGTGATGTTTGCACTATACTGTGTAAAATCCTGTATCTGAAAAATCCTAGGTGATCAGCAGTTCCTGAAATGATCAAAACAGCCCACCAACCATGCCACGGTCAAAGGAGTACTTTATATTTTAGATTTTTTTTTGCCATTCTAATATTTGACGTTAATATTACTTGCATGAGTAAGCAGGTGTACATGTGTTTGTTAAAAATGGCTTGTAAGAAAATTTTTTTCTTTCAACAATATTTTTATTGATTTTAACAGGGATAAAACAGGGTAAACATGTAATATTTTAATGCAGGTTTTATAATCCCCTTATAAACCCTATAGCTCCCACCCCGTCCCTCCCCGACTCCAAGCCAGTTTTACAAGCATATGAAAGGCTAAACGCCAGGCATTGAGAGAAACCAAAAAAGAAAAAAGAATATGGAGCTGGAAGTTTTTTGGTTCTACGTGCAAAAAATAAATAAATAAAGAGGAATAAAAAGGGGAAAGAAAGCAAACAAACAAGTAATTAAATAAGACAGGAATCAAACTATAAATGTATATGAAAAAAGTGAAGGAAGGGCCCCCACACCTGTTGAAATTTAAAGTCTGGGTAATGAATTGAATAGTGAATCTTCTCCAGGGACAGACAGGACATGATATCTCTGAGCCACTGGGCGTGAGTGGGTGACGTGGCATCCTTCCACTTGAATAAAAGAGAACGCCTGGCCAGGAGTGTCGCAAAAGATAACAATCTCTTTTTGGCTGGACTTAGACTCTTACCCTCTTCTCCAGTGACACCAAAAAGAGCAATCAGAGGGTCTGGTTCAAGATTGCAATTCAATATGAAGGACAGGGTCTTAAAAACATCCCTCCAGAATTTTTCCAAATTCGGGCATGTCCAGTACATATGAATAAGAGACGCCTCTCCGCTTTTACATTTATTACAGCAAGGATCAATGTCTGGGTAGAAACGGGAGAGTTTAAGTTTGGAGAAATGAGCCCTGTGTACAACCTTAAACTGTAATAAAGAGTGGCGGGCACATAAGGAGGTTGAGTTGATAAGTTTAAGAATTGAATTCCAAGTATCATCTGATAGTGACAAATTTAAATCCTTCTCCCAAGCAGTTTTAATTTTACACAGAGGGGTGTGACTCGAAGCCATCAATCCACCATAAATAGTGGATATTAGGCCTTTACGCAGCGGAGACAAACAGAGGAGGTTATCTAGAATGTTTGCAGCAGGAGCCTCAGGGAAATTTGGTATTAAAGAGCGAATGAAGTGTCTTACTTGCAGATATCTGAAAAAATGAGAATTGGGTAAGTTAAACCTCTCGGAAAGCTGTTCAAATGATGCAAACTTATGGTCAACGAACAGGTCTTTGCAAAGCTTGATGCCCTTATTGTACCATTCCTGAAACACTGAGTCATGTAAAGAAGGTTGGAAGAGATGGTTAGAGACGATAGGACTGGACAGAGAGAAGCCTAGAAGACCGCTGTGCTTTCTGAACTGAGCCCATACTCTCAAGGTATGCACCACTACTGAGTTATTGATTAATTTAATTGAGGGGATGGGGAGAGCAGATCCAAGGAGTGCAGAGACAGAGAGATTTTTGACAGACTTTATCTCCATTTCCACCCAGGCAGGCCGATTAGGTTGGTTATGAAAATATGACCAAAAGATGACAGATCGAATGTTTGCTGCCCAGTAGTAGAAACGAAAATTAGGTAGAGCCATGCCACCGTCTCTTTTAGATCTTTGAAGTAGGGACTTATTCAATCGTGGATGTTTACCTTTCCAAAGGTAAGAAGATATAATTGAGTCTAAAGCGCCAAAGTAAGATTTGGGAATAAAAACAGGTACAGACTGAAAGAGATATAAAAATTTAGGGAGAATACTCATTTTAATGGCATTAATGCGGCCCACCAGGGACATGGACAGTGGTGACCATCGTCCCAAGTCCTTTCTTGTTTGGTTCAACAACCTAATAAAATTTTCTTTAAAGAGGTGTTTATGTTTCCTTGTGATTGTAATACCAAGATAGGTAAACTGATTTTTCACAATGTTGAATGGAAAATTGTGCATACCAGTTGTTACTGCTGTATTATCTAGCAGAAAAAGTTCACTTTTGTGCAAATTTAATTTATATCCTGAAAAATAGCTAAATTCCCTGAGCAATGACAGCACAGGTGGCAGAGAGGAGACTGGATTCGATAAAAAAAGTAGAAGATCATCCGCATAAAGGGAAACTTTATGTTCTTCTCCCTGCCTCCAAATCCCAGATATATCTCTACAGCTTCGGAATGCAACTGCTAGTGGCTCAATGGCGAGGTTAAAGAGCAATGGGCTAAGGGGACATCCCTGACGAGTTCCCCGCTGAAGACTGAATGGTTGAGACTGCTGAGCATTTGTCAGAACTGAGGCAGTGGGGCTTGAATATAATAATTTAACCCAAGTGATAAAACTTGGACCAAAATTAAATTTTTCTAAAGCCCTGAATAAATACTCCCATTCCACACGATCAAAAGCCTTTTCAGCATCCAAAGAAAGGACACACTCAGGGGTCTCCTCTGATGGTGTGTACAAGATATCCATAAGGCGTCGAATGTTAAAGTAAGAGTAACGATTTTTAACAAAACCGGTCTGGTCCTCAGATATAATAGAGGGTAGAACATTCTCTAATCTACGAGCCAAGACTTTAGCAAGGATTTTAACATCCACATTAAGAAGAGAGATTGGTCTATATGAGGAGCACTCTGTTGGGTCCTTATCCTTCTTTGCTATGAGGGTGATGCGAGCCTCATTAAATGACGCAGGCATCTTACCTTGCTTGAAAGATTCAGATAGAACCAAAGCTAGTTGTGGTGCAAGGTATGAGGAGAATGATTTAAAAAACTCTGCAGGGAACCCGTCAGGACCCGGGGACTTACCAGATTGCAATGAGGAGATAGCTAAACTGATTTCCTCTTGTGATATGGGCTCTTCTAACCTTAATCTAGAATCAGGGGACAGTGTTGGGATATTTAGTTGAGTCAAGAAATTCTCAACTGCACTATGGTCCTTTGGGAACTCAGAAGTATATAATCGAGAATAAAAATTCCTGAATGCATCATTAATTTTAGAATGGTCCGTAGTGATGGTACCATCCTCCATCCGAATTTTCGTAATTTGTTGCTGTGCTCTAAATCCTTTTAACTGATTAGCTAAAAGTTTCCCAGATTTGTCACCATGAATGTAAAATTGGCTCCTACTCTTTAATAATTGCCGTTCAATTACATGCGTTGAAATAAGTTCAAACTTAGTTTGCACTTCTACGCGTTTTTTATAGAGATCAGGGTTTTTAAATAGAGCATACTGCTGGTCAATTTCTTTAATTTGGTTGGTCAAATCTTTTCGTTCTTTATATGCCTTCCTTTTCATATTTGCAGTGTATGAAATTATCTGTCCCCTGAGGTAGGCTTTCAGAGCATCCCAAACAACCAAACGTGACACTTCAGGTGTTTCATTTGTGGTGAAGAAAAAAACGATCTGGTCTTCCATAAATTTTACAAAATCGTCCTCCATCAGCAACGATGAATTAAAGCGCCAATGTTTAGTAACTTGAGGGAGATCTGGAAGTTTTATAGACATAACAACTGGAGCATGATCTGATATCACAATGCTC
This sequence comes from Channallabes apus, assembly GCA_030522415.1. NCBI lineage: Eukaryota > Metazoa > Chordata > Actinopteri > Siluriformes > Clariidae > Channallabes > Channallabes apus. Next base: position 9,299,224 of record CM060119.1, read on the forward strand.
TGATAAGCACAAGAAGTAACCATTGGGATCAATTGATTATCTATAAAGAAATAATCAATTCTGGAGAAAGTATGGTGAACATGTGAGAAAAAGGAGTATTCTTTCTTTTTTGGATTAAGGAAGCGCCATATGTCAGAGATACCAAAGCTGCAGAGATAGGACTGAAGTAGCGTAGCGGATTTACTCAGAGGTATAGGATTGGGAGATGACCTGTCAAGTGATGGATCTAAACAGCAGTTAAAGTCTCCCCCTAATATGAGAGAGTATGAGCTCAGATCAGGCAGAAGAGAGAAAAAATGTTCAAAGAAGGAGACATCGTCATAATTAGGGGCATATAAATTAGCCAACACTACATTAGTATTAAATAACTTCCCTGAAACAATGATATAACGACCTTGTATATCCGTAATAACATTATGATGCTCAAAAGAGATGTTTGGGTTAATGAGAATTGAGACACCCCTAGCTTTGGCCTGAAAGGTTGAGTGGTAGTGCTGCCCACCCCAACGTGACATAAGGCGAGAATTATCAGAACTGCGAATGTGAGTTTCTTGTAAAAATGCGATTGCAGTGTTAAGTTGTTTAAGGTGTGAGAGCACCTTCCTTCTCTTCACCGGATGGTTTAAACCCTTAACATTCCAGCTCACAAAGTTTAAAGAACTATTCATTCTCCCTGAGAGAAAATGCAGGTAGATAAACATGAATAAGATGCCTGACGTCAGCCTTAAAGTGTAAAACACAGAACAACGTGTTAAAAATACACAGTATACAAAGAACTAACACAATACTGGCTTTGGAGATCCCCCACCCCTCCCCCCCACACCCCTGCCCCCCACACCCCTGCCCCACGCACCCCTCCCCCACACACCCCACTACACCCCAACAAACAAAGATAGCTGCTAACAAACAGAGCAGCAAGCTCTTCCATCCTTCCATATTCCACCCAACAAATCCTCCTGCCGCTAACCACCCCATCTTCTGCTCCGACACAACTTACAGAAACTAATAATTAAATATATAAATAAAACATTTCCACACTCCAATACTGAAATCTCTCAATGAGAGAAAAACACACCACCACCACCCCTCCCCCCACGTCACATTGTAACTCTAAATATACAAACGTAAATCACACGTGATTAAAAATAGAAAAAATAGTAATATAAAAATAATAATAATAACCCCTTCACAAGTTTAACACAACACTCTTACCGGGAAAGACGTAAACGTGGCCAGATTTTAGGTTAAAAATGGTACTTTCCTGAGAACTGTAGTATCGCGTATTAAAATAATAATAATAATAATAATAATATAGTGCACTACGCAGTTTTCGGCAGACTGTCTATGTGTTTCTGCGCCTCTTCTACCGAGCGGAGCCACTTCTTCTGTCCGGTAGACAGAGTGATCCGGAGCCGCGCTGGATACAGGAGAGAAGGCCGGAGACCACGGCTGTATAACTCGCTCATCACTCCTCTATACTCGGTTCGCTGGTTTAAAACTTCGGGAGTGTAGTCTTCCACTATGCGGAGCTGCTGACCGCGGTATTCCAGCTTCCCTCTCCGCCGAGCCTCCCGAATCAGAAGGTCTTTCACCTGGCTCCGGTGCACGCGGAGAATGACGGGCCGAGGTCTCTGTCCTGAAGCGGGTTTAGATGCAGGTATTCGGTGGGCTCGGTCAATCTCCGGCGGGGAAGGCAGTGTTTCAGTCCCAAACACCTCGCACAGAAACTTGGAGAAGAACTCGGTAGGGAGTCCACCTTCAGTACCTTCCGGGAGACCCAGAACACGCAGGTTTTGTCTCCTGCTCCGGCCTTCTAAGTCTACAACCTTGGACGTTAACTTTAAGTTGTTTTCCCGAAGTCCGGAGCAGATGTTCTCCAGCTCCGTCACACGCTGACTCAGGTCGTCTGTAGCGAGTTCTAATGACGGTAAGCGCTGTCCATGGTCCGCTACTTGGGCCTGAATCTGATCCAGTTTAATTTCTAATAAACTAAACGATGATTTAAACTCCGCCGCTAACGCATCACGGTGTTGCTCTAACAGCGCAGAGATAGCCTCGACTGTTAGAGGGGTCGCAGTGTCGTCCTTTTTCACGGCTTTAACACTCCTGGTAGCCATCGCAAATGAAAAAACATATAACCGTGGGGTAGAGTACAAAGTTATTGTCAACTAAGATTTAAATTTAACATTTAGAGACGAATAAGGGAGTGAAGAAATTCGAAACTGTCGGAGCACCTAACCAACACGTCCTACTCCATGTGGCTGCTAACCGGAAGTCTTCGGCTTGTAAGAAAATTTAAAAACAACTTGCAATTTTGTGAATACTAAAAGTTCTCGTAAATAATGCTGAGCATCATTAAAAGTGATGATGTAAGCTAATGAGCTCAGTATAGTTAAGAGGAGAGCCTTTGCAAACAGAGTGCAGGTTGCAGACACAGTGCAAGTTCTCATATTTCCCCATTAATGCACATACATTTCAGTGCTATTTTCATCTCTATAACATTTTATCATATGAAGTTCTCTAATGATTGGCCTATAACAAGATTGAAGGGAAGACTTGGGGAATTTTTAGCCATTGATCGATATGGAAATGTATACAATACAAAAATAAATAAATAAATAATAATTATATAAATAAATAAAGACTCATGCTCTTTTCTTTATCTCCTCTTTAACTAAATATCACAAATGTGAATTAGGGGTAACTATAAATACGAGGTGTACCAAAAATAAGAACCACCCACAAAAGAAACAAAGTTTAAAAAAATAAATTCTAGCAATGTTACTCAGCCTGACACACACACACACACCCAAGTCAACTGTTGTGACTACTAAGAATGAACATGCTTCCAAATACCAGAGAATCAGTGATGGTCTTGTGGGCTAGTTGAGGTTCAGTGGTTAAAACTCTGGGCTACTGAACGGAAGGATGTGAACTCAAATCAAGGTTGTGTCATTTAATATAACCCTTAACTTACCAAGTGCAAATTGCTTTTTGTTTTAAGTCAGATAAGAAAACAATCTATGGACAAAATACTACCGAAAATAGAACTATGTAGATGTACTCTAATAAACTGGCACGATAAACTACAGAAACTAAAACAATGAATGAAAGTCATATTGAATTTTAGATCTTCTGTGCTGTCTGATATGAAAATACAGTATGCGTATAAAAAGCACTACATACAAGCAGTGCCTGCGCTCCCAGTCTCATGGCCAGCCTCCTGGGCAGCCCCATCTTCACACCACCATCAGCCAGAGCATCGAGAGCCGTGAAAGCCTGGACACATGCACAAACATAAGCAATGAACACCTCGACATCTGCTGACTTGTCATTTCCAAACTGCTACATTCAAATCTGCTCATCACTGTTTAACTGGACTAAATAATTCAGTAAATCCTGCACCTTCTGTACATAAAGAATATGCTTAATCAGCGTTCAAACAGCAAGCCTCATCATTTCCATAAACCCAAAAACCACTCACGTAAGCTGGCCCGCTGCCGCTGAGTCCTGTAACGGCGTCAATCAGATCCTCTTCCACCTCTGTGCAGAAGCCCACACTGGCCATGAGCTGCTCGAGAAGCTTCCCGTCCTCAACCTCGGCGTGCGTGCCGGTGGCGTACACAGTGGCCCCCTCGCGCACCACCACTGGGGTGTTAGTCATGCAGCGGATAACCTTAGGGTCAGCACGGTAATTTAGCAGTTTCTATAAAAAAAAATAAAAAATAAAAAAAGAGCAAGAATAAAAGAGGGGGGGAGAAAGAGAGAGGCAGAATGATGTTTAATTAGATTCACTGGACAATCAAAAGCTATCATAGTTCACAAACAGTAATCTTTACTCAATACAAAAAATAAAACAAACAAACACTGGTAAAGATGATCTCCACTAGGGATGGAAATCACCAGGGAACAGATGATGCAAAACAATCATGACAGTGTTTATTCACTTATTATTGCAATTCTTAGGGTTATGATAAATTTTTGTTTTTAGATTTAGTTACAATCCTAAACAAATGTAGCAACTAATTTTCTCCTACCACACAAAAAGCTGTGCTGCCTGGCAATGTGTGAATAGCTTAGAGCACACCACCTGTAGGATAATACAGGAACATTTCATCACCTCAAAGGAAAACATATATAAATTTTTTTAAATAATAATGCAAAAAAAAAAAAAAAAAAGTAATTTGGAGTCAGTGTGGCGATACACGAATCAATAAATCCATTGCATGGCATACGAACGCACACACTACAGGCGATTTTGAAAATTCGAATTAGCCTCATCTGCATGTCTTTGGACTGTGGGAGGAAACCAGGGGACACCCGGAGGAAACCCACCAGGCATGAGGAGAACATGCACACGTACCCGAGGAGGGAATCAAACCCAGATCTTGGAGGTTCAAGGCTACAGTGCTAACCAGTACACCAAAAGTGCTACCTTAATTTATTATTATTAGCCAAAGCATACAATCACATTTTTTTACTTATGGGGTTTTCTTAGACAATGGGTGAAGACATGTGCATATAAGCTGTGTTGAGCTCTGAGTCAGGACCAAATAAAGTCTTCTAACTGGGGACCCAAGTCAATCCCAGAGTGCCACCCAGATTCGAGCCTTGAGTGGAGCTTGCAGACTTTAACAAGTTCAGGTCATTGGTTCAATTGAAAGTCATTACACTAAATATACGTTCACCTTATACATTATGTGACTGTGACCATACCCAACTCTCTCCTCCCCCTCCCCCCTTTACTCCCCCCCCCCCTTCACTCACTCACTCTCCCTCCCCCCTTCACTCACTCTCCCTCCCCCCTTCACTCACTCTCCCTCCCCCCTTCACTCACTCTCCCTCCCCCCTTCACTCACTCTCCCTCCCCCCTTCACTCACTCTCCCTCTCCCCTTCACTCACTCTCCCTCTCCCCTTCACTCACTCTCCCTCTCCCCTTCACTCACTCTCTCTCTCCCCTTCACTCACTCTCTCTCTCTCTCTCTCCCCTTCACTCACTCTCTCTCTCTCTCCCCTTCACTCACTCTCTCTCTCTCTCCCCTTCACTCACTCTCTCTCTCTCTCCCCTTCACTCACTCTCTCTCTCCCCTTCACTCACTCTCTCTCTCCCCTTCACTCACTCTCTCTCTCCCCTTCACTCACTCTCTCTCTCCCCTTCACTCACTCTCTCTCTCCCCTTCACTCACTCTCTCTCTCCCCTTCACTCACTCTCTCTCTCCCCTTCACTCAGTCAAGCTACACATGTCGTTCCTGAGATGCCAGTGAGTCTCCAATAACTACCTGGACTCCATATTAACATCAACTGTTTTGCCTACCACCTAAAACGCAGTATAAACGCAGATCAATTCCTGCTTTTTGTTTCACCCAGATGAGGATGGGTTCCCTGTTGAGTCCGGTTCCTCTCAAGGTTTCTTCCTATTGCCATCTCAGGGAGATTTTCCTTGCCACTGTAGCCCTCGGCTTGCTCATCACGGACTATCCTACCATTTTGATTCATACACATTCCATGCAAACTTAAAAAATTTTTTTGATTGTGTAAAACTGCTTTGTGACAATGACAATTGTTAAAAGTGCTATACAAATAAAATTGGAATTGAATTAGGGCTGCAACAACTAATCGATAAAAATCGATTACTAAAAGCGTTGGCAATGAATTTCATAATCGATTTGTTGTGTCGCGCGACGCGGAGACAATTGATTATTTAAAAAAAAAACAAAAAAAAAAAAACTTTAGCTGAGTGCGGATCGGAACGAACACACTCGGTCTCACGCACTGATGCTAGCCGAGTTCGGCACCTCATAGACAGGGCGGAGAAATAAATTAAAATGTTGCATTTTCCAAAAAAATACCCCAATATGTCTACATACACAAATTGTGGCTATAGTTCCAGTTATGAAAATATTACTATGTAACTAAGGACATATTATAATAAACAGACTGAGCAGCTCATCTCTTATACTGTACCTTCCAATCTGAGTCGTTCGTTCTTTTGAATCTATTGCACCGCATAGTGTCCATGGGAGTCACGTGTCAAAAGAACGAACGACTCGGGACTCGAAGACCCACTAGCCCAATTCTTCAATACTGTTTCCTGTGTACTGCACTGCATAGCGTCTATGGGAGTCACGTGTTAAAAGAACGAACGACTTGAGACTTATTGCTGAGAATCGTTCAATACTGTTTCCTGTACTGTACATGACATACGGAGGTTTTGCGATGATTTGCGCACGTGCGCCCAATAGAAAATGAACAAATCACTCTCCGAGACGAATCGTTCATCTGAGTCATGTTAAAGATTCGTTCAAAAAGAACGAATCGTTCATGAACGACCCATCACTAACACACACTTTCTCTCTGCTTTACACAGAAACTGCTCTGACGCGATTCAAGGTTCCACTGTATATATCTGGCAGATGTAAAGCATACATGTCTATGTTTTTTGTGTTAGTAAATTTTTATTTTATTATTAAAATGTATTATTAAAATGATTTATTATTAAAAATAAACAAATCCCGTTTATTATTTTAATAATCGATTAATCTGTCGATAATTTTTTTCAAATAATCGTTAGTTGCAGCCCTAAATTGAATGCTTTTCTACTTTTTAAACTTAAATCCTAATGTATTTGGACAACAAAAGCCATAATGTCCTTATTGAGTCTTTATAGATAAAGATGTTTTAGGTTTTAATCAAATAACATTAGAACATAAAATTAGCTTTGTTCTTATCCCATACTTTCTCAATGGAACTAATGGTGACCCCAGCAGCACAGGACACGATGAGATGCCGGTCTTCAATATCAGGTCCGATTTCATCCAGGACAAAAGGAATAATATGAGGCTTGACGGCCAAAAAGAGGACGTCACTTTTAGCCGCTGCTTCCTTGTTGCTGGTTGTTAAGCTCACGCCCATTTTCTAAAGTGTATTAAAAAAAATAATAATAAGTAAACATAATTACATGACAACTCGGAGACAGCAACATAGGCACAGTCTATAGGAAAGTCACTCAATTCTCTCACACACACACACACACACACACACACACACACACACACACACACACACACACACACACACACACACACACACACACACACACACAAACACTGACCCTGAGCCCGGCCACTGTTGGCAGATCAGTATCTGGAGAACTGGCCGTGATCCGGTGAGCTGCAATTACACCTGAGAGAGATAGCCAGGGACAAAAAGAACAGCGAGTGTGTGAACTTGTGTGAGAGCACATAAGACACCCAGAACGCTCATTACAGCAACCACAGAAAAGCTCAACTCAATCAAATCAAATCTGTGGAGCACAAGCAAGGCCTGCAGGTTATTTCACTGCTCTTAATAATTAAGCTCAGGCATAAACAAGCAATTGAAGTAGGGCTGCACGATATTAGGAAAATATGCGATATTGTTGTTGAATACTGCGATAACGATATTTCTTGCGATATAACATTTCCCTAGAGAAATGCATTTTTTTATTATTATTGCCTATTTTTTAAATTATTTATTTATATGTAATGATCATACTAAAATAAACAGGTAATAGATATTCGTCTGATGTAATTAAACCTAATTCAGGCTAAAAGGAAACTATATGTCAAGGAAGTTGCAAATATTTAGACTTCAAAACACTATGAATGACTTCAGCAGATATTCTGATTTCTGGTTTGCTGTTACTATAAACCTGCCAACACAATATGAATTACTTTCAAACATTACTTTTTATTGACATGTAACCACACACTCATCAATAGTGTCTTAAAACAAGAGCATCTTTTAAACAAAATATTCTCTTTGGCTTGCCTGTTTTTTTTAAATAAAAATTATTAAACAAAAATTAAATAAAAAAAATACTATTTGTCACACACACGCACACACTCGCTCCGCGACCGGCACTAGGACCCAGAAGTAATGCGGTCGCGAACCCGGAAGTATAAGAGGAGTAAACAAAGCATTGCATAGAGCTTAGTCACTGAGTTCGCCATGTCGGTGCAGATTGTTTACTTTCTGATTTGAGTGTGTGTTTATAGGACGCGGGTTAAATGTGTGTTTTTCACTTGCTCCCCTTCTGTGAGAGTCCTTAGACTAATTCGCGTGGTTATCCTGCCTACTCGCTTGCTTCCGCGTTTGGGTTTACCGTCCACGCTACAAAGGGCTAACGGCTAATCGCTAAGTCGGGCTAACGGCTAATCGCTAAGTCGGGCTAACGGCTAATCGCTAAGTCTTCGGATGATCCGGGCTTAGTTCGCGACAGAATGAAGTATAAAGAGATATATATATATAATTAAAGATACAAGCGGGTATAAACATAGTAAGGGCCCATCTGATTGGTCAAATTTGGACACACAAATGCTTGGCAAATAAAGTATTTATTGCAACTCTTTGCGATATGGTTATCGCACATGCCATTATCGCGATAACGATATTTTTTCGATATATCGTGCAGCCCTAAATTGAAGGTCTCTGGATACCGAATAACAGTTCAGGTCACACGGTCACCATTATCAGTGAGGTCTCACCTGCCGCAGTGAAGCCCTTTACCAAGGCATGGGCCAGCTGACCCGCTCCAATGAAGCCTACACTCATCCTGTTTACTCTGGCAGACCTGCAGATTACAACAGACAAACTATTCAAACTAGGGTTGCATAATGTATTGCTCATTTGTTAACCGCTGCAATACTGGATGTCACATTACTCACAGTGCAGAAACCAGAAATTTAGAAATAAACACTGCTTTATTTTAATTTTTAGGCTGGAATTCATCTCAGCAAAAGCAAGGCGTGTTCAAACACATTAACCTACAGTAGCCTGAATACTGTAGACTCGTACCATAAACATCCTTTCATCTCACTCCATACTGTCTGACTTAACATCCAACTGAGTACAGATGGTTCTGAGTGTCACCCAAAAGTGGATGAAGTATTTATAATCTGGTTTCTCTTAAGGTTTCTTCTTCATGTTATATCAGGGTTTTTCTTCCTCAGTGTTGCCTCTACTTTGATAATTAGAGACTTCTGTAAAGTGCATGTGTAACAATGTTTAATTTTTAAAACTGCTTTCCAAATAAATTTCCAAAAATGTATTTCCTGAAATAAAAATAAAAAACTTGTCCTTATGGCTGTAGAGAGTCTGAACAGTTTGAGTCATGCAAGTTGGCCATCTTATGAGCAGTGACTCATTTGTTAGTTAATAGAATATTGGATCAGCATCAACTCATGCAAAATGTTTCAGTAAACAGGAACAATAGAAGTATAATATACAGGCGGTTTTAAAACTCTGGATCCCACTGGAATTTTCCTTCTATGAAATGTGACATTTTTCTTTTTAGAGAAGTTGCTGCCGAATTTCACTGTAAAATCTTCCTATCTGCTTGCATACGAACCTCAGGTTTTGGACAAAGTCATCTCATGGCGGTTTGTAGCAATTTTTTTTCCCTATATTGTCCAGACCATTTTCTTATAATTAAGTAAACAAAATATTTCAAATAGATCAAGTGCATATTATGATTTTTGGATGAAATTCAGACCCAAAGAATACAAAAAAATATACCTTTTTAAATTAAATTTTCATCTCCTATACCGTATCCTGTATAAAGGGTCGCAGGGACCTGGATCTTATCCCAGGATACTTTTGGTACGAGGCACAGTACACACCCTAGACAATGTGCCAATCCATTGGAGAACATGGACACACACACACACTATCACCAATTAGCCTAATATGTATCTCTTTGCACAGTGAGAGGAAACTGGAACACGAGGAGGAAACCCAGCAAAAATGGAAAGAACATGGAAACGCCACATACACAAACCCCAGACGAGACTCGAACCATGGAGGTGAAATACAACATTGCTAACCACTATACCTCCATTTATTATTACTACTACTATAAAGATGCAACCAGGTTTAGGTTTTTTTACTTATTGGATATTTTTTTTTTTTTAGACAGGGGTAAAAACATAGGCACATCTTTCAACATAAACAACATGAATACTAAATAATAAACATTTAAAATAAGTAAATAGTAATTAAAAAGAAACTCTTGGAGTCACAAAAAACAAGAAAGAAAAAGAAAAAAAAAAGACACAGGCAGATAAATAGATATTATTTAGCAAACAGCTGCTGGCTAGTTTAATGTGCTTTCTCAGGATGTTTCAGGATTAAAACTTTACATGTTTAAGAACATTTAAAGACCACTTGAAGGGTTTAATACCATGTTTTTTACACTTTAATGTCGCACCTGTCACCATAAACCTGAGTTCATCTCTATAGATAAAACACTCGAGTGTGGCTTTAACTTTGTAGCATCATTAGCAACATTAGCATCCTAACTGTAACAGCCAGCACCCGTTTCCTCGTGAACATTATTCCTGTATCAGCGTTAATGTCTTACCTTTACACCTCTAATTCTTTTACAGCAAACTCTGCTCTTATAAAAGCTCTGGGTTTTTTATTTTTAAGCTCGCTGAATAAAAATCACCGCTTCTGTGTCAACGTGGCTACGTCCAGCACACAGTCCGCCAAGAAAACGATATAAGACAGGCAACCAATCAGAGTGGAACGTCTTACATCTTTTAACCAATCAGCGCTGATCTTTGGATATGGGCGGGGCTTGAAAGATGAAGGTCTAGTTGCATCATTTCCTCCCGCACATTTGGGGCTCTGTTAAAAAATAATGGTTCACGAAGTTCACAGCCATGTAGTGAGGAGAGAGCAGGAGTTGTGCAGAATAGACGACTAGATGTTAGTGAAGAATAGATGAAAATGTAGAATAGATGTTAGTGTGTGAATTTTTATGATTATGTGCTTTATTATTAAAAATAGGACAAAGGAAAATGCCATGAGGTAACATGAGATAAGAGAAAATAAGATTCTAGGACTTCACTTATCCTAAAGCAAGCTTCCACTCATCGTCTATACCGCTTTATCCTGTATTCAGGGTCGTGAAGCCTATCCCAGGAGACTTAGGGCATGAGGCGGGGTACATCCTGGACAGGGTGCCAATCCATTGCAGGAAAAAAACAAATAGTAATGAGCAAATATCAGTGAAAAGTATGGGCTGATAAAAAATTAATAATTAACATTAGGGCTGCACGATATTAGGAAAATATGCGATATGCAGGCGGCACGGTGGTGTAGTGGTTAGCACTGTTGCCTTGCACCTCCAGGGTCCGGGTTCGATTCCCAGCCAGGCTCAATTCCCATCTCTGTGTGCATGGAGTTTGCATGTTCTCCCTGTGCTTGGTGGGTTTCCTCCGGGTACTCCGGTTTCCTCCCACAGTCCAAAGACATGCAGATTAGGCTAATTGGCGTTCCCAAATTGACCATAGTGTGTGAATGAGTGTGTGTGTGTGTATGTGTGTGCTCTGCAATGGATTGGCACGCTGTCCAGGGTGTACCCTGCCTCGTGCCCTGAGTCTCCTGGGATAGGCTCCAGGTCCCCGCGACCCTAATACAGAATAAAGCGGTATAGAAGATGAATGCGATATGCAATATTGTTGTTGAATATTGCGATAACGATATTTTTTGCGATAAAAATTTCCCTAGAGAAATGCATTTTTTATTATTATTATTATTGGCTTTTTTTCAAAAATCATTTATATATGTAATGATTATACTAAAATAAACAGGTAATAGATATTTGTCTGATGTAATTAAATCTAATTCATGTTATATGTATAACTATATGTCAAGGAAGTTGCAAATATTTAGACTACGAAACACTATGAATGACTTAAAACCCCCAGTAGATATTCTGATTTCTGGTTTTCCTCGCTTGTCTCTACTCCTGACATATTTATTTTTCATTCTCTGCTCTGAGCAGCTAGGTTCACCTTTTGGCCGGTCTAGCCAATAGCATTATATCACCTACTTGGGAGGCGGGTATAAAGATAATGAGGGCTCATCTGATTGGTCAAATTTGGACACACAAATGCTTGCCACATAAATAAAATTTCATTTATCGCAACTCTTTGCGATACAGATATTGCGTATACCATTATCACGATAACGATAATTTTTCGATATATCGTGCAGCCCTAATTAACATGATAGAGCTGTAATTCATTTTGAAATTCCAAATTCATTACAAAGATATGGGTTATAGGCAGATTGGTGTTCCCAAATTCCCCATAGTATACTGTATGACCGGGTGTGAGTGAGTGTGTGTAAGTGTGTCTATGTTCTGTGATGTGTTGGCATCTACTGTTACTCTCCTTCGATACCCCTTATTAGATTACTCATACTGATTATTAATGCTTTTCCTATAACTAAAAATGATGCACCTATAATTAGAAATTAATTTAAAAATTACATTTATCTCATATTATTCCTTTTGTGGGGTGGCACGGTGGTGTAGTGGTTAGCACTGTCGCCTGTTGCACCTCCAGTGTCCGGATTCGATTCCCGGCCAGGTTCGATTTCCGTCTCTGTGTGCATGGAGTTTGCATGTTCTCCCTGTGCTTGGTGGGTTTCCTCTGGGTACTCCAGTTTCCTCCCACTGTCCAAAGATATGCAGGTTAGGCTAATTGGCGTTCCCAAATTGCCCATAGTGTGTGAAAGTGTGCGTATGTGTGTGTTCCCTGCGATGGATTCGCACCCTGTCTAGGGTGTACCCTGCCTCATGCCCTAAGCCTCCTGGGATAGGCTCCAGGTCCCCGCGACCCTAAATACAGGATAAAGTGGTATAGAAGATGAGTGAGAGTGAGTGAGTATTCCTTTTGTCCTGGATGAAATCGGACCTGATATTGAGGATAGGCCTATCATCGTGTCCTGTGACCCTGTGCTACTGGGGTCACCATTCTTAATCAAAATCTAGATTGAGAAGATTTCACTGAAAACCATATATTTCTGTTTCAGTTTGTCATTCTGCAGTTAATGGCACAATCAATCAACAAAAATAATTAATCACTTATTACAATTATGATTTATTCTTAATTAATTATTTTAATTATACATTTATAAACCACTGTTGACAATGGGTGATGGGACAAACAAACATACTGTACAAAAACTTTGTGTAAATAAGACTAAATCCCATATTTTCATAGCAAGTTATGTTGAATAAAGGAACATGTATGTAATATTTCTCATTATAAGATTGTTGAAAAATATATGACTATTAATTCTATCCATAGACACATTTATCAATTATTATTGGTTCATTGGTTCAGCTTTAAATTAGTAGAATATCCTGAAATAACTGTAATACTTTGTACTTTGTATTAAAACTATTTTAAAATTGTTAATTTGAATGTTCTTATAAACAAGATATATTTAATTGCGAGGAGATATACTCTGGCAGTGTTAACATCAGTAATTTTTTTTATTAATCATACTTGTTCCTAATATACAGTAACTCAATATTAGGCACTCATGCAGCCAAGTGGTGGAGAGAAGGATGCTACACAAACTAGTAGCCATCGTTGAGAACACCTCACATCCCCTCCACTACCTACAGGCTAAACAGAGGAGCACTTTCAGCAAAAGAATACTTCAGCTCCACTGTGACAAAGGAATTCTTTTCTGCCAGCTGCAATTAGACTTTACAATAGCTCTGCTCAGTGTGAGAGGGATCTCCTTCTCTGACATCACTATAAAAAGGCTCCTATACATTCTGTTTGACTGCATGAATATGATCATGTCTTTTCATTCTCTCTTTTATTAATATTACAATCTATGTAATATTAATAATACTGACTTAATTACATCATTTACATTATAATTTGGATCTTCAAGGTGCTTCTTTCTAAACCTTGTTTTGTTCTTCTATCTGACTGAACCCTCACATAACACGACTGGACTTGGTTTAGCATCCAGTAAAGTTGATTAATACAGAAAACTAATCTCATACAGAATTAAATAAAAAATAATAATCTAACGAGATAACTCAATTTTTGAGGTGGCGCGGTGGTGTAGTGGTTAGCACTGTCGCCTTGCACCTCCAGGGTCTGGGTTCGATTCCCCGGCCAGGCTCGATTCCCGTCTCTGTGTGCATGGAGTTTGCATGTTCTCCCCGTGCTTGGTGGGTTTCCTCCGGGTACTCCGGTTTCCTCCCACAGTCCAAAGATATGCAGGTTAGGCTAATTGGCGTTCCTAAATTGCCCGTAGTGTGTGATTGGGTGTGTGAGTGTGTGTATGTGTGTGTGCCCTGCGATGGATTGGCACCCTGTCCAGGGTGTACCCCGCCTAGTGCCCGAAGTCGCCTGGGATAGGCTCCAGGTCCCCCGCGACCCTGAACACAGGATTAAGCGGTATAGAAAATGAATGAATGAATGAACTCAATCTTTGCATTTTTGAGAAATAAATATTTTCAATAAAAGCAAGAAATATTGCGAAATATAAAAATTTTGTAGATGTTTTTTATATATATATTTTTTTTATCAGAATGGAGTTTAAAAAACACAAATGCCACAAATGGTAACTTGGTCTGAATTTTGCGTGATTTTGCAAAACATTGCAATTCCACCTCCCACAGTTTTGTCACAATGGATAAATCAGCCTGCAGTTGTGCTTGTAAATGAATGTAATGAATGTTATTTAAGTATGCAATTTAGTATCAATAATAGAGATGGATCATTTTTTATGTAAAATATAGCAAACCAATGATTTGATTGTGTTTTTGTATTGAACCACGGGCAGCAAATTAGAACAAGGAATGAAGGGTTGAGTTTTGGTGCACACACTACAGTATCCTACGCAGCTTTTGTTAAGTAAATAATATGGTTTCCTATTTTGCAGAATGTATTGTGAACATTAAGCTTTGCGTACCTGTTATGTATTGCAATGGCAGTGACTGACTGCAAGGGCAGTGAAAGAGTGTAAACGTCCTTTTTCTCTGGTTCAACATTGTCCAAAAATCCATTTAGTTCCCTCACAGCAGCCGGATGGTCCACTGTGGAAGCCCCCCGACAGGAGAGGCCGAAAGGCTAACAACAACAACAACAACAACAACAGCAGCCACTGTTTTGCCCAGTAGTTTTTCTTCACTCATCACGTGACAGAAAGAAAGTGGTTATTGGCGTTTCAGGATGTGTTGCGCCCTGCTGTGAAATGCAGCCACTCCTTGTCATGGTTTGCCTAAATGTGGAAGTTCAAACCCTCTATTAAAAGGATATGTAGGTTTTCAATTAAAATGTTTTGTAGGTCAGATGAAACTAATTTACAAAAGTGAGTTGTTGTTGCTGTTTGCCATTCGGCTGGGTCATCACAGGAGACCACCCGATCCTCAAACAACTTGGCACAGGTTTTACGCCGGATGCCCTTTCTGACACAACGCTCACATTTTTATCTGGGGTTGGGGATTTTGGGCTTTGGCTGAGAATTGAACTTCATGCCTTCTGCATGGCGGCCGAGACATCTACCACTGAAGTTGCCCAATTAGTAAAAGTTCAACATGGCATTTATCTCATTTTGCTGTCAAACTGTTCATATTTATTTAGGAAGATTTAATGAGGCAAAATGATGTAGTCGGCTGATAATTTCTGTTAATTTTACACCTGTTTAATAATTTGCTCACTCATTCTCTATGTCGCTTATCCTCTACAGGGTCATGGAAGGCCATGAGCCTATCCAAGGGCACTCTGGGCACTAGGCAGGGAACACCCTAGACAGGGAGCCGATTGTCCTTAGGGCACAAGCATACACACATACTTCAGGCAAGTTGGAAGCACCAACTAGCTTTGGGAGGAAATCAAAATACCCGGAGGAAATATGCAAACTCCACACACACAGACCTGAGGCAATACTCAAACCCTCGAGTCTGGAGATGCGAGGCCACAATGCTAACCACTACACCTATACACTAATACTGTAAAACTTAATGCATTTTTAATGCTTGAGTTCATTTCAAAATAGCACTTTTTACATCTTCTGGCTATTTTAATTTTTTTTCTTCGATTAACACTTTCTATAATTTACTTGATGAAAATCTTGACACAATATCAAATATATATCTCCAGTATTCTGTTAGACCCCTTCATATGACTAGAGTGACAAACTAAAACTGTCTCAGGAGTGTACGAGCACGTGTGCACCCTTCCTACATGTGTTTTCCACAGGGATCAGGACACACACTGCTCCTGAGAATCTGCCGTCAACTTAAGTTGGATAAGTCTGGAATGCAGACAATGCCGTCTCCAGTCTGTCGGCATGCTTTCAATGCTTTCATTTTCATGCATCGATGATCTAAAACGTTTCTCATGATTCACAATGAAAGATCAGCAAACACAAATCAGCCTTAGTTACAGATCGAACTGAAGTGAAACCAATTTCATTGCTCTCGGTTCGCAAATCATTACACAACTAATAGCATGAAACGCTGGACAGCTGGACTGTTCCAGATCATCATTGTAATACAGCCAGGTTGTTTTGATAAGCCATGTGCAAATGTAATGATCAGTGTGGAGAGTTATGCCGTCTGTGGAATAGCAGTCATGCCTTGCTGCTATGTATACAGCAGAAGGTAAAGATAGGTTTCAGAGTGTAGCAGCTGTTTCATGCTGTCAGCTGGGCAGCATTAGAGCTATGGTTATTTAGACCCTGGGGCAGTCCAAATTTACACATGCACGATATCCAGGTCATGTGGTCTTAACAAACCCGGTGTGTGCAATGTACTGATTACAGGATATGCTGTATACAGAGGAGCATTTTTTAAAATAGTTTTATATACATATGTTCATCGCTCACTGTAACAGTAAGTCAGGTGCATACAGTAGTTGCACCCAATGCAGCACATTATTTTTTTTTTCATTCTACATTTGAATGATCTCACCATTTTTTTTTACAGACTTTTCTTACATTTTTCCAACACATGAAAGATTCCCTGATTAGATGATGAAATGTGTTGCAGTGAGTTAAATAAGCGAGGTGGTAAAAAAGATCAATTAAAATGAGAAAGCACTGCTGTAAATGATTGTGAATGGTTTCTATTAGCATTATTTAAAAAAAAAATGCAAACAAATTGCTATCAATTAATTGCTTCTCTCAGCTCCCAGACAACAAATCTACAGTACATTGCATTAAAATGAAGCCCAAATGTAGCTCTGCATCCATTCTGGATCTGCAATAGCACGACAGTCCAATACCAGAACTGAGCTGTTTTATGAATACGTGCCAAAACTGCTTGCGAACAAAGACAGGTCTTTAATCCTACAGTAAAACATGGTGGTGGATCGTTGATGCCTTTGTTTCAGTTGATTCAGGGGCTGATGTGAAGATTGATGCCATTTGCTAGGAAGCCTGGTTGCAAGAAGGTTAAGACTTGGCCATTGATAGATCTTTTAAACAAAATAATGACCATGGACGTTCATCCACGTCAACAAAGAAATGTTTTCCACGATTTTCAATTGACATTTGCACTGACGATCTCTAGATATTACCCTAATGCAAAAAAAACCTCACATGTAGGGTTATGTACAGAAAACAGAAATTAGTAGTTATCTCTCAAGTCTTTTGGTCCGAATCATTCATTGTTATGTCAAATAACTCCCATAGACGCTATGCAGTGCAATAGATTAAAAAAATTAACAACTCGGACTAGAAGACTCATGAGAACAACCGCTCAATTCTGTTTCTTGTACATTGCACTGCATAGCGTCTGTACTGTAGCAGTCATGTGACAAAAGAACAAACAACTTGGACCAGAAGATATGAGAGGTGGGCTGCTCATCCTGTGTATCATAATATGTCCTTAGCAGCATATTTTAATATTTTAATTACTGGAATTATAGGCAAAATTTGTGTATGTAGACGTGTTAGGGGTCTGTTTATTGTAAAATGTAACAATTATATTTTATTTCTGATCAAAAGAACAAAATGAAGGCGGCATGGTGGTGCAGTGGTTAGCACTGTTGCCATGCACCTCCAGGGTCCAGGTTTGATTCCCGTCTCTGTGTGCATGGAATTTGCATGTTCTCCCCATGCTTAGTGGGTTTTCTCTGGGTTCACCGGTTTTCTCCCATTGGTTTTCCCAAATTGTCCGTAGTGTGTGAATGAGTGTGTGTATGTGTGTGTGCACTGCAATGGGTTGGCACCTTATCCAGGCTGTACTCCGATCGTGCCCTAAATCTCCTGAGATAGGCGCCAGTCCCCCTGCAACCCTGAATACAGGATAAAGCGGTATAGACAATGAGTGAGTCAGAACGAAATGAACCATTTTGATGAAGAACCGAGTCACTAAAATGATCCAAATGATCCCATCATTACCTCTAAGACTAACGTGCCTCCCTAATTTTCTGGATTATACACAAACAATTAAGTTTCAAAACCAGAAAAAAATCATTTCATTCATTCATCCTTAATAATCACTTTATCCTGGTCCGTGTAATGGGGAATCTAGAGTCTCGGCCTCTCAGGAGGCAGGACGTCACCCTGCATGGGACACTTCGACAGAATCTAGCGTTGCATGTCTCAAGTGGGAGAAGTCGGAGGAAACAGGAGACATAATGAGAACTCCATGCAGTAACCCAAGTTCAGAATCATACCAATGAAGCTATGAAGGTGGCAATGGTGCCCTACCACTGTGCCAGCGGCATTAAATATAAAAACAAATAAACAGCATTTCAGTATTGTTGATGCTCAAAATACCACAAATTGTATTTTGAATATATATATAGGGTCATCTTTATGAAGGATGCCAATAGTAATAATCTTAGTGAGTGTAGGACTATTTCCTCCTAATGCATGTATTATTGGGTGTTGCTCAAGAGCCCAAGCATGTATTGAGTATCCCTATGGCTGCAGACTCACTCCCATTACCGTGGCTCTGATGAGACTTGAACCTCATGATGATGAACACAGGTCCTTAAACGTGGAGCTTCCACAGACCTGTTGTTGCTATTTCGTGTAAGCACGAGATAAGACGAGCGTTTCTTTTATTGCCTAACAAAGAGTTAGAAGAAACCAACTTTGCTATGGGAGGCCTCACAGAATTTGTGAAAAACTCAATTAAATCCTCCCCGCGTGGGCACAATATGCCTCTCTGTGGCCGCCGGAGCGTGCCGACACTCATTCGATGCCACCCTCAAATCCCTTCAGATTTATTAAAAAATACAGAATCTGCTCAGTCTAAAAGGGAATTCAGGCGAAACACGGATGACAATTTTATGTCACCGTGATTAGGCGGAGTTGGCATGTAGAAGGAGACGAACGAATCCAAATCCTCAGACTGACAGTTTTTCTTCAGGGGCTCATTTTGATCCCCCCCCTAAAAAAAAAAAAAAAAAAAAGTAGAGAGAGCGACAAGAGGGTGAGTTAAAGAGACAGAAGGTATAAAGAGAAATACAAGGTGTTCCGCTGAATTTCTATTCACGGGTCATATCTCTGAAATTACCACACCGTCCACTGGATTAAAACCACAACACAAAACAAGGCGGACGAGGCCGGGGGAGCCGTGAAAGCGTCTCCTTTCAGACGGCCTTTGCTTTTCCCCTAGGTGGGTTTATTTCTCGGTGTGAGGGGCTCTTTGATGTTCCATCCTTCATGGTAATAAACCGTCAGGTCGAAGAGTGCTGCTAAATCTCTCATAACGCCAGCAGCCGTGGCGCACTCAGTCAGGTGCGAGGAGCTTTCGGTGCATACAAATGAGTTTGCGCTTAGGATCGCTCCATGGGTTCGTCATTAAAAGTCCACCCACATTTGCATAGTCGACACCAAACAATGCCGCTGATTTATTAAAGGCAGGCGTCTAATTACTTTTAATTAATGTTGATTTATTCACCTTGATTGACATGCGAGGAACACAGCAAGGGCCCAGCTGAGTTGGATCGCTTGCTCCCAGGAGTGCAGACTTGGTTACACTATATTCAGTGCACAGACATCATGACCAGCACATGTGGCATGTATGAGTGATGTGCCATGACAGGCGGCTGCTATTCATGCTCTTACCCGGAAGCCCTGAGTGGTGGAGGTCTCTGGCTGCTGACGGACAGCTGTCTGGGATGATCTCGCTCAGACGGCACGGTTACCCGCTGCAGTGATTTGGGCACCGAGCATACCGAGATCACAGACAGAGGCCAGTGCTACAGAGAGTGAGATGCCACCGGCACTTCACTCCACTGATTCTGAAGAGCCCCATGAGCCTCCTGTTGGTGCCTGAGCTACACACTCAAACACACACACACACATACAATGATGAGAGACCTGCCAGACTGCCGATGTCGCTGTTAAACCGAACGGATGATTTGGAGTTGTCACAGCCCTTGAGCAGCCCTGGGGGTTGATGGGAAACCGGCAAGGCATTGTGGCACGCGCTGGCTCAGCGAGGAAGGATTGAGCTGATCTGTGCGGACTGCCACCTGAGGGGGCCACACACACACACACACACACACACACACACACACATATCCACTTCTATTTTCAACCTATGCTCTCTACCATCTGTCTATTGCTGCATCCCTGAACCCCTTAATTCTTGTAGTAGAGGTTCATAAGGGATGGAGTGAAAAGAGAAAGAGAGAGAGAGGGGAGAAAAAAAAGAGAGTAGAGTGAGAGAGACAGAGATGGCAGAGAAAGCAAAGCAAAGCAGAAACATCAGCGACAGCTTGAAAAAAAAATGAGAGCGATTATCTACATCAGCAAGTCAGCACTCTTATCCTCCGCTTGTGTTATCAGTAAGCACCTTTTGAAGGGGATGTGCTGCCACTCGGGTAGCCATACACACACACACACACACACTCTTGCGTGTGCTCATTCTCTAATTATAACCATGTAGACTTTATAATACATTCCAAAACACACTCCAGGGGTGTGTGCTCTTATTTTATTGCCACTTTATTTTACAACAGCATCACTTCTAATTTTGTATTCCCTAGTGTGTGAAAAATATCTGGGCCACAATGTTTAAAACCATAAATAAACTACAAACAGGAAAAAATGATCAAATAAAATACAAAGAATACAAAGAAAAATTCCTTGTAATAGAAGGAAAACCTGGTCACTGAAAACCCACTAAAATAAAAAGTTCTTTAAGTTGAATGATTCAATGAAATCATTGTAAAATATGATCATAATTCATAAGCAACAACAAAAAAAAAACATCCTATTTTGTACAAAGAGACGGGACTTCTTTTTCAGAAGGAACAATGTGTAGTTACTTGATGCCAAAAAATTGATTTTTGCTGCATTGTTGGAGAATCGGTGAGGCTTTCTTTTATTTCTATCCCATCCTAAGATGATAAATTTCGAATTCTTGACCATGTTATATGGTCAATTTCATACTGGAATGGTGTTCTGAATTTCTGCAGCTTTCCCCTTTTTTGAAATTCTTCTCCTCTGTAATCGCTCATACTGTATGATGCAATGGATAGAGATTAGATGCAAAAAAATGCCTTTGAATGTGTCTTTTGTGGATTCTCTTTTATGGCCAGCTACAAGAAGTAAAAGAGAGGTGAAAAAAAAACCCAGAAGAACAAAAGAAAAAAAGGAATGGATAACAAATAGCCATGTCCGGATGACAAAAGAGAAAAAAAGCAGCCGTGGATGAACAGATCAGCAATATGAGATATAAGAGAGAGCGTGATTGATAGAGAGCACTGGAGCACTGGCTGGAGAAAATGAAAAGTTGAGTGAAAAATCTGCCGACCCTAATGGCGTGATGCTGAGCTGGCTGGATTGGTCACCGTGTCATCCAGGAGAGCAGAACATGCTGACAGAGAGAAAGAGAGAGAGAGAGAGAGAGAGAGAGAGACTAACCAGCTGGCTGAGGAAGGAGAAGACCCTCGGGACTAGGAGGAGGATTACAGCATCCATGCTACAGTTGGCTTTGTGCTACAGGACTAAAGGTGCTTGTTTAAGTGTAAGTGTGTGTAATGGAGTGTGTGCGGTTCAGTTTATTTCAGGTCATAAAGAAAGAGACGGATCAACACTTTCGATAATATTACTAGTAGAACTGGGTCACGTCTAATAGTCTGTGTTGCACATTAACTCAGATTTAAAGCATTTCTTGTAAATAATGCAAAAGATTTGTTACATTTAGTTGCTAACACTTGTGTCCTGAAGAGAAATCATGTAATGAAAATGGTTCGTAAATGTTTTTGTAAAACTTTACTATTGCATTAAAAACAAAAAGGTTTACAAAAAGTAAAACTTCTCTATTAAAAAAAACAAAATGGTAAAAATTATCTATTGTATACATTTATTTTGTAAATTTAGTCGATCACATAAACAATAAAAAACTAAACTTCTCTACTATTAAAAAAACATTTTGTAAAACTTGTCTATTGTAAAACAAATAAAAAGTAAAACATTTCTATAGTAAAAAAAACTTTTTTATGTAAAACATTTCTATTGGGTAAAAAAGTAATACTTTTTATCATAAAAAAATCATAATGAAAAACTGTTTTATAGAAAAAAACTAACAAAAAATCTAACTTTTATATTGTATAAAAAAACTAAAAGTAAACAATTAGTGTAAAAAATTTTATACTTTTCTACTACATAAAAAAGCAACAAGTAAAACTTTACTATTGTAAAATTAAAAAATTAAAAAGCATTGTTAAAAGAAAAACATTAAAAAACATCTTTCTTCACTATTGTAAGTGCATCATAGGTCTCATAGGTATTTTGTTTTGTAAATTACAAAATAAAATTTTATATTTTATCCATTGCATGTGAATTTTGGCTGTTAAAATGTCTGCGTTTTGCTTTGTATAATTTGTGAACTTGCTGCTGTAGCATTATAATTTTCTATTAATATCTATCTATCTACCTGTCTATCTATCTATCTATTTATCTATCTATCTATAAAAGTTGTTTATTTTAACTAAACATTTTTGTATCGTCTATTGTCATTTTTGTAAAAAAAAAATTGACTACATAAAAACAAGAAAACAATGTCACATATACAAGAAAGGCAAACAAAAACAAGCAACAACAAATTAGAAAAAAAAAATCAAAGCAATTCCAAAAATATTTTAAGAAATAATAATCTTAATTAGAATATTAAAATGCTTGTATGTGTATATAATATATTTATTGAAGGTTTTAATTCCTGAACGCTCCACACACACAACACAAGTTTATAAAAATGATCATCCAATTTGAGATTACTGTAGGTCTACTAGGTAAATCCAATTCAAGAGATATCTAACGGAGCCAAAAAAAACATATCTATAATAACTTTATAATCATTATAAAAACAGTAATTGTACTGGATTGTGATTTTTAACCACAGTAATTAAAATAATAATAATAAAAAAAAATTTTATAATAATGAAACACAGCCCATGCTTCATCGAGCCCTGGAAATCCTGGACCCCATTTTGAGAACCTGTAATCCAGACTGTTACATAATAAATAGAAACAGTTTAGTGAACCAATATTTTTCTTTATTCTTTCCCCAAGACTTACTGTAATCTATAAAGCCTTTTTTGGCAATCTGGTGCTGTAATGTTGTGAAGGCACCATTTTAGACAACCAGATATTATGTGATGGGGGTAAGAGTCCATGCATCGAGCACATCGGGTGATGAAGAATCTGTCGCTCCACTGGCAGTTTCTTACAGGGTCATGTTTGATGGCAAAGTCATTTTAACTTCTATTCCTAATTCTATAACTGGAATCACTTCTATTCATAGATTTTCTATTTAAAATGAAATTATGTAGCTTAAACATGGACATCCATTAAGCAAGTATCGGATATCAAACATCTCTTAGCTGATTCATTTACGGAAGTGAAAAGTAGAAGTGGAAAGATGTTTAAAATTGATTTTTTTTAACCTAAATATGTCTTTAAGCAAGCATTTGCTATCCTAAAGTTTTTAGATTGAATGATCAATGCCCAAAAAGTGGTCCTTGTCCTGCCTGAATGAGGAGCTCATTTTGCAGTGTGAACAGTAGAACAGTTTATAAGCATTATAAGCACTCATACCTTAATGATTTAAGGCACAGTCTCAGATCCAGGAACAAACAATGAAGGTATAGAGCATGGATACGGCGTCGGTGTCACACACGTGGCTGCCGGGTCACAAATCGTGCTCTATGGGAACAGCAGAGATCTGTTATATAAAATGCCAGGTTGAGAAAGCAGAACACGGTCACAACAAGCTGGCTGTCCCATGCACACCTTCCCCCGGGACAGCCCTGAGGTCTGAGCGGTGAGCCGTATTTCCTGTCGAAGCAGAACACAGGCCAGGTCACAGCAGCACTCACGTACAACAGCACTGCAGCAAACGTGTAGAGTACTACAAACCGGTCGAGAGGCAGATTCAGGAAAGTTGTGCGTCCGAGGACTCTCAGTGCCACCACCAGCACTGTCACAGCAAAACAGACCACAAACACTGCCACGCAGTACACAGTCGCCGGGTGACGCCAAAACTCAGTCCCATTAGCAAGAGTGATGAAAATGACACATCCGACGTAAGCCTGCACCACCTTCAGGAGGCCAGATGGAGTGGACATGTAGCTGGCGGCTCGGGTTGGTTTGGCTCGGGACAAGGAAACTTCAGTGATGTACGCCACAAACGCTGCCCAGGAACACACTGTGACAGCTATCCGGAAATTTCTTACCTCACAATCATTATACGGGCACTCATTGCGCAAAAAGTAAACTGGGTACACAATAGAAGCTGTGAAGTAGAGCAGAGCAGACAATGCAGCCAGGGTGACGGTCAGATTCTCCCAGGACACAGGAAGACATGAGTGTAGACGCGTCACATCCAGAGCAAAGATGGCTGCCGAGGAGGCAAAACAAGTGCACCATGCTGCCATGCAGAAGATCCCGTAGACAGCACTGTATCCTGCACCGTGAACCACTAAAGAGATCACGGTACAGCCGAGAGCAAGCTCTGTCAAATGGACAGCGCCGAGAGGGGACAGCACAGCTGTCTTGTTTAAATAATGGCCACCCTGGGGGGTCATACTGGAGTTATTCTTTCCTCAGCTACGACTTGGATTGTGTAGATTTCGAACTGTTGTGACTTTGATTGTTTTAGACCACTACAATACATACAACTTATGTCTGGTTGTCCAGGTGATGGTGGACACTTACAGTGATGGTGACCCCTGGCTTCCTGTTGTCTGTTGCAGTCAGTGGGCGTTTCTATAAATCTTCAGGTGGTTCGACGTTCTAGCTCGTCCGTGCAGGCATCTAAAGTACTTCCGTCTTTATTTTTGGAGAATGTGACTCACAAAATGTCACAAAGAAAATCCTTCAAGACGGACGGCTGAGCGGTGTGCCTCTAATCGTAGCTGATTCAGACCTTTGTCGACATCGCAGTCCACTACATCGACTGGCTCAGTTCGAACCGTGCAGAAGCATATGGAATATCTTCCACACGGAATTACTTCAGAGGGTATAAGATCTGTAGGGAGCTGCTTCCAATAGTCTCTCCTCTTCCATACATTTCATGATTTTCAAAATCTCTGGCAAATCAGCATACGTATAACCCCAAGAGAAGCGTGTCTTCGTCCGACAACAGCGCAAAAGAAACAAGATGAGTCATACTAAGCTGTGTAACTCCGTACCCAAGTGGCCACGTGCTGGACAGCACCGAAACTGAAGATACATAGAAGGCAGGAGAAAGTTATTTAAGCTGGGGTGCGGCAGGGTGTGGATGCCTGAGGGTTGGTATGTGTGTCTGGACAGCAGGATGAGGGCAACAGGCACCTGACCCCGACATTGTTGGGGGGAGAAATGACCAGAGTTCATCTATAAATAGCAGTGGTAGTCTCCACAAATGATCAGGATGTAAAGATATGGGAAGTTATGTAGTTGCACTCGGTACCCTTTGACACAACTGTCTACGGATAATCGCGAGTCCGAACAGGTGGCTGTTGATAAGCCAAAAATAGCGAATAGGTAGATATTTCATTTTCGTCAATATATATTAGCTGAATTTCAATAAACCCCCTCCATATATACATTTTATATTCAGTCATCTGGTTTATATACCATAATGGTGTTGGTGTTAAGGTGAGGTGTAATGCAGGTTTTGGAACCAGATTTGTTGGAGCAGATTTTACAAATGAGGAGAGGAGAGAGTTGGAACAGACTAAAGCTCTGCTGCATCGCTCTCTTTAGGTACAAATAAAGTGATGGCTTAATCACACTTACACCTTATGCCACTAGCAATGGGCACTGCGCGTAAAAGGCATTGTGGGTAAATAAAATAGGCACAGAATTTTATTACGGAATGAATCTGGGATACCAGATTTCAAGTCATTCAAGGTAGATTTTTCATTTGAGTTCAAGTCAGGTAATGTTATAGAAAGTTCATTTAACATACATTCTGGGGTCTGCTGCCATCTTGTGGACGAACACATTCAATGCCACAGATGTAACAGGTCTTGAGATCCTGTAGCGTGCAACATATACATACATAACTCCATTTTCCAAGGCTTTTATGTACAGACTTTCCAGGTTCACTTTCCAGGTATTATTTTTTAACTCAAGGACTTATAATGTCCTGAATAATTATTGGCAAAAAATCATAAGCCCTTGTAAAACAAAAGCCCTTGTAAAATATGCCACCAAATCATTGACATTTTACACCTGTTTTGTGACTAGGTGGTGCCATGAGTCCTGCTGCGTGCCAGAACATTTCAGCCCCAAATCTGTTTGCTTCTGCCAGGAAGTTAAACCTGACGTGACTGCAAATTAAGTTATGCCTTTATTTCAGTCAGGTCAGAGCGCAGAATCAGCCATGTCACGTCACCCCTGGAGCAGACAGTATTAGAGGGCCTTGGTCAAGGGACCAACAGTGGCAGTTTCGTGAGCCGCTGACCTTCTGATAACCATCTTAGAGGCTTAATCTGCTGAGCTACCAAGGCCCGTTACTGCTGATGTGAAATTATTAACAAGATACTGAGAAAAAAACGTGCTCCCAAGTTGATCAGCGTTGTGCATCTACATTTCTGGATTTGAACCTGATTAAAATCTTGTAATGATGTGCACATGTGCAAAACTAAGAACATAAAAATGTCAAATTTGGCTTTGAGCATGGAGGACTGGACTCCACTATGCATTAATTACAAGGGTGCCGACAAATTGTGCATGAATTAGAAGTACTCGTGTTTTGTGTATCTGTATGTCTGGACTGAAACGATCACATATTGCACATGTAATACTTTATACATACTCATTTTTGCATAATTGTTTTTTATAAAAGGTACCAATGATACTGGAAATGAACAAATGTTTAAATACTAAAATTCAAGGTTTTATACTAGAATTCAAGATTCTCATTTATTTACGTCTTAATATTTGACCATGTTTAATTGATTTACTATAGCATTAGAAATAATTATAAAAATATATATTTTGCATATGCCTTCATTTGGTTGTACAGTCGTGGCCAAAAGTTTTGAGAATGACACGAATATTAGTTTTCACAAAGTTTGCTGCTAAACTGCTTTTAGATCTTTGTTTCAGTTGTTTCTGTGATGTACTGAAATATAATTACAAGCACTTCATACGTTTCAAAGGCTTTTATCGACAATTACATGACGTTTATGAAAAGAGTCAGTATTTGCAGTGTTGGCTCTTCTTTTTCAGGACCTCTGCAATTGGACTGGGCTCTCAATCAACTTCTGGGCCAAATCCTGATTGATAGCGACCCATTCTTTCATAATCACTTCTTGGAGTTTGTCAGAATTAGTGGGTTTTTGTTTGTCCACCTGCCTCTTGAGGATTGATCACAAGTTCTCAATGGGATTAAGATCTGGGGAGTTTCCAGGCCATGGACCCAAAATGGTCTGGGTTCGATTCCCCGGCCAGGCTCGAT